>OV884020.1:46523606-47773606 GCA_930367235.1 Sarcophaga rosellei | reverse complement strand
AATGCAGTTGAATACTACATCATTAGAACTGTCCATCAGAGCTCAGCAATGAATCGTATTTTCGCAACTCATAAGTACTTATGAAATTTTGAGTATGAGTGAGTCAACAGTATTTAAATTTAACTACTCTGATTCATTCGTACTCACTACAACATTGATTTATAAGTACAGGTTGCAATGAGTATGAGTACTACGTTGACATCAAACTCATAACATTCGAAATATGTTTGATTCATACGCCTACTCATTCAGATTCATAAATTTAGAAAAATACTTACTATACTCATAAATGATTCGAGTGATTCGAAAATTGATCAAAATTTTCAGTCTTAGTTTTTGTTGCATTTACAAAAAAAAAGAAGAAAGAAAAAGACAAAGACAGCAAGCAAAGCAAACACACAACCTTCTAGTGAGTATTGTAGTGTTCGTACGGGAATCATACTTATTTTGTGATTCGTGTAAATGTTAAGTAAAGTAAAGTAGGAGCACGATGAGTACTTCAAACTTTGAATATGATTAGTATGAGTATGATATTAAAATAAGTATGAAGTATCAGAAATTATGAGTATGATTCGAATCTCCTCATCTTTTTGAATACTCATTGCTGATCTCTGCTGTCCACCATAAAAATCAAACAACAAAAGAACTGAATTTATGATGCTTGCTCTGAATTTCACATCGCAGGCTGTCCTCGGGGTCATCTTGCCTCTAAAACCCTTCCTCCAAAGAATGACTGCTAGAACTGCAGTGAGGCTTAAGTTCCCAGATATGTTTAGGCCCTGTACGGTAGAGCACGTTTCAATACTGCTTGAAGTAGAACCGAATCACACGTGCGTTGAATTCGACTACATGGTACCAGAATCTGTTTTCGGACGAACATATAAAATTCACACACGAGAAGAATGAGTAGGTAACCGTGATATAACGATCTTCACCGATAGCTCAAAATGGAATGCGGAATTGAAACTGGGGTGTATTCCAATAACCTCGCACCAAGCGGGTCATACAGGTTACCTAACCATGCTAGCGGATATTTCCAAGCTGTAGGTATGATTGAAACCAAGAATTTACCTCCTTCGAACTTGATAATATGAGCGGCTAGTCAAGCAACAATCAAAGCGCTGGGATACGATATCAAATTAAAGTGCGTCAGGAGTTTCATAGACTCTCTACATAGTATACGTCGACACAACGCCCGCCTCTACTAGCTTCCGGATCACTGTAGCTTATAGGGGATCGAAAAGGTGCACGAACTGTCACGGAAGGAATCGAAGATGTCTTCTTCTTTGAAGAATACTTTTTCAAATTGGAAAAATCAGCATGGAATTCAACAAACCATAGGTGGTCCAACATACCTCGCTGCCGAATTTCATATCTACTGTGGCCAACAATGGATAGCAGAAAATAGATGAATTGCTTGAGTTCGACAAGAGAACAATTCGCACCCTAACAGGAATTCTAACCGGACAGTAAGCTATTGGCAGTTTCACAAGCTTGGTGTGTCCTAGCATGATTACTGCAGAAGCTGTCAGGATGTGGAAGAAACGGAATCTTTACATCACCTTTTATGTGAGTGCCTTGAACTTCAAAAAAGACGTCACCGATTCTAGGTAGCAAAACATTTGAATAAGAAGAACGTCTATACATAATTGTTAATGGTTAGTTAGATAGTTAGCCTGATGGGTTTGTACGCTTTTCAATGACTTTTACTGTCAAAAGGCCCTTGGCTCTAACCGTTTAGAAAAATTCCTTTGAACAACTAAATGGTATCACCTTATAAACATATTCATATTGTGTACGGACACATGCATACATACATACATTGTGTGACTGTTCGTCGAATATGAGAGAGGAAAAAAGCACAATACAATAATAAAAAATGCAAAAATATGTATTTCGGTGAAATAAATGTGAATGTATGAATATGTGTCAGTGTGTGTAAGTCAGAGTGCGTCTTTTAAAAGAATTGTTTCCTGGAAAAAAATAGTAAAAAAAGAAGAAAATTAAAATAAACGTATAGAAGAGCAATAAAAAGAATTCGAAGCACATATTTTCATACATTCGCTATTCATGAGTGCTTTTACTTACCGTAGAAGCATGCAGTGGTGGCAACAAAAGTGCAGATCTATCGCAATAGGGGCTTTATTGAAAGTTAAGCAAGACAAGGTGTAATGGGCATAACATAACAAATAAACATTTCGGTCGAATTTTAAATAAAGTGGGTGTGTGAATGATATCATTGAAATTATTTGAATCGTTTAAAAGGCATAACACATACATACATAATTGGATATTGCAACCCTTCAGTCATAATTACGGCCTAGCTTCTCACACCACTCATGTTATGTGCCTTAATTTTAAATGCGAGTGGCGGGACCTACAGTTTAACGTCGACGACCACTCATGTATAAAATTAACGCACACAACATGAGTGGTGTTGAGAAGCTAGGCCGTAATCCTGACTGAAGGGTTGTAATGGCCAATTATGTATGTATATGTTAGACGAACATTATCTCAAATCATTCGTACAGAATGTTTCATATCGAAATGTAGGTCCACCTTGTTCAAATAACATGCCACTGGTGTCTAGATTATCCAGTTATGTCAGTTGGCAGGAGTCGTTTTGCCCTTGCGTTTGTGTCCTAATGTCTTCTTAAACGCATCAAGGGATTTTGTACTCTCACGCTCGGTCATCATTGAATCTTTTAAGTCTTATATCATTTTATTTTGTCACAAAACTCAGTATATTATCTCCGCTGAACTTTATGAATCGATTTACGCTTGAGCAACATTAGGGTGTATTGGGCCAACGAGAAACGATGATGTCGATTTTGTCCAAAAGAAATCAATTTTTCAGATGAAACACATTTTCATATTGGTGCAAAATTGGGCTCTGAAAACCCACTCGTAGTCTTACAGAGGCCAATGCACCCATTACGAGTGACTGTTTTGTGCGGCTAGTGGAGCGGAGGCATAATTGGCCCATATTTCTTTGAAAATGAGGACGGCGCTACCACTACGGTCAATGGAGACACCTATAGCACCACGATAACCGATTTTTGTTGGACCCGCTCTTCATGGTAATGATGTGAACGATGTTTGGTTCCAACAGGATGATGCAACTTGACACACATCTCATGCCATAATCGATGTATTGCATCAAACGTTTGATGGCCGATTAAATAGCCGAAATGGTGATGGCAATTGACTGTTGTTGGGCTATTTTTTGTGGGAGGCAAGTTAAGAAAAGAGTTATACCGACAAACAAGAGATAATTGGGCATTTGAAGCAGAGATATGACCCGTTACACACGAAAAAGTGCGTGGAAATTGTTCCAAATCGAATTAGGTACTGTTAGGCTGGCTGCGGCAGCCACATAAATGAAATAATATTCCGTTTCTAACCGGATTTTGATAATTTCAAACCGTTTTTGATTTATTGCATTTTTAAATTATATTATTTTTACTCGTATTTAATATGTAAAATTCATTCATGACAGGTACATATGTGGCGTATAAGTGATATTTAATTCCATTAGTTTCATACGTCTGAAAATCATAGATTTTTTTATTGCATACTTCTCTGGTTAAATGTTCTACTGCATGTAATATAATGCGTATGAGTAATATATTTCAAATTTCGAGTGGATTTTAAAACATTTAAAATATTTTTTTTTTCTTAAATCATCTTACTTTTTTTTTGTTCTCGGAGATATCTTTGAATGTAGGATGTTATTTTCCAAGGTTGTTCGACTTTTTAAACTGATTCTGAAATTTAGAAAATGCTTTAATTTAAATTAGAAAACTCATTTTTTAAACCCTTTGCACACGAAAAAGTGAACAAAAATTGGTCCGATTGAATGCGGTACTGGGAGGCCAACCGCGGCATTCATATGAATGAAATAATATTTCATTTCTAACCGGAACAATTGTAGCAAAAAAATAATTTTGGTCAAACCGTTTTTCTTTCATTGGATTTTTAAATATTTAAATTTCCCACCTTTTATAAAGAGTGTTTTAAGATAAACACTTACCTACAGGGAGTGCTTTACTTATAACCGATACTGTATGTATATAAATACAACTGATAATTATCTAATGTTTTCTTTTCTCTCTCTTACCTACTTTGTTTTCTATTTTCATAAAAAAAATAGTAACAACAGAATTACAATATTGTTTAAAATCGAGTTGCTAAATGAACTCCACCATATTATTTTTTCGTTTGTTTTTGTTGTTTTTCAATCACGTTTCCATAATAAACAGGAAAATTGAAAATGTTTTCGTTAAATGAACCTGCACTATACCATCTGCTAATGTATAATTTATGGAAATTTTAATGTTACTCATGCATGCTGGTAAATAGCAACAAAAAAAAGGAAAATGTTTTCAAAATAAACTTTACAAAAACGCAAAATTAATGAAAATAAAGAAAAACGAGTCGAGAAGTTAAATTGAATTGGGATATTTGATATATTGCAGGTGGCGGGAAGAACAATATATTCAGGCAGACATGAGCAAAATGTACAGTGTCGGTCGAATCATATTAACGAAAACTGTTTTTACATTATTTCCATAGAAAAAATAGTTAAAAATAGTAAAGAGTGCCGAATGTTATCCTTCAAATACTCAATCATCTCTGGTTTGCCGGCATGACAATTTTCTTTAAGGGCGCCCCACAGAAAATAGTCCAACGGTGTCAAATTACACCATTTATTAATTAAACGGCCATCAAAAGTTTGGAGCAATAAATCGATTGTGGCATGAGGTATGCAGGAAGTTACACCACCCTGTTGGAACCAAACATCGTTCACATAAATACCATGAAGAGCGTATACAAAAAAATGGGTTATCCTGGTGTGATTGGTGTCTCCATAAACCATAATGGTTGCACCTCGTCGCTCCACAAACCACACAAATCATTGGATTATGTAAGTCCACGTGTTGGTTTTCTGAGTCCCAAATAGGGCAATCTTGCTTATTAACATAGCCACCAAGATGAAAATGAGCTTCATCCCAAACGATAATTTTTGTTTTTTTTCCAGCGTGCAGTTTCCCGTTGGCCCAATAAATTCCAACATTGCTCAAGCACAACTCCACTGCTTACATTCAGGAAAGATAATATACTGAAATTTGTGACAGAATAGAATGACTTAAGTATTGCCAGATTCGAAATAACCGATGGTCCAAATTTAAACCGATAGATGGTCCATCCTATATTTTGTTTGTTGATCAGAATATTCAGTTTAATTTGGAACGAATATAACTAACAAGTGCGTTGAATATCATTTAATATCGGGTGCTTTTAAAAGCGTATCTAATCTTTAAATTTAAACAAAACAAAGTGTATGTGAGATGTCATCAACATTTTTATTTGTCTGAAAGACCTATCAATGACGTTTTAGGTGGAATACATTTAAGGTATGAAGTCGCCGTAGTCTAGTAGGTAGTGTGTTGGCTTAGTAGACGTAAAGCTCGGGTTCGTGTCCCAGGTCAGACATCAAAACAAAATATGAAAACAAAAAAAAAAAAAATAAAAAAAAAAGTTCGGAGTCGACGTTAAGGTCCCGCCACTCACGTATAAAATTAACACACACAATATGAGTAGCGTGAGAAGCTAGGCCGTAATCCGGACTGAAGAGTTGTAATGGCCAATTATGTACATATGTACATATGTATTATATACATTAAAGATATAAATTTGCCCATGATTCTGGCGCATATAGCAGTCTGAATTTGACCAATAGCATTGCGATTGTCATGACTCTTTGGACAATATATTTAGTCTTCCCCCTTCAACCTACCTGCCTATACAATATATCGAGCCATAACCGCAAAAATATCTCAAGCGACATATTTTTCAAATATCGTTTTTTGCAATAAATAAATTCATTGGCATCATTTGCATCATCTATAAAAATTTCAGGGTCACACTCTGTACCGTTATGAATTTATAACAGAAAAAAGTTTAATTTTCTAACTTAATTTGCAGAAGAAATAAATAATAAAAACCTTCCCCTTTAAAATTTCGTTTTTGTCGCTTGAGATATTTTTGCGGTTATGGCTCGATATAGTTCCAACCATTTTATATGTATTGTTTTAAAAATAAGTTATTTATATACCAAATTGTCGCCATATTTTAGTAGGTGGTGTGTTATCTTATTAGAAGTGAGCCTCGAGGTTCAAACTCCATCTTAGACATCTCAAACGAAACGAAATATGGAAAAATATATCTTTCGGCATCTTCCTGTCAGCTGTCTGCTGGCAAAAATTTTAAAAATAAAATAAAATTATCACGAAAAGTTTTCCAAAACCTCATTCCTCATTCGGAGCCGACATTAAACTTTAGATTTCGCCACTCACGGGTGAAAGTAACACAATTAACAGGGTAATATAAGAAACTAAGTCGTAACTCTGACTAGAGGCTTGTAAAGACCTACAAATTAAGAAAGTAAGAAATATTGCAGTACAAAATATGTAAAATTTAAAAAAAATTGCGATGTCTTAGCATTTAAAAGTTGTGTAAAAGTATATAGTGTATACAGAGGATGCCCATTTTACTCATACGATATTCCAATGCAATACAATACAATGATCCTAAACATACGTTCATTAGTGCAGAGTTTTTCTTAGAAGCAAAAAGTGTTAAAGTCTTTTAGCGGTCCTTACAGTGAATCGATCATAGGGATAAAAACAAAGTAATTCGAGATAAAAACGAGGCATGGTTGTTCATTGTTTCTTTTACAAATAAGTGAAACATGTGTAAGACCATTTATTTGCCGCCCTACAAGAAACAACGACTTCGTTGTTACTTTCAATAACCTCGAATATAGAAACCTGTATGATCATAATTGGCAAATATATCCTTGTCTGCTTTAGACACACCCTGCAATCTTGGACAATATTTAATGTGATGTACACATGCTATAGAATAATCCAGCTTCTCACACCACTCATGTTATATGTGTTAATTTTATACATGAGTGGCGGAACTTGGAGTTTAAAGTCGACTTCAAAGGATAGATTTTTGAGAAACTTTTCAAGGCAATTTTATTTAATGTCAGAGTTTTTTTCCGAAATCTTCTGAGAGGAAGTCGCCGCAGAAATATTTTTACCTGGAGTTTGAACTGAGGCCTTACGTCTAATAAGCCAACACCCTAACTAGTAGACTGCAGCCGTTGATACTAGAGACTGTGAATTGAGGGAAACTCTCTCCTGATTGAGTTAGTTTCCAGTTCACATTCGTTACACCATTTCAACAGCAAGCTTAGCACAGATTCTAGAATTTTCGAAAGTAATTTCGGATCTGTCATGTGTGTTAAGTATGAGGGTTAATGAGGGAAAGAAAGGTACAGTCTGGCAGCTCTAACATTATGTGTAACAGTTGGTAAAGCGATGTGAAAAAGAAGATAGAGACAGATATTCTTTGGATAAGTTGAAGAAAAAATATATAACGGTATCGAACATTCGAGAAGAAAAAGCGATGTAATAAAAGGCAGAAAGAAAAACGATTCTTTCTCTTTTGTTGGGTGAACAGCGAGTTGGTAAGACGTACGTGATTTACTTAATTTACATTGTTTTTATGAAGAGACGCTTTTAAATACCGATTTTTGCAAATAAAAAAAAATATTCGCACAAACTGAAGCGTAGTACGAAATTCGTACCTTTTTCGATCTCGATTTCGATTGATAAAAAAAAAGAGGTTTTCACTTAAAGTACAGAAAGTGTGTAGAAAAAAAAATAGAAATAAAATTTACGTCAGTGCTATAAAACGAAATGTTAGGCATATAATTAAAACAAAAATTTGATTTTGTTTTATTGAATATACGATATTTATAAAGATAAATAATTTTGTGAAAAAAAGGAAAAACAACAAAACCACATCAGATAACGCTATACTTACCATGTTCAACGCAACATCAAAGACCGACAACTGTACTCATCTACCTCGAAAACCACATCAGATAACGGTGTCTGTAGCATTATTACATCATACAATTATAGCTATACTTACCATGTTCAACCCCGCATCAGCATTATAACATCATACAATTACCGCTATACTTACCTTGTTCAACACTGCATCAACATTATTACATCCTACAACTATCTTCAACTTACTTCCTTCAACACTACATCAGATAACGGCAACTGTGCTCACCTACCTCGAAACAACATAAGATAACGGTGACTGCAGCATTATAATATCATACAATTGCCGCTATACTTACCTTGTTCAACACTGCATAAGCATTATTACATCCTACAACTATAGCTATACTTACCTCCTTCAACACTACATCAGATAACGACAACTGTACTCACCTACATCGAAACCACATCAGATAACGGTGACTGCAGAATTATTACATCATACAACTACAGCTATACTTACCTGGTTCAACCCCGCATCAGCATTATAACATCATACAATTACAGCTGTACTTACCTTGTTCAACACTGCATCAGATAATGACAACTATACTCACCTACATCGAAACCACCGCATCAGCAGTATTTATTTCCAGCTAAACTTACCATTTCTGGTAACACCAGGTATTCGACAGCCATAGACCCATAAGACGGACAGACGTAAAAGCTTAAGGAAATAATATTTCCCTTTAATTTAATTTGACCTAATGGAATTTACTTTAATTTAATTTTTAAATCCCTTTCTAAGATTTCTTTTTTATTTAAATTTAAGTATATAACATTTGTATTATCCAAAATATGAATGCTAGCGTCCATATATAATATTGTGTGTATGTTGGATGTAAGTAGGGTTTTCTTTTCTTTTCTTTTTTTGCTTCCCGTAGTCAATTTCTTCTATTAAGGTGCGCGTCCTACCCTTTAAACGAGCTCGATTATCGGCGTTAACTTTTTTTTGTGGTTATTTACCATCTTATAGACCTATCTATGAGGAAAAAGAAAAAAAAACCCTTTTTATAAATGAATTGCAGATATACATATGTATTATAGTTATTTTACTTTATTTTCGTTTCCATAAGAAAGCAAGCCATTTCGGTGTCTTGTTTAACTCTTTATTTAGCTTTAGTTCTCTAATATAGTATTATTTAAGATTTAGACTTTAACATACATACGTAATAAATTGTATTTTTCTTTATAGTCAAAAAAGAAAAAAAAAGATGAATTTCTTCGCATATAATCATGAGTGATTAAATAGACCGGAGGTAAGTCAATAGGATGGTGGCAGGGTGTACGTGAGATATGTTGGTATCCGCGATAGCTACTAAGGAACTAAAGCGATCATGGTGGAATCCTTTTGGGGATTCCTGTGGGAAGGGATAGAGCTTCAATGACACCCGACAGCTCTCCTCATTGTGTTTATGTAACTCGACTAGAGATCTGCTCCTCGTTTAGTTTCCGTTCTAGTTATTAATATCAGTTTCGGGTCCATTAGAATTTCTTTTCTTTTTTTGACTTCTTTTAGAAATAAATCTGGTATGGTATTTTTTTTTATCAATGTGAGTGCGATTTAGGCACGGATAACCAGCAAGGACCATCCCATCCGGCGAGCCACAGCCCGGCATAACGCGAGCATACCAGCGACGCTGGTTATCTGAACCACACTGACTTTGGCAGTTTAGGAATTCCTTTTTTTTTTTGCAGCTCCAGCTTAAAAGTTCATAAACGTTTTAATACCAGCATGCGCACGAACCTATATCTCACATTATACATCTTTGCTTGCAGTTGTACTTTTTGTGAAGGCTTTTAGTTGAGTGTTAAAATAGAAGTGTCACATCTCCTTATCGTAGTTTGGAAATATTTCATGTATCCAAATTATATTCGATACGCCTGTAACTTGGCAATTTATCAACAAAATGTTAAACCCACTTCGGTTTATTAATCAAAATCAAAAATGTTCTCTTTTCTCCTTAATTTCCATACGCTGTGATATGGAGTATAGAATTTTATTTACTTGTTATTCTCATGTGGTTCATAATATCTTAATGATTATCAAGTTACCACGGACAAATTGTATAAAAAAAACAGCCAACAGCACAAAACAGAAAAACAATTTCTACATACAAAATCTGAAAGACAAATTGCTTGACCATTTCCAATGAGTAATAGAACAAAAAACGTTGCACAATTGTTCTTAATTTATACAGAAAAAAAATAATAATAATAATAAAATACCAACAAACCAGCCATAGACAGAGACGGCTACAAGGACAATAACGACGTTAGTAACCAAACAATAACACGCAAAAAACATACGATAGCGTATAGTATGCTTATAACAAAAAACATGATAAACATATCTTATGTTTTCTACGTCTACTGCTGTAAATGGTTGTCGTTGTATGCGTACAACTTTGACGTATGTTTTAAGATACGACGGTCGTTTTCGAAGAATTTTTCGTTGAGAATGAACAAATTTTAAGCAACTGGGACTGTAAAACTCCTTTGTATCAACGTACCTGTAAGTCTTCTGAAAACATTGCTCCTGTATCCTGTACAATAGCACCAGGCAGTGAATTTAGACATTTCCTACGTATAAAATTCAGTTTACAAAGGAGCTGAAAGTTTGGCGACAATTCGTTCAATGGGTAAAGGAGCAAAATCAATGACAATCGTTCGACAAAAACGTTATGTTCTTTGTCTGAATGGCCTAGTGCACCACGATCAACTGTCTGGTACGAATTTCGGTCTTCGATATTAATGATGATAACGAGATTCTTATCCTCACAGTTGTGCTTTCAACAAAATGACTCAGTCCCTGTACTAACCAAGTTACACCAAAATCAGAGAAAAGGAACAAGTTGGTCAGCGCAAGGGCTGCACAACAAAAGCACGACTACCCCGCACTGGAAAACCAGCCAGAAAGTTTGATGAACGAAGCTATATCCTTGATGTCAATAGATGATAGCTTCATTAAGCTAACAAGAAATGGGGAGCCAAATAACCTATATCTACACCTAGCAAGAGACGGGCACAGGCAAAGAAAGTGAACAACAGTCTCCTCTTCCTCAGTGGACCTGCATCCACGGCAGAAGTCGTTGAAAGGGAGCCTCATTCTTTCCGCGTGTCTACCCTTGACGCAATGACCTGTAAGCACGGCCACTGTAGTCGAGATGACATCACGGCAATGACATCATTCTAGCAACATTGCGCGTATCCTTTTTCTAGAAACGAGACTAAGCTTCTCTATAATAAGTGTGGGAAATATCCATTTGACTGAAGCAATCGGAATGCCTCTTCATGTCGCAAATAGCGAGCTACTTACCGCCTATGGCAAGCTCATAAACAGTACAATTTCCAACGATATCCCAATGCCCCAGAACTCATCTAAGGGTTACCTTTGAATGATTCGAGGTTTCTCTGAAAGAATCCTCGGCATTCATGGACACGGACGGATGTTTAAACTACGTCCGTTATGAATTTTGTTAGAGGTTATTAATATATGGTAACCCTGTAATGTAAATGTCGTTAAGTACATTTTCCTTTTCTTTTCTTATTCTCATTCATTCTCTTATTGTACGCAACTGAGTCAAGACGCTCTAAATAACTTTAAACAAAAACTGTGGATTATTTATATAAAATCTGTTTCACTGAAATTAATAAATAAAACAAATTCAAACCTGGCTGTTCAAGTAAAGTAAGAGATTTTAAATTCCGCCAATCAACAAGCACTGTGCCACTTTTATAATTACCATGAACTTTTATCTCTGAACCCTGAATAAATATACCGCAGCCCACCCTCATGCTCATCTTTGAGCAATCAGTGTAAATCTTAAGCGTTTTACTTGAAAACTCCAGGGTCTTTAGATCAGAAGTCTCTGGTTGGAATTCTAGGAATTAATGTTCTATTCAGAACGCTGCACAGTGGTCCCAATGACGAATTTAGCGCGAAAAAAGTCATAACTCTTGTTTAAAAGCACTTAGAGAGAGAGAGAGAAATTTCTACGAGTAAGTGATTTGTTACGATGCGAGCTCACGCCAAAAATGGGCGGATTCGATTAAGGGGGCGTGGCACTTTTCATACAAAACAAGTTGACATAATGACTGCGTTAATTTGTATATTTAAATATTTTCACTGAGAGCATAATGATTAATAAAAATTGTGTAATATCAATTTCTTGAGTAATCAACGATTTAGTTTCTTTTTTAAATGTAGTTTTAATTGGCCTGCAAAAGCGCGTAGATAAAGGCCTTGGGTTTTGCCATATAACTTTATCATCATTTTTTAACTCCTGAGGAACTAAACACACTGCAAACAAATGCTGATCCGTTTGTGTATCATGATCACTGAACGTCTGCTTGTATGTTGAGTGAGCACTGCTTCCATCAGATCCCCATTTATATGTCAACATTAGTGATGAACAACCTTTCTCTTTGTAGCTTTACTAGCCTGTTTGTCGTGTGATCAACTAAGCTTTGCAAATTTACTTCGGCAGATATTTCTGAAATTTTTATACCATTGTTTGGATAGCATTCTTTTTTGGCAACCTTTTTTGGTTTTTATAAAAGGCATTACGTTTTTTGGCACCCGTACGCATAGAAAAATACGAACTTTTTGAGTATTTTCAGTCAAAATACATCGCTAGCGCTTCTTCACTGCTATAAGGTATTGGTTCTTTAGATGGCGTGCTTAAGAACGTTTTTATGTTAAATGGCCTTTTTGGATGGTGGCCTATGGTTCTAATAACGTCTGAAACAGTCCTTTTGCCTGATTTATAAAGGCCACTTGCAGCAGCAAATGTTAGCTCTTCAGGAGAACAAGAGTTTACAAGATGCTTTGTTTTAGATTGTTTAGATCTTTCTCCTATTTCTAAAAACGGTTTAGAAGGTCGTCCGTATTTTGACGTTGACGGTCCGTCAATGGTATTTTCGTCCGAGTTGTCCTTACTAGGAAGAACGAAATATTCATCCAATCAACTTTTAAATGAAGACTCGAACACACTCTTTGTTCGATGTACCATGGATAATTTTTTCGACAATTGTGTGATGAAATTTCTACCTGCGTACTTAAATTTTTTTTGTATAGCTATCATTTTCATCATTTTTTATACCAATTTTCATAAAAATGTAATATATAACAGCATTAAATTTTTTTCTTGCACCTTTTTAAACAATTCCCTTTTGGTGATAGACATCGCAACTAAATGTTTTGATATGAAAGCTTTCAGGCAGAAATCGGCAGGAAATTTTTTTACCACTTAACTGGCCACATATCATAGATGATAACAATATAAAACATTTTGCTAAATCGGGTTAAATTCACAATTAAAACTCTAACACAAGTTATAATGCAATTAAAATTGCACAATTAACGAATACATCTCAGTTTTCACGTATTTTTTTCTGAACGAAATGCAAAATCGCCGGCATATTAGGAATTATAAAAATACATACTCCAATTGTATAAATAAAACCCCCAAATAATAAGGAATATACTTTCGCTTTATTTGACAAGATCTCCAAACCAAACTAAAATATTGTCTAGTCTGTTATTAAAAAAAAAACTAAATCTATTGTTCGTGTTTAAAACAGTACTGCAGTATTAATATTGCTGATATAATAAAAAATTTTATACCGTTATGTAGGCTGAAGACTTGTCATTACAAAACCAAATAAAAAATTCACATATGTACGATCCGACAAAACGACTTTTTTCGGGCTAAACTCGTCATTGGGACCACCGTGCGCTGTAAGTAATCATATAATCGATCCTAATGTGACTATGTCTTCCCAGAAAAGCAGCATATCCGTAGACAAGATTTCGCCTGGATTTGTTTGGATTGAGTCTTCTATGCCACCAACTGAGTTCTCTGTCTTAATAGGAGGTCAAAGTGGAGCCAATTGAGTATAGCAAATAATGCCTTGACTGGAGAGGAACAGAGCACTCTCTTGGGCAAAACAGCTGTTTGTCTGCGTACATTCAGTCGGCAAGGACATTGATGTTCGTATACCAACCGCCATTTCAAAAACAAGAAATTTCTCCAGAAATTCTGATGTCAATTGGTCAATAGTCAGGTAAATTGCAAAATGTGGGAAAGAAGATCGTGGAACGAATTGAAGCGTAAGCAAGCATGCAATATGTTCCATGGTCCCATTTTTGTATACAATAGGAACAATGCTTTCATGTGTTTTGATGAAAAAAATACTTTTGCCTGTGTCGGAATGTCACAACCTACGTATCTAACCGTTGTTATATATTTACCTAATTTCATTGTTATTTATGGGATTCTTGTTGTTGCGGTTAAAGTGCAAAACTTTAACAAAAATCGTAATTGACAATATTATTATCGTAGTTGTTAGTTATTGTTGTTATTACAACAATTTTTGCCGCATGTTCTCATGTCTTGCTAGAAAATTTATTATGTCATGTATTCTCTAACACACACACGCACACCCACACTCCATTAATAATTATAGTTACAGTTACAGATAAGATCTAGAACAGCATAGTCAAACAATAAAATATGGCATATGGCATTTGGCATTTGCCATACTTAAAGAATAAGCACACTTATACCACCATATACCACATGTATGTAGATGTGAAAGAGGTATGTATGTATAGTATATAAGACTGACTCTTAAACATTCACACAAATTGCGTGTTGCTTTTGTGATGTTGGGCAATTGCTTGCAACTGTTGGAACAATTAAGGAAAAATTGTAAACTAAAAATGAAAATGAAAAAAATTAAGTCCGGAAAAATAACTGCAATTTCAGTTGATTACAATCATATCTTGCAATCATAGCATTCGTACAATTGGCCATCAACACATAAACATCTCTGCCAGTAGCCTATACAGAAAGCCAAGCCATGGTATTGTTATTTGTTGCTTGCCTATGTACAATTGTGGCATGTATTCGTATCACTTGGACAACAATAAAGAACATTTTAACCATAAATTGGTTAATTTAAATTTTTGGTCAAGTAGATTTAACTGTTTCATACATAGGCCTCGTATAATGAATGAATAAATGCTTGCCTGCGTAAGTACGTAACAACATCTATAGAAACTTTAAAGTCGATTGTAAAAAGCAGTTGCATACATACTTACGACCACAAAATTTGCAAAATTTTTATTTCATGACTGAATGAAAATGTCGTTTTAATATTCATTAATGGGAATTGCGTTTGCTTTTTAAAAAGATGTTCATTATTTAGTTTTAAACAGAAATTCTGTTGCCAGAATTAATATAAAATATTTCCAAACGATTTTAACGAAAGTTATTGATCATAATTATGTTAAAAATTTTCCAAATGTGGTCATAAGGGTTTCATTTGCCTCTCAATAGTAAAATTATAAATTTTAAACAAGGCTCATACAGCATTTTGGTATACTATTGGGTGAAGACAAAATCATCCTCTGGAAATGCTTTTTTAGCTTAACATTTATTGTAAACGAGAAGCTGAGGCTGAGAGTGTGCGTGAGAATCTGTCAACATCAACTCGGTATGACGACACCTTACAAAGTTCTGTTGCATGACCTTCTGCTCCGTTTTAGCTTAGGTAGATGAGCCAATGAGAAACTGCACGATGCTGCCGGTATTGCGGTATCATTGGCCCATATTTCATTGAAAATGTGGACGGTGCAAACATTACAGTTAATGGAGGCACTTATCGCACTATGATGACCGATTATTTTGTACCCGATCTTCATGATATTAAGGTGAAAGATGTTTGATTTCAACAGAATGGCGCAACTTGCCACACATCTCATGCCACAAACATCAAACCTTTGATGACCGTGTCATTACCCGAAATAGTGATGTCAGTTGGCCGCCAAGAAGCTGAGACTTAACAACGTTGGACTATTTTTTGTGGGACACAGGTTAAAAAATGTTATGCCGACAAACTAGACACAATTGAGAATTAGAAGACCAGCATTCGTGATGCCATAGCCTTACACTCGAAAAGGTGCATGGAAATTGGTCCGATCGAATAGGTACTATGAGGCCAGCCGCGGCAGCCATATGAATAAAATAATATTTCGTTTCTAACCGGAACAATTTTACTTCACGCACAAAAAATTAATTTACAATAATTTCAAAACGTTTTGGTTTTATAGCATTTTAAAATTTAAACTTTTAAATCGCCCACTCAATACATTTAATCATATTTAATATGTAAAATTCATTCATGACAAGTACATATGTGGCGTATGAGTGATATCTAATTCCATTAGTTTCATACGTCGCAAAATTAAAAATTTTACATTTCATAGTTTTCAAGGTAACTAATCTAGTAATACAATGCGTATGAGTAATATCGGGTTATCCATTACGTGGTTTCAAAAGTAAACGTAAATAAAACACATATAAAATATTTTTTTCATGATATTTCTTTCTTATTGTAAAGTTTGAACGTTGACATTATGTGTGAAACACTACATCATTTAAATGCCCTCCACGCGAAGTGTTGCAAGCATTGATTCTTTTGAGGTAATTTTCGACCACTTTTTGACACATATTGTGCGGTATCTCAGCCATAACTTGACGAATGTTGGTTTTTAAGTGCTCAAGAGTTGAAGGTTTATCTGCATAAACACGGTCTTTCGCGTAGCCCCACAAAAAAAAGTCTAATGGTATCAAATCGCATGATCTTGGTGGCCAGTTGGTATCGCCAGGAAGAGAAATTACGCGGCCAGGAAATATCTCTTGCAATAAAGCCATATTCGCTAGAGTTGTGTGGCATGTGGCATCGTCTTGTTGAAACCACATATTCTCCAAGTCGTATTCTTCAATAGCAAGCAAAAAAAAGTCGGTTTCATATGACCATAACGCTCCGAATTGACGGTGACAGTCGCTCCATCGTCGTTTTCAAAGAAGTAAGGTCCAATCACACCTTCGGACCAAAGAGCGCACCAAACAGTGACTTTTTCTGGATGTAATAGCCTCTCTTCAATTACTTAAGGATTCTCAGAACCCCAAATACGACAATTTTGTTTATTAACATACCCACCGAGTGTGAAGTGTGCTTCATCACTGAAGAAAATTTTGTTCGAAAAATTGCCGTCCACCGCCTGTTGTTCAAGCACCCATTCCAGGTATCTACGACGTTGTGAATGGTCAGCTGGCTTCAGATCTAAATGTAAAATATGCCATAATGTGCCGTAAGACAGTTCTAATTCCTGAGAACGAGGAGGAATCGACACATTCGGGTCTTCGGCAACACTTTTACTTACAATAGCGATATTTTCAGCGGAACGATCGAAACGATGATGCACAGGCCTTTCAATATTTGTAACCACTCCAGTCTCTTAAAATTTCTTCACAATTTTGCCAATTGCTTGCGTAGTTGGACGATTATGTAAACCATAATCTCCTCTTAAAGCACAATACGTGGCTGTGGCAGAATCACCATTTTTGTAGTAGGTTTTGATCATTTTTATGCGTTGTGTGATAGTTAAACGATCCATTGTCTTCAATGTCAGACTTTCAACAGAAAAGAAAAAATTGGTTTCACAACTTAGTTTAACAGATGTCGAATTCCAGTCCCATACTTTTGAACCCATACTTTGAAACGGATAGCCCTTTATATTTCAAATGCAATTAAATGGTAAATCTGCCATAATTTCTAGTACATTTTAAAACATTTAAAATATTTGTATTCTTAAAATCAGGCAATTTAGCATGGTGTTAAATTCTTTTGTCTCGGATTTATCGTTGAATGTAGAATGCTATTTCTTAAGGTTTTTCGATTAAGCTGATTCTGAAATTTAGAAAATGCTTTAAGTTAAATTAGGAAATTCATTTTTCAACCCCCTTACACTCTAAAAAGTGCACGAGAATTGGTCCGATAGAATGTGGAACTGTGAGGCCAACCGCGGCAGCCACATGAATGAAATAATATTCCATTTCTAACTGGAACAATTGCACTTCAAATCAAAAAAATTAATTTAATAATTTAATTAATGATTATACCAGAAAATTCTGATTTGTTTTTTTATTCTCATTTGAAGGAAAGTGCTGGAGAGTCTCATCGAATGCTTGTCGAGACATACGGCGTACATGCCCCATCAGAAGCAACATCCATGATATGTTTTCAGCGGTTCAGAAATAACGATTTGCGATGTAAGATACGAAGGCCACCAGAAGAGTTTGAAAACGTCGAATAGCAAACAATATTGAATTATGGCAGAAGCAAATGATAGAAATATTCTATGTTGCACCAGAAACAATTTCTGAACGTTTAAAAGCTATTGGAAAGATTCTAAAGTCTGGAAAATTGGTGCCACAAGAATTAAATGACAGATAGTTGAAAACCCCAAAAACTAATTTTTAAATTTTACTTCAAATGCACGATAGAAAATCAGTGCTGCATCAAATTGTTACGGGCAATGAAAAATAAAATTATTTTCAGAATCCTAAACGAAAAAATAGCAGCGGTAATCCGTGACAGCCATCAACTTTTGAAAAACCTAATTGATTCGGCAGAAAAACAAGGGTGTAGTGTATCACTTTCGGCATCTTATCTAAATAAAATATCGGTGAGGAAGAAATTACAGGAAATGTTGTAACCAAATACCAGAAATTCGATGAAACTCGAATGAAAATTTAATCCATTATAAGATCAGAAAGCATTGTAATAGAGGAGACTTCTGCAAAAAATTTTGGGAGTAAATGAATATGCCATGAACAGCTTCTAAAAAATCTGTCGTGCGGAATCTACTTTAAACTGTAGGTCCCGCCACTCACGAATAAAATTAACACACATAAGATGAGGGGTACGAGAAGCTAAGGTTGGTTGTAATGGCCAATAAAATTAGTAAGTCAACCAATAACTACAAATTGAAGAGGAAACTCGCTTGACTAATGGATGATTGGATAAGACAATATCACCAAGAAAGATCATAGGGCTTTTTCCAGAAACAACTTTTTGTTCGGCAATGGCAAATCATCTAGTGTTCGAATGATGATATATAAGTTCTTTAATTGCTTAATAAAAAGAACTTCCAGTAGTTACAACTTCAACTGCGTGTGTAATCCATGGCACTCTGTCTTTTCATACATACATACATAATGGGTCATTACAACCCTTCAGTCAGGCTTACGGCCTAGCTTCTCACACCACCATGTTGTATGTCATAATTTTTCAGAATTCCTGAATTTCTTTGTTAAATTCGTAAAACTTCACCTTAAAAGTCAGAACTTAAAATTCTTTAAATTTTTCTAAAAAAAAAAGATTTTTTATTGAAGTAATTTTAATAAATTTCAAAATGCCATTGCGTTTTTCATTTTAAAAATATTTCATTTCATAAAAAGTTTCTTTTTTTTCTTTCATTTCATTACATTACGTTACGTTACATTATTTACACTGCTATTGTAATGTATTGTTCAGTGAATGTGTTGTCTTGGCATGAATTGTCTTCTTTTATTATAATTTATAATTAAAACTGTGTTGTCATGTTAAATGATATAAATTAATTATTTCCAACATAATAAATTGTTGTTGTTGCTGTTATTGTTGTTGGCAATAACAACCACAACTCATCCTACCACATTGTCTCTCATCAACACTGGCAACACTGCTGCTAAGAACCAAAGTGGTTGTCAGTTTTGCAGGCTGTTTACTCACTCGCTTACGCCACTACTTCACTTATAGTGGACTATAACAGCGTCAACAGTGCAACATCGAACATCAACAGTTGGAGCAACAATAATTTTTTTAATGGGCAACAGCCTTAAAAAATTTTCTGCTTCATCAGCAACATTGTAATTTTCGGTTGTTGCATAAATGGCTGTTGTCTGCTGTTGTTTGCTGTGGTATTTGGTCATGGTAATGGTTAAGACGATGATGTTGATCGTTTTTATTTTTATTTTTATTTTCTGTTTGCAATAAATTTATTTATTGCCATTAATTTTTCCTCATTTTGTTTTTTTCGCTTTGTGGTGTCCTTAAAGTGTATGGCTGTTTGTATGCTTTGTCTTCCCATATTTATGTACTAAAAAGCCATATGCACTTATAAAATAAATTTTGTACACATTTACAATAGGAAGTGTGTAACTGTATAGGCGATGTTGTGTTGTATTTCACACATTTTGTATGTGTTCAGAATTATTGTGTACAACAGTGAAGGATGAAAGTCTTCTTCCTTCCCTTAATAGTTAATTTTTCTGAGCGCTTGTATAGTCTACAGATACTAATATTGCAATTTCTAAGCTTGGTGTAGATTTGAAGTTTATTGCATCTTCGTAATGCAGTCTTAAACTGACCATGCATTGGCGGAAACGAGACTTCAATAAATCGGGTTGGCCATCTATCGGTTTAAATTGGAATCATTGGGTATTTCGAATCTGGTAATACTCATTCTGTCACAAATTTCAGTATGTCAATTCCACTGAAAGTAATAAATCGATTTATGCTTGAGCATTGTTGGGATTTATTGAGCCAACGAGAAACTGCACGATATGTCGATTTTGCCAAAAAAAAAAATCACATTGTTGGATGAAGCTCATGAGTACTATAATAAGTGAATTGCCATACTCGGGGCTCAGAAAACCTACACCTGTATTGATAGGAACGATGTTTGGTTCTAACAAAGTGGTGCAACTTGTCACACACCTCATGCCACATTCGATTTATTGTGTCGAACGGTTGATGGCGCCATTAAAGGAAAGTATTATGCTGCCAAGCTAGAGACAATTGAGCATTTGAAGGCCAAAATTCGTGCCATTACCGAGATACGACGACATACACTCGAAAAAGTTCATGAAATTTGGTCCGATCGAATAAGGTACTTTGAGGCCAGCCCATCGAACAATATGAATGAAATAATATTCCATTTCTAACCGGAACAATTGTACTTTACAACAAAAGAATAAATTTGGACAAATTTAAAACCGTTTTTGCTTTATTGCGTTATTAAATTTAAACTTTTAAATGACCCGTTCTTTACAGTCAGGATGCTGATGTTATTAGTCCAGAATATTCCGCATATGATTCTAAGGCACTTGTTAACCAGGTTTCATTTGCGTACGACATTCCGTACAACAGACTAAAGTTAAGCATTGATTATTCTAAGCTTGGTTGGGCTATGTTTACGAGTTTCTCCATACTTTTTATAATCGTCGGAATGACACACTTTCTTCTGCGCCATTATTCCTTGTCACTGTACTGTTGAGATAATCAAAGCTGTCTACTTACTGGACCAGTTGGTTTTGTAACATGAAGTTATCAGTTAATCCTCTTGGCTTTGGTTTTCTTAACATCTATCTCAAGTGCAACATAGCGCGCCAATCCTTCTGAGTTTTTTAATTTTTGCTTATAAGTTTGAGACCTCGTCACCGTAATCGCCGTAATCTAGTAATTAATGTGTTGGCTTATTCGACGTTAGGCCACGGTTCAGACCCCAGATCAGACATCTTCAACAAAACGAAGCAGTAACTGAGAATTATCCCAGGAGCCGAATTAAGGTATTAAGTGACATATGCTAAGAATCAGTCGGCATGTTCCGAATATAGAAAAAATATACATGAGGAAATTAATATCAAAATTAAAATAAAAAGAATAAACCTTCGGGTACAGTCTGCAGCAGCACTAGTTCTGTGAGGAACGACGTGGGCTTTCGTCGATAAACTGACAATAACAAAGAAAAGAACAAGTCAACCCAAATGGATGCGCACGAAAAGACTTTTTAAGTGGAAGGGACAAGGAGAGCTAACTAGAGTTCGATAACAATGCTTATAACTCCATGTTTTCTTTTATAATTAGGCTTAGCCACACCCTCCTAAGTCTTTAAACGACCGGAGGGTAGTAAGTGAATAATCTTTCTTGGATCACAAGTTAAAACACTTTTTGGTAGAGGGTTAAGAGACCCGATACCACTATTTAAAAACCAAACGCGTTTTGACGAACAAATGAGCTTCACGTGTACTGGAAAAAACCAGTCACTATTCAAGACCTTTAAGACAACATTGCAGGAATCAGTGGTGAAAAAGGGAAAAATTCTGGAAAAAGATGGTGAAAATTATATCTCACTAATGAGCCAGCAACGTCGAAGCCGCAATTCATTAACTGTTGTTTCCATTCGGATTTTTAATGCCATTTTTTGATTTTTTCAGCATGTTTACAATTTTTTTAATAGTATATCCCTTTTTCGCACGCACTGTAAAGACAAAAAAGTTTTTTTTATGTTTCCATCCTTATTCATGAAATTTCATAATTATTTTGAATCTTATTATTGTCAACAGTTGCAAAAAATGGCGCAAAAAAGGGAAAATGAAAAAGGGAAAACGCTATAAATAATTTAAAATGTTGCCATTTTTAAAACATTAATCTTCTTTAATTTTTTTTCGTTTTTAGTTCTTTTATTTTATTTTATTTTTTAATTTTTATTAATGTTGCAAAATATATATGTACGTACGTACGCAACACATACAGATAGCCATTCAAACTATTTTAATTTATTTCAGTACTTATTTTTGTGAGAAGGTATGATGACAGTTTGTATGTTAGCACATTTTTTTGTAGGCTTTGTAGGCTAAAATTGGAAAAATTTCAGAAGTTTTGAATCAAAATATACTCTCTCGATGCAACTTCATCATCACACAATCTATATGCTGGATTATATCGGCAAAACAGCCTTATTTCTGTACTTAGAACTGAAATTCGAAGCCTCCGAAATAGAGCAAAACGTAATGTGCTCAGAAAGGAGTACGAGTATAAGGCGAGTGTAACGAAGAAGTAAGAAGGGTTAAATGTGATAGCTCCAGGAACAGTAGTGAAATAGTAGGATTATATAAAGCTCTTACAAAGAATGAATCCGTGGATATGATATCATAAAGAAAGGAATCTGTACCGATAGAGAAATACATTCATACATAATATGTCAGTATTACGACCCAGCTTCTCACACTACTTATGTTGTGTTTGTTAATTTTATCCATAACTGGTTCCCTCTATAGTTTACAGTCGACTCTGAACGTTGGATTTTTGAGAAACTTTTTCAGTTTTTGCCAGAAATCTGCTGAGAGAAAGTCGCAGAAGAAATATTTTTCATTTTTCGTTTTGTTTGATATGTATGACCTGGGGTTTGAACCTTGGCCTCAATTCTAATAAGCCAACACGCTACCTACAATGCTATGGCAACTCCGATAGAGAAATAGAACAGTCAAAACTGCCATTAAGAACACACTTTACAAAAAGTGTTAAGGATGAAAGCGGGTACTCAGACTGTAGATCAGTTAATACCGGCAGTATGAACAGACTGGTTGCAGTATATACTATATGTACCGCATGAAGAAAAAAATAGTCTTTCAGTTCATTTTAGGTGCGGCGAAGGACCAGGAGGCGAAGGAGGTGTTCATGCTAAAAGTGAGAAAAAATTAAACTTCACATTTCAACATCATTTAAATCGCTTAGTCTCACGTCCTTTTTATATTGAAAACTAATGAGAAAGTTAACATGTATATAAAATATAGGACATTGGAAAGGCAACATGCTTATAGGGCAGGCAGGTCTTGAAGATATGGCAAGAACCATCCTGGTGTCCTAGGGAAATATTGCACACGAAGGTATAAATAGCGCTTTTGATAAAAGTGGTTTTAAGCCAATGAACCAACTGGATAGCATATACACTACGATATGGTCTTAATAACTAAAGGAACATTTGAAAGACTCTTTGAAACATCAATCAAAGCAATCTTAAGGTTATAAGCCGATGGTACATAACAGTGGACCTGACCGCAATAGTACGATTTGCAAGAAGAAGAAAATAAGATAGAAATAGAAGAATATGAGACTCGTGAGTGTGATAATATCACAGAAATTGGAGAAAAAATATGTGAGAATATCACATAGTAAATTAATATGCACTGATCTGATCAGACAGAACAAATCTAAAAACATATCTTTAAAGACTAAATATAGAAGACCGGAGTTTTATGATTTTGAAAATGTCTTCAAAACTTACGAAACCCGCAAAACAATCTATAAATTTACCTTTGAATAATATGAAATTACTCTGAGAAACCCTCGGCATTCGTGGAAAAGGACTCGAAAATCATTGCGCCGCTTTTAAAATTGCCACGACTTCTGCTTGCAAACCACTGCAGTAGCCATGCAGCCTATAAAAAATTTAGTATCAGGACTCCTAATATATACACCACAGCTAAAGATTACCTCCGGATTTTCAGACCAGACACTTCATTTGATTTGTTACCAAACTATCACATGAGACCGTAAAGGGTTAATAAAATGGATTTTATAAAAATAAATTCTGCATTTGGCATTATTAATAATTCCTTAAAATCAACAATAAATAAATCAGAAACCATAATTTAAAAGTCGGTCAAGGATATGTGTGCAGCACAATAATCATGACAACATATCGTTTATTAATTGCCCTTCAGGGACAAGTATTGAAAACTTTTAAGCGAAGAGTAGAAAAAATATTTCGAAGAATTATAAAGGCAGGAATATTGCAAATTCAGTAATCACTCTGAGCGGTAAGAGAATTTTGCTTTTAAATTTAATCGTTAAATTGAAGCTGTATGTGTGGCGAATTCATTTCTTTTAAGGAATCATATTGAGGAGCTTAAGGCATTTATACACATGGTAGGGCATTTAAAGGTTTAAATTTAAAAATGCAATAAAACAAAAACGGTTGAAATTTTTGACTCAATACATCGATTGTGGCAAGCTGCACCACCCGGTTGAAACCAAACATCAATACCGTGAAGGGTGGGTACAAAAAAAATCGGCTACCATGGTGCAATAGGTGTCTCCGTTGACCATAATGGTTGCGCCGTCCTCATTTTCAAAGGAATATGGGCCAATGATACCTCAGCTCCACAAGCCGCACCAAACAGTCAGTTGTAATGGATGCATTGGCTTCTGTAAGACCACGTATGGGTTTTCTTAGAACCAAATAAAGCAAAAAAAAAGGCAAATTAATCTGCTTGGGAAGTTCATAAAGCACTTCATCCTTCGAAAAACATAATCAAATTTCTCCATTCAAATCGAAGAGAATATTGCTGCTACAGTGTAAAGTATTATTGAAATACTCTCAAATGTCGATTCAGTGTTGTTCTCAACTTTTTGGCCCCTGACTTTAAATTATGAGTTTAAATGAAACTGACATAAAAATTGACTGCGGGTGGTCTGTTGAGCACGAAGCTGCTGTTACGATAAATGTTTCTAAAATTTAATCAACTAAACATACTTGAAATTCCGGCATAAGAACACTACTTGCATGCGCTTAACACGCGATTTATTTCAACTTCAACTTTGTAACAACTTTTCTGCGTAATAACGATTTAACACTCAAGCAATGCTTTAGGAATCTCATTAAAAATTCTTAGCTGGAAGCTCTTGTCCAAAGTACTAAAGACTAGAAACAGGTGTAATAATCGTCGTTTAAATTCAATGATAGACCTTAGGCGGAAGTCATGAACTCTCATAGACTCTTCCTGAGCTTCCTGAGACTGAGCGTTCATTTCAGTTTGCTGTATTGAGCAACACAGCAGTATTTGACCTCAGTTCGAACTACCTAACCCCGGCAACTTGTCACTCTTGTGTCTAAAAGTTCCATTTTGGAGTTTGTGTTCGGTACGCATTTTGCGGTTTTATTACAACATTACAACCAGGAGCTATGAAATGCAGGAAGTACCCTTTAAGGTTTAACGCTTAAAGCACAATCATCCAGCTAGATCCATCTAGATCTCATAGATAGGTATAGATAGATAGATAGGAAAAAAGTTCTTCGGCAACTTCCTCTCTGCAGATTTCTGGCAAATAACAATTGCCATGAAAAGTTTCTCTATAATCCGTTACACGAAGCCGATTTTAAACTGTAGGTCCCTCCACTCAAGTATAAGATTAACATACACAACATATGTGGTGTGAGAAGTTAGATCGTAGTCCTAACTGAAGGGTTGTAACAGCTAATGTAATAGTTGTACGCAAACCAATCAACATCATTACACGACTTTTTTCGCTTTGTTAAAGAGTTTCCTGGTTCAACATAAGAGTCTTTGAAAATTCGTTTGCCATCAAGCAAGATGATCATTTTTTCCATTAAGTAGAGGAATATGCATCTCCATAACATCAAACACAACGTGGGATAAGTGATCCATCCGATCATTGATTGTTGGTTGGATCTTATTTCATCAAATATGTTCTGCTCGAATTCCTTTTAATGGAACTAAGTTAAGTCATTCATTAACAACTCTCAAAGCATTGAACATCAATATTAAAACCACACTTGGATCCAAGTTAATTAGTAGAAAATTGTGGAGAATACTTAAAATCGATCGAATATAAGTATTCGTCTATTGTTTACTATTCCTTCAGATAAGCAAAGAAAGATGTAAATGCCTTAAACAAACATGTTCCAAACACATGTAAAATACTCTTCTCTGCAATAACATTGTAATTTTCAATCTCTCGCCTATAGTTGAGCACTCTTTTTCACAAAATATGCCGCACACAACAAATTACTTTCCTGAGATTCTTTGCCCAAAGACAAGACATTAAACACTCAGTTTACTTGGAAACTGTTCAAGAATGTGTCAAAAGGTGCTGCAAAACAAATTTTACACCAACACTAACAACGACTCCACAACTATCAATAACAAACAAGAACAACAAAAACATTGTTGTTTACTTGCCGAATGATAAACTGTAGTCAACAATTCTTAAACAAATTTATAAATTTTACATTTTCTTGACAGTTTGTTGCAACATAAATCTTTAAAGACGACCAACGACTCACAATGCATTGTTCAACATCAATAAATATTCTTGTTTTCACACAAGTGTAAAAAGATATGTTCATGTATGTGTGCAAGAGGGATTTTATCGTCAGCTAAAAAGAAAAACATCATATTAACAAACAAAAATAAGATGAAATGGATTTCATATTTTATATTATAACTGTGTGGATCGATATTGAGAGAGAGAGAGAGATATTACGTATATAAATCACTAAGAAAACGAACAAATAGCTACTCTACAGTATACAAAACATTGACATTATAATGTAGTGATACCACTTGGAGCAAACTCAATGTCTAAATAAACCTCTATAGCTAAGATCTTCCATCCAACGGCTGCAGCATACAATTCAGATGTGAATATAATTCGCATTCAGTAGCAATAATATCTCCTCTGCTTTTCTAACAACACTTCAGATTTCAAGATATTTTTCCAGCCCTAAATACAATAAATTACCCAACATTAAACGGTTAAACACCAATTCAGACATCAGTGCAAAAATAATATATTCATTCATCTAATTAGATTACAGAAGGAATTGTAATCGACATACCCAAGAAAGGCGGTCTTATGATTCCGAACAATTGGCGTGAAATCAATTTACTAGGCATACATAATAACTAATTGGTCATAACAACCCTTCAGTCTGGATACGACTTAGCTTCTCACACCTCTTATGTTATGTGTGTTAACTTTTATACATAAGTGCTAGCACCTACAGTTTAACGTCGACTCCGAACGACAGATTTTCAAGAGACTTTTCACGGTAACAGGATGGCACACATCTCATGACAATCTATTTATTCCGTCAAACTTTTGTTGGCCGTTTAATTAGCCGAAATGGTGATGTCAATTGTCCACCAAGAAGCTGCGATTTGATACCGTCGGATTATTTGCTGTGGAATGCCGTTAAAGAAAAGTGATATGCCAACTAACCAGAGGCAATTGAGCATTTTTGATACCATTGCCGAGATACGACACACACGAAAATTTATCCGATCGAATGTTGTACTGTGTGGCAAGTCGCGGAAGCCATATGAATGAAATAATATTAAATTTCTAACCGAAACAATAAATAAGTTTGGGGATATTTCAAACTGTTTTTGTTTTATTGCATTTTTAAATTTAAAATTTTAATGGACCACCCTATATTTATCTAGTGCTACTACATGATTTGTGGCTCCGGTTGATATATCACTTCTGGTGCCTGGAGACAATACGTTGTAAATCCATATTTGAAAGATATGTTTTCGCTTTTGTCATAAATTTATAAACAGTGATGTCAAGTTATTTTGCCTTGTAGGTGACGATATATGGTATGCCATACAAACCTACTTACATTTAACAAAATAAAATGAAGATGTTTCTGTGACAAACTGTAAATTATGAAAATGTCTCGTAAATACTTTGTAAAGGATTTCTGTGCGTATTTATGTAATTATATATGGAATGCATGCACGTCAGTGTAAGTATTGAAGATTATTTCTCAAATACTAATATGACAGCATTGAAATAAATTATCAATGTATGTATGTATGTATGTATGTGCAAATAATAAATATTACAACTGCAAGCGAATGTTGTACATTCACTTAAAGGACTATCTTTGAAATATTTACTCGACATTTTATTGTTTTTAAAAATTTATTTATTTATTCTGGTATTTAATAGGTGCGTATCATTGTAATTATATTTCTAATATCTTGTAAAACGATGATAACAAAATCAATATACGAAACATTATACAAATACAAAAGGATGTCTTCAATTTGTTATACATTTTAGTAATATTTGGTATTAATTTGTTGGCAATTTGATGACAGAACTCTTTTATCATGCAATCTGTGGAGAAAAAAACGCAGGAGGTAATGATAAGGGTCTACACAACAAAGTCTTGCCCACAAGAGAGAGGGAAGCATTAATGAGGATATATGGTTGTGGTTGTGCTCTTGATTAAATCGTTTGAAATTGGTTACCATTGCAATGCAAATAATGTGGTCCTAGAAGCGACAGAAATTACTTAAGAGTCGAATTCAGGCGCTATTGAGATTGCAAGTCTGAAAAAAATCCAAATAGAAGGAGGAAACTCCTTAAATGCAGAAATATTTGACTTCCGCATCAGATGATTTAATGGAACATGGAGATTTGGAAACATGAAATGGATTTCTGAAAATGAAGCCAATTAGACTATAATTATAAGCAGAAGGGCTAAGAGCGCAATCCAAGAATGATGCACTGAATGCAGGCCATGTGTGAACAATTGGGCTATAGTTTGGACAGGCAGGATGAAATTGAAAATGTCAAGCCTGGCATCCGAAATAACCGACTATGAGAACCTACTCTACAAGGGCTCTATAGGTTTTATTGAATTCAAATCCGTTGCAGAGGGTAATGAAGACTAGAATTAAAAAGGCTATGGCAACGACAATAGGAGACAAGTCTCTTATAGCGATAAATTTATTTCCATACATACATACATAATTGGTCATTACAGTCCTTTAGTCAGGATTACTACCAAGCTTCTCACACCACTTATGTTGTGTGTGTTAATTTTACACAAGGGGACCTACAGTTTAAAATCGACTCCTAACGACAGAATCTAGAGAAACTTTTTCATGGCAATTTTATTTTACTCTCAGAATTTTTGCCAGGAATTTGCTGTGAGGCAGAAGCATTTTGTTTTGCTGAAGATAGTTGACCTGTGGTTTACTCTTAGCCTTACGTCCAATAAGCCAACACACTACCTACTAGACTACAGCGACTACACATCCTTTGCCAGCATTTTGAATCCATCACTAAACATCTTTAAGGTCCTCCTGGGATCTTTCGAATGTTCAGACCCAAAGTCGCTGGGCATAGAAACGCTTGTGTTAATATATTTCCAGTATTGCAGCCTGGCCATAGTTCAAGTTGTGCTATGATGTACTGCATTGAGCCTTACAGCCACCAGCTGCTTCAATTAAAAGTCAAAGGGGATCCAATTGAGTATTGCCTAATTGGATTGGATTAGCAAAGCTGACTGTCTGTGTATTCTGTCTATTTGCTTGCAGTGATATTTGTGTTTGCACAGCGTCCTCTAAACGTCCGCAGCTTAAAGCTAGCTTGGTTCCACAACGTTTCAAAAGGAAGAAATTAACTTTTAATTTTTTTTCCAAAAATCATGAGGTAGTCTGATGCGAGAATGTCTAACATAAAATTAAATGACGCAGTTGCTTGCTCTGCCTCTATATTCCATATTTATTGAAAACTCATAGGACGACTATCGTAGTTTACTACATAACATACTTAATTTACACACGTATATTTGTACATGACTTTCATTTGACAAATAAATTAGTTGTACGTTCGTTTGTTCACTATCCACATTGAATTTATTTAATAGGTTTCCATGAGGATGCTGATACTGACTGGTATTCCATACTCTAAGCATAGTTCGGATTGGCATTAAATTAATGGCAATATTATGAACTCTTTATTGTTTTCTTTCTTGTTTATATTGGATGGTTTTTGTTCGTAATAAATATTTTATTTTAATTTCTTAACCAACAATTTTAGAGCCAATTGAAACAATGCTGAATCCAAAAGCATGTTCTCTATAAATATTTCATGAAAATGCCTTGAAAATTTAATATGTTTGTAATTGTTTATCTTAACTGGGTTTCGAGTTTATTTGAATTTATTGGCCACAGCACACTGTAGTCGTTCATAATGTTCATTGGCAGTTGTAGTTGCTGTTTTATTTGATTGCCGACTGATAAAATTCTATCAATTATTTGTAGAAATTGTCTGGTTTTAATACATCAAGAAGTCATAGAATGAACAGAACAGTAATGAGCACTGAAACAACACAATAAACGCTATAGTAGGAGGGTAGACAATTTGCATGGAATTCAATGTTGCTTTTTTCCCCGTATTTTATTTTAAAGTTGAAATCAACATTACACAACATGTTTTTTTTCAGTCAATTATAATTGGTATCTACATATACTTACGTAGCTTAGAATAAAAGGCCAAGTCCAACATCACGCTCTTAAAATATGTAGTTCCATATCTTATAGATTACAATTAAATTTATTTTTAACTTTCCAAAGTTTTTAGTAAAAGCCATCGCACAGTCGTTTCTATACAATGAGCAAAAAGTCTCATTCTAAGATCCATAAATCGAAATAAATAGGATAAAATATACAATGGTGGAAATGAAATACCTATTCGGCTTGATAGCCATGGTATCAAGCATTCTGAAGCAGTTTCTTTTACGGTAGAGTAACTTTTGGGATCGGAGATGTAGCCGACAAAGCTTACTCCTTTATATGAGCAAAAAGTACTCAATTTAAATCCGTCAAATCGGACGGATGGCCCTAGTGGGCCATTTTCTCATGGATTCAAGGATTCCAGTTTCGGTTAGTTCGGAAATCGGAGATATAGTCGACGAAGCTAACTCTATTTTCCAAATTGGCAAAAAAAAAGTGTAATCAACATAAATTGGTCGAAATTGTATAAAAAATGAAATTGTGCAGGAAATGTACCTAGTGCAAGTCATTTACCAAAATGCAAGTCATTTATCAAAAAATACAAGTCATCGACCAAAAAACTGCAAATCATCGACCATAAAAATGCAATCCATCAACTAAAAATGCAAGTCATCAACCATAAATTACAAGTAGTCGCCTAAAAAATGCGCGGCATTGCCCAAAAAATCGAAACCATCCACCACCGCCACCGAAAATTGTTTCCAATTATTATAGAGAACTTATGATAGTCGTCGTAGTCTAGTAGGTAGTGTGTTCGTTTATTAGACGTAAAGCCCGGGTTCGAGCCCCAGGCCAGACATCAAAACGAAATATGTAAAAAAATATTTCTGCGGCGACTTCCTCTCAGCAGATTTCTGGCAAAAACTATTAGAGTCAATAAACCTACCATTAAAAAGTTTCTCAAAAAATCTGTCATTCGGTGTCGGCGTTAAACTGTAAGTCCCGCCACTCAAGTATAAAATTAAGGCACACAACATGAGCGGTGTGAGAAGCTAGGGCGTAATCCTGACTGAAGGGTTGTAATAGCCAATTATGTATGTATGTATGTAATTTATGGTAGCTCATTTAAAGAAAACAATTAGTTTCAAAGACTATATCTTCGACCCCAAGTAACATTCGTAAGAAATCAGGTTCCGGCCCAATTTTGCCAGATGAAAGGCAAATTTGTTTAAAAATATTTTATTTTTCAACTTTATTATCCCCATTAAACAAATTGTTAATCACATATTTCTTTTTTTGTTTTTTTTTAAATTTAAAGGTTTATCTTCGTCGCCCTTTGTTTTTTCTCCAATTTATCACTATTTTGGTGATCTTTAATCGATTTTCTTTCTTCACTTTTCCAAAGTTTTCAATAATGTTAACTTAACAGTCTCTGTCAACTTAACATTCTCTTAAATTTGTTTAGCTTAACAGTAACTGTTAACTTAACATTCACTGTGAAATAAAAAGAATATGACTTTCATATCTAACTTCACACGCGTTAAATTTTGGTAACTAATTCTGTTTTGTTGATCCCATTTAATACAATTACACAGCAGAGGCTAATATATGCCGAGTGTAATATTTATAGAATAAACGTCGTGCCAAATTATTGACACGATTAAATTAAAAAAAAATTATTCCAACAATATTTCTGTGCCGTAAGTTCTCAAACTCTTAGAATACATCCTATACATCGAACGTGCATCAAGTAGAATTATATAAAATTGTTAATAAAATAACATACTCATAATTTTTTAGCTTAAATTTTCAATTTGAAATTCAAAATGGTAGATTTTTTTTAAAAATAATTTTAAAAGTTTTTCGTAAAACAATGTTTTGTATGAATAATGTTTTAAATATTTTAAAAACATATTCAAAATAGCTCAACAGAAAAGAAAAAATATTTAAAAGCTTTTTATTTTGTATTGCATTTTACGTAGTTGTGCTACTTATCATTTTCCATATCGGTCCACACTTTATTCCATAGTTTCCATAAAGAAAAATAAAAAAATTTGAAAGCATACAATTTTTATTCTGTTTTATCTTTTACATTCTATTTTTGTGTTGAGTATTTTGCAAGTTCTTATATGAAATCCCTTTTGTTGTTTTAGCAGACAATTGCTTTTGGAATCTAAAATACCTACAAGTGCACCTGATGTCATTTTAGTTTCACTCAATTCCACTTGATTTTAAACATTTGCTCTGTTCTTCCAACGGCTATAACTGTCACTGCTACTTGGGCACAAGCAATAATTTGTTCTTCTTTTTTTTTCATACTTTTTGCGACAACAACCATACAACGATTATAATGATGATGATGTTTACGACTATAATAATGTATATGATAGTGTTGTTGTTATTTTTTAATGTTCTTGTTTTTGCTTTTTACTGTGTATTCTACACTCCCTTAGAAATTATTAAAATAGAAACAGAAAAACTAAAAGAAAATTGTGGAGAACAAAAAAAAAAATATATAATTTCTAGGTGCACTTTACAGCTTAAAGTACAAGTTTTGTCATTATTTTCACATTTTTGTTGTTTAAAAAAAATATATATATATATAGTGTTGGAGTAAGAAATAACAACGTAAGCCATTGCAGTGGATTCGAGCAATACAATGTGACATATTGTACCAACAAAAGGTTAGGTTAGGTTGAAGTGGTAGCTTTGATACCAAATCTGCACCCAGGGCAGTAGTCATTAGATGGAAACTGCATTCTTTCCGAGTGTCTTCCTATAACACAATGACCTGTAAGCATGGCCACTGTGATCGAGATGACATTACGACCAAGTCCAAGTAACTGGTTGGTGTGCCTTCTATTTACCGAAGGCCAAGTGAGCCTAGCGGTGGAGCAGGAGTCCTCATTGACCCAGGATACAGTGGCGTCTCAAAAAAAATTTCCGCGCGATGGCCAGCTTGACCGAGGTAAGAGGCACCCCAAGTCGATTTAAGCGGATTCCGGAAGTAGTGCACCACCCTGACGAGCTCTTCTGCTCTGCAGTTCCCCGAAATATTACTGTACTCAGTCACCCAGATAAATGTGACACTGAAGCATCCAGAAAGAAGGTCGAGACAACAGCAATATTCAATGAGGCTCCTGGAGTTATTCACAACGTTCGACAGAGAGCTTATGGCAGCTTGACTATCAGAAAAGATCAAGATGCGGGTGAAAAGAACACCTTAGACGGGGATCCATCGAGCAGCCCGGTAGATGTCCATTACTAGATCCTAAAACACGCTACAATAATCCAGCAGTCGGAGGGAAATGTTCAGGTCCAGTTTCCCAGAGTAGACTCCGTTACCCACCCCGCTATCGAGTTTAGAGTCATCGGTGTATACATCTGAGAGTTCCGAGAGGATAATCATGTCAGGGGCCCAGTCACCCCAGCTCGGTATCAGGAAGTGAAAACCTCTATCAAAACAATATTCTACAGAAAGATAGTCGATGTTCAGTGGGGCCACGGGATCAATCTCCAAAATAGAGGAGTGACCAGAAGGGACGACGCGCCGATGAGACAGGGCAGTGAGGCTAGTAGTAGTGGACTTAGCTGCCTGCTTAGCGAAAAGCACATTAGCAAGCCAGTTAAGCACTGCGAAGAAGTTCATTGTGGGGGTGGTGCGTAGAGCACCAGTGATACGAATAGCTACAGACTTTCTGACCTTGTCATGAATTCTGACATTGTGCAGTTTATTTAGAGCGTACCAACAACAACATAACAGAAATTATAACGGAAAATGTACCATCAAAAGAGAGCGACAATAAGTTCAAAACTTGAAAACATCGGTATTCAACATCTTCTCAGATTACTCATATAACGTGCTGCATCACAGGTAAAACAGGCTTTGAAGCCTAAGATACAAACATTCCAGTAAGGATGGAATGTACATATACTGTTATTTGCAACTTTTTTAATTAATTATAGACACAGTTTCACAACCACAATGTAATTACATCTAACAGCACCCGAACTGAAGCTTGTTTGACCTGGCTCCAGAGCAACTATTATCGTGATGTGAGTTCGCCGAAGAAATATTTCAAATATTTCGTTTAGTTGGAGATGCCTGTCCTATCTGCGCCATTATGGTTAAATAGCTTCTGAATTGATCTTAAAAATCTCACAACGTGTCATTGGCATTTGGACGTATGCTGATGAAGGTTGAAAAGACTTTACTATGACTTTTGCGAAAGCTGTAAGATGAGGCAACCCGTTCTTGAGAACCGCTAAGTACTGCAAATAGGATGTAAAAATCGTTCTAAAACTAAAACATCGCTTGCCAAATATTTGTTTAAATTCAAGTTTTCTTAAAACAGATAAAATAGGGTATCCAAGAGATGCCAACAATCAAAATTTCCCATTGATAAACACAGTGAGACGTTCTATTTTATTTCATGGCAAATGTCTGACAATACATCGTAAATAGTTTAAAAGTAAATACACAAATCCTTATCAAACTCTTTGTACATTTGTTATATTGTCAAAAGCATTTGCTAAGCAAAAATAAACAATAACAACAGCAGTGATAAAAGAAAAATTTCTTCAATTGTTTGAAAAGAGTAGGAAAATAAAACAACAACATGAGGACAAGCATTGTGTAATGATGTTTGCAGTTAAAGGTAATACGCGGAATAAGGAGAATAAGAGAAAAAAATATTGTATTCCATTTGCCAACATGAAAGCATAAGTAATCGTATGCAACCACGGTAATATTTTATAATTTTCGGGATTCACTCTCAACTTTGTTTACAAAAGTTTGAATATAAATTTATGGAATGCTGAAGATAAGTACAACAACTTTAGCTGATCTAGTTTGGCGTTGATAGATCCAAGCTGTTATTAATAGTTGGTAAACGTGAATATATTTTTCAGTTTCAGTTCAGTCTTATGTATTTAAGTGGTGATTGAAACCTTTTAGTCAGGATTACAACCTAGCTTCTCACACCATCCATAGGATTCCAACCTAGTTTCTTACTTACTTACTTCACTTATGTCGTGTTTGTTAATTTTATCCATGAGCATCCATAAAGGCCATTATTGAGCTCAATATTTCTATATAAAGTTTAAATTAATAATTGCGCAATAAATACACAAAATGTTATAATATTGAGTAAAACTTAAAATGCAGCCCACTCCACAAGGCGGGGTGCTTCCCCCCTCCTATGGAATGTTGTGATGAAAGAACTGCTAGTGATGTTGAAGCATGTTGGTTGTGGGGCTATTGCCTATTCCAATGACGTGGTCCTTACAATATCGGGCAGATTTGCGGACAATGTTAGAGATAGGATGCAACTGGCTCTAAAGAAGGTTGGCGAGTGGGCATGTGGTCGCGGGTTGGGAGTCAATCCCGGAAAAACTGAGGTGGTACTCTTCAGTTGGTAGTATAGGTAGTATAGTACTCAAAGATTAGGCGAAATTTCTAAGGCTGATTCTAGATAGCAAACTGACTTGAAGGTTACTCTCTACACCTGCTATGAGGCGTTGGGGAAAAATAGACCTTGTTACCTAGGATGACTCAGTGTATTTATACAGCGGTGGTCAGACCTATCTTGACCTATGGATGCCTAGTGTGATGGGAATCCCTTGATAGGGCTACAAACTTGAATAAAGTCGGGCGGCTGCAACGACCTGCCTGCGTGATAATTAGTGGTGCTTTGCGCACTGCTCCTACAGTGGCACTGGAGATAATTTTGGGCCAGCTGTTAAATGTCGACGCCGAACGATAAATTTGTGAAACTTTTCATGAAAATTTTATTTTACTCTGAGAATTTTTGAAATATTTTTTTCATATTTCCTTATGTTCGCGATGTAAGCAAGTGATTGAACTACGTTCTCTTGTCTAAAAATCCACCACATTACCTATTAGACTATGGTGCTTCCAAAGGGTCTGCCTAGACGCTACATGAAATGATACCCCCTGGTGACCCATTCCTGAGCTATACTTTAAACATACGTTTTCTAGTATTTCGGCCAACATCTCGATGATGGCTGCTATAACATTATCTTCCAGAAATTCTGACTGGCTTGAAATAAACATGTGAAACTTTACTTATCACTAGGAATCATAATCTATTAGTGTCAAATCGCATGACCTTGAGGGTCGATGGTTTGCTTCATAACGGGAGATCAATTGGTTGACAAAATCGCGTATCGTGTGGTATATGGTTGTACCTTGTTTGGCACAACAATTCATTCTTGTTTACTTAGTTGTGTGAGATTATTGTACCAATCAGGACCTACTCTTTCATGTCGCCTATGAATGACAGATTTTTTGTGCAACTCCATTACTCTCTGAAAGTCGCCGTAGTCTAGTAGGTAGTGTGTTCGCTTATTAGACAAAAAGCCCGGGTTCGAGCCCCAGGCCAGACATCAAAACGAGATATGAAAAAAAAATATTTCTTCGGAGACTACCTCTCAGCAGATTTCTGTCAAAAACTCTGAGAGTAAATAAACCTGCCATGAAAAAGTTTCTCAAAATCTGTCGTTCAGAGTCGACGTTAAGTAGGTGTAAAATTAAGGCACACAACATGAGTGGTGGAGAAGCTAGGCCGTAATCCTGACTGAAGGATTGTAATGGCCAGTTATGTATGTATGCATTACTCTCTGAACGAATTGCCAGCGCTTTCTTTCATCAAAATGTACAATAGCACTACGCACTTCATGAAATTTGAAGTTATTAAGACCGATGTTGAATTGATGTTTTCAAGTTTACTACAGCCATGTTTTCAAGAAATCGTCCAGTATGTTATTGTCCATAAACACTTCATTGTTAAAATTTTTTGGCCCCACTTCGAAAGCTTAGCACATTAGGCCCTGGGGATTCCATTCAAGCACTGATCTACAAATACATCCATGATCTATGGATTATTTTTTGACCGATCCATTCCCATTGGCTTCTGTGAGTTTACACATGAATATGCGCTTGAATTGGTATCATCCAAAAGTCTTCGCTTCGCGTGGTGGCCAAAATATGAGATGGATAACTCGCAGTAAACTTATTTGCAAAACTTGCAACTTTTGAGTAAAGTTCATGTTTATTAGGCATGTTTACTTCTCTATAAGATATGTTGATTCCCTAATTTTAGTGTTTCTTGGTAAACTTAATGGTCACCATAGGGCAGTTAGGCTCGTAAAAGTAAATCATGCTCACCGCTTGATGTAATTATGCTACCGCGATTTCAAAAACTGTTTACGTAATTGATTGTTTTGCCCTTCGAACTTAATGAAGCTATTTAGGCGTTTTGCCTGCTCTACATGCCAAACTTACCAGCTGATTTGTATTACTGTGCACATCGATGAGATTATGGAAAACGAAGACAGTTATATTCCACATAGTCTAAGTTTTTCAGTGAGATGTGTGTCAAGCCCCCAAATTGTTATATTTTATATGAGACAATTTCAATCATTATTTCATTAAGGACAGCAGCAATAAATAAGGGAGACATATGTGACAGCTGTCAAATTTCAGAGTTACCACATATCAAAAATAATTACATTAATTGATAAAATGGCACCCTTCAGATATCAACTATTTAATTTAAATACTGCCGGTAAATTTAATCATCAATAAGCTTATGGTCGAGAAATCAACCCTTAATGTTGGGAGTTAAACTGTATGTGATATAGGTTAAGTTTCTGCTGACAAGAAAATATTTGATTTGGTTTTATTTTATTACTAAATTTTTTTTTTTTTGTTTTTTTTTTCATTGTCTAAATCATAAAATTCGGAGTACTTCTCCAAAACTCTTGTGTTTTAACTCTACACTTATGTATTCGAATTCCCTATTGACAAAGACTACAACACACTTAAGCATGATTATGACGATGATGATGTTGATGTTCGCCTTTATAAAGCGAAATATGAAAAATACAACCCAGTAAACAATTGGTTTCAATTGGTTGACTTAAATCTGAGAATATCAATTTATTGTTAAAATTTGTTGAACCTTTTAAAAGCCACTGACTATAGAAGTAACATATTAATACTAAGGTGCAGTATTGTGTTCTAGAACACTTAATTGTTTTACAAAAGCACTACGGTTAAATAATGACTTTTTAACATTTTTGATTAAAGATTGAAATAAAACCGCAGAAAATAAACGAACTCCTGCCATTGAACTTTTGAACATTACTTCCCTACTTTAATGAGCATTACAACCCTTTATTTCGAATTACGACCTAGCTTTTCACACCACCAATATTGTGTGTGCTAATTGTATCCCTGAGCGGAAATACCTACAGTTTAAAGTTAACTGCGAATGACAGATTTTTTGATAAACTTTTCATGGCAATTTTATTTTACTGCCACAGTTTTTGCCAGCCGAAGAATTATTTCTTCATATTTTGTTTCTTTCGATATGGCTTAATCATCAATCAATTCATTAATTTGAATCACGGGCTCTTGCCTAATAACTACGGCGACTACGGCGACTTTTAACACATTATTACATATAAATGCTGCCTAGGTCTAAGTCATAGGTAGCTGCAATTTTAGCATACTTTTTCTACATAGGCTTGTTCTTTTTTTTTTTTTTTTACGCCGAGGGGTGGTGAATGTTCCTAACCGCACCATAGAGGAAGTCGTCACATCCTCCGTGTGTGTGCCCTCACCCACTAAATTCCCCCCCTCGTCTCGTGGACTTGTTGTGCCCACTCCGGAACTACGGTGGTATTACTTCGGAGTGGAGTCCTTTTGGCCATTTGGCCCCTGCTTGTTCATATCCGCGTCCGGATTGCGTGTCGAAAGTTGAGGAGACATTTACGTGTCTCCACTATTCCTTTAGACCAGGATCCCGTGTCGGTTTCCTTTGACACATGTGTCCGTATCAATCATGCCGGCGTGCCTGCCTCTTCTGCAGCCTCAAGGTCTCTCTTCTTCAGCCTTAGAATGCGCTCCACGTAATTCGCCACTGTGGCCCAATTTTCTCTGCTCGAAGTCATAACACCGACAATATTAGCGGCCGTGATCGTTCCAATTTTCGACGTCAGTATAGAGCGATAGCTCTGCCAGCGTGCACATTCGAAAACAGTGTGCTCTGCATCATCAATTACTTCCCCTTCTTCGTAAAGACAGTAAGGGGAAGCGGTCTTGCCCATTCTGTGCAGATATTTCCTAAAATATCCGCGACCCGATAGCATCTGTGTAACGTAGTAATTTACCTCTCCAAATTTCTGACCAATCCATGGCCTTATGTCCGGGATGTCTCGCCGCCCACCTTCCTCTATCTTCATCGTTCCATCGTCGTTGCCATTTTGAGATGGTGTTTTCCCTGAAGTGCCCGGTTATGTGATTTCCAGCCGATTTCGCTCTATAAATCTCCATCCGCTCTGCCGCCAGCAGATCCATAGGGATTGTACCTGCTATCACAAGTACGGTACATAGGCTTATCCTGGCTTGTCCCCATATCCGAGTAACTTAGCATGCGCAAACAAACAAATTGTCCTTTAAGATCAAATCCGCCTTCTAAAAATATCGTCTTATTAAAACGGCTTGCCAAAAGTCGCCGTAGTCTAATAGTTAGTGTGGTGGCTTATTACACGTGAGGCCACCGTTCAAAACCCCGGGTCAAACATCAAAACGAAAATATGAAAAAAATATTTCTTCGGCAACTTCCTTTCAGCGGATTTCTGCAAAAATAAAGTTGCCATGAAATTTTCTCATAAAAATCTCTCATTCGGAGTCGAATTCACCTGTAGGTCCCACCACTCATGTATAAAATCAACAGACGCAACATAAGTGATGTGAGACTCTAGGTCTTAATCCTAACTTAAGGGTTGTAACGACCAATTATGCATGTATGTATTAAAACGGCTTGTCATAGATGATTTTGGACCAAAAAAAAACGGACGGTACTTCACTATATTCACAGTAACCTTATGATTTTCATCATTTTGATGAAGTATGGTATGATGATTTCGTAGGTTCAAATGTCGTAACAACCCAAGCGCAACACAAAATTTTCTAAGAGAAAAAGTGTTATTTAACCCGACCGTCTGAAACTGCTACTGTTTCCTGATTGTCTTTCCTTAAATTCTACTTATGTTTTTGATTTTTCTATTGTAATTGTTATAGTTATTGTCATACTTGCATCTCAGTTCACCTTAAGTTAACATCACATTTTGTAATTTAGGTTTTATTGTGTATAGACGAATGCAACAACAACGTGTCCATATTATTATTATTCATCTTCTTCTTTTTCATATTTTTGTTGCAACAATTTATCTTTGGCTAACGTCCTTTCTTTTTCTAAACCAATTTTGCTTCTCGAGAATTGTGTGCAATTTGATAAAAAGAGATAAGCAGTAAAAGGGATTTATTTAAAGCATTAAGAAAATATTATTTTAACTTTTTTATTTTATACAGTAATAAACTTAAAAATTGTATATTTTTATAATAAGCTTTCATAAATAAAATTCTAAATTTGTAGTATTATTTGAGAATATATTTGTGGATATACGAGGGCATTCTCAAATTTAGGTTGAATTTGGTTGAAAAGTCTTCATCTAGGGATGCATAAGTTGGATGAAATGATAGGCTTTACATGACATATTCCTATACGTGGGTATAGAGTGAGTCACAACAGGACAGCAACGAGTACATCAAGATATTCCCATGGAGTGTATGACATTATTTCACAGCACTTCATCCAAATGTTTGTTTAGATTTTGAACCTTGGATGAGAAAGAAACAGTTAAAGCAATAGGTAGTGTGTTGACTTATTAGACATGAGGCCACAGTTCAAACCCTAGATTTCGATATCGCATCCAAATGAAATAAGAAAAAATATTTACTCGACAATTGCCTCTCAGCAAATTTCCGGCAAAAATTCTGAGAGTAAATAAAATTGCCATGAAAAACTTTTTCAAACATCTGTCCTTCGGAGTCAGCTTTAAACTATAGGCCTATCCACTCTTGCAAAAATATAACACATACAACATAAGTAGTGTAAGTGGCTAAATAATAATCCTGACTGAAATGACCAATTGTGTATGTATGTATGCAGATTTTTGTTATTCCTTTTCATTTATCCCTTATTATTTCCCATAGTATTGTTTCAGTTTCATTAGCGAAGTTTTTCAGCTAAGCAAGTAATTGGTCTTTTCTATCAGGTTCTAGGATGGTAGGTTTACCAACAGCCGTTATCTAGAAGACAAAAAAAACCCCTTTATGAAAATATATTGATAGTAGAGGGGGTGAAGAACTTTACTCATAAAGGTCATTCACAAGGAGTGAAAATGTCTGATCAATCTGTATTTATAGGTTTTTTAATAAAGCGCAAAACCTTTTATAGTTACAAAATCCTGCTGATCTAGCACCTCACTTTACTCAGGTTACAGTAACTAATTTCTTCCGTTCCTGAAAACTAATACATTTATATAATTAATACAAGCATCATGGAGTTTTATTAAAGACCACTGCTCTACACTAGACAGTGCAAACATACCAGATCTCAGCAATGAGTATTCAAAAAGATGAGTAAATTCGAATCATACTCATAATTTATGATACTCTGATTCATACTTATTTTAATATCATACTCATACTACTCATATTCAAAGTTTGAAGTACTCATCGTACTCATACTTAACAATGCTCATGAATTTGTTGATTTCGACTCTGCTTTACTCAACATTTAAAAGAATCACAAAATAAGTATGATTGCTTTGCTTGCTGTCTTTATCTTTGTTCTTTTTTGTAACTGTAACAACAACTAATACTGTAAATTTTGATGAATGATACGGATCACTCGAATCATTTATGAGTATTATAAGTATTTTTTTAAATTTATAAATCTGAATGAGTAGGCTTATGTATCAAACGTACTTCGAATGTTGTGAGTTTGATGCCAACGTTTTGCTCTTACTCATTGCAACCTGTACTTATAATTCAATATTGTAGTGAATTCTGTTACGTTCGTTGATTGCAAACCAAAATAAAAACAAATACATATGTGTTTTGTTTCTATAAAACTCTTTATTGATCGCACTACTTTTATTTGCCACTGTTATAACTTCACGATACAACAATAATTATTTGTTTGCTATTCTATTTCACACTTCTGTCACGCAAACTCTAACAACTCTTCGCAATACCGATCTTCAAACTGACTGCTTACTTACTCGCCTTCTCGAGAATTCTTTTTCGACTTCATTGTTGTTTGTGTACTTTGTTGTTGTGTTCGGGCTTATTTATCTATCTCCTTTTATCTCATACCGATGTTGACGCAGGACTTGTAACATGTTCGTTGTAGTTGTTAGTGTAGCTATTACTAATCAACATGTTCATTGTATTGTTAGTGTTAGCATTTTAATGTTGAACGATTTAATGAATCACGAATACGAATGAATCAGAGTAGTTGAATTCCAATACTGTTGACTCATTCATACTCGAAATTTCATGAGTACTTATGATTAGAGAAAAAAGCGATTCATTGCTGATCTCTGAAACATACACGATACATGAATATTCTGTGAAACACTTTTTCCGTAATATTTTGTTACGTTATTGATTACTCTATTAAAGTCAGCCGTGTATATAAAGTGATTGATTTCTCTAATAAATTTCTAGATTATATTCAGAAATACGATATACAGGAGTTGGACTACCTCAATCACTGATAGACTAGACCTACCTCTGGATATTCTTTATCAAGGGTATATATCAGTCGTCTACTAGGATAAAATACGATTTACCAAATCAAATACGATTACCGCAATATTAAATCCAATTAAATTGAAATAGAATTACAATTCAAATTATGTCATCGGAGAGGCAGTGTAATTATTATATCAAAGCTCACCAAAACCAAACCTTTAATAACAAAATTTCCATAAACCGTTTTGTATCAAATATTCATCAAAAGAAGGTTTCATGTTTAAACAAAAAAACATTTTGCTAATGAAAGAATTTTGTCAAATTGTTATTTCCTTATCCCTTTAATAATTCATTACAAAATGACAAATCATTTGGTAGTCAATAGTATTTCATCAATACATTCCCTTTCCCCTCTCGATACAATCCATTATTTTCGTTTACAATGGATAAGAATTTAATTTAAAGCTTTTGCTTGCAATTCAATACTATTGAAAAGGAGGAAAAAATATAAAATTTACCAGAATTTTATATTGAAAACATGTTCATAAAAGCATCAGGAAAAAACATGTACGATACTGTTTGTCTGCCAGTAATGCCAGAAAAAATTTAAAACAATTCTTTGTTAGTAAAACTTGCAAAAAACGAAATGTTACAACAATTGGTTCTTTTTTTACATTTGGTTGCTGTAAATCATAAAATCATTTGTTGCATGAGAGAATACCTTGCCGCACATACCTACCGTATGAGTATTTCAACTCTTCTTAGAACAAAACAATTTTCAGCAGCAAAAAATTTTTGAAGTCTTTTTATGGTGAATTCAATAGCATTCGAATGATTTTAAATAACAGCCCGCTGGCAGTTGTGTGCATAGCATTTATGCATCTTTTCAGTGTAAATCGTTAAAATCAAATAAGCATGGACCTCAATAGTACAATTTACAAAAGGAGTAACATGTCCTAAAAATATTCGACTCCTAGTTGAAAAAATATCGCAGGAACTTGAGGTAACATGTCTGGGCATATAACTGAAGAGTAAGTTGATATGGAAGCCTCATATAAATATCATACGTTATATAATGATATGCAAAAAAGTTGCAGATACATTTTAGAGATGTAATCCGAAGACTATGCACTAAATACATACTATAATGACGGGTAAACAGAATAAAGCTGATGCTGGATGCTCTGTTAAATTTGAGCCCATTAGACATGGTAGTAAAAACCGAGGGTTTCGAGACTTTGGTTACCGTAAGGAAGAGAACCATTTTTGAAAATTCTTCGTTACTACTGATTTACAACACCTCTCGATACTTTTGCATTTTTTGGTGCATAATGGAAAAATGTTGCAATTTTTTTCATCGCTGATGATGCCTGATGATCGTTTTAATCAACGCCTGTCAATAAATTGAAAAAATTGGGTGTTCATTAATGAAAATGAAACAATTTTTTATTTCCAATTCGACTGAAATATTACAATTTATGTGAAAACAATGTTCATTTACTTACTTTTCTAGCAATTAATAGAGAGAATAAAATTTAATTATCAAAATTCCTCACCACGGCAGACAATGAGCATATTAAATATGAGAGCTCAGTTCGTTTAGCTAAAGAGCAAGATCGCTTGCGTTCAAATAACCCAGCAAAGAAGAGAATAGTATTACCTATGGCCGATATAGATCATTTTGTTAATGAACATCGCCAAACTAAATGGCTTATCTTGACAAATGTTCAGCAAACTCAACGAATTATGGTCCACTGTACAGAATTTAATAGGTACGAGGCCGAATAGAGACTCGAGCGGTATTTCGTTCAACAATGCTCAACACAAACAAGCAGTAAAATACGTCACCTTATTTGGCGACAGTTTATCGCACATAGCACCTTACAGAATAAGACCAAGAGGACTAAAAATAACATAGAGAAAGAATTTCAACACTGAAGAATTGTTGAAGCACCTCATAGGTTTATCCATATGCCAACTTGCAGTCCCAAATATCGGAAATGTGGCTGGCTTCATTCAAATAAAACCGTGGAGATCTGGAACTATTGGAGGATCATACCTAACCATATTCTTCTATCTCCAACATGAATTTCAGGATTCTCACAGCACTGCCTACATGGCAAATGGCCTTAACCAACAAAGACCAATGCACCATACTGACCGTATTAGACAGTTAAATATTTATTTATTTATTAATTAATTACAATACAATTACAAATTATATTCTAATTATATACGAGCGGAGTAACTTGACCATATGCTCGGTGTAGTGTCACAGACCAGAGTCTCTGGTGGGAATCGAACCCACGACCCTCACGCTAATAGTCTAACACACTACTTACTAGACTACCAGGGCACCCACAGTTAAATATAGTCGACCATGCTATGTTGGTAGACGATATCAGGATATTACCTAATGCGATTGGTGAGATAATTTTAAACTACCGTAAGATGAAAATGCCTACACTTCCATGGAGGGTTCTTCAGACTCCATGCACCAGCGTAACTGGCAAGCTAAAATGTTGCATTTAAAGCTCTAACGCAATAAGAATGATTTGATAAGCAAGGTCGTAATCCTGATTAAGGTATTGAAATTGTAAATTCTTACTAAAGTAGCAAAATATTTACAATTCGGATTGCGTTGATCTATGGACGAGATTTCGCTATCGATCTAGCGACAGCAATAATTAGTCTAAATTACAGAGCCTCTTATGCATACAATACTTCGCTGTCTACCATCAGACAGGTTGGCGAATCGAACCGCTGCAAAAGCGCCATAAAAACATGGAAGTATAGAAATTATACGTGTAGTTGATATGTACATATATACATATATACCCACCACTAAATCCTCTTATGATAATTGGATTCATTTTCCAGAGAACGTCATCCAAGTACTCACTAGTAAGACAAAATGACGCAACAAAGTGAAATATTGAATCTTGGGATGTCCCTTAAACCACCCGCGCGTAGTACTATTCAGATGGAAATAATGACTGTCAAGATTTCCGCTATGCGAATCCAATATGATATTTTGATGGAGATACACACATATTTACCGACCGTAAAAAGGCCATTAGACTCCTATAGGGAATTTATACAACCTGTTAAAAAATGTCGAGGTATCTGGAGAAGATAGCAATACATTCGACAGTTATACTCACATGGGGTAATTGAAAATAACAATAATACACACGCACTTGCACATTCTGGTACAATGAAAAGTTCTGTGTAGGCACTAGGAGTCAACTAAACTCCTAGGGTCTAGCAAAAAGAATTGAGCTGACAAGTCTTGAGATATATATATTCCTCTTGAATATATATATATCCGCCAAGAAAATAATAAGGGGTGATTATTTTTAACTTTAATTGCCTTCTTGGCTCTTTATTGTCTACTTATCAACTTATCAACTTATCAACTAATTTTAAAATATAAAAAAGGTTTGAGGAAAGCTCAGATCAAAAAATAAAAAGAAGTACATAAGGGATATTTGGGTATAAACTAAGTATATAAGGGATATTTTGGTACAACAAAAAAAATATATAAAAAATAATAATAATTCACAATATAATACACAAAGAAAAATAAATGATGAACACAGTTCAACATCCTCCGCGCCCCTTTAGTGGCAATTACATCCACTCCATTTTCCGTGGATGATCCAGCCGAAAGCAGAATTCTGTGCTTGAGGCAGTGTTGGCTCGGGGCTGTCTTGTTGACGTAGCAGGAACTGGGACATTAAGGGCCGCCCAATGACTCCATCGACCTTACGGCAGTCCTGAAAATTAGGGTGTGCCTTAGGGTAAAGATGTTGGAAATGTTTTAATAGCGACTCGTCCAAGAGGGGTGGTGGGAATTTAAAAGTGGCTCTGTTCCTTATGTCTAATTCCCAAGTTGCAATTATGTTCATCGAATCGTACTCTGGAGTCACCTGAAACACTCCTTTTGTCGCTGAGGTGGGGAGCTCGGGAAACTCAATTGCCTTAGTCTTCAGGAGGAAGCTGTATTGACTGGATTTTTGCAGGAGAAAGGTGGCCACCCTTGGAATCTCATTATGGATCAGTTTTACCTTAATTAGTGGTGGTAGCAGTCCTCTTTCTTGGGGATCGGGTATATTTAACGGGCCACTTGGAATTGGGTCCTCGCTGCGACTGGCTGCACCTTCTTTCGCGTCCGGGTGACTTGTATCCTCTTCAAAACTCGATGCCGCTTTCTCCCTGCCATTCTCATGCAGCATGGTGTGATGTCGAGCCCCACATATTTGGCATCTATTTACGGATTCACACCAGAACCGATCATGAGTCTGCGCAAAACAATTTAGGCAGTAGCCGTGTTGTTTGACATGGGCTCTTCTTTGGGCTGGGGCCATAACCTGGAACTGTACGCAATACTTGAGAGGATGATTGCGTCGGCACAACTTGCATCGAGGTTTGTTTAGCATGATCTGTAAAGAGAGAACAAAGAAAAGGTGCACAACACAAATAGAATATGGTCTGACTTAAATTTCTAAGATCGTGAGGTAGAAGTGTAAATTAAGTGTTCAATTGGGTTTACAAGGAGTGTTAGATTCAATGGGTAATTTGACAAGTTTTACTATAGGTCGTTTAATCAAGCCATTACTAGTCAATATTTCGGCAACACGAACCTTTTGATCTTTACCGCAAATAACATTTTTTACTCTACCAAGTCGCCATTCCGTAGCAGGTAACAGATCCTCTTTAATGAGAACGAAGTCGTTTTCCTTCAGATTGTCCTTTTCTGTTCTCCATTTGCTTCTACGTTGCAACTCGGTGATATATTCATTTTTCCAGCGACGAGCAAATACTTGTTGTATGACTTTAATTCTGTCCCAGCGTTTCATGAAGGATATGTTTTCCGCAGAGGGGTCTTTGGATAACTCTGGAACAGCTACGAGCGGAGCGCCTCTCAGGAAATGACCTGGAGTCAAAGGAAGGAGTTCGTTGGCGTTTTCAGACAAAGGGGAAAGTGGACGAGAGTTCAATATCGCCTCGATGCGTGTAAGTATGGTGTAGAATTCCTCAAACGTGAATGATAGGTTACCGGTTACCTTCTTCAAATGAGATTTCATGCTTTTGACAGCGGCCTCCCAGAGGCCGCCCATGTGGGGTGCATAGGGTGGGATAAATGTCCAGCTGAAGTTATGTGTGCCATATTTCTCGATAAGGGATTTTTCTGCGTTTTTCAGGAAGTCGTTGTAAGTTTTTAAAAGAGAGTGTTTAGCGCCTATGAAATTTCGGCCATTATCGGAAAACATTGTTTTTGGTAGACCTCTACGACTGGTAAATCTAGTGAAGCAAGCAAGAAACGCATCTGTTGATAATTCCGAGCAGACTTCGAGATGAACTGCTCGTGTGGAGAAACAAACGAATACTGCTGCGTATCCTTTCAAACGTTTTGCATTCCGCAGATTGGAGGATTTTAAAGTGAACGGACCGGCAAAATCTACTCCGGTATAAGTAAAGGGTAACGAAAATGTGACTCTCTCACGGGGTAGCGCGCCCATTATTTGCTCTTGTACCTTGTGCTTGTAAACTGTGCAGGTTTTGCACGTTCTAATACACTGCCGAATAAGGTTTTTCAACCGCGGAATATAAAAGCCCTGTCGAACTGCTCTTAACATTACATGATGTTCCGCGTGAAGTAAGATTTGATGGGTATATCCGATAAGAAGTTTAGCTAGGGACGATTTTTCCGGAATTATGATAGGGTGCTGCTCGTTGAAACTTAATCCAGAATTACTGAGCCTGCCGCCTACGCGTAGTAGTCCATCCTGGTCAAGAAAGGGATTGAGAGAAAGTATTCGACTTTTCCGATTTATTGTTTTATGGTTCTTGAGGCTATCATGTTCTAAATAAAAATGAATTTGTTGAGCATTTAAAATTACAAAATTTTTCACCAATTGAATTTCCTCGGAGGTAATGTGTTTCTGTGTCTCATATGGGCGTTTTAGAAGGCGATTGATGAAGCGAAAGCGGTAACTGAGAATTCTTAGGGCTCTGGGAAATGATGAAAATTCGCTCAGAACATCTTCCTGTTGGGTTTGCACATGAAAATTTGATATGTTTCGGGATTCTACATCAGTTGGGTCAAAAATACGAGGTTTGGGCCAACAGTCAGGGGATTGACTTAGCCATGGAGGACCATGCCACCATAATTTACTTTCCGAAAGTTCCTGAGGAGTGCATCCTCGAGTTCCAAGATCGGCGGGATTCTCATTTGTCTTTACATATCTCCAATGATCAAGCTGGGTGATTTGACTAACACGATTGGCTACAAAAGTTTTCAAAGTATGCGGAGGTTTCTGCAGCCAGCCTAAGACAATCGAAGAATCAGTGTACAAAAATAGTTCAAAGGGGAATTTTAATCGTTTTATTAAGCTCTTCGTTAGGTTATATAATAGTAATGCTCCACAGAGCTCGAGTTTCGGAATGGTTATCTTTTTTAAAGGCGCAACCTTAGTTTTCGCAACTAATAAATTACAAAAAATTTCTCCCTCAGGAGTAGAGACTCTCAAATAAACCGCAGCACAATATGCCCTTTCCGATGCATCACAGAACCCATGAATTTGAGCCTGGCATTGAGGTGAGAAATTTACCCATCTAGCTATTTTAACGGTGGAAATTTGTGGCAGATTAGTTGAAAATGCGTTCCATTTTTCCAATATCTTTGGTGGTATATCTTCATCCCAATCCGATTTGCATTCCCATAGCTCCTGCATAATAAGTTTAGCTACAATAATAATGGGTCCTAACCAGCCTAGGGGGTCGAATAACTTAGCTATGGTGGATAAAATTTGTCGCTTAGTAGTGGACGGTGAAACTCCTATTGTTTCAGGTACGTAGTAAAATATATCTTCCTTGGCGTTCCAACGTATACCCAAGGTCTTTAATGAGCTAGCGTTTTTAAATTTCAAAAAATCTTCTTCTAGAAGATCTTCCCGGGCCAAGTTTTCCAAAAGAGCGCGGTGGTTGCTGGTTATCTTCTTCAAGGGGAAACCGGCAGAAATCAATGCTTTAGACAGTTGTACTTGTTTTTCTTGTGCGTCTTCCAAATTATGTCCTCCTGATAAAACGTCATCTACGTAGATCTCTTCCTTAAGAATTGAGGAGGCTAATGGGTGGTTTTGTTTACAATCCTCGCTTAATTCCAGAAGTGTTCTTAATGCCAAATATGGTGCGCTATTAACTCCAAATGTGACCGTTTTCAATTGAAAAACTTTAACTGATTCGTTTGGTCTATTTCGAAATAAAATTTTTTGATAAGGTCTATCTTCTTCGTGAACAAAAATTTGGCGATACATTTTCTGGATGTCACCAGTAAATACATATTTATAATATCTCCATGACAAAATAATTTGCATGAGGTCTCCTTGAAGGGCTGGTCCTTGATGTAAAACATCGTTCAATGAAAATCCACTACACGTTTTCTTCGATGCGTTGAACACAACACGTACCTTTGTGGATTTGCTTTCTGGACGAATAACTGCGTGATGTGGTAGAAAAAAAGAAAAATGTTTTGTTGTTGAAGGTTCATGATGTGTTACTTCTTCCATGTGACCCAAATCGATGTATTCTTGTAGAACCTGTTGATACTGCGCTTTTAACTCAGGATTTTTATCTAGTTTCTTCTCCATTTGAAGATATTGTGCGTATGCTGTGCTTTTCGATGAACCCAAAAAAATTTCTGAGGGGTAATTTTCTTTAAAAGGGAGTCTTACCATATACCTTCCCTCTGGTTGACGTTTAACCGTACTCTTATAAAAATTTTCACAATATATATCGTGATCTGAATCGACCTTTTCCTTTTCTACCTCCTCTATTTCCCAAAATCTTTTCATTTGCTCTTGTAGGGCAGTTTCTTCTTCTGATATGACCAAAGTAGAGAATGAGTTATATGTGTGACTGGGTTCAGGACCTGATAGATACCATCCGAAGTGGGATTCCCTTGCCTCTAACGTGTTCTCGATATTCGATTTTATACCACTTAGGTTGATGAAAGGTAAATAATCGCTTCCTATAATGAGATCTATTGGACCAGGTCTATAAAAGTAAGGGTCTGCTAAATCTAAAGCTTTAATATCCGGAAGATTGGTTTTCTGTATAGGAGAGCTAGGTAGAAAATGAGCTAATCTTGGAGCAATGATTGCTTTGATTGTAATGGAAAAATCGGACCTCTTTGTTCGTAACGTGAGATTGCATATTCCCTTTGACCTCCCTACTACCGTTCCTCCTAGACCAGAAATCCTGGTGTGATATGCCTCCACAGGAATTGACAATTGTTGCTGAACTTTTGACGATACAAAACTCTTTTCGGATCCCGCATCTAGTAGCGCCCGAACAGTAAATAGCTCACCTGCTTGCTGTATGTAGATAAGAGCTGTCGGTAAAATTGTTGTTCGTCCATACGGAAGGGAACCTAGATCAATGGGAGTTGATTTTGATTTTTCCTTGCTGATTACATGAGTACTGTATGAAACTGTTTCCTCATTCCGTGGAGAAACTTCCTTAAGGGCTCGAGTGTTGTCCTCGTCTACATGGAGTAATGTGTGATGTTTCCTTTTGCAGCGAAAACAAAGAACCTTACTGGGACATTTAGTTTTAAAGTGATTAAGAGAAATACAATTGGAGCAATATTTATTAGCATATACAAATTTTATTCTGTCCTTTACAGATAGTTCTAAAAATTGTTTACATTGTTTTAATGGGTGATTTTCATTACATTTTTTACATTTTAATTTCGTCCTATTTCCGTCCGCTTGTGAGTGAAATGAGTTTGACCTTGCCCCTGAGCTTTCCTTCCAATTTGGCTTCTTCATATCGAACACTGTTTCCAACATCTCGATCCTTCCTTTCAGAAAATTGCTCATGTCTTTCCAAGAGGGCATTTCTTTATGATTTTTGAGAGAGTTTTCCCATGCCTGTAGGGTATTTTCCGGCAACTTTGAGGAGCAAATATACGTTAAGATAGGGTCCCATGAAGAAACGTTGATGTCACAGGTTTTCAAAATGGCTATCTTTTCATCGATGGTGTCTACAATTGATCGTATGGATCTGGAGGATTCGTTCTGAGCAGTTTGTATCGACAGAATGTGTTTTATCTGTTGATTGACTAAAATTCTTGGGTTCTCAAACCGACTCTGCAGCGCGTCCCAAGCTAACTCAAAATTTTGTCCAACTAAATCGAACCGTTTTACGATTTGGTAGGCCTCTCCTCTTACTTTAGTTCGTAGATATTGAAGTTTTTCGACCTGAGATATGTCCTTGTTCCCCAACACTAACGACGTAAACATGTCCTTAAATTCCGGCCATTTAGTATAACCACCTTCGAAGATTGGCATGTCACATGGGGGTAACCTTAAACCGGACCTTGATTGCCGACCGACTGTTGCCTCTGTTGTATTCGTTCCGTTTTGATCCACTATCGATCTGTTCGCTATCCTATCCATGAGTTTTGCCTTTACCTTCTGATACAAGTCTGTTGCTGCTTCGTACTGTAGTGAGACTCCATCCTTGAAGTCATCACTAACCTCACTTTTCTCGTCCATGAGAAACGCATCATAACTTTCCATAAGCCTACCCCATCTTCGCTCCAACTCTTCCTGCTTCACTTGGAGAAACGCTGGAGTCTGATCCTCCTCACGAACATTACCGAACTCTGTACACAACGCCGTTAGTTGGTGTATATCAAATTTGCACCTTCTCTTTACCGACATTGTATAAAACCCTCAAAAATTTTTTGATATAACGATTTAAATTTATAAAAATTGAGTACTAAATTCCCGCGCGGTGACTAACGACTTGACCGATTTTAAAATTACGAAGTGAAATTTGTAGAAAAATGAATTTTATAAAAACTATTAAGTTTAAAAAGGAGTTTATTTTTTATTGTGATAATAAATTTAGAGAAAAAATGGGGGTAAATTTTGTTCAGTGTTGGTAAAAATTATGTGTAACAACTCACCGTGGTCCTTTCTGTCCTGTTTATTTTTTCGCAAGAAGCGGTTGCCTGTTTTTGTTGTAATATGGTTTGTTTTGTTTTTATGCTTGAGAAAAAAGTTTTTTTTTTTTTTTTGTTTTGTTTGTTCACTGTCTTTTTGTTTATTTTAATTATTTTTATTTCGTTTGTTTCTTATTAAACTGTAATAAATTTTTTTTCCAAAATCTATATATTTTTTTTTTTTTTTATTAAATTTTCCTTTTTTTTCCAAAAATCCTTTTTAATTTCTCTCTTTTTTTGGTGTGTCACTGTGTTCCTTTTTTTTCACTTTTTTTCACTGTCTTTTTGTCACTTTTAAGTTACCGCGCTGACTGATTTTATTTAAATGACCGAACCAAATTTTTCTTATTGTTTGCTTAGTCCTACTTCACTTGCGATCATTTGGAATGCGAAACGAAACGGAGATCAATTGAAACACGCACCTTTGTTGTTTTAATTTTTTATTCTATTTTAATGTTCCTTTTTGATCCCGTTGTAATGTGTAGAGTTTTGTTCTTTTGTGTATAATTATGTTAAGTTGAAGTATTGTTTTGTGTTTCGTTTCAATTTTGCTCTAATTCTTTTTGTTTTTTTTTTTTTTTTGTTGTCTTGTGGAATTTGCTAGCAGCTTATTTTGTGTGTAATTTTGCAACAGGTTCTTTTCTATTTACCGTTGCTTTTTATACGTTTCTTATTTTTGTTGGTGTGTTCCTATATATATCACAATCGCGTGATACTGACCTTACTTGTCCTATGATCTTCTTGGTGTTTTTAGTTAATTTTGTTGTTTTTTTCGTTATGTAAACCTGTTTTTGAATGTTCTGTATGTATGTAATTGCGTGATTTATTTTTTGATTTTTTACACTTCCTACACTGTTCTCTTAGAAAAAAGTCAAAGCAACAACTACTGTACTGTACATACCTTTCTTGTTCTCTTACCCTTTAAATGCCCTTGATTGACACTTGTAACCTTTGATTTTCTGCAGTTGTTGTGCTGTACTTATCTTTCCGTGTAGAATTCTTCAAATGCCCTTGATGTTAACCTTTCTTCCTGGGGATGAATATATTGATGATCGGTATCCTGTCTCTTTTTTCCTGTGGATGAATTTGTTGGTGATCGATCTCTTGCCTTTTTGTTCCTGGGGATGAATTTGTTGTTTGACTTCTCGTCAGTTTTCTCTTGATGAAGTTGATGCTGCGAAAGCCTTAGTTTAACCTGTGGAACTTATGCCACTTCACGGTTGTTGGGATTGATGCTGGTAGCGCACAATCGCATGTGATGGTTAGTGGAGCTTATGCCACTCTACGTTTATTGGGGATGATGTTGGGAAGCTTCGTTGTAACCTGTGGATCTTATGCCACTTTACGGTTGCTGGGATTGATGCACAATCGCCAGTGATGATTAGTGGAGCTTATGCCACTCTGCGTTTATTGGGGTTGATGCTGGTAATGCTTAACCGCCTGTTGTGTCTAGTGGACCTCCGGCCACTGATTCAAATCGCAATCCTAGACCGCTAGGACTTGTCGAAGGACCAATTTTGTAGGCACTAGGAGTCAACTAAACTCCTAGGGTCTAGCAAAAAGAATTGAGCTGACAAGTCTTGAGATATATATATTCCTCTTGAATATATATATATCCGCCAAGAAAATAATAAGGGGTGATTATTTTTAACTTTAATTGCCTTCTTGGCTCTTTATTGTCTACTTATCAACTTATCAACTTATCAACTAATTTTAAAATATAAAAAAGGTTTGAGGAAAGCTCAGATCAAAAAATAAAAAGAAGTACATAAGGGATATTTGGGTATAAACTAAGTATATAAGGGATATTTTGGTACAACAAAAAAAATATATAAAAAATAATAATAATTCACAATATAATACACAAAGAAAAATAAATGATGAACACAGTTCAACAGTTCTGATTCAACGAATTTATACGTGAGATTAGTATTGCAGTTGAAGTAGCCAATGGTAGCTTATTAGAAGAGAACTCGTAAGTTTAAATCTCAGTTCCAATATACCGAATAGAATGAAGTATACAAAATATTTTTTCTTTGAAAAAAACTGAGTGTAAATAGAAAAAAAAAAACTTCTCAAACCTATTCTTCGAAGTCGACATTAAGCTATAAATCCCTCTACTCATGCACAAAATTAGCGCACACAGCATGGGTGGTGTAAGAATTGAAGTCGTAATTCAAAAGGCTTGTAATTTCCAATTAAATGACTTAGATTGACAAACTTCCTTCATTTGCAAAAGAAAGTAGAGACAATAAACCCACTTGTGGAGATACCCATGTTAACATAGGAAGAATAAAATTTGAATTAAACTTGGCCAGTGTCCATCATAAGAACATCATAGCAAGTTTAACGAAATTCTTGCCACTGGGTTCGTAATCACGGAGTCTGAGGATATCTCACAATGACTTTTGCAGAAGATAAGAAGTCGTCGTAGTCTACTCGCTAATGTGCTGGGTTATTAGACGAAAGAATGTGGTTCAAACCCAAGCTCAGACGAAATACATTTGAGAAAATATTTCCTGTGGCGACTTCCTCTCAGCAGACTTTTGAAAGAACTCTGAGAGTAAATAAATTTGCATTGAAAAGTTACTTAAAAATCTGCCATTCGCAATCGACTATAAGGTTCTGCCACTCATATATAGTATTAACATACACAACATAATTGTTGTGAGCAACTAGGTTTCAGTCCCGGGTTAAAGGGTTGTAATGACCAATTAAGTAAATAAGTAGTGATGAGAAAAAAAGGAGAGCACAGGAAATCGTATCACAGAGGCATTCTTAGGCGTTCAGAATTTATTGGCATAAGGCGTCTAGTCAATGGAGATTTGGATGGAATCCATACCATCTAAAACCAAATCTGAATCTTTGAGAAATGATAGTTAAGAGCTACAATTCTTTGGTAGGTATTATCGGTATGGAAGTGGGACCTTATGGAAACCCAGTTAGCAGCGTGGCTGCCTTTACATTCAAATAAAAAACAAAGCTAGTTTTAATTTTGAAATTTCCAAATCTTTCAATTTCTTTCTTCTTCTTCTTTTGTGGGCTTTGTGGTATGATTTTTTATAACTTTCTTATGATGATTTCTGTTCAAAACATGTTTTCAAATTTTATTTTACTTGATTTTTCTTCTTAACAATTCACTACACAATCATTGTTGATGTTTGCCTTTCATGTCAGCGAAAGTCAAGCAAAGACTGTTAGCCTGCCAAACTGTGAGCCAGTCATAGTCTCTGTTGGTAAGTCGTTCATTCACTTGTTCATCCCATCATTTCAAATGACTTTATTGTATTAAAATCCCAACAAAATATTGATGAAGGAAAATAGAAGGCAGAAAAAATAAGATTTTTATTCAACTATATTTGATTTCGTTTTCAATATCGTTTTTAGAGTGATGGTGAGGATTTGTTTTGCTTTTTCTTTTACGATTATTCCTAATCATTGCCGTTATTCCCAATAAAATTTCATCTTATACCGACATTCAGACAATCATTGAGGCTGTGGAATATATTTGATTTGTATTCACTATGAACCTTTAAATCGCTTTAAGTTTTGTTACGTTTTTTAGTACCATACGAGAGAATATTCATAAGGCCTAAGGAAGGATACCCAAAAAAATTTTTCTTGTTTTTGTTTTAATTCTTATGCTTAAAGGATCAATTTTACAATCTGTTATTGTTGTTGGTGTTGTTGTTGTTGTTTCAATAACTCAATTTATATGTTAAATTTAATCCCCGCCGAAGTTAATTTAAATGTAAATAAATGAAATCCTTCGTCTTAATTTCCATAGAATTTGTAAACAACAATGACAAATGAATTGTTTTTCAATTTGTTTTTTCTTTTTAAAATAAAGATTTATTGCGACCACCTTCTTTCAATGAAGCCAAACAAGGTATTTGAAATTATTAAATTTACTTCACAAACCATATTCCAATAACAAAGTAGAATTCTTGAGAAGCCTCTTTTAATCTATGAATCTATAGACTTAAGTTGGGAAAGGGAAGCCCACTCATTGGTTGACTGCACAGATTATATGGTTAAAAGACACGATTTTTATGAGACTTTGTTACTTAAATGGTCATTACAATCCTTTAGCCAGCATTACAACACCACCCATGTTGCTTCATTAATTTTATCCGTGATTGATGATGAACGACAGATTTCTGCAACTTTTCGTGGCAATTTTATTAAAACTCAGCGTGTTGTGCAGAATACTGCTGAGAGGTAGCCGCCGACAAAATATGTTTTTTTTTCTTATTTCGTTTTGGTTGAAGTTATCTGACCTGGAGTTTGAACTCTGACCAGGCGTCTAACTATACACTACCTGCTAGACTACGGCATCTCCGTTTGATACACGAATTTTAATATTACCGGATCGGGAACTATAGAAGAAATTATTCGATGTTGAAATAAACTCTTCGATATTGAAATAAACACTTCGATGACTAAGACATCTTCACGTATGAATTCAAAATGAAAATGGTTCAAGTGCATCTGACCTAAAGCTATGGGGCCTGAATAGTATAGTGTTCCACAGGAATGTAGTGTCTTTCAGGCGGTAATTCTATGGGTAGTTTAGGCCTCGATTAAGAAATGCATGTGTAATGGAGACCTCAAGAGTAACAAGTTATGTGAATAATCAGGCAGCATTGAAAGGACATATTTTGAAGTAACCTGGCAAATCAGAGGGTATCTTTAGAATAGCATTTATATACGGAACATTATGGCATCTTCTTCAATTCCATTAATTTTTCCCTTTTCCTTTTTCCCTTTTTTTATTTACATTTCTTCTTCAGTATCCATTTTTATTCATTTTACGTTCTTTGCTTTTGCTTTACTTTCCTGAAAGTTTGTCCACAGAGGCTCACTAGGACTCCAAGTGAAGTCTAACCATTGTTAATACAGTGGCGCGCTATCTTACCTAATCTAGCCTATAGTAGATAAAATTTTTTAAGAATTGCATAATAGTGGGGCAGGATGCTAAGTTTATAAACTTTGGCGCAGATTTAACTGTGATGATATGATATGAAGTCGCCATAGTCCATGTGTTAGCTTATTGAAAATGAGGAAGTAGTTTAAACCCTAGCCTAGATATCTGAGAGTAAATGAAATTGTAGGTACATGTTCTTGTAACCTGTGAGTTACTAATACATCCTAGAAGGAAACACCTGAGAGCACTTCTGGTGCTGGACAATAAAATGGGTTGCACAATATAGTTTGAGGGATATGCACTATGGAACATCTTCACTGATTTTCTATCGTGTCCTTTTAGCAAAATTTCATTTATGTGGCACTCAGTTTCGATCCTTTCTTTTAACAGTTATTTGTTGTTCAACATTTAACATTTCTACCATTCGTTTCTGCCATCAATGTATAATCTTCATTGAATATTGCTCGCAATTGGGCGTCATCCAACTTTTTTGGTGGTCTTCCAAGATCTTCATTTCTGACATCAAAACCCTTATGTCTGAATTGCTGAAACCATTTTCTAAATGGGGCTGACAGAGAATGAATATAGCATTCGATGCAACTATCTAGCAATTTTCTTCAAATGAGAATAAAAAGTTAATGCTTTCAGCAAGTCAGGATTTTCTGGTATAAAATTTGCCATCATTAACGCGATGAAATTATTTGACATTGTTGGTTCACTGATTTCATATGTTTGACAGATGTCAATGCCAACACAACACAGCAAGAAAATGTTCCCAATGAAGACCTTTGTATCTTGACGCTCACTTCATACCAGTACACCTGATACATATATTTTTTGTATTTCAATTGCTTTGAATTACAAATTCTCTTAAGAGCTTTTCAATTATAAAATAGAGGAAGAAAAATTGTTTACATTATTAAATACTAACAGTAAATGTAAACGTTTACAAGTACGTGTGTAATTCCTTTTAAGTGTGAATGTTTCTTTTTAGTATGTGTTTTAGAGGGAACATTTGATGAGCATTTAAACACACTTGTGCGTTTAAATTTATACGATAATTTTGATTTGGGGAATAAATTTTAAAATAACTTTCACTACCAAACATATTGCCAAACATACGCGATGGTGTTCTGTATGCACGTACAATGACGCACTTAAGTTTTGAGTATATTTCATATGAGATATTATTTTTTTCATTATTTTTTAAGGCCCTTTCTTATTATTTGTATAAGGTTTTCATTTGTCAAATATGTGAACAATAGGATTCCTAAGGATATGTTAATAAATCCGTTTTCTTTTGCTTTAAAGGGATTTATTATTTATACATTGCTAAGCTAAGGTATGTATGTATATCATCAAGACAATTGCTTTCGTTTTTTATTTTTTTGGTGCAAATAAAATGATACTTTTTATTTGCATAAAACTAAGGAATTTATATTGACATCATTTGCTTTCCTTATTTTACTGAATATTTTCTCTTAAAAGCTTTTTCGTTGTGCATAAAATCATTGTAATGTTATGACAGATTCATCATCATATTCCAAGTATGCAAATTATGTGTATATGAACGAACATTGTCCCTGGATTTATAAGTTTCCAAGAGAATCATTAGCATTAAGAAGAACAACAGAAAAGTCACAAATAAAATATTTTAATTTTTTATTTGTAATCGAAATGGGTGTCATAATACTTCATATCACATCATATATTTAAGCTTGTATTAGTGTAGGAAAACTTGCAGTGGTAATATTCTTAGCTTTACCTAATGGCTTCAAATAATAGTTCGATTGGTTTATACGTGTAATGTACACAAACAGTCCGAATAGAATTTAAACTCGTGTGCTTCTAAAAACTAACAGTCCCTTTAGTATTTGAGCTATTCCTCATTAAAGTAAATGGTAGGTTGCTAAAAATAGCTATCCACGATATTAAAAAATAATAAACTGTCACTGTCCAGATTTTTGAGAAAATTTTCAAGGCAATATAATTTACTCTCAGAATTTTTATAAGCCATCTTCATTTTGTCCGAGATATTTAGGCTGGGTTTCGAACTATGGCCTCATTTCCAATGAGCCTTACACACTATCACCTGGCATACGGCGAAAATGACTAGGTAAACTATTTATAGAGGAACTAATAAATCTGAAAGAATGTAAGCCTGAGAAACTAGTAGAGTTTGTAAACGACACTTGCTAAAGGAGTATCTTTAGTAAAGCATTTATCTTTGGAACATTATTGCATCTTTTCTTTCATTTTCATTACTTTCTTCGATTTTTCTTGTTTGTTTTCTTTATATTTCTGTTTTCATCTTTATTCTGGTTCCGCTCTTTGCTAGTTCGTTACTTGCCTGAAAGTGTTTCCACTGTTAATACAGTGGCGCTCTACCCTACCTAATCTAGCTTAAGTAGATTTGCTAAACAAAACACAATTTTTAAAGAAACGCGTAATATTGGGCCAGGAGGCTCAATTTCTAGACCTTGGTGCAGATTTAACTGTGATGATATGATAGGAATTTCCCATTGCCTAGCTGGTAAATTTAAAATTCGAATACTTATTGTTAATTTGCAATTGTGTAGATCGAATCGAGTGCTGTTGTTACCAAAATTTTTCACTTCATTGTGTATGGTAAGAAAAATGCATTACAAAATTTGCTCTGTTTACAAGGATAAACTTTGATTTTATCTCACTTCATTATTTTTTAAAACTTTTAAGCAACTATTATTACCATAAACAAAGATACTCTTGCCTTACAAAAACTTCTCCATACTGATACTAACGCTGATAAGACTTGCATGCTGATAAGACTTTAACAATTTTTGATACCCAATAACATCGTATTTCCATGTCAACTTCTAAAGGAACATGCTTAACAAGCGAAATTAATTTTAAAAGAAACAACATTTTATACAGACGACGACGATATCTCAAAGAAAAATAAATTGCAATAAACTCTACACAGTATTTTAGCATAATAAGCAGAAAAAACTGTGTAAGAAGAGACCGCATAAATACTGTTCTCATTTGCGTTTATTTTATGGTGTTGCGTTGTACAAACAAAGTTCGCAACGTTGTGAAACTAACGAATAAAAAAATTGTTAACAATTTTCCTTTCCTTTCTTTGATGTAAATGAAATTAACCACCACTACAACCACTAACTATTTGAATATAAAGTATGGTAGTGGTGGTCATAATTCAATTTCCAATGAAAATTTAGCCTTTTACGTAGCAAATACAAAGGGAAAGCTAAGCAATTGCTTAATAAATAAAGGCAAACATTGCCAGGATGTTAAAATAATTTCAGCTTTGAAGTAGAGTGTGTTTAGTATAACAAAATTGCTTGATTTGTAAGTGCGTCTTGTTTGTTAACAAGGCCAAATTATAATTAAAAGACATGCAAATAACGGTTGAATTAAAATTATCATCAAAATTTTACAGCTGCTTGAGGTAATCACACAGACGACACACGGCAAACGGCGCTTAAAAACGGAAAAGAACAGAAAAGCAGCTTAAAAAGTGAAAGTAAATAAAAAACCATGAAGAAAAAAAAATATACATGAAATTAAAATTGAGAAAAACCAAATGCCAGAGAGCTGCGGACTCCTACATCAATCCAACCAACCACGCAAACAGCCATCCATCCGTATAACCATTTATTTATGTATTTTATATGAAAACTTAATAAGAGATGTTCATATAGTAACGAAGAAGAAAATTCGAAATTTTTTACTACAGCATCTTAGGCATCGCCTACTATGCACAGTTGGCTTCCAACGTAAGCGAATACTTTCATATGCTTTCAGTCTATGGTTATGTAGTTTACTCTGTGGCCCGTATAGCTCATATAGCCCATTGTGTTACGAAGTGTAAGGTAATCCCACTTGTCATGATCCATTTGTGGTGGGTTTGAAACCGACCAATTCCATTAGTGGCACGTTTGCTACCATACCCAGATCTTAAAACATTCTGTCACCCAAAAGGCAATGAAGTCTGTAGTGAAGTGCACGGCACTCACATAAAAGGTGTTGTACCGATGCTGTTTCTTCGTCATCCTAACTGCTTTTACAGTAATCATGGTTGGGTAGCCCGAATCGTTCTCTTGTTGAACTCAGGCATTTTATTGGTTTTTCCGCCTTTGTTTTAAGTAGGACCACCTAGGGTAGTATGTAGGACCACATAGGGTTTGTTAAACTCCATGCTGCTTTTTTTTAAAAAGTACTGTTGTAGGGGAGCATATATACCCTCTATCATTTTTTTTTTCCGAGACATCTTCAATCCTTTTCGAGTCAGTTTTTTCGCCTTTTCGTTTCCTTCTAAATCACAGTGGCCTGGAGCTCAGTAGAGGCGGGTGTTGTGCCGATGTATACGGTGTAGAGAGTATAAGCAACTCCTGATGCCCTTTGATTTGACGAGGTCGGGCTGATCAGTCAATAAGGATATACCTATTGATTACACTATACCTAAGCCTATTATGATAAAGGCTTACAACTGCCAGATAAGTTAAACTTGGTAAAGTGGCGAATCCGTCTTAAAGGAAGAGGGCGCACTTAGGCCAGTGATACCACAATCACTTATATCCGGTGCTTAAACATTCCCTTGAGAAAACGATCCCGAGCCCAAAATAAATGTTACTATTGTAAAAACTCCTACATTAAAGAGATCAGTCAGAGATGTCATAAAGTGTGAGGTAAAAAACCTCCTTCTCTTTATGACAAAAGCAGGACTTTGACATATGAGCTGAATGGCAGTCTCTTCATCCTCTTCAGACCAACATCAACTGCAGAATTCATTTGCCGGACTTAAAAATCGTTATTCCACGGTCGATGGTCATGCGAATTAACAACAGAAAGGACTCAGTTCCATTATGTACATTGCTGCTCAGCAAATACCAGATGTGAGGAGTAATGACTTTTGATACCGAACAACAGCATTAAGATAGACATTACAGAATCACGCTATGCAGGTTGGGGCCCTGAACAATCGTAGTATCTCAGTATCTTTTGAGTATTATTTCTTTGAATTATTTAAACTTTTCATTTTAATTACTTTAATATATTAAACCACCCTAATATTATCGCTATAAGTGTTTAAATAAATATGAATTTATTTTTCGTAAAGGTAAGATAAATATATGCGCAGCTGTGTGTGGCAGTATTTAAAAACGGTGTTATTTGCATATAAATACCCATACATACACACTTGGATGTTTGCGTATCACAAGCATGTTACCAAGTACCTACGGACATACACAAATAATGTATAACCTGGCAAAGGCAACTTAACTTGATTTACGATATTTGAACATCAAGTGGTAAATTTTATAAGAAAAAAAAACAGAAAACCCCGATTAGTAAAAAATATATCATAGAAGAAATTGTAATAAAAATATAAAATAAATCACAAAGAATAATTAGAAACGCTGGGATAAGCAACACTTTAACTGACTTTAAACGACATGCCAAAGAATATTGTTAACAATTTTAATGAAAAAAAAAAGCAAAAAGCAAATTTGATGCTCATATTTGTACATATTTACTTAATTAATTGATAGGATTACGACCTAGCTTCACACACCATCCATGTTTTGTGTGTTAATTTTTTTTACACGGGATCTAAAGTTTAAAGTCGATTCCGAAAAACAGATTTTTTGAAAAACTTTTCGTGGCAATTTGATTTACTCTCAGAGTTTTTGACAGAAGACTGCAGAAAGGAAGTCACCATATATACACCCACTAAAATACTTTTCCGTATACCAATAAGTGGAGACTATTTTCACAATATTTCAAAGTCTTTTTACACGTTGTGAATAAAGTAAAGTTGGTTTAAGCGTTTTTTTTATAGATTAGGCCAGATTTTGTGGGACTGTTCCTGACTTCTGCAATTATAGTATATTTGGGCATTCGCTTGTTGTTGTTGTTTTATAAAATACCCCCTACATGCTTTATTGTGTTTAAAATCTGACGTTTTATCTCTTAGTTGGATTTAAATGTAAGACTATGCAAGGAGTTCCTTCTATAGTGCCTATATAAACAAAATAATTTTTAGGTTTTCCAGTTTGTGTTCTAATCTACCGTATCAAAAAACTTTTTAATGTATATAAATTGCGGTTCCGCTACGACTCTCAGACTGTTAGATGTGGTCGATGCTCGATCTATGCAGTGACAGCCGGCTTGTTGTGGCCTTAGTTCAGGCTCCAAAAGCACTGACAAGGTGTGTAGTTAGTATACAATAGTGATGGACATTTTTCGATCCAATACATTGCAAAGATGCATCGATGTTCTATCGATTTATTGCAAAATATATTGATGTTCCTGCATCGATTGATTTTTGTATAAAAAAAAAGTAAGAAAATATAATGTAACAGAATTGATGCGTAGAGGTATTGAGGTTTAGCAACCAGACGATTCTATTATATTGTATCACTGTAATGTCTCTCACAATTCTGTTACCCAGGGAAACTTCAGAAAGCTGCTCTAGTCTAATGCATAACTCAAATCGCTTCTAATTGTATCGCTTCTACTCCCAAAGAGACAGATACTCAACTCAAAATCACATGCACATAAATAAACCATAGGCAACAGTACAGGCTTACTAAACAGCAACGTTTTGTGATTGAAAAAAAATTCAGCACAAAATATAAATATGCACTTGTGTGTGTATGCGAATAATTTTTATAACTTTTTCAAAAGAAGCTTTATTAAGTACGTGCATCAGTTTGAATGACTTTGAGAACGTCAGTGTACGTTTTTAGTTTTTTGCTTTCTTTAAAAACGTTTCTTCTCTTTTCACGTTTTTCTTTTATTATATGGATTTTCAAAGCAAAAATTTTAGTTTAATTGGAATTTATGTTGACGCTTTTCTTGCTACCACATAATGCAGTAGATGTACGTGTTTCTTCTTCTGACTTCAAATGAAACGTTTGCTTTTTCCTTGTTAAAAACAAAAGATCTTCTACGCCACAAAACAAATAACTTTGCTTTCCTTTTTTGATGAATGATTTATTATCTTTTAGTTTCTCTTTTTTTCGCCTATCCATAGTTAGTTTGTTTCATAATTTTTAGGATTTTACGATGGTTTTTCTTTATTTTTCTCATTAACAATTGAAGAGAAGACATCTCATAACGCAATCGATTTATTGCGTCGAATTTTGGATGACCTTTTAATTAGCCGAAATGGTGATGTTAATTGGCCGCAAAGAAGCTCCGACTTGACACAGTTGGACTATTTAATTTTTTTATTTTTTTTTTTAATTTATTATATCTATCATCATTACAATTAAAAATAATATAAAATATTTTAATAAACTATATATTTGTGAGGTATTACTATAAAGTATTGCAGCAAATAAATTATTTTAAAATTGTACAAATATACTATTCTAGCTTATATACATATTTACATGTCAGGTAAAAAAGATAGCAAAAACCCCTTATTGTTGGACTATTTTCTGAGGGGTGCCATTAAAGAAAAGTATTATGCCGACAAACCAGGGACAATTAAACACTTGAATAAGACCCCACCTACTCGAAAAAGTGCACTAAAATTGATCCGATCTAATGAGGTACTGTGAGGCAGTATTCCATTTCTAACCGGAACAATTGTACTTGTGTTTTTGAATTTAAATTGAAACGATTTTTCATACCTATTTGGCTTGTTGTGCGGTCACCATTTAGGGATGCCACCTTCTATAGAAATTCTGTATGTTATACAATCGTCTTTAACTTTATCCTTAACTTTATACAATTCTCTGAGAAAAGTTATGTATGTATGAAAAGGTATAGTGTCATTTCCAAAATATTAGGACCTCGAGCTTATGAAAGCTGAGCAATGACGCAAAAAAGTACTCCATCATTTCGATGTCTTCAGCACATGCCTTGCATGCATCAGTTTCCATCGAGCAAATGCGATCTAGGTGGATATATAAGGCAGAGTGTCCCATACTCAAAATACTCATGCATTTCTATAATAAAATATTGTACTGAATAGTATGATTCCTGATTACCGTCTTCAAGACAGCTTTCTTTACCACCAGGCGGACTGCTCTTCGGAAAGTATTGAGAAGTGCTGTCTTTGCAGCAGCCAATATCACTGCAAGGTCCGAATTGCTAATCATTAATCGAATGATTCATAATTCCCTTCCTTATCATCTTCAGAAGTCTCTATCAATCATCTTCGTAATTCAACCCAAGTAACACCTTTCTTATTAGTTGGTCCATCTTAAGATCTAGAAATTTTATTTTATTTCTTTTTTATTTCAGTCCCACTTTTAACACCAATTGTTACGTTTTTTAATTTTAAAATCTCTAACCGCAGTCTAATTAGACGAGAGCCCGTTTTTCTGCCCCTAGCTCAGACATATAAAACAAAACATCATTGAAAAAAAAATTTCTTTCGACGACTCTCTCCAACAGTCTTCTGGCAAAAACTCTGTGAGTAAATAAAAGTTTCTCAATAATCTGTCGTTTGGAGTCGACTTTAAACGGTAAGTCCGGTCACTCATGCATACAATTAACACACAAAACATGGGTGGTGTGAGAAGCTAGGTTATAATCCTGAAGACAAGATTGTAATGACTAATCAAGTAAATAATGTCTTCAGCTTTTTTGCTTATTTTATATATTCTACTGACTTTTCTTACAACCCAAAATTATTTCGATGCACAAGTCGTCCCACACAACTTACAAAAAAATAACATCAAATACCTCTGTTGTTCCCCTTTATTTTAAATGTTGTCTGAAAAAAGAATAAATTTATTGTAATACGTGCCAATTAAATCCACCTTTTCGACATACCCTAATGTTCACGTACTTGGGACTTTAAATTAAATGTTCCGCTTCCATTCGGAACTTCATATTTACGTGTGCTGTACATGGTAAATAATGTTGTGTGTATTTATGGGAAGAAAATGATATATATACATTCAAAGCGTATGTTTCTGGTAATGGTATAATTAACAGTACTAAACATCAAACAATTTTCTGCAGTTGTAACAGTTATGCATACATATTGGGGGACGTACGTTAGCTTTTTGAAAAGAAAATAAATAAATATCAGTTGTATATACTTTCGTACTTTTGGAATGTAAAATTTCTATAATTTCTGATAATTTTAAATGTAAAGGGTGTTCTTTTAAGAGCGTATTCTGGCAAAAACTCTGAGAGTAAAATAAAGTTGCCATGAAAAGTCTTTCAAAAATCCATCGTTCGGAGTCGATATTAAATAGTAGGTATAGTTTAGTGAAGACACTCACTTTTGGTTGAATAGTCAGCGTGCCATATGTCAGTGAGTGCCTAAAATTACCTCATTTGCGGCAACGATATTTTTCAACGCAGCACTTACTTAGCTTCTCACACCACTTATGTTGTGTGTGTTAATTTTAAAAATTAGCGGTGGGACCTACAGTTCAAATCCAGGCGAACAAAATTAATGCGAAAACGATCAATTACATGCTGACTAGGCCGTTTATTGTGTCAGTAAAATTAACGAAGAGCTCATGGAGCTCCTTATTTAGAACAGTTCTGTTATAGTTTCCCACACTACCAATGTTGTGTGTATTAATTTTATCTATAAGTGGTGCCACAACAGTTTAAAGACGACTCCGAACGACAGATTTTTGAGGAACTTTTCATGGCAATTTTATTTACTCCCAGAATTTTTCCCAATGAACTACTGAGCGGAAGTCGCTGAAGAAATATTTCTTTTCACATTTCGTTTTGCATGAAATGTCTGGGTTGGAGTTTGAGCCATGGCCTCACGTCTAATAAACTAACACACTACTTATTAGAGTACGGCTACTTCAAACCTTAGTGAACTGAAATTACCGCACTGTTTGAAATTCTTAGCAGTTAAACTATAGTTATCGACATCGGTTGTTCTCATGCCTTATTCTCCCAATATTTCCATATCGTTTGTTTAATTTAAAAACAAAAGAATTTTACATCGACTAGAACTGTATAGGTGATATGAATACAGAGAATTTAATACTTGAAGTTATTAATAAAAAGGCCTTTATAATGCAAAATAAAAAACCTACTATCCCCTATTTGCCTGTCTCTCTGATTTGCAGTAAAGTTAGTGTTCTCTGTACAATTTATAAAAAAACACTCAAGAAGCTACATGTACATGCGAGTATGTATATACATGTACTAACTACTGTTGCATGTTGTACATACGAGTAACTGGAAATAAAAATAAAAAACATACCAAATAAACAAATAAAGTAACTTTAGCGTTAAAGTTAAATGATAAGGGAACTCAAATTATATCATTAACTTTAAAAATTGTAAACTTATACTTGTACTCACTAATGACATGCCTCACAGAAGTTGGGTAAAAGTAAACACTGATTTAAAAATGATTCTTAGGGCGTTACTATGTTATCGAAGAGCTCCAAGGAGGAAGAAAATAAAAAAAATTTGTGAAAATACAAAGATATACGAGCAAATGTTTATTTTTCCGCGATTCCAAGTAAACTTTCCTTATGGAAAACAATACATTACAATCATTACAAGCGCTGTCATTCATACAGAGAATTGTAACCGGAATTATTAAAATAAATTATTGTTGTTTATTTACTTACAATATTTGTCACTTAAAATAAATGATCTTTCATTATACGCTTCCTATCTTTAAATTTAAATAAAACAAGGTGTGACATCAGTGAAATTTTTTATTCGTTTTTAAAAACCTGGAAGATGTGTGGATAATGAAGGGTTGGCCATTTAAAAGTTTGCGTTTAAAAATGCAATAAAACATAAACGACTTGCAATTTTACCAAATTTATTATTTTTTTGTTGTGAAGTACAGTTGTTCCGGTGCATTCATAATTTCAAACTCACAGTACCTCATTTGATCGGACCAATTTTAGTGCACTTTTTTGTGTGTAAGGTGTTGAAAAAATTAATTTCCTAATTTAAATTTGAAAAGTCGAACAACCTTAGAAAATAAATAAATTCGACATTCAAAGGTATCCGAGACAAAAAAAAATGTAACACCATTTTAAGATTGCCTGATTTTAAGAAAAAAAAATATTTTAAATGTTTTAAAATCCACTAGAAGTTATGGTATACTTAATATTTAATTGCATTTGAAATATATTACTTATACGCATTATATTACTTGCACTAAAATAGTTACCCTGGAAAGTATGCAAAAGTATGGAATTAGATATCACTCATACGTCACATATGTACTTGTCATGAATGAATTTTACGTACATATTTAATATGAGTAAATATAATGGGTGGGCGATTTAAAAGTTTAAATTTAAAAATGCGATGAAACAAAAACAGTTTAAAATTTTGCCAAATTAATTTTTTTTTTGTGAAGTACAATTGTTCCGGTTAGAACATAATATTATTTCATTAATATGGCTCACTGATTCGATGTAAAGATTAGGCAATTTAAAAGTTTAAATTTAAAAATGCAATAAAACAAAAACGGTTTAAAATTTTGCCAAATCACTATTATACAATTGTTCCGATTGAAAATGGAATATCATTTCGTTCATATAGCTGCCGCGGCCGGCCTTACAATACCTCATCCTCAGTGTAAGGGGTCGTATTGTAGTGGTTGATTTTGTAAAAATATTGTTACATTTTATTTCAAATAATAAATAATAAACATAATGCTGTGTTTAGTTAGCATAATTATAATGTCATAGGCAGTAGCATGTACGCGCTACTAAGACAATTAGACCATGCGAAGTGTATTAGGTCAAACTTATCAATTTGTTAATTCTTTTCTATTCGAGCTCTTTGACTGACAAGATCGAAGAAAAATTCCATAATAAGTTTTGATCTGTTGAATAAATTATAAAAAAAAACAGAAAGTTAAGAAATTTTAAAGTGTGCTTGTCATTAAATTGTATAATGTTCTTTTTATAAAAAAAAAGGTAAGATCTCAAATAATTTATTTGAAGATTTAATGGCGTGAGGAACTTTTCTTATTTTTTAGTACACGTGTGAAGCGTTTTTTAATAACAAACTGAAGTAAATACCTAGCGGTACTAACGGTATTATCCATCACCCCAAATTTATCTCGTTTTTTTTTTTTCTCTTCTGAAGTCAGAATTACATACATTTTTTTTATTTTAAAAGTTTCTGAAGAAAAAGATAACGATGTTTGTGATCTATAAATATGTATTTTATTTTATTAAAGGAAATTTATTTTCATTTTTCCAAATATAAAATGAGGTTAAAATTCCTGTTGCACTGTGTACAGTACACTGTACTGGAGATTATATTGTCAACGAAAAGAGGAGGCAAAGAAGTGGAGAATTATATTTAACTAGTCGCCAGTCTGATTGGCTGACGGCCTCCAAATATCAGTGAAAGATCAATCCCCAAGAAACCAGCGAAATGCCCTAAAATGTCGTAATTCATTTAATTCATTTATTTTATTATTATTTTAGTTTTAAGTTTTAATATAAGAATTAGTTTAAAAATTTATTGCTTTTTGTTATAGAATAAGTGAATTAAATATGCATTGAAATGCCCATATGTCTAGACGACTGCTGGACATATTCTTTTAGCCAAACACTTTAAAATCCTCAGCAACAACATCAACAGCTTTTGAAGAGGCCTCATCAACATGCTGCAGAAACATTAATATTGGTGAGTGTTTGTTCCTCTTACTTTTTTCTTGTCAATCTTATGTATACACAAATAGAAGATCATGCATATTTAGTTTAAGTAAAACTAGAAACATTAAGATCCCTAGCAACATGATTAACAACATGTTTGTTTAGCAACATGTTTGTTTATTAAGAAAAAAGCTTTTTGTTATTCTTTTAGCATCCTACTTAAATTAATATGTCATATTAGTTTACTTGTTTTTATATACATATATCTTCTATTCATTTTTTTTTATTGAATTTATAATGTAAATTAAAATTTCAAATTTAAATTTATTAATTATTTGGTTTAATGGTTATAGTTTTAAGGTAATTTCTTTTTATTTTTGTTATTATGAATTCTGAATTATTTATTTATTTATTTATTTATTTATTAAATTACAATACAATTACAAATTATATTCTAATTATATACGAGCGGAGTAACTTGACCATATGCTCGGTGTAGTGTCACAGACCAGAGTCTCCGGTGGGAATCGAACCCACGACCCTCACACTAATAGTCTAGCACACTACCCACTAGACTACCAGGGCACCCTCTGAATTATTATTTACTAATGAATATAAGTAAATACACTGTTAATAAAGTAATTAGGAAATAGAACATTTAGGACAGTTTTCTTACAGATGCGAGGAGATTGGGTAGGTTATGCATTTGGGATCTTAACAAAGGACTGGCGCTAGTTAAGATCATATGAAGGGTGGGTGAAGATGCGCTTTATTCTCCAATACCATCGTGGAGAGAAATACTAACATTTGATTAGGTTGGTTGACCTTTTTATTTCCGTTTATTTAATCCTTAAATAGGGTTTCGTATTTCCATCTTCTAGCATCAAGTATTAACACCCGGTCCATTATATTATAGTTTCCAGGGAATCTATAATAATTATTTATGCTTAATGACGAATATTATTGGTACATGAGATTGATGAGAACAAGAATCCCCCCACCGACTGCTTGCTAGCGTTTTCAATGGCTCCCGTTCGTTCTCTCCTTCTCACCAGAGCACTTAAATACCAATAAGTCAACAGCTTATCCATGTAGGCTGCGACAGTATCTTAATTTATTCATTACAGTATAATGCAATAGCATCACGAATGATGGCCTTCAAATGCCCAATTGTCTCTTTTTGTCGGCATAACACTTTTCTTAACATGCGTCTCACAAAAAATAGTCCAACGGTGTCAAATTGCAGCTTCTTGGAGGCCAGTTGATATCACAATTTGGGATAATTGAACGGCTATCAAACGTTTGACGCTATAAATCGAATGTGGCATGAGATGTGTGGCAAGCTGAAACATCCTGTTGAAACCAAACATAGTTTATATCAATACCATGAATAACAGGTACAAAAAAATGTCCTTATTAACGTACCCACCAAGATGAAAATGGACATCATTCGAAAGGATAGTTTTTTTTCAAAATCGACATCATCATGCATTTCCTAGTTGGATCAATTAATCCCAACACTGCTCAAGGGTAAATCGATTCATTACGTTCAGTGGACATAATATACTGAATTTTGTGACAGAATAGAATAGAAGTATTGCCAGATTTGAAACAACCGATCGTTTAAGTTTAAGCTCATAGATGGTCCACCCTATAAAAACAAATGTGACTGCCCCGAAATTATAGCCTGTCCATAGTCTACAACAGAAAGTCAGATGGCAGCCAATTAAATATGTTATAACAAGTTTTGGTTTAGTTCGAGTGAAATGGAGTGCACCGGTTATCAGAACAACTACAATGATAAGAACTGTAAAGCAGGTTTTGTTCCAAAACAGTCCACTACAGTCAGCATGAAATATAGGGTCTAAGCTGCCAACACTGTAAAGCTTTATAGGAGCCTTTTTTGATCTCTCAATTATGTTAGCCCTAAGTGGGAGGGTTTAAGAAAACATGGTATATGATGTAGGATCTAAACTCCATTCTTTGCTCTCTCAATTATGTTAGCGCTTCATTAGAGGGTAAAAGAATAACAACTCAGTGTGTAAAATTAAATGATCATTGTCATGGCATTAATTTAAGGTACAGAAAATCGATGTAAATCTATTTAAAATTTAAGAGAATCTTTTGTTGTTGCGCTCTCATTGTTTTTGATACAAAAGACTATGGTTTACAACATTTTTACATTCGATTTATTTTATTTCTTAAATTTATATTCTCTAACCATTCTCTCTACAAATATTTCGGGTCTTCCTTGCCAATTATTATGGCACTATTCACACTTCATTAAAATGAAAAAAAAGAAAGAAATCACTTTCGAACTTTGCTTTCCTTAGTTATTGCGCCGTAAGTAATAAACAGAAATAAATAATTAACAAAAAAGGATTTTATTCACACTTAAATAATCAATAATATTAAGCCAGTATAACAGAATAACGGTACCATACATATATAGAAAATAATTAAGAAAAAATAATATACATACATACTGATGTTAAAAAGAAATCCATGAAATTGTCTGTTTGCCTATTAAAAAAAATCTCATGTATTGCTTTTGTTTGCTATTTTTTCGTTTTGTCTTTGCTATTGTATTCGTACCATATGTACATATGTATGAAGTATCATATTTATCATTCATAATAGCCTCAATAAGTACAATATTCGTTAATAACCTTTAAGCTGTTATGGATAATTTCATATTGACACAATAACTTATAACACACATACCCAGGCACGCATATAGTCATGATCACATATATACAACAACATGTCTTAATTGCCTTTAACGGTGACTCAAGAAATGTACAAAAGCAGGTCTACATTTTGTGCAGTTTTACTGTTTTGTATGTGCTTGAACACGAGACAGACGCTCCACCACCAGCTACCAGCTCTACCAGCTTCGAACTGAAGGTCGTTAAGACCAAGTACACGTTGAATATTTAAGCATCATTGTAACGGAATGTGTTTATAATCAACCAATTATCGTTAAAAATAAAGCAGTTATGGACACATACAAAGAAGCAAACCATTAAGCATTCTGAGTAGCACACTGACAGCTACATGCATATGGCATGAGGCATATAATTGTATTAAATTGTACCCAAAGGAATCAGGTATCAGGGTAGAGAAAATTAAAACAGAAACTGAACGCAAAAATTAAAAAAAAAGACATAAATCAGAAACAATACTCATTTCTTCGCCCAGTAAACTAAGTAAAAAAAATCGAGCCATTTTCAACACAAACCAACACTCTTGAAGAATATCACATGACTGATCACTTGCTGTCTTATGGGGCCGTGGGTAAAATCTAACGCAATTGAAGATCCGCCCTCACATACTGGATCTATCGGGCCATTTAAGGTCCATACATGGGTCAAATAAAGCAAAAAATCGTTTACGTTTCTTACAATGTTCATATATCAGCAGCTACAAGCCATTTTAATCACAAACCCAGATTATTCAATTAGTTTCACTTGTATTATTTACTTATTGGAACATGGATAAGATCTGAATTTGTGGACCCGCCTCACACACTGGATCTATCTGGCCATGACGGAACCAACTTTACTTTAAGGTGTTCACGTTTAGTGGAGCGTATGTAAATGGCTATATTACTGCAGTTTTATAGACAGAGCGTCCAGGCAGTCAGCTACTATACTCAATTGACTTTCCGCTGACCTGCTTTTGAAGCACAGGACTGAGTTGGTGACAGTAGGGCTCAACTGCAGTTAAGTCCTGATCAAAACTGGACGTGGGTTAGGTCTTACATTTTTCGAAAGACACATACGTACATAATTGATAATTAAATAAAAAATCATTCAGCAAGGATAACAAGGATTAAGTGGTGGGACCTACAATTTAAAGACGATTCCGAACGACAGATATTTGAGAAACTTTTTTGCCAGTAAACTGCTGAGAGGAAGTCGCCGAAGAAATATTTTTTTCATTCCGTTTTGTTCCAGATGTCTGACCTGGGGTCTGAGCTGGGGCCTCTTGCCTAATAAGCCAACACACTACCTCCAAAACTAAGGCGATTTCAACTGGTATCATCCCAGAATTCTACAATTTTGTTTGTTCTCGTATCCATTCACTCAGAAATGAGAACCAGAGTCTTCTGGTCTGACGATCCAGAAATTCCCATTAGGATCCTTAAGATTTTTACCGATATCTCAAAAAAAAGGTGAACACAGACGACTATAATAGCGTACAACTTAAGGGTTCTGATATTAAATTTTCTTATAGGCTGATTCAGCACTGTACCGTTGATAACGGCCATTTGTAAAGCGTCACAGAGATTGTTGGTTTCTTAATTTTGTCGGACAGCCAGGCTACGATTAAGAACCTAATCACTGTCATTCCGGCGTGCGTCTTCTTTGATGAATGCCAGTGGTTTCGGACATGAGTTCCAAAACACGAGTAGATCATGTTGCGAGGTTCTAGGTGTTGTAATTACCTCAGTTAGACTAAGTATTTTTTGCTCGTTTTGCAAAGATGCTGAACTTCGTTAACAGCAGGAAGGTACAAAAGATATTATTAAACTCCGCTGTACTTGCATGGATGAGAAGAGAACTGGTTGCCTTCTGTAACATGGTCATCCATAGGATAAACGCTTTTCCCAGGGGTCACTGTTCTATTGAAAGACGACAGACTTGCAGTATCTTCAAATGATTTCTGCAGGAGTCATGTTAAGGCCATGGGAGACGAAAACTCTTTTAGTTATCAACCCAGACCAGATTTTCCAATACAAAAATGGCAGATTCATTTTGCAGTCTGCTTGGTTTCGTTCAGGGAATGTTTGATCCCTGGGTTTGTATCACAATAAGTAGTCGCAGTTGGCTATGTGTGTTGGCTTATTAGACGTAAGGCATCGGTTCAAACCCCAGATCAGACATCTCCAATTAAACGAAATATGAAGAAAATATTTCTTCGGAAAACGATACGAACTTAATATTTTAGTCCTGTAGTCCAATACTGGACGAACCAGAACCACACTTTCAATGAACCTCAATGCAGCAGTATACACACTTAAATCACTCATTTATTTATTTCATAAAATTTAATGAATAACACCACAATTCGAAATAATAATTTCCTTAGTGGGCTTGCCATTTTTAGTACCAAAAAATTCTATGCAACTGAGAATTTTCACACCCCTACAGACACGGCCAAAACCTACAAAACGACCATTGCACACACGCAGCGGCTTAAAGCTCATTGCAAATGGTATAAAAGAATCCGAGCATTTCTTTAAGGATTTCACAGCAAACGATAGTACGCCGGCATATCGGCCATGGTCGATACAACGTTTATCGTACTCAATGTTTCGCTTGATCAGGCTGTGTTCATCTATTTTCAGTTCACCCTGCAGCCATAGGCTGGGAAATGCACGCACAAAACTTAAGCGTTCCTTCTGTTTGTTGAAGCATAAACGCACAAATTCCATTACTACTTGAGGTGCTGCCTCTGTATAAAGTTCAATGACAATACGTCCTAAGGGCCGTACACCTTTCACTTCCATATTAAACCAAATGCGGGGTCTTAAATATTTTTTAGCCAAGAACGGATCCTGTGGTATTTCAATATGAGAGTATTTTTCCATAATCATTGTGGGATACTCAAACGGTTTCAATTTCTTTTTCACCACTTTCCGTTTAAATTGAGCCTCTAGCCACGTATTCAATTCGGGCTTAACACACAGAATATTTTTGCCCAGACGTATATTTTCAAATTCCAATTCATCTAGTTGGCGATACTTCTGCGGCAATTTATTGAAATTCGGTGTGGGATTATTTTCGGCCGACCGAAATGTATCAATTTCGCCTCTTGTGCGTAAGATTTTATTAAGAGCCCTCAGTAGTATCATATTATCTCTGTTGATATAGTCTGCTGTATAGATATCCTCTTTTAGTTTCGAAAAGCGCGCATAATTTTTCGCATGCAACATCGGTGGCCGATTATCAATTATAGCTTGGGCGCATATCACCCTTTCACGATGTTTAACAAAAGCATGCTTTATATCAGTTTCAGTCGGCTTCATTTTGTATTTAATTTGAATAAAATTTGAATTGAATTGAATTGAAAACAAATAACAAAAAGAAAACAAACAAAAAATAAACGAAAAAAGTTTAAAAAATTCACAATTTTGTCGAAACACGAATAAAATATTGAAAATTTTGAATTGAAAATGTGATTATCAAAATCGATAGGGTGCGCCAGAGAAAATATTGATGAAAGAAAATAAAACAGTGTTGAATAATGCCTTAATTAAGCAATTTTACTTTCTACGAATTTTTATTGTCTTGCATTTTCTTGGGTGGATGGCGTCAATTTCCGTAGCTCTGTCTTATAAATCAAAATAAATTTGACATACAGAATGAGTTATCTTAGCTGTGAGGACATAAGACTTAAGAAAACTTCACAAAAAATTCTAATGGAGTCAAATCACACGGTCTCTCTTCACATGAGATCGGTCGTGCAAAATATGGTACATATATTGAAGTCGCCGTAGTCTAGTAGACAAAGTGTTGGCTTATTGAAAGTAATGCCACGGTTCATACCTCAGACCAGACATCTGTAACAAAACGAAATATGAAAAAATATTTCTTCGCCAACTTCCTCTCAGCAGATTCCTGAGAAAAACTCTGAGAGTATCTTCGTTGTAAAATCACCGTCGGCCAGAGGTTAGTCTCATGGTGATCCAATAAATCAAAATTCAATCCGGCAATTAAACAGTACTACTGTAGCATTACTGTTGCAGTACTCCTTATTTTAAGACCTTCAGTCAAAGATGTCATAAAATGTAAAGTTAAGAATCTTCAGTTCTCCATGGCAAAAACAGGGCCCTGATACAGCCCACAGATCAATAGTTCCTGAAAAATAATTCCAAAAGAAAAGTGGCTTGTAGGTACTATGGTAAATTTAAAGAAAGATGACAATCAGTCTTCTTCTTGTCAATAGCAGTGCAGCAGAGCCCAGCAGTGTTGAACGTGCTCTCATGCGGCCACTGGAGTTAAGTCGCTCTTTAAAGTACAACCACTTGCAATATCTATTCCCAGTAACATATCAGACATTGTGAGTTGTGTACCTTTAAGTAGTAAAGGTGGCGTTTGTGAGACACTTATTTGCAGCCTGATTGTCCAAATAAATTAAGAGATTTCCTAGGAATTTTGAATCCTAAAATTAAATCGAGTGTCGAGCAAATTATAAGAAACCATGTAGTCATCCTGAATATATTGCCAGCTATCTATAAATCAGGTTGTGCCAGGTGTTTACCATATGCAGCCTTAGTGAAGTCTGCTTAAATAAAAGGTTGAAAGAAAGTCAATTGAGTACAGAAGATAACGCTTTTGTGAGAGATAAACATAGACCACGGGTGACTAGGACAGCTGGGAGATAGATAATACTAAAATTTTAACAATATTTCTTCAATTTTATTTAGCCTCAGAGTTTTTGCCGGATATCTGATGAAAGGAAGCTGTCGAGAAAATTTTTTTTTTCATATTTCGTTTTGCTGGATATGTCTGACCTGAGGTTTGAAGCTTGGCCTCACGTCTAACAAGCCAACACAGTACCTACTACTCTCCAGCGACTTCTTCTAGCTCATACATGGTGGAGACAAATTGGCAACAGGATGAAGAAGATGTCTTAAATCCGGAGTGAATTAATAATTACAACAGCCAACACGTCTGAACAAGTCGAGAAGGAACATACAATAAAATTCCTTTACAAACTCATGTAACTTCATACTCAATGCAGTACCTGAAAAACTGAGAAATCAAAACCTTTGCTCTGCAATATCTTAACGACAACAGCAATATTACGGTCTGACAACGCCGAGTTCAAACTTCCAGAATCATACATACATACATAATTGGCCATTACAACCCTTCAGTCAGGATTACGGCCTAGCTTTTCAACACCACTCATGTTGTGTGCGTTAATTTTATACATGAGTGGTGGGACCTACAGTTTAAAGTCGACTCCGAACGACAGATTTTTTTTTGCCATGAAAAGCTTCTCATAAAAAAAACTTCCAGAATCAAATGAAACAAATTGATAGATTTGCATACAATTCAAAATATTTTGACCACAACTGTATATAGATAGTAGGTACCATAAATTCAAGCAATAACGTCTTTATTTATTAAAGAGAATAAAATTAAATCCAATACAATTGAATTGAATATCTTTTAAGCAAAGAATATCTGAATATCGTATAAAATAAACACAAACAAAAAATATACTAAATACTTGCATCAATTGCACATAAAAACTACCATAAATATAAATATTTGTATTCGAATTTCGCTTTTGTTGTGCGATGTTTCTGTTTTATTTTCTCTACAGCAATATCCGTTGAAGCATGAACAACAACTGTTTGCCGCGTGTACACAGTTTGTACAGTTCCTTTGTGGAGTTGGTGTTGGTGGTGGTTGAAAAAATAGACAATTTACAGTCGGCCTAAAATTTTTCTCGTTTTATTTTGGGCTTTGCATTTCCATTTCTTTCTAGAGAGAGAAGAATAGCTATAAAAAGAGAAGAGCATTAATTAAATATGTACGAACGAAAATGTGGGAAATTCATATGGAGAAATTTTACAAACAAAAAAAATTCTCGACTATTCATTTGTCTTGCTGTTGCCTACAACATTTTATATGTTGTTATATCTAAACAGCTGTTGTTGACTAATTAGTTTATTTATTCTTATCTATTCTATTCTTCACTAATGCTACTCACAACCTTTTAGGTATTATTACTTTAGATATTCATGCAACAATCAGAATGAACCCTATGGGGTAGTCTACCTATACAAGAAGCCTTTTTATAGGCCTACCTAAACCCAACACATTTGTATAAAAGGTTGGGTGTTCTTTTTTAGCCTTCATTAACTCTCTTAAGAACACATAGCTTTCAAAAATCAATTTCATCCTACACGGTTTACTGCTGTAGTTTTTCGTTTTGCCACGTAAGGTAGCTTTTAACCGAGTACTGACAATTTCATGTATCCCAAGATATGTTTTAGTTAGCGATTTTGGAAGCATTACTAACATTACTGCCACTTCAGTTCGATGCCAACAATAACAATATATATCACAGATTACAAGAATTTGTTTCGATGACTCGTCCTCATCGTCACAGAATCTACATATTGTGCTTGAGGCAACTGCCCTTCTGAATAGATGTACTACTGCCTATAGTCTACAGTGCCTTGTATAAATGCCGTTTACCAATCGCAGGTAATTCATGGTTGCCTGATGTAAGACTCAAATCCCTTTTTATTGTGATGATTCATAAATAATTTTGAGGGCCTTAATCTTTTACTTCCTTTATCTTTCCACATCCCGTCAATAGCGGGGTAGTTGCCGTAGAGTTTTAAGTAGTGTGTTGGCTTACTACATATGAGGCCTCGGTTCAAACATCAGGTCAGACAACTCCAACTAAACGAAGTATGAAAAAATGAAAAAATATTTCTACGGCGACTTTCTTCTCAGCACATTTGAGAGAAAGTAAAACTGTCATGACAAAGTTTCTCAAAAACCAATCGTTCGGGATCGGCTTTAAACTGTAAGTCCCGCCGTTTATGTATAAAATTAATACACACAACATAAGTGGTGTGAGAAGTCAGGTAGTAATCCTGAATAAAGGGTTGTAATGACCAATTATATGTGGATATAGGTGTGTGTATTGTGTGCCTCCCAGGGACTCGAAATATTCTATTTCCGCTTCTGTCCCAAGATCTACTATTGAACCATCTGTATACTAAAAAACAGTCCGTCTTTCCAGAGACATTTCTGATTTCAAATTATTGCAGTCATTCTTATTTCTATTCTAAGAGAGAGAGCCGTCGGCTAATCGATTTCTTAGGTCACGAAATCGTCTAATGAATTTCATGTTAGACCTGCAATCGACCTAAATATTGTCTCCAAAGGTTTGGTCTGTACTACTACGTGCAGTAGGCTTAATTGCAGCAGAGCTTCCAGTGACGTTAAAGGACAGATATTTATTGCCCTGCAACACCAATGCAAGTTAATCTCCCTATCTTGCCTAATTTCATTCTAGCTGATGTAAGCGTTCTAAATACGTTCTGAGATGTTCTTTATAAAAGTCCGTTTACTCCACTATGACAATATTAGATAAACAAATGTCACCAGCATAGGCAATATCATTCAGTCTCCAGCAAATATTAGAGAGGCTATCGATGTATTCTGCTTTGCATCACTAAATCTAAAAGAATATGAAAGCATATTGATGACAGTCATTAAAGCAAACAGTGCAGGTAGTATTGTGGTACAGTTTGTGGAATGGGTTTCTTATTTATCCTAGAAAACATGCAAGGTCGCATTAGTCTAGGTCTTAGAGTATCATGTGTGTCCAAATGTGATTTGGTGTTTATGAATTCCATCCTAGTGCTGATTTTTAGGATATTATTGTGCTTTCCTATGGCACTCCGTATAATTTATAATTTCTTTCGAGCTAGCCTTAGCTGTAACTCTCACTTAATACTTGATGTATGTATATTTGCATGTATATGTTTTTGATTTGAATGTGTGGGTTTTCGTTTCGTATTCCTATCTGCGCTTCAACTATCGATTTTATTTTTGTGTTTCATTTCCTTCAATTTCTATTTCATTGCCCTTGTTACAATTTGCCTTGGCAGTTTGTTTTTGTCAGTGGCAATGGTTTGACATTTGAATTTTGTTTGGAAACCATAAAATCGGGTGTTTTTATCTTCTTATGGTTCAGTGTGTCTAAAAAGTTAAACTGTTCTGTTGGCCGCTTATCGAAAAACGTTTATCATGATATCATCGTCATCAGTATGATTTTCTTTTTATTGCTGCTTCTTTTATTGCTGCCTGCCAGCCATAAAAAAGCATACAAAACCCGCCATTCAAATTCGAAATGAACTTTTTATTCACACTCATCATACAATGACATCAAAAGAAGAGGCCTTTAGATCACATTTAATTTTCTCTGTTTTTGTGTCTTTATTGATGTCATGGCTGGAGAAATCAATTTTTGAATTTGAAAGTTTGTTTTGTGGGGCCAAACAATAGCGAAACAACGGCAATTGAAAACTCTCATCTCGAAAGTAATTTTGAATTTCGTGACTTTGACTGTATCGTCTAGAACAAGTGCGTGATGAGATTTAAATTTTTCAAGTGACAAGCATGAGGGTTACATTTGAAATAAACATCGCTTTTGATTTGTCGTCGTTCGACACGGTTTAATATTCGATTGTAAATCAATAGCAAATGTTTCATAAAATCGATTGGGGATTATTTCAATGAACATTATTTAAGATACATGTATTAAGTGTTGTGTTGTCTAGGAGCTTACATTATATATAGTTTAACGCAAGTAAACAATTTAACAAAAGAAAAATTATGCCTTAAACCTTCAATTTTCTTCGTCTTTTCTAAAGATTTGAATTTTTTCCAAAATTATTTTTCTTTTTTGTTGTGAAGTACAATTTTTCTGGTTAGAAATGGAATATTATTTCATACATATGGAGGCTGCGGCTGGCCGCACAACACCTCATTCTATCGGGAAAACTCTCGTGCACTTATTCGTAGGTATGGGGTCGTATCTCGGCAATAGCATCACAAATATTAGCCTTCAAATGCTTAATTGTCTCTAGTTTGTGGGCATAACACTTTTCTTCAACTGCCTTCCACAGAAACTAGTCCAACAGTGTTAAATGGAAGCTTCTTGGCAACCAATCGAGATCACCATTTCGGCAAATTAACGGCCATCAAATGTTTGACGCAATAAATCGATTGTGGCATGAAATGTGTGGCAAGTTGCACTATCCTTTTGAAACCAAACATCGTTCACATTAATACCATTAAGATCGGGTACAAAAAAATCGGTTATCATGATGCGATACCTGTGTCCATTGCCCGTCCGTATTTTCAGGGAAACATGGGCAATAGTGGAGATAGTACTGAATTTTGTGGAAGAATAGTATTGCCAGATTCGAAATAACCGATGGTTGAAATCTAAAACCGGTAGATGGCCCTCCCGATAATTTCATATTTTGTTTGAGAAGTATGGCCTGTGGTTTGAACCATTGCCTCACTGCCTACTAAACTACGGCGAATTTAATGTCACGTCATGTAGGGAACCCAACAAAATAGGATTGGCAATCTATACATATGTCCTCGCTTGTCGTAAACTAATCCTAAGTGTCTTATATGGTAAGTAAACATTTATTATGTTGTTGTTTAATGTATTCACTTATTTACCAATTTAACAGAACATATTTCAACATTACAGTCCATTGCAAGCAATTATTTTTCTATTAAGAATACTTAAGTTTTTTTATTTGACCTTCTATTTGTCTTTGAAAAACAACTTGAAACTTTAAAAAAAAATCCACAAGAAACATACAAGTGAAGTGCGATGTAAATGAAGAAATATTATTGCGTTACTTAAGCATTTAATGTGTCATTTTAGCTTGTTTAAGTAGAAAATTATAACACAAATGCGTTGACACTCTAATACAATGGAGCCATAGCAAATGGTGAAAAAAACGAGAACATTTTATGCTGCTAGAACATAAGAGAAAATTACTGAATAAATGTGTGACCATAAAGGTAAAGTAGCACGGCATTATAATTGTTGTTTATTATACCAGACAGCAAACATCCAAGCAACCAAACAGCAATCCAGCAGCCATCGTTACAAGCAATGTATGGTACATACCATACAAATGTTGCAAATATTACACCAGCAATGCTGATGATAGTGATGAAGGTGATGACGGTGATGACGATACTAGAGATGCTATTTTTTAGATTGCCACACTAATATGATGCCCCTTGTAAATGCCTTCATATAATACACGTAACAACACCCGGCATTATTAAAGTGTTGAAGTGTTTATAAGTACATTCACAGTGTAACAATATAAAGTGAAACGATTTTCCACAGGCTCACTTCAATTTTTGGGAGCAAGGGCATAAACATTTATGTGGGCATGGGTATGAGCAGGTTGTCTACTACCAGGTGCACAGGTATGAAATGAGCGTTTTTTGTGAAAGCAAAAAAACATTTGATTCAAAGTATTAGCCATTGGCTACACATTTTTCCATCTTTTAAGCAATTTGTTGTATACCGAGGTGCATTACCACGTGGTAATATTACTTTGCGGTGTCTCGTGGCCCATTTTGTGATCTGTATTAACGGTTTCCCTGGGTTTTCGTGGTACACCCCAACTTTCTGGCCTCTCCAGACACATAGCATTGCCTTCCTGCCCTGGTTGTACCTGATTAAACCATGACTTTTTCCCTTCAGGATTCTGAAAATAAATCCAGTTTTTTGACGTTCGTAACACTGAGTTTCTATCTGGCAAGTCGGTTTTCCATATGTCTGTCATTCAATTCATGTGGCTCCCATTTTCTAGACTGTTGTTTATGGTACAACACTTAACATTCCTGCCATTTGTGCCAAAGTGTAATCTTCCTCCGATATTGTATGAAATTCGGCATTTTCAAACTTTTTTTGTAGTCTTCCACGTTCTTCATTTCTCACATCAAAATCGTTATCTTTGAACCGTAGAAACCATCTTCTGCATATTGATTCTGATAGAGCACGATCACCATATTTCTTGATGACAGATGTCATCGCCAACACAGATAAAAAAATTAAGACTCGATCACTATAAATGTAGACACTAGTATCTTGACGTTCACTTCATACCGGTACACCTGGTATAAGTACAATGTAGTTTGAGTGATAGTTTTCAGTTTTCATACAATACTCTGGTCTTTGTAACGGCAATTTCGTTACAAACTTTCAAAAGCCAGTGTAACGTGTAAATCGTAATTTTTTTCTTTTTTTATGAACTTCTTTCTGTACAACGTGGAAAAATTTATCGAAGGCAAAACATTGCCGAACGCTTGTATTTTCTGCTGGAAACTGTAACGTTGTTAGACTATGTATAAGCCAAAAGACTGTTCAGCGGCAGGCAATCATTATTACATACTTTTGAATATTTATTAGTGCTGTGGAATTTTTTGTTTTTGTTTTTCAAACATTTTTAAAACTCAATCAGTTAAATGGTATGAAGTTGTAAAAACTGTTACAGCGCTTTCAATTATTTTCAGGAATAATATTAAACTTGAAAACTTCTTATTTCAACGTAGAATATAGAAACTGTAGCTTAAAGATAACAAATCCTGGTCTTTAAATTATTTTTAAAGAAATACAGACATGTAATGCACCTTAAATCATGCTTTAATATTTTTTAACAAAGAATATGTTACAGATACTTGCCGTAGTCTAGTAGATAGTATGTTGGCTGATAAGACGTGAGGCCGCCGTTCAAACTCTAAGTCAAACATCTTCAACAAAACGAAATAAAAAAATAATTCACCGGCCACTCTCAGCAGATTTCTGGCCATAAAAAGTTTCTCAAAAATTTGAAATTCTGAATTCGCTTTAAAGAGTAGGCCCCGTGTCTCATGTAAAATTTAACACACACAACATAAGTGGGATGAGAAACTAGGTCGTAAACCTGACTGAAGGGTTGTAATGACCAATTAAGTAAGCAAATAATTTCGGTCCGGTACGAAGCTGACAATCTCCGACATGTTACGTAAATAGGTTTATTCCGAGGGCTTCAAAATGTAAAACAGTGTCGACTGTGGCATATATGTTAAGGCTTTTGGTATTAAACGTTCATATAGGCTACCAAATCATTGTATTGTGTTCCAGATAGCCATTTCGGGGCACAGTTTGTTGGGTGTTTGTTAGATTTTTGCCTCACCTCGTCATGAAGGTCGAGAACTTCGCAGGAATATTTTGAAACATGTAGAGACATAGGATATAGACATAGGATATCGTAACAGACAATCTCCGACATGCTATAGGTATTCTGATTACCTCAGCTAAACTAGATACTATCTGTACGACTGGCTCTCAGCCGATTTCTGGCAAAAACTCGCAGGCAGCAATGCATATCCAGATTGAAATCAAAGTAGCGTTGGTAATAAGCTATGAAATACTTTCTCCTTACTGCATAGGCGGTAATTTTACATCGCGCACTTTGCATAGCTTTTAGTAAAGCTTAAACGGATAATCCATTCTCACATGTGACATGTGCCAAGATAAGAACTAATTCGTTGAGAGGAATATTAATATTGCATAGGAAGGAAATGTTTCAAATGAGCAACAAATGGGATTTCATAACGAAAAGTAATGCAAAATATGACTAGAAGTCGGATATACAAGGGTTGCGGGTTTAATAAACTGGCTCAAGGCATACATATTTATATGAGCAACTTTACAAAAGTGAAGTATCTGATCTAACCTGTTGTAGAAAAGACTTCAAATTCAAATTGCTGCATGTAATTATCTTTTATTCTTTTGTATGAAAGCAGGCTTTTCATTCCAAAATTATTTTGAAAATACTGGCAAATAAATCTTTACATTTCCTTTCCTTTTTAAGATCTTTTATTATTCTAATTTATTCCACTCCTGAACTAATTTGCGTTGTTCTATTTAAAATTTCTTGTAATTGCAAAAACAAATTTCTTTTGATGTGGAACCTATTTTAACAACTTTGTTTTTAAAACGGATGCAAAAACAAAAAGAACGAAAAAGAAAATTCTGAAAATTACTCAAATCGCCGGTATGAGCTGCAGAAGGAAAATGTTTAAAAATACAGAACAAAATAAGATGGAAGAGTAAAGGAAATGCTTGGGATTACATTTTTAATTCCATCATCATCACCATAGTGGTGTGGGTATCTACAGGTAATTAGCTGCTGAAGTATAAAGTGAAGTTAAGCATTTTATTCATTAAAGGATTACGAAGTAAAACTTAAGATAATTACAGCAACAATAGTTGAATGCATAAAAACACAAAAGAATGGTCAGTCAATAATTAAAACAAAGTCAAGTTGAAATTACTTTTAAATGAACTGTAGGCTGACATGATAAAAGAGGAACAGAAAATTGGATTTCAATTCCTGGACAGTGCACATTTATACTCACTATGGGAAGACTAACGTCACAGTTGAGAGATTAACAAAAGAATTAAATATTCAACAGCTATATTGGTTTCATTCTGGAGATTCATTGGTCCCTGATACATTAAGCATATTTGAATCCTGTTGCCTCAAATCATCACTATACTTCCCCTCATTGTTAATGCATTTCACATCAAGAAGATTTACACTAAAATATCTCCTGCAATTGAAAGAATGTAATGAACACATGTGGAAAATCTGTCTTAATACGCTGCCTTAATTCGTTTTCGTTCATGGTTTTCAGCGATCGTTACTGGATCGTTAAAAATTTACGTCTACTATTGATGGATCCAGTACACGCAACAAAATTGGGTGTTGAATATTAAATTTTCTCAGTACTACCCTTCTACTGTACACTAACGAACATTCCGGTACACTGTACCAACGCACAAACTGTCTGTTACTAACAGAGTCCGATATGCATGTGATGAAAAATAGTGGAACGTAATGATGAACTAAGATAATTAGTAAAGGCTCATATTACGTAAGCGTTTAGGCCCATTGAGATGCCGCAATTAATACCCAACTCAACAATCAAACAATCCTTACAGGCAACCAAGCCCACTTTAAACAAAATTTCGCAATTACAGCAGCCTTTTTACATTGAGGAACTCAGTAAATATTAAATGAGAGTTAAATAAATTTCTTTTTTGCAATAGCATGGCATTGACAAATGTTGTGAAATGTAGTCCCTCCCTTTTCGTTAAAGGGAATGCCAAGACAATCGGGATGTCTTCCTATTGAATTTGAAATGGAATTTTTTCAAAATAGTTGAATATTTTATCATCCCCTGCACCACTATTTGAAGCTGAGAATAACTAACAACAACTTCTGCAGAAGCTGTAAAACATGTAAGAAGGAAAGACCACAAAACTCTTTCCCTGTCATTATCCCGCACTGAGACTTGAGCTTTCGGTTTTATAACGGAACTTATAGGACTAAAGACTATAGGACTTCTAGGCGGCTGCCAATTTAACTTCACATTCATCTGACTAGAATTGATTTCAGAAACCCTGTGGCAGCTACAATAGGACGTTGGCTTAGAGATGTATAATGGAGGATAATGCAGGTGTTACAACAGGACCTTACGGTTGTCACCAAAGCCTTGCTCTTAAATGCCATTTAAACCATGCTGCTGAGTTGTATTGATCATAGAGGACTGTATCGAACTCAACTGCTGCGTTTAAAGCGAAAGTCGGCCGTGGCACACACTTTGCTGCAGAACTTATTCACGTAACTGGTCATTATAAGCTGACTAAACCATCAAAGTTGTTTTAAATTTGATATCGTAATTAAAGGCTGTGGTAACCCCTGCACTAGGAGATATCCAGGCCGTAGTTGACGTAATCGTAGTCTTATTATATTATATTAGACGTGAAGACGCGGATTACAATATTAATTTTAATTTTATTTTTGAGTTGAAGGATCTACAGTTTAATTTCGACTTTGAACGTCTGATTTGTAAAAACTTCCAATAAATTCACAACTAAGTCCAATAATTCCAATAAATTCACAACGTAAATAAACTTCAAACACCTACAGATATTTTATGCATGTTTTTTATCATCCATACAACTACATTCATCGACAATAGTTCTAACAAACTCCTCTTTTAATTCGTATTCTTACTCATGCTCATTGTCCGTAATGACACCCAGAATTGCCTATAACTCTGAGCAAAAGGCTGTTTGCAAATAATTGTAATTCTTAACGAAAATGTATACATGCAAACTTATTAAATGAACATGTATAATGACTATATGTACGTATGTTTGTAACAGGCTTTTGTGTTAAATCATGTGTTAATTTGAGCATAAATTTGGTAAAATTTTAGTTTAAAATCGAAAACCAACAAAAGCAGAAATAAAAGAACATAAACACTCAATTCATTCAAGTTTGAATCGTATCAGAAGTGCAAAATCATACAATTATCGAATATCGAAAGGTGTTCGAGTGAATGCAACATTATTTCGATCATCATTTGCAACACTTTCATTTGTAGTTAAAATTTATGGAATTAAGGCTTCTGTGTTTGGGGAAAGAAAATGTTGATTATTGTTCAGTATTAAAGAAAAACTTTCTCTGTTTAGAAAACAAAAAAAAAAGCAAGATAAATTTAAATACATTATGAATACCCTGGTAGCCCACAGAGGGTAGTGGACTAATATTTAATTAGGTTGAGAGTTCGATTCCCACTATTTCAAGAATATGTTCTTTGCAATTCGGGTTGTTTAAGATTGAGGGTTTTAATTCACTTTATTTTATTATTTTAATTTTATTACATTAAAATTTATTTATTAAAAACTTATTATTATACAAATTTAACTTAATATAACTTGTTTTAAGTATAAATCAGCAGCAAGGCAGTAAGATTATAATTTTAGCAGCAAGGCAGAGATGTGATAACTTTCACGATCAGAATTATAATAATTTGGTACAAAATTAAGGCAATGTAAAATAATCTGTTTGTCTTACAAAATTGTAACAAATAATAAAAAGGGTTCTTTACACTAACAAGGATATGTATAAAAACCGGTTAGCTTAGTAGCAGGTAGAAAATCGCGTGACAAAGCTTGTACATGAATGTGTATATGCATGTGTAAAATAGAAAGAAGCATAGAAAGAATATAGATAATAGATAAATTATAGCAAGTACAGTGGTACATCAAGAATATTATTAGAAATGATAATATAAATACTCTACTACATTATAAAATGAATTTAACTTATTAATTATTAATTTATTGTTCTCCAACATTCTCCCCCCCTAAGCACGATAGTGTTTAACTTAAGGGAGTATTATTTTTACAAAGAGGATCTGAATTAGGTAGAAAGGCTATTTTAGAAATAGGACGTTTAAAAAGTCTTCCATTTGATAACAGCGTCACAACTCTTACGAATCCATCACTACCAGGGTGGACTGCTTGAACTCGAGCCAAAGGCCATTGTCCGGGTGGACAACGTTCATCAAATATAATTACCAAGTCACCTACTTTTGCATTTCTTGTAACCTTGAGCCATTTAGGTCTAGCCTGTAACCGACAAAGCAAAGAAAATGTTGCTTTAATTTCTCAACGACTTTCCATCTGGCTAAACGGTCGATGTTAATTTGAAGTAAATCTTCTTCTGGTACACAAACAGATGGTTCGCCAATTAAAAAATGTGCCGGTGTAAGAGCGTTAACATCAGAAGGATCGTTGTTCAGAGGGCACAATGGTCTAGAGTTCAGACAACTCTCGATTTGAGTAAGAAGCGTTGTAAGTTCCTCAAATGTAAGAATACGATTATGCATAACCCTGCGCAAATGGTGTTTCGTAGATTTAACTCCTGCCTCCCACAGTCCTCCAAAATTAGGTGATGCTGGTGGAATGAAGTGCCAAGTAACTCCATCAGGGGCCAGAAGTTCAGCGATCTCTTTAGGTAAAGATTTATTTTGGTAAAGAACTTCCAGTTCTTTCTGAGCACCAACAAAATTCGTACCGCAATCTGAGTACAGATCGGTACAATTTCCACGTCTGGATATAAAGCGTCGAAATGCAGCTGGAAATGAGTCTGTAGATAAACTGGTCACAGCTTCCAGATGTATAGCCTTCGTTACCATACAAATAAATAGGCAAATATAACCTTTTGTGGTTACAGAATTTCGTGCAGTTGATTGTTTTATAGTAATTGGTCCTGCATAGTCTACGCCGCTATGCTTGAAAGGTCGTGCTGGCTTAAGACGAACACTGGGTAAGCTACCCATGACCTGTTGCGCTGCCTTTACGCTGTATTTGAAACAGTCAATACACTGCCGTAAAACTTTTTTCGCTATATTTCTAGCTGACAAAATGAAATATTCTCGGGAAACAAATGACTGCATTTCAATTAATCCGCCATGTAACGTTCTTTTATGCGCATCTAGAAATACAAGATTAGTTAAAGGATTTCTTTTCGAAAGTAAAATTGGATGCTTAGAAAAATAGTTCAAATCTGAGTTTTGAATTCTACCGCCAACTCGAATAATTTCTGAAGAATCGAAAAAAGGGCACAGTTTAGCAACTGTCCTATTAGTACTAATATGACCATTTTCTCTGATCTGAAATATTTCGTTCGGAAAATCAACCTGTTGTGAAGTTCGGATAAGTTTCATACGGGCGTAATTAAGCTCGCTACTGGTGAGAAAACCTGTCATCTTACTACTACCTGTCGTTTGTGATTCTTTTTTGTATAACGAATTTTTAGTAAACCGAAATATGTACGCAGTTACGCGTATTAGCTTGCTAAGAGAGGAAAAGCGTGTTAAAATTTCAGGGTATTCTAGTTCTGTAATTGTTGAATTTATATTTAAACATGCACGTTCTTCTGGTAAATCAGAATTTTCAACTTTCAAAATTGGTTGTTTTGGCCACTTTTCTGGTATCTCACACAACCATTTAGGGCCATTCCACCATAGCTCATGGTTAACGAGTTCCGTCGCTGAAATTCCACGAGATGCACAATCGGCTGGGTTATCTCGCGTTGAAACGTAGCGCCATTGATTATTCGTTGATCTTCTCTGTATTTCTGCTACTCTGTTTCCAACATAAACTGGCCATCTGGATGACTGGCCTCTAATCCATGAAAGTACTGTGGTGCTATCAGTCCAATAAAAAATGTTAATAATTTCGCAATCAAGTGAAGAGGTTGTTTTGCTAACAAGTTTGACTAATAATGTTGCTCCACAGAGCTCCATTCGAGGTATAGTTAGTCGTTTTAGTGGTCCTACTTTAGTTTTCGCTTGTAGCAAATTAACCTTTACATAAGAATTATCCAAAATGACTTTAGCATAAACAGCAGCAGCAAATGCAAATTTAGAAGAATCACAAAATCCGTGAACTTCAACTTTTCTAGTAGATGAAAGTCCGATCCATCTAGGAATTTTTATTCCTTCTAGTTCCTTTAAGCTGTATCTATATTCTATCCACCTTCTATTCAAATCTTCTGGAACAAAATCATTCCAATCGATTCCTAACAACCATAGGTTTTGAAATTCTATTTTCGCTAGAATTGTTGTAGGCGAAAGCCAACCAAGAGGGTCATATAGCTTCGCTGCATCTGACAGTAGGCTTCGCTTAGTGACCTTTTCGTCACTATTTACAAATTTTATTTTAAAAGAAAAGTAATCATCTTTTATATTCCATTCGAGACCAAGAGCTTTTATGAAATTATCATTTTCAATTTCAAAAACTTTAGAATCTGCTCGAAGTTCAGGCAGAATAGATTCCATGAGATCCAAAGAGTTAGAAGACCATTTACGTAGATTGAATTTACCTTTATTTAATAACTTGCACAACTCCGAATGAAGCTTTAGGGCTTGAGTCAAATCATCAGCTCCAGAAATCACGTCGTCTACGTAAGTGTCCGTATTGAGTACCTTACAGGCTAATGGAAACTGTTCTTTCTCATCCAGCGCTAATTGTTGAAGTACTCTAATTGATAAGAATGGAGCTGGTTTTGTGCCGTAGGTTAGGGTTGTTAGATTGTATATATTGATGTCGTTAGAATCAGAATCTCGCCACAATATCCGTTGATATATTTGGTGTTCACTAGCTACGTTGATTTGGCGAAACATTTTCTCTATGTCCGCTGTGAATCCAATACGATAACGTCTCCATCGTATTATAATAGTAGGAAGATCATTTTGCAGAGCGGGTCCTGCAGATAGTTCATCATTTAAAGAGGGTTGAAATGTTCTTCTAGAACTTCCATCAAAAACGACTCTCAACTTTGTCGTGGTGCTACTATCTCGTAGTACACCGTGGTGAGGCAAAAAATAGCTATTCTCAATTAAATTCTGTGGATATCTACCTTGTTTGACCATGTGACCAAGTTCTTCGTATTCTTTTATGAAGTCTTCATAGAATTTACCAAAAGTCGGATTCCTTTTACATTTTGCCTCAACATTCTTCAACCGAGAAAGCGCGTTATAATCAGTATGATTAAAGATAGGCAAAGGACATCCTTTTAAAGCAGCTTTAAAGGGTAAGTGGACTGTGTAACGACCAGTATGGTCACGAGTAGTGGTCTTTTGGAAATACGTCTCACAAAGTTCTTCTTCCTCTGTAAGATGTCGCTTTTCTATTAACTCTTCTTGCTCCCAAAATGCACGAAGTTGCTTATCCAAAGCACACACGTTCACACTTATATCATTTTTCGGAAAAGAGACCTGTGATGTAGGCCCTGAAACTACCCAACCAAAATGACTAAGTTGTAAGAATAAGCAGTTATTAAATTTTCTTTGCTGAGGTAAAATTATATTACTGTAGACATCTCCTCCCAAGAGTAAATCGATTGAACCGCGTTCAGTAAAATTGGGATCAGCCAGCTTAAGTTTCTTTAAACTTGATACCATTTCCGGATTTATTGGTTGAGGCTGATAAGCTGTAATTTTAGGTAAAACAAACGTTTGACAGACCATCTTAAAATTAGGCTCGAAATTTGAAGACAGACTAATTTGAACTAGTTTTGTGGCAGTGTAATCCTTTCCACAAGCACCGCTTATTTGAGCATGAGTCTTAATAGTTTGTAGTCTTAGAGTTTCAGCAGCATTTTGAGTAATAAATGAAGCTTGAGCGCATTGATCAAGAATTGCTCTTAAATGAAAAAGACCGCTGGGTGTTTTAACTATTACACGTGCTGTAGCTAAGAGTACTTGAGGCTGATCTTTTAGAATATTACAGTTGCATACTAAGTTTTCAATGACCTTGTCAGATGAATTATTATCAGCCCTATTTACTTTGTCATATTCCTTATGCACAGTGGTGTGGTGCTTCTGATGGCAAATTTGACAATTTGATTTTAAATGACAGTTGACGCTAAAGTGTCCAATATTCAAACAATTTCTACAAATCCTGTTTTCGCTTAAAAAGTTGCGCTTATTTTCAGAGGACATAGCTGCGAATTTAAAGCATTTAAATAAAGGGTGTCGCTTGTCACAACAAGGGCAATTTGTATCGTTATTAGTTGCAGTCACATGGACATTACGTTTAGAAACCTTTTTGTTTGTTGTTTGACATAAATTTCTAGATTTAGTGCTCTGATAAGAAGAATGAGAATCATTAATTGTTTCTAAAGTTCTGAAGGATGTTTCCAAAAATTCATAAAGCGTAGTAATGGATGGAACTTCAGTAGAAGCCTTTAGAGATTGTTCCCATTCCTTACGAGTTTGATGATCTAGTTTATTAACGGACATATATATTAGAATAGCATCCCAATTGTTAGAATTGACTCCTAGTGTGCGCAACAAAGCAAGACTATTACGCGTCGTATCTAAAAGGATCTGAATACTTTCAGCTGAGCCATTACAAGAAGGTATGGAAAACAACTTTTTCATTACCATGTCGACAATTTTTCTTTTATTGTGATAACGATTGTTTAAGGCATTCCAAGCCAAGCTATAACTAGCGTCTGAAGCAGGGTATTCATTCACAATATCTAAAGGAATACCTGAACACGAACTTTTCAAAAAATAGTATTTTTGCAAATTGCTTAACGACTGATTATTGTGAACTAACGACACAAACATATCTTTGTATGAAATCCAAGAAACATAGTCTCCAGAAAATACCGGTAGATCTATTTTAGGCAAACGAGCTTCAATTGCTATAGTGTCGTTTCTATTATGTGTTGAGTTTGCAAACGTACTTGAATGAATAGTTGATACGTGAGGATTAACAGGTTCGTTTATTGTATCAAGTATCTGACCCTTTAACAATAAAAATTCATTTTGAAAATTATAATATACGTCTTCAGAGAAGTAAGGTACCTCACTCATATTAAACGAATTTTCGCGAATAATTTCCAAAATCTGTTTATGCATATCTTTAAACTGAGTGGAAGAAGACTCGATTTCTTCCAAGACACATTGAGCATAACCGCGAGTAATATTAGTTTTAGACTGGTAAGTTTCAGTAGTACGTTGCAAATTTTTTAACAGTAACCGTTGTTCTTCGATTAATTTTGATAAATTTTCCATTTTAATTTCTTTCACTTAATACTTTAAAAAATCACACTTTCTAGATAAATTTCATTAATACATACGGTTTGATCACAAAGTAAGGCAGTAGTAACGCAGGTTAACTTAACGCAATTCAAACCCAAGAATAGAGTCCAAGTATCCACCAGATTTCTTCCAATTTGCAGGTCCAAGCCAGAGATACAGTAGGCGATGTATGTTGTCCAAGACCTCAGTGTAGGCAGAATTCCAATAGCAAGATTCAACAGTAGGCAATCTTCCAGAATAGGCAATATTTCCGCTACAGGCAAGATTCCAAAATAGTCAAAAGTCCAGTATGGAAAGATTCCAAAATAGGCAATAATTCCCGAAAGGCTATATTTCGGGTCCCGGGTTTCGGCACCAATGTTTAAGATTGAGGGTTTTAATTCACTTTATTTTATTATTTTAATTTTATTACATTAAAATTTATTTATTAAAAACTTATTATTATACAAATTTAACTTAATATAACTTGTTTTAAGTATAAATCAGCAGCAAGGCAGTAAGATTATAATTTTAGCAGCAAGGCAGAGATGTGATAACTTTCACGATCAGAATTATAATAATTTGTTACAAAATTAAGGCAATGTAAAATAATTCTGTTTGTCTTACAAAATTGTAACAAATAATAAAAAGGGTTCTTTACACTAACAAGGATATGTATAAAAACCGGTTAGCTTAGTAGCAGCTAGAAAATCGCGTGACAAAGCTTGTACATGAATGTGTATATGTATGTGTAAAATAGAAAGAAGCATAGAAAGAATATAGATAATAGATAAATTATAGCAAGTACAGTGGTACATCAAGAATATTATTAGAAATGATAATATAAATACTCTACTACATTATAAAATGAATTTAACTTATTAATTATTAATTTATTGTTCTCCAACACGGGTCATAGTATAAATTAATATATTTCAGACTTCAGTAATGATAATTAAGCAGCTAAGAATCTGTTCTTTTTTATCAAAAATACAGCGTTTATGATACAAAAAAAATTTACAAAAATTCTGCTTTTATGAATTGCAATAACTTAGTATCTATCATGTCCGTCTTAATTTACAGTTTTTTTTTCCGAATAAACAGAATTCTCTTATTTGTTCTAATACTCGATTATATTATACACCACTTGATTACAAAAAACATTGTTTAGATGCATAGACACTCAACGTGTTGCTAACATACCTATAATAAGATACCATAAGAGTATTTTTAAATATGAGTAAAGTCTCTTTCAACTGGACTTCAAAATTTAACAGTCGATAACGCCCATCATGTTGTAGCTGCATCTGTCAAATTAGCTGCCAATTTTGTTCAGTCTGTTTTGTGAAATCAACTTGGTCGAATATAGCATTCAACGACACCTGCTAATAATAAAATTATTTTATAAAAATTTGTGTTTTGTTAGGGCTTTTCTCATTTTATTATTTCATTTTATTTTCTCATTTTATTATCTCTAATTTTACGATCGCTATAACTCCATGCCGAGAAATTCAAATCCAATGGTTCAGTAAACAACAAAAAGCAAGATTTGCCGCTGTCCGTGAGAGTATCCGAGGATAACACTTTCGCGTAGATCACAAGAACTCGACCTTTCGCAGACCACAACTTGAAAAGTTTTATGTCAACACGTGGACCTGCAGTAATTGAAGGTAAACTATCATAGACAACTATGTATGTGTACAGAATGGGCTTTGAAGTTTTGGAGCTCTCTTGGCTCTCCCAATATTCGTTAAAAATTCATCTTCAACAAAAAGAGCCACGTCTGGATCAACGGGTACGTGAATAAACAAAATTATCGAATTTGAGATGATTGGAAGGGATTGGATGACTACGAATTTGATTAAAGAGCGTCCAGTCCATCACGAAAAAGTCACTGTTTCGTATGGATTTTAGGCTGACGACGTTATCGAATTAAATTTCCTTAAGAACATGGTTTGCCCAGACCATTACAGTCAACGGCGATCTATAGATCGATGATTATCAGCTTCTGCAACTGCATGTGGTTACACATAGCTAATGCCACATTGTACATTCTACATGAGAGATTTGAGAGCATGGTCATCACACATAAAGCTAATGTGAACTGGGCACCGAGATTTCCAACATCAAAGTCATTGCTTTTAATTGGTGATGGTTTAATGCCAAATGACTACATTTTCAAAAGATTTATTCGCACTAATCATTACAATTTTTAATTTGAAATTCAGAAGAGGTTTTAATACAACGCATCCCAATGATTCCCACTGCTGTACCACAAATTTCAATGTTACTATTACCCAGATTCCACAAAGTATTTGTTGCAACATGTATCTGATAGCATGTATCTAAAAATCTTGAAGGGCGTTCGCAATTCTCAAATAAATATGTTCGATGAATATTAATTTTATGTTCATTTGTCATTAGTAATGAGTTCGAACATGTTTGATCCAACTTAATTACTTGTTTATATACATATCTATTATAGACTTATTATTTGTTGACTATCACTTAAACCACTAGATAATGACACAGCAATTGACATCTAAAAATAGTATCGCACTATATTCCAGTAGATAGGTAATAATTACAATTGTTGAATATCTAATTATAAAAATGAAATCACATTTTCCAAAATAAACTTGTTTGCTCGTATACTAACAAAATTTTTGGAATTTTTTTAGTTTATAATTTTGGGGTATCATTTTTCAGTCACACTTTATTAACAGCTTTTTCTTCATATTCAATTAACGTATCATTTCATACATAAAATGATCAAAATTTTCAGCTATTTGATATGAAAAGAAATTTTGTAAAAAGTTTCGCAAAAAAAATTCTTTTTTTTTTCTCGAATATCAAGATGAACTTTAAATCTATTCAATTTCCCATAAACACATTTTCATTTCGAATAGATGCCATTGAAAGATTAAATGTAACAACGCAGCAGCATTCAACAATTTTTAATAGTGAAAAAGCGAAAAACTTTGTCTTTCAAATAGGGTTACACACTCATTTGTTGCGCATATTGCATAAAAGGGTGTCCCTTAAAATTCGAAAGAAAAAGAAACAAAAAAATAAAACAAATATAATTTACTTTTGGTCATAGCTGAGCTTTAAGAGTTGCTTTAAAATACCTCAATGGAAGTTTGATCTGATTAAAGATTAAAAATCGACCCGCATCAGTTTGGCTTTGTTCCACGGAGACCAAAATTTGTTATCAAATTTTCCTCCATACCCTCCGATCCCAATGATATTTTTGATCTTTGAGATTCTGCATTTCAACAAACTAAAGCTCGTCAACGTTTTTGAAGTAATAGAAAACATCAGTAAACCTACTGCTATCCTTAACAGTCCCTACAGTTGAATCGCTAAGGTGTTCTAAGCTTTTGAAATCATCATTTTTAAAAGCCACGAGTATTTTGTAGAAAGGCAGTATTTGCTAACTAAACAAGGAAAGTCGGAATTCGACCTTTCGCAGACCACATCTTGATGAATTTTGAGCCCTAAGATGGCCTGGACCTCTACAAATTTCAACTGACTCAGGGACTGAAGGAAAACCTCAATCGGCGACGACGTCTGTTCGCTGAAAGGGCTCTGATGCAGCTGCCCAAAACTATCATCGATATATCATCTACATCGATAATCACTTGGGGATGAATGGATAGTTGAATAAACAAAATTGTCGAATTTGGGGCCAATTCAGATGAGATCCAAGAGCTTCAAACTCATCACGAAAAAATCACAGTTTGTAATGGATTTTGGGCTGGAGAAGTGCGAATAAATGCAAATCAGCTGTTTGTAGTTTCAAAAGATCACGTTAGGCATCGTTTACCAGGCAAGAACCATCAGATAGGAAACGCATGCTTAATGAGAGACCCGACACATGACTGCAAGATTTTCAAGTGTCAGGAATCTTAAGAAGGTTGTAACAAAATCTTCCAGAATTGTGGTCGAGAACTCTGAGATGTAAGTGCAAATGATTTATTATTACGGTCGCATTTGGAACGCAGGATTCTGTTTAGGGATTATTTCTCGATTTCTAGATTCAGATGGATCCTTATTTTAGACAACAACTATATGAGGGGTGTGGAAACAAAGGCAGCAATCTCCACTTTGTTAAAAAAAACTCAATCTCCAAATTTCAGTTCGCATTTTCCCAAAAACTTCAGTGAGGATATGGATCAAACTTGGTCGGCATATTTATCTTTTTCTTCTATACTAATTAACAAAAAAAATTCATTATAAAATACAATTGTCTTTAAAAATACAAGTTTTTCTTATTAATTTCGAAAACTACAAAAGTGGAGATTGCTGCCTTTGTTTCCACACCCCTCATATGATGTGTAATAATATGGGTCTGAGAAACTATTTCCCAATTATCTTTCTGGTCATTGGGCCAATAAAAGCTGATTTTAAAGTCACTTTAATGCCTTCAATAGTCTTGTGTATATAATTTTCCCCAGACGTTTATCCAAAGGATAATATGGACTTAGTGGCTCGTCTGCAAAGCATCCTTTAGAGCCTTGCAGGGAATGCTGTCCAAACCTTGAATTTTATTACTAAGAATTGCTAAGGAGAAGAGAATTCTGTGTGGGTAATTACTGATGACCACGCAATCATGTGCCCCTATACTGTTGAATTAACGACCTTCGAGGGCAAAAGTTTATCTTGCACTCAACTATATAGGAACACCCTAAACTACAAAAAAAAACCAAGAGTATAATACTCTTTATTTTCGTATATATTATGGTATATACGATTGCTTTTTCATGCATATGCATTTTCAAATTCACGTATATTTCATGAAATTTACATCTTTCCACACATACTTATGCACGCACAGAGGAAATTTAGGCATGTAGACACAAGAATTTACATGACGAGGGCTCATGAGAAAGTGTATGCGAATGAATGAATAAATTTTTTTTTATTATGAATAATGCATATGCCAGAATATGTATTTAAGCTTTTAAGTTCTATTTAAATGTGATTTAAAAGATTGTAGGGACATATAACACATATACGATTTCTATGAATATGCAAGTTTTTAAAATATTTTCTTTTCATGACTTTTTGACACGCTTTCAGTTTTAAAGCAACAACTAATAAGAAAATATAATATGGAAACTTAAGCTTCTTAAATCGAACTTTCAACCTTTAACGAATATTACTATTTTTGAAATATGGTAAGTGATGTGTACTGGCTCAGGAATTCATTTATTGTAAAAGTACGTGAAGTACCAGACTTACTTACCTGAATGGTCATTACAAGCCTTTAGTCAAGATTGCAACCTAGCTTTTAACACAACCCATATTGTATGTGTTCGTTTTATCCATGAGTGGAGGGATCTACAGTTTAAGTCAAGATATCTGAGCTGGTATTTGAACCAGCGGCTCTCCTCTATTATAATAAGTCTACACACGACCCACTACATTACAGTGACTTCGCCCTAAAGACTCCACACACTTTGGTAGTATTTCGGGAAATATCTACAGCTCTGCCATTTCTCAGTCAAAGTTTTATGGAGTTACCGAAACGATATATTCACTTTCAACGTTCTGGGGCAAATAAAAGAAAAAGTTTCTGTGTGGTGTCTTCTTCTTACAGTTTCTGCCGAAGTTGTTGTAAAGTATTGGTAACCTTTAACCGAGCTCACCTAAACGAGGTATCTATGATCAACTCTGAATAAATCGAACCATAATGGGCCAGATACGACTGGTTTCCCATCTTGCTAATGAATGAAGCCTGTGTACAATTATTCTTTAGTCAAGAGATTAATGCTAATTTTATCGAAATCGAAATAATCGTTTTATCAGGTTTCGCAAAAGTGACTCCTCCTGAGAAATCCGACATTTTTGGAAAATTTTCAGTATTGCGTACGCTCTCTCAAGGCATTTATAGTACGGTGTCTTCGTTTTCGCTGAATATGTGTACGAGTATATGCTTACTTCACATTTTGTGGGCGAAATTAGAGTTGAAAATAATCTTCAAATATGGTAATCTCTAGGGACTTGTCGAATCAGAGAGGGAGTAGATGCGTTGGGAGGATAAATCAAGGTGTTGCGCTTCAGAAAGTTTTTGAGCTTTTCTCGATGATGATAGAACCGGCTTGGAGCTAAGGCTTCATAATTTCAACACCAGATTGGATTAATTTCAGGGTATTTATGATAATCGTAGTAGTCTAGTATGAATCGTGTTAGCTTGTTAGACTTAAGGCTACGGTTCAAACAACAGGTTAGACATTTCGGAGAAAACAAACTATAAAGGAAATATTTCTTCGGCGACTTCCTCTCAACAGATTTCTGGCAAAAAATCTTAGAGTCTATAGGTTAGGTTAGGTCGGAGTGGTAGCTCTGATGTCACAAAGCTCACTTGAGCACGCATAGCGGCCCGTTGTGATGCCACGGGTGAACGCAGTCCCTGTACTAACCAAGTTTCACCAAAATCAGGGAAAAGGAGGAAGTTGGTCAGCGCAAGGTCTGCACAACAAAAGCACGACTACCCCGCACTGGAAAACCAGCCAGAAAGTTTGATGAACGAAGCTATATCCTTGATGTCAATAGATGATAGCTCCGTTAAGCTAACAAGGAATGGGGAGCCAAATAACCTATATCTACACCTAGCAAGAGACGGGCACTGGCAGAGAAAGTGAACAACAGTCTCCTCTTCCTCAGTGGACCTGCATCGTTGGTGTATGAAACTAGATTGTAATTCTGACTGAGGGGTTATAAAGCCCAATTATGTATACAGGTATGTATGTATTTATTATGAGATTAGGTCGCTGACAAGAATCTTGGAAAAAATACTTCCTCTGTAACAGTCCAGATCTTGGTAGTGTAAGATTGAAAACCCTAGGCAGAGTACACTACAACAGTTTGAAAACTTTTTCGGGACATTCGATTTTTCCTGAAGTATATAATGCGACGATGCCGACTGGGAGTGCTGTTTCATATCCTGTAAGTAAAATAAAATTGCAGTGGAAAGTTTTGTAGAAATCTGTCGTCCAGAGCCAACTTTATACTATAGGACCCAATACTCATGGATAAAGAAAATTATCAGACACAACATGGGTGGTGTGAGCAACTAGATTGTAATCCTGACTGAGAGCTAAGTGAGTAAGATATTCCGGACAAATCAAGACATTTAAGTTTATATTGATCATTCAGCTTAGTGTTATGAATTCTCTATTGCGTGTTTCCAAACACAATATATACCACCACCTTCTTTCTGCGTTATCTAGCGTATGGTAGACTATAAAAATTCTAAAATTGCTGTGACATGTGTAAATTGCATGTAAAATGAAATATGACATTAAAAATATGCCATAAAAAAAGTAAAACTAAAGAAGAAAAAATCTGAAAAACAAAAGTGAAAAGAAATGAGAGAAAAATGTTGAAAAATATTCAATATGGCACAACCAAATAAAGCCATAAATTGTTGGGCGTAAAAGGTATGTGGTGCATAAGTAGACCATGAAACAAAAACATTTGCAGGGAACACAGATGCATGTATAGCGACAATCATGTAATATCTACTATTCACACAGGGACATACATACGTTGTGACATTTTTCGTAGCAACAGCAACGTTTTGAGCACAAGAAGTAAAAGAACGAAAAAATTCTCCTCTGCAGGTATAGGCAACCTAGGAGATGTAAACTGCAAGCAAGGTTTGCTGCACTCATTATTTTTTAATTATTTTAACTGTCATTCATAGTATTAACCATGGGGGGTCATCTTACTTAATGAGTAAGTTTCTCTTCCATGGCTGCCACAGATTTTTCTTTCCTTCAGTTTGCAATAACAAGGGCCATCATTATTTTTCTATCAAATGGCTTCGGATTGTTGACCCGATATTTTTCGAAAGATTGCGTATCGCTGTTCAATAATACATACAAGAATCAATGTGGAATGTACCATAAACACCCACAAATAAATACAATAATGTAAACGCTGCTATCCTACCAGTTATTGTCGTCATAGGAACATACATTCCATATCGAACAGCAGGGGAGAAAAATTGTATTTATTTGGAAAGAATTTGAAATTCAAATTTCGAATGCAAATTACGACGCTTACCGCCATAGGATTTGTAATTTGGAAGTGTTCAATTTATTGAAAGAGGGAGGAGACTTTTCACGTGGATACAAATGTTGCTTTTTTCCGTATGCCACTTTCAAATGTAGGGAAATTATAAAACTTACACAAATTAAGGGAGAACGATTTCGAAATTTATATAAGAAAGATAAAGAATCTTATTTCCGTGAGATATGCTTTAAGTGCCATAACCTTACCAGCCGTTCTATCTTTGCACCTTTTAAAGTTGATTTACTACTTGCTGCTTACGCAGTTGACAATCGTTTTAATGTGAAATTATAGAGGTCTCATTGATTTTGCTGCTTTTTTGGACTTTTAAGGAGACTTCAATAATGTCCAAAACGTAAGGATCAAAAGGCACTGGTTGAGCTAATCACTCATGGTTCTCTAGTAGTGTGGATAGTTAACATGTTGAAAGACAGGATTATCAACTCGGAACTAGGCAATACGCCATAACGGGCCACAATGCGTGCTCAAGTGAGCTTTGGTAATAAAAGCTACCATTTCTACCTAACCCAACCCAACTTATCTAACGAAATTAGAATCTCGGGCATCTACTAAGGCGGAGTGACTCGGGTAAACATTATCGTCATTATGGAAACTTGTGGTGAACAACATTTTGAGGACAAACAAAGTGTGACGTGCTAATTCTAAACTTCTTCCTACTATCTGTGTAGTCAGCAGTTTCATCTTGGCATCTGGCAGAGAACACACCTGGCTCATTTCTCCAAGTGCCCAGGCCTAATAAGATTGAAATTAGGTTGTCGATGGGCGCTAGATATCATATTTTTCTCAATAGGAAGCTGTCTCAAATGGTATGGTACTGTTGCATGCTGTGGTGGGGAGCCTCGAATTTGGGGGGTTAAAAGAAGACGCTGGATAGGGTATAAATATATATTTTCTCATTTGAGATACCTCATCATAACGTCTCAGCCATCGTTAGATATTATCTTAGGATTGCGTCCCATAGAGATTGTAGTAAAGCTGCTGGCGACAAGAGAATATTTCTTAAGACAAGTAAGTACGTAAATGCCGGTATGATCATATACAACAGACACGGACTCCGAGTTAAATTAACTACGTGGTAAGGGTAGAATATGTGATTTAGTCAAGTTTTTCTCGGTGATATTTCGATAACGAGTGCAATGGCGATTTTTAAGAAGTTTGCTACCCGGTCATATTATCTTAACCGGTAAAGCTACCAAAGGCACGAAGGTATGTTGTTAGAGGTGTGCTTGCAAAGCTATTCCATAGGCTATCTGATATGTGGCTTGACTTTCAGGCTAATAAATAAATAAATAAATTGGGTAAACAAAGGTGACACAACTTGAAATTTGGCAAAGCTTCAGATTCAAATTTCATTCATCCAACAGAGGGATTTTACCAAGGATATGAGAAACTTAAACCATTAAATCTTTGCTTGCTAGTGGAACAATAGATGAGGATCATATATAGCGTTAATCAATAATTCCCGCACAATCCGCATTAATAGATCACTACAAAGCTTTATTCAGGATTACAACCTAGCATCCCACACCACCCATGCTACGAGAGTCAATTTTATCCATGAGTGGCGGGCCCTTCAGTTTAAAGTCGACACCGAGAGACAGATTATTGAGAAACCTTTCACGACAGTTGTATTTTACTCTCAGAGTTTTTGGCAGAAATCTACTGAATCAAATAGATTCACCTCATGTCAAAGGTACAACACAGAATGTGTTCTTTTTAAATTGTACCTGATATATTAGACCAATCACTTGATTAATTGTAAAACCTTGAGAAATGAAATTAAAAATGTTAAGAAAAAAATTTTGATAAAAATAGAAAATGAGTTCTGCTCAATTTTTAACCATCACTGCGTTTACAGTGATACACAAGGCATTTTCAGATTTCCAGTTGCTGAGTTGTTATTTAAGAAAATAACATCGATACATACAGCTACAGATACAACAAAACATTGTCTCTATCACACTGTATTGAACAATTGTTCAATGTGAATGTGCGTGTCACATTGTACATGTATGTATGTATGGTATGTTGTATATATCCCCTATTCATTTATTACAACTTATAATAAAACGAAACAAAAAACAAACAACAAAAAAAGAATGAAAGAATGAATTCAAAGGCATACGAATAATAATAAAATTTCGGTTTTTATATGGATGGGATGCCTTTGCAATACAATCAAATTTACAACACGCAGGGACAAGCTCATTTCAAAAGGACAATACGACTCATGTCTGGCTGGCTCCTCTTTAACATTTACAATCACATGTCGCTGATGATGTTTCTTGTTGTTTTTTTTTCGTTTCCTTTTATCGTACTTGAACAACTACGCAGTGATCCAGACATTGTGACAGACAAAAAGTTACAATAATAAAACTGTGATTTCCCTTTAACGAACAAAAAATGCAGCAACAACAACAACACAAGAGAATAAAATGAACAATAATGATAATATTGCTTGAATTGTTAAGACCAAACGTATAGTTGCTGCTGCTGCTACCGTTTTTTTTTTTGGGAGCAGGCAACTTCCGTTTATTGTATGTGTTCATACAATAAAATTGAGTTTAACAATTTCACTTGTTTCGTTCCTATTTTAAGTATACATTTCTGGGCCAACGACAACAGCAACAAATTGAACAAGTCATTTTAACAGCATCATACACCGAAGCCGGCCAAATAGCACATGTTTAAAGCCTGCAGTTAAATAGTGAAAGTTATTTAATTTTGTTTTTTTTTTGTATTCTTTTTCTGTTGGAACTGAACTTGATAACAACAGGATATATTTGAACATATTCAGTTATAAATGCACACTAAAGGATTACCTTTAAATCGAATAAACTGCGCTTTAAGTCATCTCCATAGATCCCTATCTAATCTCAACGGCAATAGGTCCGCCCCTACGCGAGTTAATGTTTCCTTTTCAGACACAAAGGAAAGGCAAGAGCGTGAGGTAACTGAGAGTAGAGTAGTTGTGTAGTCGACCAAGTCTAGTAGACAGTGTATTGGCTTATTAGACGGGAGGCCAAGCTTCAAACCCCAGGTCAGACATCTCCAACAGAACGAAATATGAAAAAATATTTCTTCGGTAACTGTCTTTCAGGCAAAAATTCCGAGAGTAAATAAAGTGGCCAAGAAAAATTTTGTTAAGAATCTGTAGTTTGGAGTCGACTTTAAACTGTAGGTCCCGCCACTCAAGTATAAAATTAACACACACAACATAAGTGGTGTGGGAAGCTAGGTCGTAAACCAGACTAAAATGTTGTACTGAACAATTATGTATGTATGTATGTAGCAGTAGAAATGATGGTAATAAACAGGGACTTCCGAACTTTAAGAGTTGATAACGGCCATCTTGTTGAAGCCACATCTATCAAATCAGTTATCATTCATTTAGTCTGCTCTGACAAATTAACACGGATAACCATAGGAAACGACATAAGTACGACGAATGGGCTCTAAATCAGTTAACTACTGGCCCTCAAAATTTCAGAAGGAATGAGTAGATGAACAAAAAAAATTGTCGATCTTATAGCGATGCCTAACTACATAAGATGCAATACTGTTTGGTGTGAATTTTAGGCTGGTGGCGTCATTTGGCCATATTTCTTTGACATCAGTGTTTGCCAGCGCATTACTTGTTCACGGTATGCCTTAAACGTCGATGACTATTAACTTCATTTAGCCTGAATTGGATGATCAACGATATGTGTTTTCAACAGAATGGTGTTGCGTGTCATACCGCTCACCTCACATTGAATATTTTGCACCAGCAATTTGACGGTATCGCCATCCCACTTGGAGGCTCATCGCCAGGCTTTTTCTTGTCGGGTTTTTTGAAGTCACTGGTGTATGCGCATAAGCCACAAATTGCAGCGGTCCCCAAAATCAAAATAACCAATGCTACCAGTCAAATTAAGCCTGATTAATATTCCAGAGTCGTGAAAAATTGAATACTTCGTATGCGCTCCACCCATAGAAGCCATGGTAGACATTGGAACGATGCTGTATGCCACATTTAATAGTGTCAAGGGGTCTTACTCTCACATATTTTTTATATAAATTTAAAAACAATGCGGGCTTAATAAAATACAAGACAGAAGAATCAAGCGTTTAATTTCAAGCTTAGACTTATATAGCTTAGTTCCACATTCGTAGCAGATGCTGAAGTTATGAAGCAACAATTCTCTATGATGGCGACCTCAATTCAATCATTGATCGATATCGTTAATATACCGAAAATACGAACAAGTCCGTAAGCAATTCGAACTAATTTTACTCTTCTGAGTATAAAACCATCACCAAAACTTTGAAATGTGGACATCGACGAGTAAAGCGTGGAAGAATAAAGGAGGCCTTAATATGGTCAATGTAAAACTAGTATGCTGGGCATAAGGCATTTATTGGTTTTACATGCGCTATTACTTTATTAATTATCCTCATTAGATTAGAAATCAAATATGTACTAAGAATATATAACAGTTCAGCGTTCAGCATTCGATCTGTTTTAATATATACTTGTGTTATACTATCGTTAGGAGTTTTATTTGATTTAAACGCTACTGTGGCAGTCTCCAATTCAGTTTTCCCTAGATAAGATGCTGCAAACCACATGTTTTCTGCGTGTTGTGTTTTCTAATGCTAGTTAGATTGAAAGGGTGGAGATTAATTAAAGCATTTTAGATCTCAAGCCTATTCGTATACACCTAAATCACCAACTCGACTTGTTATGAGTTCATTGTTAAGAAGTAGAAACCATATTTTCTGTATAATGTCTGTGGCTAGAAAATTTCCTCAGCTTCTTCCAGTCTGTTTGTATTAGATGTGCATGGTACTGTATCTTTCCTAAGAAATTGCAACGACATAAAAACTGTTTCATTATTAGATGCCTTCATCACATGTCCTACATTCATCATTGTCATCCACGTACGTGCTAGGAGGAGAGTCTCGTAGGAATTCTCACTAGTGTACTCAGTTAGGTAATTGATCATTAGAACCCTTTAGTCAGGATTACAAGCTAGTTTCTCACACCACTAAAGTGTTGCGTGTGTAAATTTTATGCATGAGTAGCAGGACTTACAGTTTATAGTCGATTCCGAACGACAGATTTTTTTAGAAATCTTTAGCGAGAATTTTATTTGCTCCCAGAATTTTTGCCAGAAGACGCCTAAGAAAATTGTTTTTATATTTAATTTTATTCGAGATGTCTGTGTCAGATATTGAACCATGTTGTATTATCTAATAAACCAGCACACTGCCTACTAGACTACGGAGACTATGATGAGTATGACTATTTTATTGAACAAATCAAAATCAAATGAAATTTCAATACCAATTACATTTTATTTCTACTCTGCTCTCTCTTGATGTTATCTCTGTTATTTGTTCTATATTACATGCGATAGGGTATGTCCAAAAAATCCCTTAAAAAAGACGAAAATATAAACAGAAAAATAAAAATCATGAAAATGGTACAAGTGTTCATTAAAATTCATTTCATTTAATTTCACTTGCATTCAATTCACTGCAATTCTATTCGATGTTATTGCCGCCAGAATTGAGTACATTTTTATGACATAAAAATCGTTGTACGACTTGCTATAAACGATGCATATTTTTCACCAGTTTAACCTTTACTCTCTCAGTCTGTTTTGTATTTTTTGGTGTTTCATGTTTACCAAACTATTTAAAATTGCCAGTTAAATCGTTCAATGCACTGTTTTTAGTTTCTAAAAATTTTTATTTCGAGTTCCTTTTACTGTTTATTATCGTTTTTATTTGATTTCTAAATTCTTTTTTTTTACTATTTTCCGCACTTAAGCGTTCGTTAAACATAAAACTGGCCTTTCGGTATTGTTGAAAGCGTATTTCAACGAAATGTAAAAAATTGAGGAAAATAATTTTTTGTTGACTATTTACTCCGCTTGTTGCTTCCTTTCCATTTCCGCTGAAATGATTTTTCCGTAAAGTTTTCGTTTGTCATGCTGAGCTGTGGTGAAGGGAGCAAAACAGTTTTACTGAAACTGAAAAATGTTCGTTGAATCTCAAATGCACTTGAAAACAAATTGATGAAATGAAAACAATTAGAATTTGAAGTGAACGAAATATATCGAATTGCCGTTTGAATTGAATTTTTTATTGAACATAACAAATTGGAACAATTTTAAGTGATTTGATTTTAAGTGTAAAAGCTTGTTTGTTTGTAATTATCAATAAAAGCAAATAAACCCATACATATATGGTCAACTAATATTTCTAATAAGAAAGCCCAACCAATATACATTATGCCACCTACTGTACTGCTCTGAATCTAAAGTCTTTTATTAAGCGTTTCCTATCCTCAACCTCAAAAAATTTGGTGTGGAACATCAATGAAATTCCTTAATCCATATAAGACCTATTGATGCCAATATGTGTGGAATATAACACTGTTCAAATAACAGATTTTGCTTCGCTGGGTGGTGCATAAATCAGGCTAAATATTATCGATTGTAAGTATTATATTGGCTTCAAGGATCGCTGAATTGCACCTGCTGTTTAAGACAATTCCCACGAAGTCGACGTGGTCAAATTGCATGATCTTAATATATTGTTACGAAACAATTGTTATATTGTTATGGAAACAACCTAATATCGTTTCATAAGAAAACATCGTTTAACATAAACAATAAGCAAAAGCTACAAAAAACAAAGCCCATGACTATGAGTATGTGTACACAATACACACGACACAGATGTATCGAACACGTTCCAAGTAAACCCACAACAACAAGTATGAGAGAAAAAGCTATAGACAAGCAAGCAAACGCAACAATAACAATGAAGTCGCAATGGAACTCCCGAGAAAGCGAAAACGCGAACATTCCACATCGAGAATGTTCATCATACTGATTACGTGCGTAATTGTTATATCGTGAAGTTGTATACGGTGGCACACAAAAGTACTGTGATTAATAAAGAATTTAATTGAAACGAAATACATGTTTGTTTTTATTTTGGTTTGCAATCAACGAACTCATAACCTAAACGTTTTTTAAAAGGCAAAAACGTCACAATATTTTACACCACAAGCGATGGCAATGTCATCAATTCACTCGTATAAAATATCCAATGTGACATGAGTTGTGTATGTGTGTGATAAAACCAAATATCGTTAGTGTCTAGATCATCCAATATAAGCCAAAAGAATTTGGTATTAATTATTTAATAGTGTTCGCAGTTGACACTGATAATCTGGCCAACGTCTTTCTAAAAGCAATATGGGCAGTATAGGCGGATGACGCCGTCAGGTCAAAAACCACACTAAAGAGTGACTATTTCGGAATGCATTGAGCATTCTTGAATTTCATGTGGAATGGTATCGATCCACAATTAATAATTTTGCTTATTCGCATACATATTAATCGATGAAAACTAAACCATTTAGTGAACACACTTAGTTATCTATGCTTGTACATGATGATTTCACAAAACAGACTAAAAAATTACTACAATTGGCATCAATTGTCAAAGGTCAGATAGTCCTGTTGGAAGAAGGCAACCTTCTGGGGATGTATGACGCAATACCTCCAGACTGTGGGTAATTTGTAGCACTGGATGGCTTATCGTCGATCATATAAATAGCTTGTATTATCTAGACTGTATCATAGACATACGCAAGGTCGCCGTTGTCTATTTGGTAGCTTAAAGTTGCTGTAATCTAGTAGGTAGTATGTTGGCTGATTAGACGAGAGCCCGTGTTTCAAACTCTGCATCAGACATCGTGCATAAAACGAAATATGAAAAATAAAACTTTTTCTTTCGACGATTTTCTCTCAGCAATCGAAGTCGTCTTAATCTAGTAGTTAGTGCGTTAGCTTATTAGACCACTAACTAAGTGGTTGTAATGACTAATTAAGCAAGTAAGCAAGCTTGTATCATTGAGTTCAGTCTGAATTATCACTTATTTCGAGAAAAACGAGGATACAAATTTTAAACTTCAATGTTAAATCAACAATGATATACGGTTGTAAAACAAGTTGTCAAACAAGTTCCAGAGATCAAATTGAAATCGAGTGACGTAAGTGGAAAGCCAATCATAGAAATTTCAATTCGAAAAATTTTTGTTTGAATAAAACTTTATGTAGCACATTGTACTGCCATTTAGTACTATTAGTGGTTAGAACTGTATTACTTGGCCCACAATTTGAACGTTCCTTATCATCCATCTCAGTCACGTTTATTCGATTTAAAATGAATTTGAAATGATTTCCATACCTACCGTTTATACAAAATATACCATAAAATATTTTTGTGTTTTAATGAATAGACTGCAAGGACTTTATTACTAGCATAACACTGCAACAAGTTCATAAATTTGAACTAAAACTTTGAATACTCCATTTTGTTTTTATATGCTTAATATTCCTTCTACACGAGCGTGTATATGATGATGGAATCATTTTAATTAACTTATTAACCAACACCACGCATTTATAAGCTGTGGTACGCTGATGCTGTTTCATTTGTACAAATTTCCGTAACTACACACATGCTTATAAATATTCATTGTCATTTGCATATTCCAGGAAAATGCAATTATTATGCAACATACATCCCACATATGTACGACCACAATAGCCGGTAACAACACGGCTTATACCATATGAATTTCGAAAAGAGAGTTTTATTTGTTGTTTTTGCCCTTTTTTTGGGTTTTTCTTTCTTTGCTGCTCATATTTAATTTTGATATCTGATTTTGCCAAAAATAAAGCCATCAGACACACAATACCATCGCGCCTACTACATTGCTTACAACGGGTAGTATCATGATCATTAACGTCATCAGCATTTTTATCAAATCAGAACTTTTGGTACAAGACTAAACTGACTCAAAATGCATGGCATTGCATTAGTAATTCTTGTTGATTTCGTTGAATATTGTTTTTTTTTCTTTTTCTTTTATTCAGCAACTCGTTGGTTGTGATTGACAATTCAATTTAATTTTCTGAATAGGTTTTGAAGAAGACACACATTTTTACGAAGGATATGTGTAGTGGCAGCTGTCCGGATGCATTTTTATTTATTCGTAAATGGTAGTTAGGGAAATTTCACATTTCACAGTGGCAATATGTCACCCTCTTATTCCTATTCAAGAGGACCTTATAAAAACACCCACTAAGCTTTAGTTCCTACAAGGGGCTTAAGCTCATAACAAGGTTTTTCAGTTTAATTGATCTGCAGATGAATGTTTTATTTCGCTCCATTGTAGTTGTATTCCAAATAATTTAATTTCTGTTTGAGATCTTCACATGTGTGATAGCCGAACTCTTTGTATGCTGTATTGTGAGCTCTAATTGATGGCTTGTTTTTCTATTGGGTGGGCCATCTATCGGTTAAAGTTTGAACCATTGCCCGGTATACTCACCTTTATGGCTAAAGTTCGTGAAACTAATTTCATTGTTGATGTACCAAGAGCGTGCTAGTACAGTGCGGACACTTGAAAATTTCGAAGCTGTGACTGAGAGTGTGAAAGAAAATCCATCAACATTCCTCTTCGTTCTCATGAATTAAAAATTTACCCGAAAGTTTACGCCGAATTTTGCACAATGATATCGGTATGAAACCTTACAAAGTTCAATTGGTTCAAGAATTGAAGACGCATGAATATCCGTTTCGTTTTCGCTTCTCAATGTGCGCCAAAGCCCATTTTCATATTGGTGGGGACGTTAATGCGCAAAATTGGCATATTTGGGGCTCAGAAAACACGCACGTGTTCTTACAGAAGCCAATGCAACTATTACGAGTGACTGTTTGGTGCGGCTTGTGGAGCGGAGGCATCATTTAACCATATTTCTGTGAAAATGAGAACGGCACAACCATTACGGTTAATAAAAACACCTCTCGCACCATGATAACCAATTTTTTTATCTTCTCTTTATGGTGTTGACGTGAACGATGATTGGTTTCAATATGTTGGACTATTTTCTGTGGGACGCCGTTAAGTAAAAGTTTTATGCCGACAAACCAGAGACAATTGAGCATTTGAAGGTCAACATTCGTGATGCCATTGCCGAGATACGACCGCATACACTCGAAAAAGTACTCCATAATTCATACGATTGTATGGGATACTGTACGGCCAGCCACGATAGCCATATGAATGAATAAATTATTCAGTTTCTAACCGGAACAATTGTACTTCACAACAAAAAAATACATTTTTCAAAATTTCTAACCGTTCCTTTTTTATTGCATTTTTAAATTTAAACTTTTAAATCGCCCACCCATTTTATATACTCATATTATATTACATTATTACAACTTGTCGTTAAACTTGTGGTTAGTTAAAGGTACCTTTAGCTAAAGAGAACTGGAAAGTTACCTTTAACTTATTTTCGTTATTACAACTTACAGATAAAATTTTCCAAAAATATGGCAGTACCGGAGCAATGTCAATGAAACTTCTCAATTATACAAGTTTTTTTGAAAGCAGTGGCAACGGCAGCCTTCGTTGTTTGTTGTATATGCTCAGTTCGTTTAAATTTAAAGTTGCCATAATGAAAATAATATATAATATGGCAAGTTCAAACATAAAGTGACCTTTAAATGTTAAAGGTAGGATGATCCTCCCTTTATCTTAACGATCACTTCTATCTTATTGGGTACTCATAATAACGAAAAACAATTTATATGCCCGTTAAAATCTTCTCTTTAGTTAACGGTAAGGTGTAATAATGGCCCTTAGTATGTAAAATTCATTCATGACAAGTACATATGTGACGTATGAGTGATATTTAATTCCATTAATTTCATACGTTACAAAATCAAAGATTTTTTATTGCATACTTTTCACGGTAACTATTCTAGTGCAAGTAATATGATGCGTATGAGTAATATATTTCAAACGCAATTAAATACATACATAATAAGTATACCATAAATTCTAGTGGATTTTAAAACAATTAAAAAAAAATTTTTTTTTAGATCAGGCAATCTTACTACCATTGTGTTACATTTTTTTTTGTCTCAGATATATGGTTGAATGTCGAATGTTATTTTCTAAATTTTTTCGACTTTTTAAGCTGATTCTGAAATTTAGAAAATGCTTTAATTTCAATTAGGAAATTAGTTTCTTAAACCCTTTACACTCGAATGAGTTACTGTGAGGACAGTCGCACACAGCCATATGAATGAAATATTATTCCGTTCTAACCAGAAGAATTGTTCTTCACAACAAAAAAAATTTCAAACGGTTTTTGTTTTATTGCATTTTTTAATTTAAATGGCCCACCCTTTATAATGAACTTCGAATTACTATATATAACCTACAGTGTTTCGAGAACGTAGAAAATTCCGAAAAATCTCTCTGATGGAACCATAAATTGTGTCGAAAGAGAAGGGTCAATAAGGCACGTCAAATAATTTTACTCACTTCCATCAATGGTACACGCATTGACTAAGCATTGCTTGGATTCTTACGTAACTAATTGATTTGCTTCAGAAGATAAACAGATTTATTGGCGTGGAAATCGTCGATTCTCTGAAAGATTGAGAGTGATTGGGTGGTGTGAGAGGCTAGATTGTAGACCAAACTAAAGGATTGTAATACCCAATTATGTAAAGTTCATGGTATTAGTCCTCACACACACATGCTCAATTTGTAAGAGCATCCACAAAACATCTACCGAAAGCATCTCCTTTCACAATGCCCTAGAATTACAAGGTTTTCTTGTTATTCTTTGGTAATCTTATTGTTATTGCAGTACATATTTATGTTATGATTAGAGTTCATCGTTTTCATTAAAAACAAGTATTAAACAATTTGCATTATTGTTGTTGCTGTTGTTTTAACAAAGAAGAACATAAATAATGGCCCAAACATGCTTACATATTTGTTGGTAAGCGAATACGTACATCTTCATGGTGAAGTTTGCATAACTGCTGGTCATTTCCTGTTTGATTTCAAATGAATATATGTAAATGTATGTATGTATGTATGTATGTATGTGTGTGTCTGTGTTTAGAATGAATATATTGTAAATCATGTATACCATGCTAGTATAGTCGTTTTGCTCATATTTCTTGTTAGCCTAAGCAGGAATGTAAATTTATGATGTATTCAACTGACGCTTTGTATGTTTACATGTTTCGTACAAATACGTTTGTATTGTGAACACATACGCTCACATGAATACATTTACAAATGTTTCCATATTAGCTGTAAATCTATTCAGTCACTCATTTGTCTTCATTTTACTTTCGTTTACGTTGATAATAGATTGATGATTATTGATGCATGTACAGTTGCTTTAGGATAATTATCCCACTACTGGTGATATTTTCAAAGTAAAAATTTTATTGTTCATGAATTGAACATTTCACGCAATAGTTTACTTCGAACTTTGTGAAAAGATCTCGGTATGACGTCTTAGAAAGTTCAATTGCTTCAAGTTGGTTGTTTTGTTTGCGCTTCGCAAGATGGGCCAAGGGAAGACAACAGTACGATGGCGATTTTTTCGAAAAAAAAATTTCGGGAGAATCTAATTTTCATCTTGGTGGGTACGTTAATAAGCAAAATTGCCGTATTTAGGGCTCAGAAAACTCACACGTGGTCTTACACGAGCCAATGCACCCATTAAGAGTAACTGTTTGGTGCGGATTCTGTACCGGATGCATCATTGGCGCATATAGAATTTTTACATTAAAACTTTCAAATGGCCCACCCTTTACATATGTGTTTGATTTTTTTGCGCAACGTATGACCATTCATTTGAGTTTCCGGATTTGAAAATAGATTTTTTGTTGATTACACTCTGACCAAAGCTGACACTTTCCATCCTACGTAATGAGGATATACGAAGGACATTAATTTGTAGACTTGGAAACTGGTGTGTTTGCTTCTAAGATCAGGTGCGAAATTAATGGTCCATAAAAAGTAGTAAATGTAAATCGTACGAATGTGGTGGCCAATGAATAAGATCACTTCTGTAAATAGCGGCGCGTACAGATTTTTAGAAATCTATTCATTATTTGTGAAACCTAGCGTTTAAAGCTGAATTAGAACATCCAAAGTATTTTCAGAAACGTTTTCATGACAATTTTATTTAATTTCAGAGTTTTTGTTGGAAATCTGAAATCTTCAAGTACAAAATTCATCTGATATTCTTTATTCATTTATTTGATGTATACTGCATATCTGTCAAAGATGTCATTTCCAACACAAAAAAAAATGAATGCTCATTCACAATAAATATTCTCCCTGGAGACTTTTGCATTTTGATGCTCTCTTCATAGCGGTACACTGGTGTAATAAAATACTCCGCTTTTACACTTTAATAAATAGTTAATATTTATGGCAAAAGGAATACAACATAAAATTGCTTTGTTATACAAACTAATCCTAATTTAACCAACTTATAAAATAACCACACAGTCATTAAAATAAATATACCTCAAGTAATTATTTCATATTAAAAAATTCATAAATTTTATAACTTTTTACACATGCCAACACTAACACTAACTAACATAAACAAACACATACACACACGTATACAATAATATTTATAAAGTCAGTCCCAAATGTATAATAAAAAACTTATTCACAAACATTTATGCACGCAAACTGAAAATAACAACAACAAAAACTGAAAGCAAAATAAATGAAGGTCTTTTAGACACAAATTTAAAAAAAAAAAACAACAACAACAATAGTACAAACATTAAATATCATTTTCTTGTTTAACGTTTCATTTACTATACATGTATGCCATACTAACGCAACTGTACACATGCAGTGTTGTATACCCATGACTATTTAAAACCAAAAAATACTCACGAAGAATATAAAATAGACACACACTTTCACATTTACGCACTCACGCTACCACTGTGGCATGAATTCATAAATTTACATGTGCAGGGCAAACATTAAAAGCACTCACACACACCGGCTTACAGAAATTAAAATATATTCATTGTAAATTTATGTTGCATACAGTAAGGAGTTATACGTAGCATATATGTATATGAAGTCGCCGTGGTCTAGTAGGTAGTGTGTTGGCTTATTAGAAGAAAGGCCCGAGTTCGAATCCAAGGCCAGACATCAAAAACAAAATACAAAAAGTATTTCTTCGGCGACTTCCTCTCAGCAGATTTCTGGCAAAAACTCTGAGAGTAAAAATTGCCATGAAAAGCTTCTCAAAAAATCTCTCGTTCGGAGTCGACTTTAAACTGTAGGTCCCGCCACTCATGTATAAAATTAACGCCCACAACATGAGTGGTGTTGAGAAGCTAGGCCGTAATCCTGACGAAGGGTTGGAATGGCCAATTATGTATGTATGTATGTATGTATATATGTATATGAATAGGATGTACTATGCCTAGGTTAGTCCAGCAAATTGTGTCCTAATTAGCAAGCACGATGAATTTTCAAACAGCTCGGATATAGTTGGATAAGATACAGTGAGTGTTATGCGTTGATATAACAGAGAAAAGTAAAGCCTACCATACGGCTTACATACTATATTGGATTCAAGCCCATTGCATATGAAAGGCAGACCAGTAACCTGGGGACCATGGCTAGGGTATTGGGAGGAATGTCTTAAGTTAAATTTATCAGCGGACATTCTGATCCAACAGATCGCCCCTATTTCCCGAACTCTTCCCTCCATATCTTCCTACAGGACTTTCAAACTTTGACAGTTTTCCAGCTATTTATTCAGTCTGTTCGGGCAAACCCCTATGCGCAACTATTAAAATTGTTTTGTCCAAATGGGTGTTCTTTTTGGACAACTTACCAATCCTATACGCAATACTTTTAATACTTCCTCAATTTATTCATCCTTTTCGCCGACTTCAGCTAATCACCGCATTGAATACACGTCTAGTCGAAACATGCTCTTACATCAGAGAGAAATGGCCGAGCCAGCGCAGCCACTGGACATTAATGCGATGCACAATGTCGTTGAGGAGCTCATACAGCTCGTTGTTGTATCGGATGGGGATCTCATCGCCAACTAGTATTGAACCGAAGATCTTACATAGGACTTTCTTCTCGAATACTACCAAGGCTGCTGCATTGATGCTTAATAGTGTCCACGCCTCAGCACTATAAAGTTAGGATCAGCGTCTTGTAGGTTATTAGTTTCGTCATACTAGAGAGTGGTCCAACATACCTGGTTGCCGAATGTCAAAATTGCTGTGTCCAGCAGTGGACAGCAAGAAAACCAATGTACTACTTGAGTTCGATAAGCGAACGGATCACACTCTAACATTCTAACGGGACACTTCGCAATTGACAATTTCGCTGACAAGATCGATCTACCCTAACAGAATTACTGCAGAAGCTGCCATGACGTAAAGGGAATGGGATCGATGCAACACCTTTTATTCGAGTGGTCTGTACATACGTCATCGGTTTTTGAATGATAGAATGTTTGAAGATCTAGGCATGGTGGCGAATGTGCCACTGAAAGAACAGGACGGTTTCTTCTGAAGCGCGGGGTCGTTTCAAAACCACCACTTACGGATCATGACAAGGGGCCTTACCTCAGCTTACTGGATAACACAATGGGTCATATCCGCCAACGAGTGAATTTGCTTGTGAACGAGAAGGTACCCGCTAATCTAACCTAACTTATGCACACATACAACATATGTACTTCATATTGTAGAGTAGCACAACATCACTCTTATGTTCGAAGTGCATATAGTGCATATGAATTAGTTGTTGTACACTCATATGTGATAGTTTTAAAAACTTTTACTTCAAATACATTTTTATGTACTTTCGTGTAAATGTTTGTGTGTGTGTTTTTTAGAATTTTTTTATTATTTTTTGTTGCCTGTTTATTGCCATCAGCCACAATTATGATAAATGCTTAAGACAAAACTACACAAATGAACATTGCAGCGGTGGGGTATTATGATGCCTTTGCATACACTGATATATACCGAAACAACAAAAATGCATTTATTTTAATAAAAACAATATTATTTGGTATATGTTTACACTCTTACTCCGAGTCATGCATGCATAGAAACTACATACATGCATACACTCCGATATAGAACGCAATAAAATATTTTACATACACAAAGTTTATAACAAGCATTAGGTACTCATGGGTTCATTCTGAATAATAAAATAATACACCATTTGTATACGGTGGGCCATTCAAAAGTTGAAATTTAAAAATGCAATAAAACAGAAAAGGTTTGAAATTTTGTTAAATTTAATTTTTCTTGTGGAGTAAAATTGTTCCGATTAGAAATATAATATTATTTCATTCATGTGGCTGCCACAGCTGGCCTCACAGTACCTCAGTTGATCGGACCAATTTTCTTGCAACCAATTTTCCAGTGTATGAGCTTCATCCGAAAAGATGATATTTTTGGCAAAATCGACATCGTCAGGCAGTTTCTCGTTGTCCCAATAAATGCTCAAGCGTAAACCGATTCATTGCGTCCAGTGCAGATAATATACTGCATTAAGTGACAGAATAGATTGACATAAGTACTGCCAGATTCGAAATAACCGATGGTTCAAATATAAACTGATAGATGGCCACCCGATACAAAAGTATCATTAAGATTTTTAATTTTAAGACAGGGACTACACTAGGTAAAATGGTCAGCATGTGACACACATGGTGGGAGAAGCTATCAGAGATCAGCAATGAATCGTTTTTTCTCCACTCATAATTACTCATGAAATTTTGAGTATGAGAGAGGCAACAGTATTGAAATTCAAATACTCAATAAAACATTGATTTATAAGTACAGATTGCAATGAATATGAGTACTGTTGCGCCATAACGTCAACTATAATCAACTACACGAGTATAATATGTATCAACTAAATAGTCTACCATAATATATACATAATAATTATAAATTAAATAATAATTATAAAAACATTGAATTTGATAACCATAAATAAGTACCTCCCTAATGTTAAGTAGATTTAAGGTTTATGAATATATAGAATAAGGTTATTGAATATATAGAATAAGATAAATAGGTAGGCAACGGAGTTTCTGAATTCCTTTAACGGTTAGAATTAAGTATATATAATATGTTAGGATTAAGAAAAAGAGAAATAATAAAATTAGTTGATAATTAGAATGTTACTCGTACGGTCCTTTTATTTCGGAGAAGTTTGGTCTTCGCGGTCATTATTTCAAGTTCCCAATTTCAGTTTTAAATTATAAATTAATTATGTAATTTAAAATAATTCCTTAAAAAACATTAAGGAAAATCAAGTACAACGTTGACATCAAACTCATAACATTTGAAATATGTTTGATTCAAACGCCTACTCATTCAGATTCATAAATTAGAAAAAATACTTATAATACTCATAAATGATTGGAGTGATTCGAATCATTCATCAAAATGTACAGTCTTAGATGTTGTTGCATTTACATAAAAAGAGAAGGAAGAAGACAAAGACAGCAAGCAAAGCAAACACACAACCTTCTAGTGAATATTGTTTGTGATTCTTATAAATGTTGAGTAAAGCAGCGTCGATGAGTACTTCAAACTTTGAATATGAGTAGTATGAGTATGATATTAAAATAAGTACGATTGCATATAAGTATCAGAAATTGTGAGAATAACTCGAATCTACTCATCTTTTTGAATACTCATTACTCATGCATGCTCTGGAAGCTATGTTGTAATTCTGACTAAAATTAAAAAAAATATTTTTAAATTATTTGATACTTATTTTTCTTTAAATTGAAATTATTTGTAGGAACTAACACAGCCTTTCTATACTCATTAAAACTCAAAAAAAACTTAAAAGACTTTCAGTTTTTCACGATATTTTGTGGCATTAAAATTGAGCTACAAAAATTCTATTTTTCACAATTGCTAATCTCAAGTGTTTTACTGTCCTAAAATGTGTATTTCATTACACTTTCATTAGAAAAAAATTCCAGAAAGAAAAAATCCCAAAATTGTAATTAAAAATCAAACATAATTAATGATCATTACCACCCAATATTACCTGCCTAGAATGCTATTGGCGTAAGCTTAAAGAATTCAAACGAATTTCAATTTTATTCACTCTCCATTTTTTCGTTTAAAACCACATATAAATTGTTTTTTCTGTCAATTTCGATAGAATTTTCTCTTAAAATACATGGAAGACTCCTGTTACCTGGCGTACAGAACACATTTTTTTTGTTTAATTTTCGTAATTACCTTCCACATTCAATACAAACCCTTCGAAAGTCTATTATTCAAGGATTTTTATTGATTTTTTTTTTCGTATTATTGTTTTTGTATTAACGGTTGTTGCTTTTAATTGGTTTTTAATTCAATTGATATTGTATGGCCCATTGAATACCACAAGTTAAATGATGAAAAGCTGCTTGAAAGCATAAACTCGACAGCGCAAAGTGTTGGTCACAACGGGGTAAAATAAAAATATAAAAAAATTTATTTTTTTGTTTTCTTTAATAAATTTAAGATTTAAAATGAAATTGAATTAATTTCTATGTGAAATAATAATTGTCTGCCTGTCACAAACTCTACCACATTTAAATACCTGTGCCTAAGGTTTGTAAAAGAAAACTCTTTTGAAAGTCTTACTTATAACCAGTTAGTTTAGTAAACTCCCATAAAGTTTCATGCAATACCGATTATTGTAGTCGCGATAGCCTAATAGGTAGTCTGTTGGCTTTAATAGACTTGAGGCCTCGGTTCAAACCCCAGGTCAGACATGTCCAACAAAACGAAATATGAAATAATACGTCTTTCGGCGACTTCCTCGCTGCAGCTTTCTAGCAAAAACTCTGAGAGTAAATAAAAAATTACGATGAAAAAATTTCCCAAAAATCTGTCGTTCAGAGTTGACTTTAAACTATAGGTACCGCCCACCAATCATGTATAAAATTAACATACACAATATACAGAGGTAGTCAAAAGTATTTACACAAAAGAGCATTTTTACGTTTTTCTTAAAAAAAGTATCAGTACTTTTTACTGGAAGTAAATTTTGGAAAAAAATTTTACTGCTGCCTAGCTTGGAATATGCAGAAGCAAATAAAATAAATTTGGAAAAGATAACGGTTCTTAGTACTAAATACAAAACAAATAACCATATGCTTATAAGTTGTCAAAATTATTTACACACGTTTTATTCTTTTCAAAAGTATCTACACAAAACTAAAATTAAATTTTCTTTATTTTAATTTTTTTTATTTCTTTTATTTTTACATAGTTTATTAATAAACTTAACTAGTACTTTGTAATACCGCCTTTTGAATCAATGACCGCCTGTAATCTTTCTGGAATTGAGTTAATTAAGTTTCGGGCAAATTCGGGAGTCAATTTAGACCAAATTTCACTAATTTCTTGTATAGTCTCTTCGCGTTTTCGACTTTTATCTATAGCTCTATGATATTTAATGAATGCCCAAACATTTTCAATAACGTTTAGGTCAGGGCTCTGAGGAGGCCATGGAAGAACAGCCTGACCTACGTTTTCTAAGAATGTGGTAGGTAACCATCCTTTGTGGCAAGGGGCATTGTCGTGCTGTAAAACCCATTCGATGGTTGGAAAAAGGTTGTTTGCGGACTCAAAGACATGGTTATTTATAATTTCGAGATAACCAGACTGGTTTAAAGTCCCATTTATCGGTACCAAATTGCCAAAACCGTAATATGATAGACATCCCCAAAACATCACCGTGCCGCCACCAAATCTGTTAAGTGGTTGTACAGCCTTTTTTTTTTTGTTTCGTGGTAGATGCTTACAGAACGAGCCCTGGAATTGAAATACAGCCTCATCCGTCCACAATACACTGTACCAAAACTCTATAGGCTTCTTAATATACTCTAAAGCAAATGCGAGACGTTTGGCTTGGTTTGTAGGAGTAATATCAATTGTTGCACGCACGACATAAGTTTTTATATTAATTTCTTTTAATCTTAGGCGTATTGTAGCATCGCTTACTTTTCGACCAATAATTTGTTGAAATTCTGTTGCAACTTTTGCAGGACTAATTGAGGGGTTGGTTAATATCTTTCCTATTCATTTTTTGCAATTCCTTGGGTTTAGCACACATTTTCGTCCACTTCTTTTTAAATTTGTTAAGTTACCATATTTTTCTTTTTTTTCTACTAAATTATAGACCGTTTTTTGAGAAATTTTGTACAATTTTGCCAGTTCTGACGCCGAGATACCATTGTTGAATTTGACAACAATTTCACACCGAACTTCAGTCGATAGTTCTCTTGTTTTCACCATTTTCAAATAAAATTTGTAAAAACAATTATTAGCTACTGGGGTTCAGCTTATTTAGATTGCGACACAAGTTAAGCTACTGACCTTTCCAAGAGCAAATTATAGAATAAACCGGACTTAAGTCTTGTGTAAATACTTTTGAAAAGAATAAAACGTGTGTAAATAATTTTGACAACTTATAAGCATATGGTTATTTGTTTTTTATTTAGCACTAAGAACCGTTATCTTTTCCAAATTTATTTTAATTGCTTCTGCATATTTCAAGCTAGGCAGCAGTAAAAATTTTTTTCCAAAATTTACTTCCAGTAAAAAGTACTGATACTTTTTTTAAGAAAAACGTACAAATTCTCTTTTGTGTAAATACTTTTGACTACCTCTGTAAGTGCTGTAAGAAACTAGTTCGTAATATTGACTTAAGGTTTATAACTACCAATTATGTTTGTATGTATGTATGTGTCATATCCTTAAATTCTCAACCATCCTGAAGGTTTTTATCTGTGTGTTGTACGCATCGCCTCTGGCTAGACATGTTCTATCAAATAAATTTCCAAAAAGTCTTCACCTCAAGTTCAATAAAACAAAGTCTATGTGAGATATCGTCGAAATAAATAACATAAAATAACAGAGCTTCTATGGGTGGAGAGCATTCAAAATATCCAATCATCCATGACTTTCGCGCAGACTGTTGGCTGTGAGTACCGCCATAGTTGGTGGGATATATGCATATGGTTGTGACTAATGGAACTACTACAAACAAAGATTTAACGATGACAAATCGACCGATATGGGTTGACAGTTTCCATCACCTCCACGTGAAATGAAAATTAGGGTCAGTTGCCAATTATTCTAGAGTGAATTTCGTGAACACACATCATTGTCTGTGATCGTTTCTATTTAGTTCCTGGTCAGTTGAATTTTTTAAGATTTCAGGCGTCCAAGTCGGGATGTAAAATTCGCATAGCTATGATCCGCGAAATTGACTGCGTACTATCGCGGACATCGGTAATGTTCTCGGTCGATCTTGGTCGATAGTTTAGTGAACACCCATTTTGACATGATATTTTATTATTTGCGTGTGATGTTGGATGATATATCTGTGGCAAAACAGACTGACAGGCCGTTTTCAACTGTCAAAGCTCGGAAGACCCGATACAATAATCATTACGACGCTTCCAGCAGATTTTTGGTTACAGGCAGGCTTTACTTCGAAGAGATGATTAGTTAATATGATTACTGGCATGACAGTAGTGCCATTCCCCTCCATGTGCTAAGTTGTATTAGATCGTTTTTTTCCGCTTATTACGCTTTGTTTTCAAAAAGCATAAAATCTGCATGACGTAACATTTACCATGTACGTAATGACAACTCATTCTGTATCGGGACCAATTGCTTTTTTGTTTTTCTTGTTTTTTCCATCTCAAGATGGTGTGTATGTTAAGTGGGATAGATGGTGGGAGAGATTTCCCAAATACTTTTTCACCGCGACGCAGTATGTTGTCGAACGTTGTTGTGATGAAAAATTGTGGCTCGTGTCTGGTGTCTGAACGATGCTCGTTTCAAATGAATTATTTGTTGACTGTATAGTTCTCCCATAATTGACCAGCCCAGTTTTAGCAGAACATTATCTTGACAAATTGGATATTCTGCTTGGCATTAGATTTTGCTCTTTGTATGCACTCATAGATGGGCACTTTGCAGTACCAGTAAAATTTCAGTAAAAATTGATTTTTACTGATTACTGAAAAAAATTTCAGTATTTAGTAAAATTTTACTGTTAATGCAATCTAAATTTAAATGAAATTTAAATTAAATTTAAATGAAAAAAAGTAAAATTTTACTGTTAATGCAATCTAAATTTAAATGAAATTTAAATGAAATTTAAATGAAATTTAGATTGCATTGCCAGTAAAATTTTACTGAATACTGAAATTTTTTTCAGTAATCAGTAAAAATCAATTTTTACTGAAATTTTACTGGTACTGCAAAGTGCCCATCTATGTATGCACTTCACGTGTGATTTCGCTTCCATTGATAATTCAATGACAATTAATTTCTTTTAAAAGAGATCAAACAGCATTTCACACATGCAAAATCGGCTTTCAACGGTGACATAGCGTACTCATTGTCGCTGACTCGTTATAATGTTTCCTTCGCAAAATAGTGGCTTAAAAGAACTTTCCGAAGATTTGCGTCTTCTTTCCCTTTGGAGTTGGAAAGATTTCCCATCGTGAAACAAGATTATTATCGTTGCTATTCTAAACTGAAACTTTCTGGGAGTTTTTTCTCTTTTCCCAACTAACCTATTCTAAAGAAATTCTCCCTGGGAGATTTTACTTTCCTCCTATTCTAAACAAACTTCGAAACTGGGAAACTCTTCCCGGGGAAAAAAGTAGCTATTACGAATGTCATAAAAAGAGGGAAAATGATAACAAATTTTGGGAATAATTCCGTCAAAAATTTGAAGAGGATTGCGCCAAAAAATGTAAGTAATTTAAATTTTTCATTAAAAATTCGATAAATATCTCAATTTATTCATATTTTTAGGTCAAAAACAACAAATAAGAAGCAAATAGAGATCCTTATAGATGCAATGCAGTCCCACCCAGATGTTGCCCGAGGATGGTTTAAAGGAAGCAAAGAGGACTTAAATGCAATATGGCGCAATTTAGAGACGGAATTAAACGCAGCTGGGCCACCACTTAAAAGTATCGCCGAATGGAAAAAGGTATGAATTATTAAGTGGCAATAAATTTTCCTTTCAGAGCAGCAAATGATAAATTTATTTTTCAGGTTTGGTGCGACCAAAAGAAATATGTACGGCATAAAGCGGCACAAAATTTGAAATTTTCTCGGGCAACTGGTGGAGGCCCAAATATGGAGCAGGGTTTTTCTGCAAATGAGGAAGTTATTTACAACCTGATTTGTATGAAAGACTCTGTGGAGGGCGTTTCCAAAAAATTCGGGTTAGGCGCATCTGGTGTAGGAAAAACGCTACAAATATTGTTAGATTCCACACCCGATGATGAGCCTAAAAGCAGTGGTGTTGACAGTGAAGAAACGCCCCAAAAACCACCTGCGAAAAAGTTTAAGCTGGACTCCAGAGAGGATGCTAGCGAAGTTTTGACATTGTTACCGAGTGACACAGAAACACCGTCAAAAGCACCGGTAAATAAATTTAAGCCAAAACAAACGTCCACTACCGACATTCTCAAAGAGGAGATTGTTACTCAAAAAGAAATGCTGGAGGTGATGAAGGAGCAGCTTCAGAGCACCAAAAAAATATATCGCTCTATTGATCACCTTTACGATTTAAAGAAGGCAGAGCTGGAAGAAATCAAACGGCACAACTTGGTGATGGAGCAATTGAGACTGAGGGAAATCGAGGACAAAATTGAAAAAAACCGTCGTCTTTTGGAGCTACAAGAGCTTAAGCACTGAAGGCAATTATATGCCATCAAGTACCTGTTATTTTTTTTATTTTTTTAAGACTTATGAATTCATTTTAATTTTTTATTTATTTAGCTTTAAGTTTTTTTTTATAAAATGCGATCTCCAATGAATAAAATGTGATGTTATTTTTTTAATTAACAATATTAAAAAAAAGCGTTTTATTATTTTTATATTTTGAAATTTAAAAGAAAACTAAGATCAATTTAAAGCAAATAAAATTCACAGATTGTTTCCTATATTATTTCTAATATTTTGGGCAACGGCCAAATACTGGGGAGAGTCTAAGGATATCACATCATCGTCTTGAACGCTGAGAGTTTCTACATTTTCTTCATCGTTAACTTCCATATTGCATTTGAAATAAATGCAAACGTTATGCAATGCACAGCATACGTTTATTATTTTAGCTGCCTTTTTTGGAGCATAGTATAATTCTCTAGCTCCAAGAATGCATCGCCATCTGTTTTTCAGTACACCATTTGTACGCTCAATAACGTTACGACACTTGGAATGAATTTCGTTGAATTTTATTTCAACAGACCCATATTGCGGACATCTGTGAGGAGTTATAAGCAATGGTTCTAATGAATAACCTGCGTCTCCTAGTAAAAAAAATATATATCTATTAATATTTCAATATTGTTTTGTTAATATTTAAAACCTTACCAAGGAGCCAATAATTGCTACCGTTTCGGAGGTATTCTTTCTCAAGATGATCTCTTAACTCACTGGTGTTCCAAATAAAAGAGTCGTGACACGCTCCAGGATGAGAGGCATCTACGTACTGAATCCTCAGCTCATGGTCACAGACCTGTAATTTTTCATTGTTTTAAAATTTGGGTTAAAATATTTTTGATAAAATTCATTTACCAGCATTACATTCAAGCTGTAGTACCCCTTCCTGTTATAGTATAGGTGCTTATTATTAGATGGAGCAACAATTCGGACATGAGTTCCGTCAACGCATCCTATAACGCTTGGAATACCATGCTTTCTATAAAAATTTAACGCAATTTTACGCTTTTCATCCTCTGTCTTGCAAAAAGTTATCCACCTTTGACATAGATGCTCCTCAAATATATTTATAACTTCTGCCAAAATTTTACTGAAGGTGCTTTGTGCCACAGACACATCAGAGTCCTTCCCCACACCCGTTTGGTACCCACCTTCGGCCATGAAGCGAAGCGTTGCACTTAACTTTACGAGTGGGGAAACTGCAACTGACTGTCTCTTTAGTGGAATATGTGCTGTTAACATATCCAAAAGGTAAATAAAGGCTGGTTTATTTACCCTGTAGTATTTTTCAAATCTAAAAAACATTTTTTTATTCAATTATAGTACTTTTTAAGGAATCTACTTACAAAGTTTGCGGTAGCTCAAGTGGGTTAGTGGCATCACGTAATATTTTTCTTGCTAACCTCTGTTCATTCTTGGCCAGCACTTCACTTTATCGTTTTCTTCTTCAGCTAACATTATACAAGCCGCACTAAACATTATTTTTTTTTCTCTAACCTCTTTTTTCACTCCAAAAATTTTTACTTTTAAAATTTATAAAATTAAATTGGTAAATTTGCAAAATTTTTTTGTAAACATTAGATAAAAGAAGAAAAACAGCTGACTTCGAATGTTTCGAATTCTCTCTCCCTTCCCAGACTGTTCAGAATTGGAGGATTTTATTTTTGGGAAAAACTTATTCTCTGGGAATTCATTTCCCTGGGAGTTTTAAGAATTGGGCTGTATGAGAACTGTTGACTGATTTATACAGCACAAGCATAGCTACGTCATTGATACAAAACAAAGCAGAAACAAGCGGTGACACCTAACGCTGTGGTTACTGTTGTTACTACCGTTGTCAGCCTCTGGAACACTGAACCAAACTGCTACTACGTTAACTCAGGCTTCATCTGATCGGTTAAAGTTAGTTTGACAGCATTTTACTCACAAACGATTCTAACGTGATGGTAGAGGGCTGGTGACAACAATGAACTGTAATTGTACTAACAATTTAGGACTACTTAGCAGCCAACTGAAACTGTCAACATTCTTTGCGGTAATCCAATATTACGTACATATGCTGCAGTTTTCGAGCACCTACAAAGAAGTAAAAGCCAACCAAATAATGGATGGAGGAAGATGAAAAAAGTCAAACTCATATACATACATACATAACTGTAACCACAATTGCTTGTTTCTGCTTAAATTGTGGTGTAAATTTGAAGAAGGTGGTGCATACGATAACAGAAATAGAAATCCCTTATCATTTTAAAACACAATATGTGGTAGGTTAAAGCCTATAAAATCTCTATTGTTTACAATATTTAATAAATGGCATACAACAACAACAAACATCTATATTTACCAACCCAAAATCTAAACCTAAGGCGACACCAACTGTTTGGAAAATGTTTGTCTGTACAAAACCTTGAGTAAAATAGAGGGCCTTCAATTAACTTTTCCTTTGCCCCGGTAACGGTAACTGAGAATTTACAAGTTTTCTCACACTTTTAAATATTTTATCATGTTTAAACTATAAAAACGAATTTCAAATGCAAAATTGTATCACTTTTATGTGAAGTTCAAACAACAGTTGGGGGCAAAAGAAGAGCTGCAAGAAATGCAAATAGAAAAGGCAAAAAAATAAAACAGAATGAACTAACAAAAGAAAAAATCAACTTCTATTGTTTCTTTTGTTGTTTGTGGTCCTACTTATGGTTGAAGTGTACACTTTACATACTCTTGATACAACCTACATAACAAAAAGTTAAATACATACATAGCATACACATGCATTGTGTATATACATACATATGTATGTGTATATACAACATATACACTAGACCTGCGTACATACATATATTTTATGCATATTAAAATACATTTACACATACATATACAAAGCAATGATTTTACAGGCAAAAAAATGTAAGGCTCTAGTCAGGCAGTTTTAACTGAATAATACCTTACCCTAGCACATACACTCCGTTATTATTATTATAGCTCATTGCATCAGATCAGGGCGGTTTTATAACATCCATTCTGCTATCAATATCTTTGCCATTACTAAACGTTTTTCAATAACGTTTAAGTCGGAAGAATATATCAGCTCTCTGCTTCCGAAACTAGCTCTTTACCATACGAAAAATAGAAGAAAGGGGTGGAAAAATGTTCGCAAATTCAAATAAAAGCCCTTTCAAGTAAATTTTTGTAATTAGTTCCCGGCATTCATTTACATCTCGATCAAAATGAAATATGTCAAAATATTTCTTCGGCGACCTCCTCACAGCACTTACTCTGAGAGTAAATAAAATTGCCATGAAAAATTTCTTAAAAATCTGTCGTTCGGAGTCGTCTTTCAACTGTTGATCTCGCCATTCGTGTATAAAATTAACGCACTCAACATAAGTGGTCTGAAAAATGAGGTTATAATGACCAATTATATATGTATGTATGGAAACTCACAACACCATAATACGTGAGAACATCCCAGAGTGACCATCGATGTTAAAGCGTCTTTCTTCGGTAAAAATTACTCTTTTCCGCTCATTTTGTCTGTAGACCTTATTGCGTCATCTATGTCATGTGGTCTTTAACAATTTGTAACCACTAGCAGCCCCCTCATTGTACACACCTTTCTTTGGGTATAAGGTAAGATACAACCGTAACACCGATGTTACTTATTTTGTCATATAATTTATATCTCCTGGTTGACACCTGTTAACCATACCGAGAGTCCTGTGAAGGTGGAAGGAATTTTTCTGAAATCATCTTTAACTAGACATGTTTTGTCACTAAATTCTGGGTTTCCAAAAATTCCCAAGAACTCGACAATGACAGAGAAGGTGTCCTGCATTCTGATCCTCTTCCCAGTAGTTGCAGCTTCTGCTGAATTTAGTATAAGGTATTCCAAGTCTCCTAGCGTAAACACCGAGAGACCAAAGAGCTGCTATATCTGCTATGAGGTTCCTTAGATAGAATTCTGATGGGTTCAACGCAAATTCTATTGTGTATAGCATAGAGCCTTAAAGTTAGCTTTAGTTTTCTGGAAAGCCCAAACAAGCCTTCTTCCAGCTGACCGGTCGAGTAATCAGTCATTTGTCATTGAGTAAACACTTCATGGCAAAATAGGAGGGATTTGCAGAATTTTCAGAACAGCAGGTCCCAGGCTCGAATATACCGAAACGAAAAGTGTACTGAACCCGTGAAGGGAATCTATTGGGATCTTGACAACTTCTTTAACTTAGCGTTGTGATTTGAGAGCAATAAGCAGCTTGTGTGAAACCATCTGAGATTGGTTTTCACTGCCAACGGAATGCGAATCATAGAGATCTCCATGTAAAGTACCTAACTAACCTACATATTTCCGATTTTATGATGAGAAAAGCCAAGAGCGAAACATAAAATTTAACACATTTTTCCAAATAAAAAATACTACATACTACAAAATATGTGGCATATACTTCACGCATTAAAGGTAAAGCATCATATAGTGTTGCAGCTTACCTACATTTTTTTTTTTCTGTTTTGTTTCTTCTTTTTATTGTTATATTTCTTGGTTTTTGGACAGGCTCTCTTTCTCTCGCCTTCTTTTCAGTAGTTTTTTTTCTCTTTGTATTTTACAATTGTCTTCGTTTTTTAGTTTATTTTCAACAAGTGTGGGTAGAATGTATCATTTCATGTACATATTTCGCATATCAACAGCATTATTATAGTTGTGGTACACCATATAGGGTCGTTGTTTAACATTTCACACTCACACATGCATGCATACAAATTTCTGCATACAATATCTACATAGGCATAAATATACTACTCGACTAACGAGTTCTGTAGATTGATACACATGACCGATAAACATACTTCCATGCGAACGAATAACCAAACGAAGTTATGAATATGGGTTGATCCATATTTAATGAGTCCAACACAATGAAAATTATGCCCCTTTTCAGTAATTAGATGCGTTTCTTCAATATTTTCACTTTCCTTGCAGCACCAGCAGCAGCAGCAACGCCAGCCTTGTATCACTCAATTGTAATGACCTACTAATTATTGGAAACTCGAGCCAAAGCGTTTGCAGCAGCAACAAAAACGGAGGCAGTGTTTGGCAAATTATAGAGAGCGTTGCAAGAGCTGTTGCCTTAGCAACTTATTAGCCATAATTGATTGCATTAGTTTTAATAAATAGCAGCAGATGTTGCAACATTAAACATTGAATGCAAGTGAGTTGCAAGCAAGGATATCAGTTTGGTTTGATTTGAAACTTCGCAAGGCTAATTGCAGAGTGTTAGGTCAGTAATTAAAGAAAAACTTATTAAAGGTACTTGCAAATAACGTGGTTAGCCAATAGTGTTAAGTGGTATACAATGGATGGAATAAAACCATATGTTTGGTTTGATGAACAATTAATCATCCTCTGATCTAACAATGTTTACATCTTACCTATATATGAAACTATGGAGAGCCCTAATAAGCTCAAGCTACTGAGGGCTGGATAGTTGCAGAGGAGGCATTCGATAGTCTCCAAATCCTCCTCCGCAACATACTGGGATCTGTTCCATATCCTTGTCAGCGATATAATTTCGCAGTGCTATGCAATGAAACCAATAACTAACTTCAGACTGGCCTTATCTAAGCCCAGCAGCAACCCTGTTTAGCACTGACTATAGCAGGCCATAGACATCAAGATACATAACAAAAATGCTTGTAATGCAAGGACTGAGCTGGCTATACAGACAGAAAGCTCGTTTTCTAACTGAAGCTAAACCAATAGGCTTCACTCACTACAACTATCACGAAGCAGTAGTCACCTTCTCATGTTGTAAAGGCTTGTGATGCAAGAACCGAGCTGGCTATACAGATAGAATGGTCGCTTTCTAACTGAGTCCTCTCTTAAATGTAATTAAGAGTTCTCCCAGGGATTCGATTTAGATGTTATGCGACCGAAATAATGCAGTCGATACGGGAGCCTCTTGAATACCAGGTCGAATTCAAGACTTGAAAGTTCTTGGTTTGATCAGTCTCGATCATGGTCGTTCTCCTAGTCCCAAACATATAAAATATTGAAAAAAGGTAAGAAAATCTTTGGCTCCATTAGTAACAGCATCAATCACAACAGTGAATAATAACAAAAAAAAAAGAAGTCGAGCTGGATGAGCTAGCCCATCTACATTTAGCTTCGATATATTGCCCCAAAGACTGTATATGAATACCACAATATCGAAAGTGCAGAAAGAAAGAGTACGGCATCGCATGCCTAAGAGACCCCCTTCTATTCAAACTAGAGAAATAGATTATCCAATACACAAAGGAATTAGTAAAGCAGAACGCATTAAGCGCGAGCGAAGCCAAGAAGGCCAAAGAGGTGGGCATAGTCCTACCTCATCAATGGACGGTAAAATGGATAAAAAAAATGATCTCACCGTTCCAAAGGACCAAAATTAAAAGCAAGGAGCATTTGAATAATTCTATCAAGAACCGAGTACGATTGTCGAAAATGACTGAAAGCAACAAAATGTTTCAAATGCGGTCAGAATAACCATAATCCCGAACAAATGTTCTGCATTTAATTTGACAGGCCTAGATCAAACTGTTATTGTAGAGTTATTCAACTGATTTAGCTCCAGTTAGGGTCGCCATCTCCTGAGTTCTATGGCCTGTAGAAATTCACGACAATATGCGGGCAGAGTAGGTAGTGTCTTCGCTTATTAGACATAAAGCCCAAGTTCGAACCCCAGGCCAGATATCAAAACGAAATATAAAAAAAATATTTCTTCGCGGACTTCCTCTCAGCAGGTTTCTGACAAAAACTCTGAAAGTAAATAAATCTGCCGTGAAAATGGTTCGCGAAAATCTGTCGTTCGGAGGCGACGTTAAACTGTAAACTCCGAACGACGGAATTGTAAGAAACTTTTTCATTGCAATCTTTATTTACTCTCAGAGTTTTTTCCACAAATCTATAGAGAAAGTCGCCGAAAAAATATTTTCCTTCAAATTTCGTTTTGTTGGAGATGTCTGGCCGTGGCCTTACGTCTACGACTATCAAACCAATTGCATTTAATGGTAATCATTATCAAGATTCTGTGATGATGAGAATGCTTTAAACCTGTGCAGTGTTACTGCATAATAGAGGGAGAAACATTCAGTTGCATATCAGGTGGCTGGGTTGAGAATTGTAATTGTTAACACAAAAATATTTTTAAACTAAAATTATCTATGTTTTGCTAGTTAATTATTAAATTTAATCACTTAGTTTAACATTATAAACAAAATAATAAATAAATTTGTCAAAATTTTGCTATGGAAACACCCATGCAATGCATTTAATTTTTGTAAAAAATAAATCTTTTAGGAGAAAAATTCTTTTTAGCTCAAGGCTATTAAATAGTGAAAGTATCTGTGTTTAGTTTTTATTTTTGGGAGTATTATTTATTTTTCATTTGCCAACCGAAAACAAATTTAACAAACAACACAGATACTTTATTGGGCTACATAATATTTATATATATTTTTTTTTATTTTTTTAATTATTTTGCCAAAAGGCATACAATATGATAGCCACAAAATAATGAAGGGCAATGGTAGGTTGAGAAAATGAATGAAAGAAGAATTTTCTGAAATAAAATCAAAAAAAAATTTAAGCCAAAACATAATAATGAAAATAATTTATAAAATGACCAGAAAAACCCAAAAAAAAAACAAAAAAAATAAAAGAGGAAGAAGAAAGAAGGATACACAGTAGGAACGCAATAAAACATATACAATTGAATACATTTTTGAGAGAAATTAAAATTTTAGAAATGGATTTAAATGGCACGAAACCTAAAAGCGTTTTACAAAATAAAATACAAGGAGTATGAATACGTATGTATATGTATGTGTGTATACATATTCAATTGAAAATAAAATGAAAATGGGTTTTTCAAAAAAAAAAGGGAAAATATGTTTCTATGTGTGTACCATACTTACATAAGTTGCAATTAGGGTAGTACGCAAAAGTAGTACGTAAAAGTACGCAAAGTTCAAAAGTCTACAAGTTTTTAAAATTCTTCCGAAAATGCGAATCATAAATGTATGGTTAGTGTAGTGGAACCATCTCATACACATTCCATTTCCTCCCACACAATCCAAGACATCACATACACAGCTTCTAAAGGTATTCGATCAATTTTCTTTTTTTAAACCTCATGGTTTATATCAAATTATTACCGACCAAAATGTTCTGCATATTTATCATAACACTGCGAGGAACTATCATTCGTTATTTCTACAGATTCCTGGTTGCTCTCCCATGAGTAGAGTTTTCTCAAGCGGGATGTATTACTCTCTACTATTTTCCACCTCACATTCACTTTCTTTGCATCAACGTCATATTCTATGCGATTTCAGATTCCATTTCTATTCGATGAATCGTTGGTTATTGAACATATCTCGCTGATATCTTATACTAGCTGCTCTATATTGTCTTACAGAGGCTTTAAAGAATCTGTTGATTTTAAGTTTGCTGAGCTAATGAGGCAAAACCCTTCGGTAGAGTTAGAAGAGTTATTTAGAAGTAACTACTCAACGACAAGAAAATTAAAGAGTAACAAAGACTCTAGCTAAAAGTCATTTAAACTTTTGACGGAGAATTACAATAGCTGCAGATTTGAGTTGCACACTTGTTTAGAATGGGGAATGTCTCGAACAGAATATATTCTGTGATGATAAAAATTAATCATCAGCACACATATTTGGATCCTGCGAGGTGTGAGTACATAGTATTTATAACAGAAAGAAATATTTGAGTACATATCGTGTGCTGGGCCGGGAATTGTTTTTGTTGACATCAAGCGGAATATTGAAGGTTGTCAGGACAATACGCTTGTGGAAGACATTATAGGAATACACTTTACAGATTGAAGTGGAGTTTAAATATAATTTCTGTAAATCAGTGTGCAAATAAGACAACCTTTAAGATTTAAAGTTTAAAGTTAAAAATTGATCATAAAAAGTGTTTGAAATCACTTGATAAAATCAGTTTGAAACTCTTACCCCCAATAACTAAAATAATTTTATTTTTTTCTTAAAACAATATTCAGATTCTATCTATTCCCTTAATGTGGTGTATACGAGAGTATTAAATGGTTTTTCTTTATACTAACGAAAATCAAAATTGTAAACAGAAATCTAAAGCATCTTACCTGAGCCAAATTTAACGTTAGAGTACCAAACAACCAACCAAAAATGCCATTCAAATTTGTTCCTCTGGGAACCAATTGTACATACAATCTAAAATCCTTATACTGTGTCCGTCTCTTACAAATTTCGTAAATGTAATACACAAAGTATTATTGGCTTGTAAATACCACATAAACGTATACATACATACATACATACATATTTATAAGGAAATTTGTCTTTGACTACCTTTTTCTATCCAATTTAAATTTAATGCCTGCGTACGAAACTAATTTATCGATACGAATTCACTTTAGTTGACTTGATAAGGGGTGTGCAGTGCTGTGCTGTGCTGAAGTTGTTACAAACAAACAAAATCTACCTTGTAATACTATCCAGTATTACTTTATCTGGAAGTGTGCGTAAAAGGAAAACGAACAGAGGGGGAAATAAACCGCAAACTAAAGTAAAAAGAAATTCTTTTTTCGATTACAATATTTAAGTTTGATTGTATATTGCCAAGGCCACCTCTGCCACTTGTTTAACTAAAGAAAATTCGCTTTAAGTCTTCTACGGATTGTTTACTCATACCGTGATATGATACACTACACTAGGTAGATGCCGTTGAGTGTAAGCAAAGATTCACCTTCTGGATCGTTGTTGGTGAACACTTAATTGACGTTCTCTAGGAAGTAGAAACTAATATCATAATATGTGATCTATTCAGTACATACATACATACATCATTAAAACTTTTCAGTCAGGATTCCAACCTCTTACATCACTTGTGTTGTGTATGTTATTTTATACAGTCTAAAGTTGACTCCGAAAGACAAATTTTTTGAGAAACTTTTCATGGCAATTTTATTTATTCTCAAAGTTTTTGCCAGAAATCTACTGAGGCGAAGTCGCCTAACAAATATTTTTTCACACTTCGTTTTGCTGGAGATGTCTGACCTAGTGTTCGAACCGTGGCTTCACATCTAATAAGCCAACACACCACATACCAATTAGACCCGAATTTTGGCATGACCACAGCTTATCATTCGCAACCACTAGTTTCGCGAAACCTTTTAGTTACAAAATACTTGTTTCTGTTCTAGGACCTCACTTTTCTCAGGGTTATAGTAACTAATTTCTTCCTTTCCTGAGAATTAGTACAATCATCATGAATTTTCATTAAAGGCCAGTATTCTACACTAGACACTGCAATCGTACATTTATGAGTTTGACTATTCTGTGAAAGACTTTTGTTACGCTATTGATTACTCTATTGAAGTCAGCCGTGTATGTAAAATGATATCTTCTTCTAGTTTATTTCTGTGTTGTATTCAGAAACATAATTGAAGTTGGACTACCTCAATCACTGACATACTTGATCGACTTCTTAATATTCATTATCTAGCGAATATATCATCATATTGATATTAGAGTTCTAAGCAAGATATACTGACTAGAGTGTGTTGGCATAACAAAGCCAATGATAATCTGCCTGCCAGCACTACTGCAGTCTCTGTTGTATTTAAGTCATGTTACGTAAGACCAGTTTGTGTCTATGATTAGATTGAAGGAAACCATTAAGGTCTAATATTAAATTCATTTGGAGATTTCGACACTTAAGATTGATAAGATTGGCTCACAGCTCCCTCCTTAAATGTCCCCTGGACAGTATCAGTAGCCTTAATGATTATATGCTTTTCAACGAGATTAAGTAATAAAAATGTATAGAATAATCTGTATACTGCATAGTCTATTAAAAGATGGACTATTTTGTGGTATACAGACAAGTCAAGAACGCATCATGTAACGGGAGCCCATGAGAAAACTCGTCGGTATCTTTCAACCGGAAGTTTATGCCACCGAACTTTGATAGGAGATATAAAAGCAGTACTACCTGATAGTCAGTTCGCTTTTTGGGCAATCGGCTCTTATGAGGTTAAGACGAAAATAGTTTGGAACTATCCGTTGAATCTGAATAATATATGTAGAGAGAATTTTGTTACTTTCCACTGCGATCCACATCATGCGGAAATCTCGGCAATGGGTAGGCAGACAAGTCTGCAAGGAGTCGACTTCATACTGTAAGTCCTGCTACTCGTTAATAAAATTAACACACAGAACATTTATGGTGGTGTTTTAATCCTAACTAAAGGGTTGTAATGACTACTTTAGTAAGAAAGTGTAGCATGCGCATATTAAAATTAGAAAACTGAACTTTGAAATCTATTTCTCAACTGTCGATTTGTCTATTGCAGTCGTAAGACATTTCTTCATTTTTTTTTTCTACCAAAATTCGTTGCTTTATTAACATACAGAGAGTTGTTTCACTCAAACAGTTCGATCCCATAAAATACAAGTCTCATACAGTGCACTGTAATGTTAGTACACGTATCTTTTTTGAAGGTTGCATACATAAGTGGTTATTACAACCCTTCAATCAGGATTGTGACCTAGCTCCGCAAACCACTTATGTTGTGTGTGTTTATTTTATACATAAGTGATGAGACCTAAGTTGTAGTCGACTCCGAACGACGGATGTTTGGGTAACTTTTTCATGGCAATTTTATTTACTCTCAGAGTTTTTGCCAGAAATCTGCTGAGAGGAAATCGTCTAAGAAATATTTTTTCATACTTCTTTTTATTGAAGATGTCTAACTTGGGGTTTGAATCACCTACTAGACTACGGCGAAGATTAGAATTACCTTAAACCCCTCAGAATATAACACTAGTAGCGTCATCTGTATGTTAACTTACAAACCCTTCAGAATTCGAATACTTTACTTCGAAGTAAAATTTGAATTTCTTTTATATTCTCTTTTTACTTAATCCTTCTTTTATTATACCCCAAAAGGGTACGAAATATTCGTCCTTGACGTAAAACCAAAACATCATTCATTATTCTTTTTATTTTTTCTCACTCTCTCTATTTTAAGAATCCTTGTTTCTATTGCTTGGTTACCACATTCAGTAGAATTTTGTGTTTGTTGTTAAAGCCCTTGATACGTTTGCATTGAATCACATTAAAATTCCTTTAGTGGTTGGTTGTAAAAGACATGTTGTATTGCGTTACTTTCGTTTTTTGCAGGGATCAAACGTCATCATCGTCAATGCCCTCAAACGATATATTTTCCGTTTTTATAGCCACTTTTACAACTTCTACAGCAACTTGTCTGTGAGGCAACTGGGAAGAATTTACAAACTGTTCTTGATTAAAACTTAAAATTTTATGTTTTTCAAACTTTTTCTACTTTTTCTTTTTAGGCCTTTAGTGAATTTCTTATTTTATTTTGTTTCATACTCCCTCTCTATTTGCCTAAATAGGTGGCTTTTATTGTTATTAAGTTGTTCAAGGATTAACAAGGGTGGAGTGTCCAACTACACAGACATATTTTTATCCTTTGATAAAATCGTAGAAATTGATTCAAACTCATATAGAGAAGACTAACGAGAACAAGGAGGTGATATTCTTACATGAGCTATAAAATCAAGTGACATTTTTTAAGGGTACGAAATTTAATATTCATGGCAATTGTGTATTTTTAATTTCTTCAAGGGAAAATATGTGATAATTTTTTTCTAAAAGAACAGGTTTAAGGATTAATATTATGTTGAGGAAAATTTTACAGTAGATGTTAACATTTTCCCATAATATTCCAATAGTAATTTAAAGAGCACCTGGAAAACCAGGAGATGGGCCAATGAGTAACTCCACGATTATGTCGATTTTTTAAAAAAAAAAAATCATCTTTCCGGATGAAGCTGATTTTCATAATAACCGATTTTCTTTGTCCCCACTGTTCACGGTATTGATGTGAATGATGTTTGATATGAACTTTCTTCGCCAAGAAGCTGCGATGGACTATTTTCAGTGTGGCACCGTTAAAGACAAATTTTATGCTGGCAAACCAGAAATAATCGAGCATTTGAAGGTCAACATTCGTGATGCTATTGCCGAAATACGACCCCATACGCTCAAAAAAGTGCAAGAAAATTGTTCCGATCGAATGAGGTATTGTGAGCCACGGCAGCCGTATCAATGAAATAATATTCCATTTTTAATCGGAACAATTTAGCTTCACACCAAAAAAAAATTGTGGCAAAATTTCAAACCATTTGTGTTTTATTGCATTTTTAAATTAAAACTTTTAAAATGGTACAACTTTTACTTCTTGTCACTTTATTGGTCATTAAAAACCCTTAGTCGGAATTACAACCTCTCGTCTCATAATGCACAGGTTGTCTGTGTTAATTTTATTTAAGTGTGAGGGGACATACAATTTAACGTCGATTCCGAACAATGAATTTGAGAGACTTTTTACTGCAACTTTACTTACTCTCAGAGATTTTGCCAGAAGACTGCTGAGAGGAATAGTTCTCGTCTTCCATTTTGTTGAATATGTCCGAGCTGACACACTACCTACTAGACTACGGCAATTTCTATATAGTCTAGTCCAATGTAGTTTAGGCCTCTAAAAGCTAAGCTAAAAGGCCAGTACAGCAATTTCACTAACAATGTTCTCTAAATTAAAATGTAACAATGTAATTCTTTAAAGCAAAACAATACAGCTCCTGAAGTCCACCTACAGCAAATAGGTCGTTTCTTCCTATCACTGCCTTTCAATTTAAAATAACACAAACTGTTAATTGAACAATTTCTTCCTTTACATTGATATTGTTACGAAAATGGAAACGATGTAACATCGTTTAACATTAAAATGATAAACAAAAGCTAGAAAAACAAAAACCATACACGAACAACAGCAGTATGAAAGAAAAGGGGATAGACAAGTAGCGAGAACGCAACAACAAAGAATGTAAATAAAATACACAAACAACAATGAAACAACGATCGAAATCTCAAGAAAGCGAAGCCACAAACATTCGTCTTCAAGAACATTCATCAGACTGTTTACGTGGGCATAGAAAAAGGCAAGACAAAGCAGGCAACAAGCAATAAGAATTCAGTCAGTCTTGAGTGAAAACGCACAGCGTGTGAAGAGTACAGTCTTGGTTTGAAGATCTCCGTTGTAAAGCTCTGCGTTGGTAGTGTCTACGCAATAGTGGAAAGAAAAATAACGAACAATTGTTGGATACATCAAGTTGTAAACAGTGGCACACAAAAATTGTGCGAACAATAAAGAATGTAATTGAAAATAAACACCAATTTATTTTTATTTTGTTTGCAATCAAAGAACTTATAATCTAAACATAACAATATTCTAAAACTGCCCACTTTTACAAAACCTTCCTCTCTTTTGGATATTACCCTCTTTAGTATCCTGTTGTATTTCAAAAAAAGTTTCGTAATTATACATATATATATATATATATGTATATATATATATATCCTAACGGAATTAGTATTCACCTTTTACCACCATTATCTATCGGACGGCTCTATAGTGTTATGTTTGCATACAATTTGTGGTTATTGTATCCGTTGGTGGTGATGCTGATGCCGATGATGGCGCTAACAAGTATTCCTCTTTATAAGTACATAAATGAAGTAAAATCGTTTTAATAAAAATAGTAAATATTTGTTCAACCGTGTTTTCTATTTTAAAAGCTGTGTGTGTCTGTGTGCGTATGTATGTACATAATTATATTCCATTGGGTCTAATTGCATATGGTTAATGAACAATTTTGTTTTTGGTAATTTAATAACAAATTTCTGTATGCTTGTTCGCTTTCAAGGGGTCAAATAGAACATTTTGTAGTTTAATTGCTTAAATTAATTTATTTATACGGCTGTTAGAACAAAAAAGTTAAGTTATAGGTAGTGTACTAAACCCACAATCTGTAAGCTTAGAGCTATGCTATCCCTTTTTATGTTTGCAAAGGAACTGTCACTGTGGCAAATAAGTTAGTTAGTATTGGTTTACATTATTATTTAACATAATAAGTAATGAGAACTTTTACAACCTTATTTCAGTTGGTATACACCTCTCCAAATGATAGGTAGACTTCAATATTTCTATCAACCGCCAACCGCAAAATAACCGTTTACCAACCTCAGTTCATTCCGTTTACCAACAAATGTTTTCATTACATCCATTTAGTTTGGGAAGAATTTTTGCCTATCTTTATCTTCCCCTTCGTTGATGTATACCTTTCCGAACATCTGTCTCTACTCCACAGAAAGGATTTGATCCCATCAGTAGCTCAGAAAACTAGCCTCGCAAACGTATGGCCACACAGGCCACTATTGGTGTGACCATCGTGACATGTATACGTCGAGTACATAATTGTTGAGTTACATTGCCGGGATTTATCTGCAAGCCTTCTGCATATTAATACGACTTGTCTGCCCTGCTCTGAAATACTCGCTATATTAGTCTTCCATGTCAATTTGTTACTGGCTAGTGCGATTGCTAGTAAATTATTGTCTCAACTAGGAGTCGTATATTTTTGTTTAGGAAGTCCTTTTCGTTCAGCCTAGGACTTTCTGGCATAAACTGATTATTTTATTACTTAATAAATATCGTAGTTAAGTCATTTGAAGTCGCTATAGTCTAGTAGGTAGTGTATAGGCTTATTAAACGTGAAGCCAGGGTTCAAACCCCAGGTCAGACATCTCTAACAAACCGAAATACAAAAAAATATTTCTTTAGCGACTTCCTATCAGCACAGTTCTGGCAAAAACTATGAGAGTAAATAAAAATTGCAATGAAAGAGTTTCTCAAAATTCTGTCGTTCGGAGCTGACTTCAAACTAAAGGTCCTAGCACTCATGTAACTATAAAAACAACACACTCAAAACAAGTGGTGTGGGAAGCTAGATCGTAATAGTGACTAAAGGGTTGTAATGGCCATTTATGTAAGTCTTAGCCACAAGTCTTTAATACAATACATCGAAATCCAGTGCCATAATAAAGTTTTGAATAAATTTACTTCACTTAACTTGACTCTAATACCCCACCTCGTTTAAATATCAGCAAAAACAATATGTTTCAACAAATTACGGAAATTCTAAATCTCTTTTTCATTTAGAAATATAAACTAAACTTTCTGTTGAAAACATTTCAACACTTGGGAAAAATGTCCGTTTATCTCCGGCATTAAAATTCTAAACAAACCAAATAATTGCATTATCGTGTTTGTATAAATAATTTAATTTTCATCACCCCCAAAAACGTTTGAAACTCTAGCATTTAAGCTTTAATGTTATGGGGCAGGGAAGAAACAAAAACGGAAGCAAACGTGAAAACAAACCAAAATTCGGAATAAAAAAACAACAGAATAATAGAAAAAGCATTAGAAACAGCATTAGAAGTCAACCGTGAATAAACTCTCATTACGAATCGATAGCTTCGCATTCAAACTTTATGCGTAAATAAAAACAAAAGGAAACTGGGAATTTTTGTAAATTGTTGTTGTTGTTTTATGGCATAAATTAAATCAAATTAAATTTTGTGTACCTGTGAAGAAGTATCAAAAATAGAGACTGTATTGGTAGCATACAATACAGAGTGGTATCCTTAACAATGTTGTCTTTTTATATGCCTTCACTCATTTTCGTTCGTGTCCATAAACACGGATAGCCTGAAAAGTACATACAATTGGAAGTTTATTTACTCTAGCGGTAGTAGCAGTAGTAATAGTGGTAGTACTGGCAGACTAACGGTTATATGAATAAAGTTTTAATGTAAACGAAAAGTTTCATGTGCTACCCAAACAGAATTCGAAATTATTTCAGACTTTCGTGAAAGTAAAAGTCTTCAAGTGAGAAAAGTTAAATTTCAATTCATATTTACAGTGAAGTGTAATATTGACATTAATTTCAATGGTTTGAATCAAACAGCATCAACAACAACTACTTTAATTTCAGTGTCAACTATGAAGTTGGAATATACTCTCCTGGGCCATATAAGGCCCATTGTAATACCATAGTTAAGCATTTGTCCAAGTTTTGATACCATTTGGAAGTATTCGGCTCCATCATCATTATCGTCACTTTCTTTTTGTTTATGTGAAAAACAATTTTCTCCTATTCCGCCTCATCTCTCCATCTTCTGCCGAAGTCATTTGCCAAGTGAAACCAATGCGTTTTTGGCCAGACATTCCGTGTGCCCTCTATCTAACGTACGTGCTTGTTACCCGCATTCGAAGCCGTTGGCACTGCATAGTCACTTATAAATTCGCAGGCCTTCAAAAGGGTCATCAAATACTTCGATGGTTCTACCATGACTGATCAGTTCATCCGCTCTAAAGCTACCTAGAATACCACTATGTTTCACAGCCCATTTGATGTGAGCGTAGTATCGTTTCGCCGTGTCTAGTAGGTAGTGTGTTGGCTTATTAGACGAAAGGCCCGAGTCCGAATCCCAAGCCAGACATCAAAAACAAAATACAAAAAGTATTTCTTCGGCTACTTCCTCTCAGCAGATTTATGGCAAAAACTCTGAGAGTAAAAATTGCCATGAAAAGCTTCTCAAAAAAAAATCTGTCGTTCGGAGTCGACTTTAAACTGTAGGTCCCGCCACTCATGTATAAAATTAACGCACACAACATGAGTGGTGTGAGAAGCTAGGTCTATAATCCTGACTGAAGGGTTGTAATGGCCAATTATGTATGTATGTATGTAGTATCGTTTCGCTATCTTAATAAGTGATTCGCTACAGCCATTAACCCCCTTGAATATCGTTACGTTAGAACGTCGCTAGGATATAAGAAAATACACTGATAACCTTTTCAAACGTATTTTCATCCCCAATAATTCTTACCTCAACCTGAATTTTTGACAATTTCGGATGGAAGACCCTACAGTGGCACGGTAGCCTTATGTAGTGAGCTATGCCTAATGACTTTTAAAAAATTCCGCTGCCCTTATATCTACTTATGAAATGACTAATAAATAACCTTGAGGAGTCAAAATGTGGTACCCAACTGCCTAGAGCGTACAATATTAAATCAACAGTCCAGTCGCTCAGAAACGTCCACTGGTTTTAGTTGTTAAGCACTTTAAATTCAAGTGCAGCGGAAAATGATGTAACCATATTTCTCAAAATGAAACAGGCACAACTTTATATCTGCCGTGTCAGGTTTATATCAGAACAGAATTATTCCCACTATACCAGGCATCCGTAGGTTATGTTTGGTCTGGTCTTACTGTACAGGTCCCTAGACATTGGTTTTAGATCCCATTTTTTCTCTATACTCTGCTACAAGCGTAGAGAGCAATAGAAGCCTTTTAGTGTTCCACTCTCGAGGACAACTTTTTATACAGAATAACCTCTGAGAAATGCGCCTCATTCTTTAGTTCAAGGTCTACTCCAAACAAACTCAATGGACGAAAAGGCGGTAGAAAGTACCTTATACTTCCACTTTTCTGAAATTATTAACAAAGCCGCGACCATTCACAAATCTGCCGCAAAGCATGGAAAAAAGCTTAGACAAAGCATCGAAATACAATCCCATAATATCTTAGTGCATTAACTTAGTGGTTAATAGAGTGACTTACTTAGCTGATGTAGTCCTTCTGGTATCGACCCTTAGAGAACTTATGGTATCCAGATCTTGTGGTTTTATCCACATGAACTTCGTAATGCTGTCTAACATAGATAGATCGTATTGTTATATGGCTAGGAATCTGTGCTCACCTATTAGCGAAGCTGAAACTAGTTGGCTACTGGAACTCAACAAATACAACGTGAGATTCTTAGATGAGTTGCTTGTATCTGGGATAGAGCTCAGCTGAACTTCTGAGGGATATGTGATAAGGAGGAGAAATTTAAGTCTTAAATACTCGGAAAAAGAAATTTGTATCAATTGCCACAAAAGTAATGTTTTATGATTTTTAAAAATATGTGTATTGGGTTACGGAATTTCTATGTTGATGTGTGATTTTTTATTGCTAAACTTATGCTTTTTGTTTGCATAAATTCTTTTATTTTTTATTAATGTTCATGATGATTTTAATGACAATAATATATTAAACGAATGAAACAAATTAAAGGGTGGGTGATTTAAAAGTTTAAATTTAAAAATGCAATAAAACGGTTTAAAATGATGCCAAATTTATTTCTCTGTTGTGAAATACAATTTTTCCGGTTAGAAATGGAATACATATTATTTCGTTCATATGGCTGTCGCGGCTGGCTTCGATCGGACCAATTTTTGTGAAGTTTTTTGAGAGCGTGGGGTCGTATCTCGGCAATGGCATCACGAATACTGTCTCTGGTTTGCTGGCATAACACTTTTCCTTACCGGCGTCCCACAGCGAATAGTCCAACGGTGTCACATCGCGTGACATGAGATGTGTGGTAAGTTGCACCACATCCTATCGATACCAAACATCGTTTTCATCAAGACCATGAAGAGCGGGAAAAATAGGTTATCATGGTGCGATAGGTGTCCCCATTGACCGTATTGATTGCACCCTCCTCATATTCAAAGAAATATGGGTCAATGATGCCTCCGTTACACCATCTGCACCAAATCACTCGTAATTACTCATTGGTTTCTGTAAGACCACTGAGCCCTAAATACGGCAACTTTGCTTATTATCGTACGCACTAAGATGAAAATGAGCTTCACCCGAAAAGATGAAAGTATTTTGGCAAAGTATTTTGGCAAAATCAACATCATCGTGTAATTTTTCGTTGACCCAATAAATCCCAACCTTGCTCAAGCCTAAATCGATTCATAAGGTTAAGTGGAGATAATATACTCAATTTTGTGACAGAGTAGAATGACATACATAAGTATTGCCAAATTTAAAATAAATAATGCTTTAAATTTAAACCGGTAAATGGCCCACCCAATATTTCCGTTATTAACAGTAATGACAACAACAGCTATAGTATCCAACCAGCTGCTTTGAATGCCATAAAATTCCCTACATTTTATTGGTAAACTCAAGAGTGCACTTGTTTTAATAATTGCCGGAACGGAATTTTTTTGTGAGAAGACTACACTTAACACATACATGTGCAAGATTAAAAGCAAAGTTTCCACAATTAACTTGTATGTGTTGGGGTGATGCATTTAATTGTTAAAACTTCAACAGATTCCATCATGATGCACTCACAGACACACAGACAAACATAAAGTGATGTTTCAGGAAAAAAATTTTAATTAATATTACGCAAATGTGGCAACAGGAGAAACTGTTGCACAGTGAGAAATATTCTGCACAAATAAAAATAAAAGTCCTATACGTTCTCTCTTACCAAAAGTATTTTCTTATGCAGCGCCTCAGACTTCTAAGCGCTGGGAATGTAGCTAATAGAGGTAAAGAGCAATTTCCTTCTTCTCTACGTCTTTCGAGCTCCTGCAAAAGTCGTTTGTAATCTGCGTCTCTCATTTCTAGTCATAATGCAATACCGATTAATGACTCCAATAATATATACTAAATTTAAGCAGATTTCCTTGCTCAGAGTACATAACGTCATGGTCAGTTAAAAACTTTTAGGTCTTCCACACTCAGAAAACGTAAAGGAAAGTTCGATGGTTATGTCACGCCTGGCCAGTTTATTCGCTCTACAGTTACCTAGAATATCGTCGTGCTTCGGTGCCATATACCTCTCAGCTATCTCATTGAGAAATTCGCAACAGCCACAAACTTTTCTGGAGTTCGTTTAGTTAGAATCTAGTGCTCTGACAATCGTTTGTAATCAGAAAATACTTATGTACATGTGGATACCTTTTAAATCCGTTTAAAACATGTGCTCGTAGATTGGAAATTAAATAAAAATAAATCTGTGTTTAATTTTAATTAAATTCTTTATTGTTCGCACAATTCTATCTTCCACTGTTCACTACTTGATGGATACAAAAACAATTGCTTTGTTTGTTATACCCCTTGTACTCTTTTGCATAAACAATAACAATTACTAGTCAACTGTTCGGCAGATCTTTGTAACGGAGATCTAGAAACCACGGTTACTCCCTTCACACAAGACTGACTGAACTTTTACTGACTCCGTTGCCTTTTATATGGGAACGTAAACAATCTGATGAATGTTCTAGAGGGCGAATATTCGTGGCTTCGCCTTCTTGAGATCTCTATAAATGTAGACATCGTTGTTTCATTATTGTTGTTTGTGTATTTTATTTACAATTACTCTTGTGATGTTTGTTGGTATATTTTTGTTTACTTGCTTAACACATTTTATACTCGTGTTTGTTACTATATTACACAGTGCTATAATTTGTAAACAAGTTCATTGTTTTTGGTTTTGTAGTTTTTGTTTATAATTTTAATGTTAAACGATGTAAAAGCAAAATACCAGTATCTAGATTTTACCATTTCCTTAACGATATAAATCCTTCAATCAGGATCGGACTGCGGCCTAGCTTCTCACATCCACACATTATACTTTTGTGGAGGGACCTACAGTTTAAAATCGACTGTGAACGCCAGATTTATTTTCAGAAACTTTTCATTGCAACTTTTATTTACCCTCTGAGTTTTTGCCAGAAATGTGCTGAGAGGAAGTCGTTGAAGAAACATTTTTTCTAATTTCGTTTTGTTGGGGATATCTGATCTGGGGTTTGAACTACGATGACTTCCACTCAGTTTCGCATCTTTCGTTAAAAGAGTAAATAGAGAGTGCCGTAGAATAATTCCTAACCAAATGAATTTGAAACAATCTGAAGTGTTGTTGAGTATGTAATTATAATAAAAGAAGACTTAAGTCATACATCCAACTATTCGAGAATAACCTAAGATTAGTAATCGTTCTTTCGACAGATCATTGTAGAATAAAAGAACACCTTTTCAGTATGGGGATCGTCTAGATCGATCGTGAGAATGAATCATTATAACACATTCTAAGGATCTATGAGATGTTAACACAAATAAAAATGCAACACTTCGGCTAACAGAAGATACAGCAAAGTAAGTGTCTGCCGCACACTCCGCCATTTCATATTCCAATTTCTTTGTGCAATTTAATTCGATGGTGTGAGTACAGCAATCATCAAATCAATTTGATTTGAACAGCAGATGCCGGAGGGAGAATTGCCCATGTCCTGATGTTTGTCAGTACGAGACGTGTACGAAAAGAGTTATAACGATACCCTGTGTACATTGAAGGCATTGCAAGTACTATAGCACCTCTACATAACGACAACAATAAGTTCCTAAAATAGAATTCGTCTTTATGGCCATTAAGAAAATCAAAATTAAAATTTTAATTATTCATTCATGTTTTTTTAATTATGTAAACAAGAACCGTAAATTTCTTGAAACCTAACCGGACCTTTAGCAAATTAGACCAACGTGACGACACCACCTACATTGTACTCGTTGTTAAACTTTAATGAGGAAAACAAAGAACTTGTGTTCTATTAAGGTATGACCTCAATCCTAACGAGATGAAAAATATTATTAATTAAATAGGTTTTCCCTCCTCCTCTCTCTTCACTTCTCTTCCAACTGTTGCCATCATTTAATATTTTTCCATTTATTTAACTTTTTTTTAGTTTTTTTGGCCAAAAACTGTATAAATTTTGTTGGCCAACTTTTAATAGAATTTAGTTTTGCCAGTACAATGAGCTGAATGTTGTAATTAAAACAAGTTGTTCGGCTTGATACAATGAATGATAGAATGAATAAAAGTATGAATTGTATGAATGAATGAATGAATGAATGTAATAAAAAGAAAACTTTAATTAATTTTTTATTTTTGTTGTTGTTGTTGTTGCCATAGAAATAAAAACTTTATTTATGAGTAGCAAAATACTAAAAAATTTACTGTTTTACCTCAAAAACATATGCCTTAGTAGGCGCGAACTTTGCTAGATGCCCCCTCCAAATATAAAACAATTTATGATCGTCGATTAAGCGACAAAACATGAGGACCACATGCTATACGAGAAGAATAAATTTGGAATCATAAATCAATTGAAATTTGCTAAAATATAGTCACTTGTTAACAAAATTATACCGTATTGTGGTAAAAGTATTAGACATTTTCTAAAACATTTCTAAGCGCAGGAGCTGCATTAGGAATCGAAGTGCTGCTCAGTCAATGCGAGTCTCTTCGATGAAAACAAATAGTAGACGGAAGCAGCCAAACACGGTGAGTACGGCGGATGGGGTAGCAGCTCTCAGCCTAATGCTTTGATTGTATCCAGAAACAGTTTTGCTTTGTTTGCAGTTATCCTGCCATATTTCAAAATCATCTTGCCATTTCTTGTGGCTCATTCTGATAGTTTTTCCACCAATGCATGCTTCAAATTGATTATTCGTTGTCGGTATCGGGTTTTATTAACGGTTTCACGAAGTTTAAGGAGCTTGATGTTTTCCGTTTAGGATTCTAAAATAAATCCATTTTTCATCGTCAGTAACAATTCGATACAACACTAATTTTCTATTACTTCAAAAAATTTCACAAGTGATTTTTAAGTTTGCTATCTGTCTGTCATTCAATTCATGTAGCACTCATTTTCCATACTTTTCGATGTTTTCCGTAGCTTTTAAGCTATCTTCATCCATAAAATGCAGTGTCTTTAAACCATTTTGGTTCTCTTCATTTCTCACATCAAAATCGTTATCTCTATCTGTCGAAACCATCTTCTACACGTTGCTTCTGATAGACCAAGATCACCATATGACTCGAAACTCGATGCGACTCTCCAGCCATCAATTTCTGACAAAAAAATTCGTTATCTCTAACTCGATGAAAAAGTATGATGGCGTTTGATCACAGATTTGATGTATACTGAATATTTTTGATAGATGTCATTGCTAACCAAATCGAAAAAAACTTAAGACTCGTTTACAATAAATGTTCCTTATGGAGACATATGTATGTATCTTGTCACACATTTCATACTGGGACGTCTAGTAATGAGCAAGCATTACATTGTACTTTTATTAATTGGCCTCGTTTCAACGAAAGACGAAATGATGTATTACTCTGTTCAAGTTTCCAGGACAGCATATTATTCAGAATAAGCTCTAAGGAATGCGCCACTCTCTGGAGTTCAAGGTCCACCCCAAGCAAAGTCAATGGACGAAAAGGAGGGTGAATGTACCTTTTATCTCCGTGTTTCCGAAATTCACAAAGCCGTGACCAGAACCATTCTCAAATCTGTCCCAAAGTATGGACAAATCATCCGAATGTTAATGTTGTTATGGGTGTTAATGTTGTGACTTACATGACTGGTGTAGTCATTTTGGTATCGACGCTTGGAGAACTTATGGTATCCGGATCTGGTGGTTTTCATCACGTTGTTGTTGTTTTCATTCGATTTTCAGCTGTAAACAGTCGCCAGTTGCCAGTCACGTCAACAGTCGCCGTAGTCTATTAAGTAATATGTTGGCTTATTAAACATGACGCCTCCGTTCAAACACCATGTCAGACATCTCCAACAGGACGGAATAGAAAACAAATATTTCTTCGGTTCTATAGGTTCTGCCACTCATGTATAAAATTACCACACACAACATAAGTCCTGTGTCCTAAGACTTATTGAAGGCTTGTAAGGTCCAAAAATGTATTTTTGATTCCTTAATTTTGTGGTCTTTCAATGTTTTCTCTTAAGGTCGCCGTTGAAGTCACTAACTAAGTAAGTAACAATTTTTTAGACATTGAAAAGTGGTCCTTGTAGCAGAATGTCTAATCGAATGAAACTTGTAACCGCGGCCGGCTTAGATTTTAAATGATATTGAAATTTAAATATAATTTAAATATAATTTAAATATAATTTAACATTCCAACAATAATTTTGTCATGTATGTGATTTTAAGTTAACGGTTCTTCGAATGCAACTTTGGCAACAATATTTATTTCCTTCTTTCTTGTTTCTTTCTATTATGATGGAGAAGTTTATATACAATTTGTTCAGTAACTTGTTAATTATGATACTCTTCTGATGTTGAATCTTAAATTAAATTTTGCAAAAAATTGTTTTCCGTTCTTTTTTCTTTTCATTCTTAACTTTTGTTCTCTTAATTTTTGTTTTGAATTTCCTATGAAATGTTAAGCATTATATTACCAGTAGCAAGGAAATATAGCCGAAGTAAACTTTTTTTTTGCAAAATTTAATATTTTTAACAGAATTTTAATTAAAAAATTAAAGTTCGCACTTTGTACACTTTTTTTTTATAAAGTATATTAAATTTGCTTCAATTTATTGTAGAGTTTGTTTCATTTCTTGTTTGGAAAACTTTACTTGTAACTGTTCTAATTAAAAACTCCAAAAATTATGATAAAAAAAAAATGCAAAAATAATGCGACGTAATGGACCTGCTTTTGATTGGTATCGTTCCACATTCGACAATTTTGTTTGTTCACATATCCATTTATACATGTTTTAGATATAATTGCATGTCGTTGTCTATAATTGTTTGAATTTAGTTTCTGGATCAGCGGAATTTTGTACGGATGAAAACTCATATCAAAACGCAAAAAGGCCAAGTTCTTGTAAGAGAACCTGTCCCAAACCTTGCATTTTTTGAACTACTGTTATTGGTTAATCGTTTACTGAACCAGTGAACTTAAATAAAATTAAACTCAGTCGGTATGTTTTTTATTTGCAGGTATTCCTGTCCATTTGGATTTGGCAAAACAGACGGAATAAACGACAACTCATTTGAACAATTTTTAGAATGATCGAAGTAGTCTAGTGTGTAGTGCAAAAGTTATCAGGGGGTATATAGAATATGCTAGGCCTACACATTGATATTTAACAATTGTAATCTTGGCGTGAGGGGCTTGGAATACTTAGTCTGATACCATCTGATTTGTAAGGAAATACAAGAGCACTACGTTAAAGGGTATTTAACCAGTCACCTGACTTCTTTAACAAGCCTCATACAAATACTACAACTTTTTCAAATTGCTATTCTTTATTGAGTCCTATTAACAAAAAAAGCAATATGGATGGAATGAATTATGTATAGGGAGCTACAAAGTAGAATGTGTAAACTGTGAAGACTGATATATGTATTGATATGTTTACTTTTATAAACAAATATGTATGTGCAAGTTAGCAGCGCTTTGAATACCCTTGTTATTTTTATGGTCGACATGAATGCCCATACTATTTTTTGATTTGAAATTTGTTTTGAATTTTATTTTGAATTAATTTTCATAATTACATTTGTTCAATGCTTTGATTATTTGATCAGCATTTAATTTATTGTATTACTTTGACTGGCTAATTTATGAAAAATTTGTTAAAGTTTTTATATGATTAGTCAGCTATTATTTTATTATTGCAAACTTTAATTTTAAGTAAATTTACTCAATAAATCATTCTATGTCCAATCACCTAATTGAGCGTACGTGAACAAATAAAACTTTAGAATTCTGGGACGATATTATTAATTATATCCCGAAAATCCCGATAGTATATAAAATTCCCATGCAAAAGTGTCTCAAAAATCTGTCATTCGGAATCGACTTTAAAATATAGTAGGTCCCGCCACTCATGTACAAAAATTAATACACAACAGAAGGGATGTAAGACGCTAGGTTGTAATCCTGACTAAAGAGTTTTAGTGACCAACTATGAGCCTCTATTGCATTCAGAAACAATCACTTTTTATGCTTTAAAGGTGCAACGTCATCAGTCCATATTTCTTTGATGACGACGTTCGCTACGCCGTTACTGTGAACGGCGAGCAGTGATTGCAATCGGCTTCTGGCCTGAATTGGATGATCTGGACACCACAATTGTTATTCTGCCCGATCGGCTTGAGCGCATGGTCTTAGAAGTGATGTAAACTTGCCACCGTTAGACTTCTTCTTCTTTTCTTAAGTTTCAGATCTATGCAAGGACCACAGCAGCTAATTCAATATAATCCATGCCATCGATTAAATTCAGTCAGAACATAGTCATGGCAAATTAGACATTGCAAATTCACTCCACTCAGAGAAGCAGTGACGGAAATTTGTACGATATTAAATGGTGGGCCATATAATAGTTTAAATTTAAAAATACAATAAAATGAAATGGTTTAAAAATTAATTTTTAATGTTTTAAAATCCACTAGAAATTATGGTATACTTACTATTTAATTGCATTTGAAATATATTACTCATACGCATTGTATTAAATAGTTACCCTGTAAAGTATGCAATAAAAAATCTTTAATTTTGCATCGTATGAAACTAACGGAATTAGATATCACTCATACGTCACATATGTACTTATCATGAAGAAGTTTTACATATTAAATACTAGCTGTACCCTGCGCGCTTTGCTGCACTACAAACTAAAATAAATTTGAAGGAAAGACATTAGACAAATATCCAATTAAGTTTGAATCATTTTATTGATTTTGTTTCCCGTTGTCCAGATGATTCAGACGGACGGGCCTGAGTAGTACGCATTCGATCAAGTGATTCATTGTTCAAGTGATTCATGCGAACGGATCTGTGCGGCATGTACTCGAAGATTTTTCAGTCTCAATGCTGATTCTGAGGCTAGTAATGCTCTTTTCTTTTCTTTTAAACACAGGATCAAATGCACAGTTTACGATTTAATTAATTTCGAAGAATTTTCAGTGGCGCCACCTGTCGGAAATTGGTTATACCAACTTAGAAACCTTCGTCGGCTCATGCGCAACAACTTTGCTAAAGATTAATTGCATAGTTTACGATTCCATAAAGTACATTCATTTTTATATATATAGATAATTTAAACTTGAAAAAAAATAAATAAAACAAAAGTCTACGAATTTAATTTTGGTTATATTTTTTCTTATTTGGTGAATTTTTTCACAAATGTTGGTTACAAAATTTTTTTCTTTGGTTTTATACATCAAGAATCACAGATAGCATACTTGTAGGGGTAACTACTATTCGTATGAGTAATATATTTCAAATGCAATTAAATATTAAGTATGTAGTATGTAGCATACGCATTGGGCAACATTGTTTCAGATGAATAAATAAAAAAGTAGTCAAAAAACAAAAACGCACGATGAGAACAATTTAGAACATTGTTACGCTCTTGGTTTCTTTATCCTTCCCTTCTATCTTTCCCCCCGCGTCGTAAAATATTTTTGAAAAATCTTCCAAAATATGCCAAAATGCACATTCTTTATACTTTATTTTCTTTGGTTTTATACATCAGGAATCATAGATAGCATACTTTAGGGGTAACTATGCGTATAAGTAATATATTTCAAATGCAATTAAATATTAAGTATGTAGTATATAGTATACATGGGCATGGCCCCTCGCTCATTTGGAATATCAACATAAAAAGTAGCCTATAACTCCTTCCAGACATACAGGAAGATACTGTGAAAATTTCAAGAAAATCGGTTCAGCCGTTTAATCGTCTTTAAACTTCAAACATACAAACATACAAACAAACACACATTCATTTTTATATATAAGATGAGTAATTATAATGGGCGAGCGATTTAAATGCTTAAATTTAAAAATGCAATAAAACGAAAACGCATTGAAATTTACCCAAAATTTTTCCTTTTTTTTTTTGTGAAGTACAATTGTTCCAGTTAGAAACGGAATATTATTTCATTCGCATGGCTGCCGGGGCTGGCCTCACAGTACCTCATTCGATCGGACCAATTTTCGTACACTTTTTAGAGGACATGGGATCGTATGTCGGCAATAGCATCACAAATGATGGTACTTAAATACTCAATTGTATCTGGTTTGTAGGCATAAATCTTTCTTTAACAGCAAGTTGCTAATGTTGAAACCCAACTTTGTACACATCAATACCATGAAGGGCGGATACAGAAAAATTGCTTATTATAGTGCGATTGTTGTCTCCATTGACCGTAATAGTTGCGTCGTCCTCATTTTCAAAGAATATGGGCCAATGATACCTCCATTCCAGAAATCGCACCAAAAAGTCACTCGTAATGGGTGCATTGGCTTCTGTAAGACCACGTTTGGGTTTTCTGAGCCCCAAATACACCAATTTTGCTTATGAACGTACTCACAGAGATGAAAATGAGATTTGTCCGAAAAGATGAATTTTTTTTGGCAAAATCGACATCATCGTGCAGTTTCTGGTTGGCCCAATAAATCCCAACGTTGCGTAGTCGCCGTAGTCTAGTGGTAGTGTGTTCGGTTATTATACGAAATATGAAAAAAATATATTTCTTCGGCGACTTCCGCTCAGCAGATTTCTGGCAAAAACTCTGAGAATAAATAAACTTGCCATAAAAAAGTTTCTCAAAATCTGTCGTTTGGTGTTGACATCAAATTGTAGGTCCCTCCACTCAAGTATAAAATTAAGGCATAAAACATGAGTGGCATGAGAAGCTAGGCCATAATCCTGACTGAAGGGTTGTAATGGCCATTTATGTATGTATGTATGTATGTTGCTCAAGCGTAAATAGATTCATTCTTCTTCGATTATAAAATTATGGACAAAAATTCCATAAAATTCTAAACCACATTTTAAACATCAACCACATAAAGATACAAAAACAATTTAGAAAAATTATTAAAAAAGATAAATAAGAAATAAAAACAAAATAAAAACAAAAAATATATAGTAATACGCGTAGGAATAGTTAAAATTTATTTACAAAAAAAAACGAAGAAAATACCAGCCAGCCAACAAAGCTGCAGCAATAAATGGAGAACAGACATAAATAGAATTCCTGGCTTTAAACAAATGCTTAAATATGCAACTAGACAGTTCATCTGTCAGTCATTCATTCATTCTCTCATGTAACCATTTGAATGCTTTTGAATGTACACACATATACACACACATATTTTTCTCTTCATGAAAGAATATTGAACCGACTTTAACTATTCCCTGTATGAGAAATAAAGGAAGATTTTTATTCTAGATTCTCTGTGTGTATGTGTTTATTTGTAGAAAATATTCGTTCATTCATTCAATTCTATTTATGAGGTTACAAAAGAATGTCAGGCACCTTTGGAAAATGTTGTGGCAAATCATGCATATGAAATTATGAAATGACTGTAGCACAGAATGACGAAATAGTTGACCCAAATATAAATGAAAAATTAAATGAAGATTGGATAAAAATCTAAAAAAAAAATTGAAATTTGAATTTGTAATACTTCGGCTAGGTTGATAGAAGAACACAGCTTCTTCACATATTAATAATACTAATGTACTCGTATAGAGGTTCCATACCACTATTACGACCGTAAGATCCACTTATGTTGCTTTCAATCAACATAAGGTATCCTTACAATGTCTTTTAAATGCCTTTTGTTTTGAAAAACTTTTGAATACTACTCGGTTTCAGCAGGGACAATTTCCAGCCTAGTATCTGATATGTATCTGATAAGTCGCCTTAGTCTAGTAGATAGTATGTTGACTTATTAGATGTAAGGCCCCAGGTAAGAGATTTCTAAAAAGCTGCGGTGACTTCCTCTCTGTAGATTTCTGGCAAAAGCTCTGTGAGTAAATAAAATTGCCATCAAAAATGTCTCAAAAATCTTTCGTTCAGAGTCGCCTTTAAGCTGTAGGTTCTTCCACAATTAACACATACAACACAAGTGTGAGGAACTAGGTCGTAATTCTGACAGAAGGGTTGTAATAACCAATTATGTATGTACATATGCATCCAGACGTTGCTTTCAGAAATGCATGAATTAATGCTTCACATGGTCTGATAATTCATTTTGACCATCACAGCATTTACATATTAGGCTCAAGACAGTCCCCATTTTTAACAAATGCTTCTTGGGTTCGCATTGCACAGTCAAGAAACCGATTACTAAACTCAGACTATTCTCCGATACTCTGATTCATGATTCATATCCTCTCTTACTGTAATTTCCGCATTAAAATTTAGAATTTGTTTTGAGAAAAAACTTTGCTGAATTTACCCTTCCAAACATATCTTCCTACTTCAGAGAAAGGTTCTAGTCCCGTCAGCAGGACCGTTAGGATCCAGCAGTAATCTATTTCCCCTACTTAACTGATTCAGTTTCCTCAGACAGTCTCATAGTACTTTCAAATTAACCTCATTAGAGCCTAGAGCTCGATTGGCAGCCGGACTGTCAGATGGTACTGTTACGTCTCGCCTTTTGCCATAGACTTCTGCTTTAAGGATACCTTCAAGTTTCTTCACGGGTTCAAAATATTTCACTCTGTGACAAAAAACTCCCACTACTGCTCCAATATCTGCTCTCCAACCCTTACTACACCACATAGTGATCCATCCAAATAGCTCCTTCTGATGCTTCACTACAGTATACAATGGGCTTAAAACTAACGGAATCTCTAGTGCTGGTGTTGCATAAATTTTCACTGCCCCGGTGACACAATACACACTTGTCTCCGCATCTTGCCAACTTAACTTGAATTGTCTTAAATTTTGTTCTGTCTAACTAAACAATGTGGAATATAACATCGTTCAAATGTCAGTAACGGCTTCCCTATGCGAAGCATAGTTGAAAAATAAAATTTTGCATGAATCTGGCGCAAATAGGCTGAATTTTTCAGATAGCATGGGTTCTGTTGGTTTAGAGGCCAGCTGTTATTCGTATACCATTGCGACTTAAGAAAATCTCGCAAGAAAAACTCTGAACGGATCAAATCGCACTATCTCGGCCAACAGTTCATATTACCCCCACGTGAGATGACCATGCCTTCAAATTACTGATGTAAAACATCCAATATGACAAGAGCTGAATGGTAAGTAACCTGGCCCTGTTGCTGGTATCCAGATCATATAATTGAACAAAAATAAGTTGCTAATTATCGACCCAAAGTGTTCGCCATTGACAGTGATGTCATGGCCAATATTGTTCTCAAAGAAATGTAGACATATGACACTACCACCCCAAAATTCACACGAAACATTGATTCTTTGAGGGTGTATTGGACAATCTTAGATCTCAAGGTTTAGTGTCTTTCGAAATTCAATAATTTTGTTTGTTACTTACCCATTCATCTTAAAATGGTCCTCATTGCTGAAAATCATTTTTCGATTTTTCGTTGCCCCAACTGCACAGCCATTTTGTTAAAAGCAATTTTATTATTTGCACGTATTGTTCAATAATATATCTGTCCATGGTAAAACAGACTAAATAAATGACAACTAATTTGACAGATGTAACTAGAACAGGGTAGCCGCTATCAGTAGTTTGTAAAATCCTCCGATTGTATTCGTGTGGAATATCTAATCGTACTCAATTAGGCCAGTGCATTATGGATACACGCAATACAATGTGCTTTGTCTACGACTAAATTGTCGAATGTATACCCAATAATGGTATTAATTGTTTCCATTTTAAACAAAGTTTACGAGTAAACGAGTAACTGATACCATAAACCGGCCTTAAATGTGAGAAAATGATTTTCAATTAAAAATGTTTATTTAAAAAATATCGACATGTTCTCCCATGTTACATCCATCATCGTTATCGATTGCTTGAAAGTTCCCGATTAAACCATTAAGGTATTGTTTTAAAACATGTTCATTTGAAGCTTTTGCATTGAATACACCACCTTGCAAGCCACTTGTATACAGCTGCGGTAAAAATCTTCAACATTTGCACAACGGCCAAACGAGCAATGTTTTCTTGCATATTCCACGGTAAATGTTAGATAATGCTTAACATATAATGGCAAAAGGTTAATAACCCTGCCAAAAAAAGTTATCGAAGGAATAAGTTTACATTTTGTGTATACACATTATCATATACAATCACAGGTGGGTGAAGAGTAAAGTTTATAAAAGTTTTGAAATGATTCGATTAAAATGCTATGTTGCCTTCGCAATTGTATACGTATACACATATTTATTGTTTTACGAAAATTATCACAATGAAATTGTTATTTCGATTATTTCAAAACGTGTGGAATGGCCGGCCTTTTAGATATTTCATTTTATTTTAATAGCTTTGAGATTTCTTTAACATCTAAAGTATTTTTAAAACGTCCTACGTTCGTAAGTTTATTCTATAGTTACATTAAATAATGTTTTTTTTACTATGTACACGGAAGTTTAACATAATATATATACTGAGGCACAATAGAATAGGGAAACTTCTATTAAGACAATCTCATTATCCTTCATTTGTTTTAAGTCGTAAGTTTTTTACAATTGCATATCCTTACAAAAGAAGCCTATTTTTTAACATCAATGAAAGGGGATTTGTGTAGACAATTTTGTGCCATTTGTTCGATCCTATGCCCGCCATGGCTGGCGCATACAAGGCACAATACGCCACTATTCAAGGAAATAAGTCTTATGGAGCCGAATGTTGGCGTGATTTCAAAGGAAATAAACCATTGGAGTTGAATCGCACGATCTTGGTGGCAAATTAATTGAAGCATTACGTAGATTAGCATCACTCTAATCAAAAGTTTCATTGAGGAAATCAATTCTATCGTGAACTATGTAGCATGTGACTTCGTTCATCATTGGCACTAAGGTTCTAAGCTCAATTCTGATGAGTGTTACGTACAAATATATGATTTTCTGGAACAGTTCCCTTTATTTCGCTCTAGCAAAATCCGTTGTGATAGCCGTGGAACTGTGAAACCCAAGCACACATTTTGGCTGTGCCCTGCCGTCATTATGTTATCGAGAAATCGTCAAAATAGACTTCAAAGCACCGATCCATACATGAGAGTTGTATTCCATTTTCGGTCGCATATACATACATACATACAGACGCCATTGGTCATTACAACCCCTCAATTAGGATTACGATCCACCGCCTCATACCACTTATACTGTGTGTGTTAATTTTATATATACAAGAGTGGCGGAACCTACAGTGTAAACTTTGCATGGCAATTTTATTGACTCTCAGAGTTTTTGCCAAAAACTGCTAAGAGGGAGACACCGAAGAAATATTTTTTCATATTTCATTTCGTTGCAGATGTCTGGCCAGGGTTTTGAAACGAGGCCTAATGCCTAATACGCCACCACATTACCGTCTTGCACCGTCTTAAGAGGTGGAGGCACTTGAATGCTTCTTTCAGCACTTTAAAAATAGTGTGGTCTCCAGCGCATATGAATTTTCCTAGAACATCATCTCCAACATTTATACCACCCTTAACTGCAGATACCACAATATTACTGCTGCGCTTGTGGGTCTTTCGCGCATTAAAATCAATCATATTCCCTATTTGGATGTTGGCGGTAGGTCAGTTGTAAGTGAGTCCTTCATATTACGCCTTTTTGCCTGAATATCCAAAGAACCCGGCTTGAATAACAAATAGAGTTGATTTAGAAATTAGAGAAAGAAGATTGTTAATGAAAATAAGAAATAGAGTTCGGAGTTTATAAAATTCTTTCACTTTGTCGAAATGGTCGTTACTCAGATACACATAATGACCTAATTTTAAGCAATCTCTGTTCGTTGAAACCAACAATTTCGTTTTGACCTTGTTTAGATAGTTAAAGATTGTTGTTTACCCAAAAAGAAGTTGAATGGATACACTAAGGCTACATGGGGCCCATTGCGATACCACGGCTTACCACTTTCTCCTTTACTTGGAACCATTTGGAGTTTCTGATTCAGAATCACAGTTCAATGCCAGGCAGTTCATTTAGATCGTCTATTTGGTAAGCGCTAAGATGCCTTGTCCTGCTCTGGTGTATTACCCGTTTAATCTCATCTCGGTTGGGCGGAGTTCATTTAACACGGCTATTTGGAATTGGAACGTAGGTATCTGTATCGCTGTATTTTTCTCCAAATCTTTAGCATACTTTTTGCTGCAATCATCAAATTTCCTGCTTCGTCTCTGCAGGAGGAAATGTCTGAACTGAAGATTTCAAATCTGTATTTAATTCTTTGGTAAAATTGGAGAACCTTATTTTGACTACTCAGCATCTCGATTTCCTTACTCATTTGACTTTCTATTTTTTCTGTCGAACGTTTCTGCTCACCTTCGCTACACTTAACAGTGTGTCTATCTTGGCAGTGACTAAGTAAACCTATCATATCTTCCAAGCGGAACTCCTGATAAAGCCACTTAGTCTCCCGCTGTACACCATCGTTATTCCTTTTTCCTTAAACGTGATGCCGCGGTTCAAACTCCAGTCTAGACATATTTCTTCGGCAATTTCCTCTCAGTAGTTATCTGACAAAAACTCTGAGAGCAAAATAAAATTACAATGAAAAGTTTCTCAAAAATCTATCGTTCGGACACGACTTTAAACTGTACGTCCCTCCACTCATGGATAAAATTAACACACACGCACAACTTGGGTGGTGAAAGAAGCTAGATTATAATCCTAACTAAAGTGCTTGCAAGGACCCATTAAGAAGAAGACGTATATGTAACCACATTCATTCCAAGCTGGGTGTAAGTAAATCTGAAAACAAAACCCATCTAACCACAGACCGCTTTTCTATAAAATATTTGCTTAATAATAATAGAAACCAAAAATTTCAGTTCACCTCTTGCACTCTCTCTTGAATCAACATGAAAGGTGTTGTTTCATTAAAATTATAAACGAATATTAGCAGCAGCAGCCATATTATGGCTGAGATAAGCAACCTTAAGCAGTTCTATGGAATAAATTTTTCTTTTAAGAAAAAGAGAAAGCGAGCATTGGGGAGAAAACAAAGGCACACAAAGAACTGACCTTACATGAGTATGTGTTTTATAAGGGTATTTGAGAAAATTACCTCTTTTGTTCTCGTACAATGTTGCTGTTAGTGCAGTTGTTATTTGTTATCAGCATGTAAGTGTACATGCACTGGTATATGTGAAATGGCTTCCTCTTTTGATGTTCTTGAATAGAAATCAACACTTTTAAACTGAAATGGAAAAGTGTTTACAGTTGTTGTATGGTTTTAATATAAATACCATATGAGGTAAAGAAAAAGAAGGTAAATAGAATTTTGTTTTAAAACTACTGCATTTGATTACTTAAAAATACAGCTCCTATCAGGAAACCCTATGCTATTGCATACTTGTATTTCTTGTAGCCTTTTTAGTTAATGTTGCTAAACACGCACACACCAATCCGTACATATACAAAATTGTTTACATAATTTTTGTCTGGTCAAGTGGGTTCTTTTTTTGTAAGGTTCCCTAACACTATAACACCCTAGCACCTAATAAAACTCAAGTATTCCAAGGTATAGGAGCTACTGCTGCTGTTCTTGTATAAACTCTTTTACATATATTTCACTTGCTTTTTCTCACTTCGTACCCTCAAACTTTGATTTAAAGTTACTGACCCTTTGCTGTTGCTTTGATTCAGTGAGTGTTCAGGGTCAATGAATTATAATTTCCTAAAGGTATTCCAATGATTCTCTTTATTTTTTTTATTGTAAGCTTGCAAGATAAACTTTCATTGCTTCCATACAGTACCATTAAGGTTTTATTATTGTGTTGGTATAGTGGTTAGTAGTCTTCTTCTATTCGAAATTCTATAATAAATATAAATATTTACCCACCCGTTTACAATCTAAGACGAGGAAAATTACTACAGTTTGTTATAATTGGGGTTTCTGGTGAAACCGGTAGATTAAATTTGTACAAAATTTTCCATGTTTAGAAATTTATTTTATTTTAATAATTTATGCTCATTTTATAATTACTTTTGAATTAATTCCAGGGCTAATTTAAATATTTTAGGAAATGTAAACGCCATACAAAACAGTATAATTTAATATTTCTGTACAAACTTACATTTACTTACATAAATTTGTAAAAATTGTTTATAATATCTGTTAAGTTAGGTTAGGTACAGTAGATAGGTTCGAAACTATGGAGTACGGAGTAATTATCGTAAAAGAGTAGAATTCAATCATGTCCCATATCAGTTTTCCAACAGTAACTTCTGCACCTTGACAGTTGATAATGACCGTCTTATTGAAGTTACATCTGTCAAATGAAGTTCCCATTTATTCAGTCTGTTTTACCAAATCATACATACATACATAATTGGTCATTAGAACCCTTTTAGCTTTTCACATTATTTATGTTATGTGTGTTAATTTTACACATGAGTGGCGTGACTTACAGTTTAAAGTCGACTCCGGACGACAGAATTTTGAGAAATTTATCATGGCAATTTTTTATTAACTCTCATAGTTTTTGGCAGAAATCTTCTCATAGAGGCCGAAGAAATATTTCTTCATATTTCGTTTGTCCGACCTGGGGTTTGAGTCGTGATCTTACAGTCTAATAAGCCAACACACTTCCTACTAGACTACGGCGACTTCACCGTAGCTGTATTTACATCTATCAAATCAAGTTGTCATTTATTCAGTCTGTTTTACCAAATAACCGTGGTCAACCGTGATGACAACAAATTTTCATTTGAAAAATCATATTCAACGATGAGGCTCATTTCTAGATGAATGAATAGATGAATGCATTTAGAACGATAGCCATCAACATAAGATCCAAGAGCGCCCACTTCATGCTGAAAAAGTCATTGTTCGATGTAAGTCTTCGGACGTCCTGAGATGCTGTGGTAAACATTTGCACGTTATTATCTTCTTCACATAATGGCATTATAAAGCCTTTCAAATTTTCATGATACACACTTTATTTTATTTAAATGTAAAGATGGGAAGCGCTTGAAAAAGATACTATATAGTCACTAGGTAGGTAAGAATGAGTGGCTATCTACCCAAGATATTGAAATAGGAACAGTTAGGTCATATAAGACCCATAGTTGTAACACAGTTATCCACGTTTCATAATCCTGGAATCTTTCGGAGATTCTGAGGAAGAGACTCCTAATGTCCATTACCGATAGATCCTCTAATATTAGACACCACGGTGCCATTTCCTTCACCGACATAGTACGGCATATATACACAATAGATTAGGAATAGTTTCCTCTTCTTTCCCGTCCCTAAAGCTCCTTCAGAAGTCGTTTGCCTAATCCAATATTAATTAATAGCAACAACAGTACTGAGCGTATTCGAAACCGATCTCCCAGGGCTGATAGGCCTTCAAAGAGATTCTGTAAGCAGCTCGATGTTTATGCCACGCTAATAGATAACCAGTTCATCTGTTTTTTTTAGTTACTGCTGTATTACGATACCCATATAAAACGAATATTGTACAGTTTCGAAATATCATTGAGGGACTTGCGACGATTATACGCAGTCTTGAATTTCGTTATGCCTAGTTCTCTGAAAGTATGGTAAATTAAACAAACGTTTGCGTGCCAAAATTACATTACGATTCGCTAATTGCATTCATTGATTTTCATATTCTAAAAACGAACGTATGTATGTTTCGCTACATTCTACAAACGTTTGGACACACAAACGTAACGATTCCGTTGAGATTTTCACTGATGCTCTGAATCTCAAAGAATTTGTGAATAATGGATTTTTTTTAGAGTCTGAAGGGGTCTGTGTGTAAACATTTTTCAGATTGTAAAGTTATGACCTGACTCTCAGCACAAATGTAGAAAATGTTGTACAACAAGTTGTATACATTTTATAAAGTTCCATTAAATTAATTCTAAAATACTAATTCTTAGCTGTATTTAGTGTAACCCACCTCTGTATATGCTAAGCAACGAACATTTATTCCGCAAATATATTATAGTTCAGCAAGTCATATAACTAGACTTGAATGGCTACAACTTTTGTGTTTAAAAACTCATTTCATGCACAATTAACACAAAGAAACCCAATAATGACACATTAAATGTTTGCATATTTAATTGATTGTATTTCCTTATCTTACATATCATCAATAACAATCAATGTCTGTCTGCAAACAGATGCTCGAACAGAGCGCAAATTGAAAATTGTTCGAAAAAGAAAAACATTTTTTGTTACATAAACATTGTTCATACCTCAGTCAGATGCTATTGTCATCATGATGTAATGTCACCTGACCATAATCAAAAGTAATTCAATCATAGAAAAACTTTTCAAATCATCACAGAAGCATTGCTTCCAAGATAAAATCGGCAAAAACGGAAAAGACTCGTTCAAAAAGAAGAAAATACACAAGAGCTCCTTACACTCCAGTCAGCAATTATCATTCATCATTGTCAGAACACCTTTTATAGCATTTGAATATCCTCGTGGCCATTCTACATTCATACAAATAGAAAAACAAAAATCGATAAAAATAAAAAAAAAAATTACAAATTTCAAAAGCATTCGAATGTAAATAAAAACGACACTCGACAAAAAGATAATGCAGTCAAACAACAACAACAATGTAAAAGAACAACTAAATATTGACTTCCTGTATTTATTTTATTCAAATTCATTCATACTCTTACTCCACTTGGCAGAGCATAGTGTGCTATTAACGAAATTGTTTGAACGAAAGCCCAAATGAACTGGGAATGAACTCCAATTGAACAAAATCATAGAAACAATAACAAATCCGAACTTTGGTCGTTAATTAGCTGAACGTTGAAGACTGATGGCATATACTTTCATTAAAGTGCAGGAAATACTGACCAGTGACGTATAGGAAACTAAACACCATAATTTCCCAGTCACTGATTTTGAAGTGAAAGCTGCTTCGAGAAAGCATAACCCACTTGGGTATATACTTCCGTCCAAGATCAGAAAATTCTGATCAGTGTCAAAGAGAAAACTAAAGACCATAATCTCCCGGACACTGAATCCTGAGTTTAAAGTGAAATCTGCTTTGAAATAGCATAGCATACTTGGCTCCAATGAGAATTCTTTGTATCATCGACATTTTCTATTCCGTCATATGATCACAACGCCTAACTGGCATCTCTCGATAATACCTGTGTCTAGTTACAACTGCCATGAAGTTCCTAAAACGGACGCTGGTTAATTTTAACGTAAATTTTGTTCTGCAAATATTCTCTCTAAACTCTCATTATTACAACTTTCTTGGAACGAAGTTTCTGTACAACTGTTTGTTTCCCCCTTTGCTCAGGAATGGCACTTATGAATTCAATTCAATTTTCTATTGTCAAATGACTCTTCTGTTTGAATTCTTGGGCTATCCTAGATATGGTGTACATATTCCCAAGAAACCAGGGGTACATATGTGTATATTTCAATTCGATATACTCTCGGATATCAGATTCGCTTAGTGGCAATCTTTACAACCTTTATTTCAACCTGAATGATAACCGGGTAGTTCAAAGTACAATCTAAGCGACAAGTGCTTTGAATAATTTCTCAATTCAACTCTGTCGCGTAATCTGTATCTGTGAGTGAACGCTTGGATGAAGTTTTCTGAGAGAACTAAGCCGTTATAATAGTATCTAATAGGCATTTTCGTCAAAAAAAAATACCGAATAATCATCAAATACGTTTAGGTCAACTATACACAAGATATGCGCAAAGATTTTACATATCCATGCTCTTATGGCGTTTATTCTGGCTGCCAGATTCATGGACGCTTGTTGCGCTAACAAGCCTGGTGACAACCAGTTAAGCATATGAAACAATGTCTTAGATAACGAACTTCTAAGATCACCGATTATTATGATCGCCGCCATCCTCATACTACGCTCAAACCGGGTTTGACGATTCCCTTTCTCCGAAACCAACTATGAAATCAATGGCCTGTTGATTTGATGGCAAATTCAGCCAGTATAAATTTTTAGCATGGATACAAACATACATACATACATTCATACATACATAAATGGTCATTACAACTCTTCCACTACACCTTCACACCACTTATGTTGTGTATGTTACTTTTATACATGAGTGGCGGAGCTTACAGTTTAAAGTCGATTCCGAACGATTGATTTTTGAGAAACTTTTCATGACAATTTTTATTTACTAGAAATCAGCTGAGAGGAAGTCGCCCCAGGAAATGTTTTCCTCATAATTTATTTTGTTGGAGATGTCTGGCGTTATGTTTGAACAGTGACCTCACTTCTAATAAGCCAACACTTCGTCAATCCATAAAAGTCATTAAAAAATAAGAAGAGTCTACAGATGATGACTATTGGAATATCATGAAATTGTGGTCTCCGCAATTATATTAGTAAAATTTAATTTAATTTTAATTAAAATAAACGATTTATTGATTTTATGTTAAAAAAAAATCTGTTACAGGAAGTTATTGGTTTGGTTTAAAAAGCATTTAAAAATTCCACAAATTCCTCTTTTAATTTATAAATCGTTATATAACAATTAGTACTCATAAATAAATTTAAAATAAACTCAAATATTTCCTTTATTAAATTCTACAAGCTCTTGGAATTTTAATTTCTAAATTTTTTTTTTATAATTTACTTACTATTTATTTACTTACATTCTTGTCAAATGCTTTAATTTCTAATTCTACTGCATTTAATAGACTTTGAATAATTTAAGCAAAAAGAGCATTCAAATGTAACACTTAAAACAATTTAAAGTTGTACAATTCATTTAAAACTACCTAAACATTTACATGTATTCAGCGGCAAATTTAAAGTTTTAAATCAAGACGTATGAGTAATATTTCTCTCTATAGTTTGCATAACTCATATGTTATTAGGTACGATACGATAGTGTGGCTTTGTAGTTGTTTAACACGACGTATGGGTAATATTTTAAACACGCAACACTTACATTCATTACACTTTTTGCCCATTTGATAAACAACTTAATATGTACAGTAGTTTTACGATTTAACGAACCTAATTATTTTCAGACCAGTTCCTTAAAGTGATTTGATCGTTATATTCAGTACGAAGTTAGAAAGGAAAATCATTTTTTGTTTTTTTAAAGTCCGAAGTATACGTAGTATTTTTAATATTCTTATATTTTTTTTACAGTGGGTGTTAATTTAACAGAAACTGCTAACTGAATGGAGACTGTTAACTTAACAGACACTTAACATAATTGAACAGATTGGTAAAATATAAAAAGAAATCGCTTAAAAATCATATAAATAAGAAAGAAAATTACAGAAACGCCATGTAAAACCTGTGAATTTTACAATCAAACTAAAAAATATTAAAAACTATTTACTCATCATATATAATCAAGTTGAAAGATCTTGATTTTTCACCAAATATTCCCGTCAGAAATTGGGGTAAATAGGATTAAAAATGAAATGGTGGGAACGGAATACCTAGTGGGCTGGATAGTCATGATATCAAGGATTCTAAACCAATTTTCGTTACATCCGGCATAATATGGGATCGGAAATATAGTCGAAGAAACTAACTTTTGCATAAAAATACTCTATATAACTTGGGCAAAATTCGATCAAATTTAAAAACGTGCTGTTTTTGGACCTAATCGGCTAAATAACTATTGTAACAAGGATTGCGGGGAAAATTGACCTGGTGACAAAGACGGAGTTAATATAAGTGCTAAAGCTAATACCTTTACCATCGATCAAAAGTACAAGCCATTGCCACAAAAAATGTAAATAATCGACTAAAAATGCAATTCATCGACTAAAAATATGCAAGTCATCGAACACAAAAATACAAGCCATCAATCAAAAAATGCAAATCATCGACCTAAAAAGGCAAGTAATCGACCAAAAAATGCCAGTCATCTACCAAAGAAATGCAATTCATCGACCATAAAAAATGGAAGCTATCGACAAAAAGTGACAAAAGTGCCAAAAGTCAACAATTGTTTCCGATTTACCTAGAGACTTTTTGTTCATATGAAGAAAACAATTAGCTTCTACGGTAGTCGAAACCTGTTTCTACCGTATCAAAACCTGTTTTGAAATCCATGAACCAACTCCGAGATTAACATTCACTGTAACTTTAGTAGCTAACTTCACACACATTAAATTTGAAATAATAATTTTGTTTTGTTGAACCCATTCAATTCAAATTTCGAAATTATTAATGATATCTTTGTATTGTTTTTCGCTCCTGAATTTCGCTTCCATCCACTGCTACACCTTCGTTTTGCTCATCTTAATTTTTACATTTGTTCGTTATACGTTTCTTTAAATTGGAAAACTACTGTATTAAAAATAACGTGAAAGCACTATTTGAAATTACATAATTTTCAGTATAAGCCAGGAATAAGGCATACTTCCCCTTTAAAACAAATTTGAAAAATTTTAAATGCTTTCTTTGGTTAGTAGCCAACAAAACAATTTTAATCGGCATTTAGTTAAACGACTTTTCGCTATGTTTTCTTAAACGTTGTTCTTCAGTGTGTAAATTTATTTCCATGATCTACAAAAAAAGAAATGTTTTCAGAAAGAAACGGAAATGTCTTGAAAAGTAAAAACAACATTTGAACTAAACGCTTGAAAATATAATATTTAAATAAGTTTTCCCATGGTTTGGTGTGTACATGCATGTACAGCACCTATTGTGGTGCCTTCAAAAAATTTGTTGAATTGAAATTATTTATTCTTTATGGAAATTTTATGTATTTTAATAAAAAATTGTAAAGGAAGGAAATAAATTTCGAAAATGGTTCTAAAAATGTTTACTATCTTCCTCCACTTGAAATTTATTGGCTATTAATCTTTATGATCAGCGTGATGTTTCCATGAAAATTATGCTGTATATGTTGTCTTCAAATATTTCTGTATGAACCGATGATTGACACTAATTCCTGTAACAGGATTAATTCTGTTGCATAGTTAAGCCATAGTGAAATATTTTTTTTTGACCAGGTCTTATGTAATAAAAAAATTTTGTATTTCTATCCGTTAGGGGCAGTCTATTAGCTTATTAGACGCAAGCAAACCCCAGCTCAACGTATAATTTACTTCTTCTACAACTTCCTCTCAGCAGTTTGCTGGCAAAAATTCTGAAAGAAACTGTTGGATAAAATCATGGATAAAATTGACACACACAACATGGGTGGTGTGAGAAGATAAGTCGTAATTCTGACAGAAAAGTCTGTAAAACCAATTAAGTAAGAATTAGGATTAAATCCGATGTTGCAGATGATTCTAAGCTTTGTTTTTCCTATTCCCAGCGCCAGATGTTGTTAATAAAAAACAAAGGGAGTGGGAGGTTTAAATGTGGTCACGTAATATCTCTGACTTAAACCTGATTCGTCTGATAAGACACCGTCTAAAACAATTGCCTCTTAGGCAGTTTGGCAATGTCTAAAACCTCATACTTTCTCTCTCTTCTCATGACTCAGAATATTTACATCTTTCAGAAAAGTCACTAGTAAAAGTAGAGCTACGGAAACAACGAAGGAAAAATATGAGGCACGGAAAAACCGGCAAATCGAATTAAGCCAGGGTTTAGAATTTAAACATGAAATCGTTTAATGAGCAAAGTAAATCGTATCTAGCAATCGCTGAGAAAGAGAGTAATGACTACCGAAAGCGATAAAATAAGCCACAGCCTGACAAGCAGTGTTGACAAGATGTCTTGAGTAACAACATTCCTTTCTCGAGCTCTTCTTAATCATTGAATATATTCTTGTTACCTACGGAATTCATGAAAGCAAAATTCTGGTGCAGTATGAGGCACGGATAAGGTTAGCTAACCAAACATCCATAACATGTGCTAATATGTAATACATCAATCGGACCATAGCAGTTGTTTATCTTAAGATTGATATGAAACATTATAATGGATGCACGCGGCACATTTACTGATGTTCTTTTCAGTTAAGTCAGACAATGGTTTGGTGAAAAATTTAACCAACGCTTAGCCTTATCAGTCCGGTGTTTAAATATAGATAACTAATGATGGCAAAAATGGTGGGACTTGCTCATTACCAGAAAAGTATAGAGAGGGGACTATGAAATCTTGTGATAAACGAGCTGCTAATCATGTTGTAACAGATCACATATGGCGCATTTGTTGACGCGGATGAAGTGGTTTTTACAATTTCGGGCAGATTTGTGGATACTATTGGAAACAGGATGCAACTTGCTCTAAGAAAGAGAGCGAGTGGGCAGCTGAGGACGGCTTGGGTGTGTATCCTCCTAAAACGGAAGTGGTACCTTATATAATACCGTACAAGCCTTTTTTCTATTTTGTTTTTTTTTTCATTCTACGTACTCGTAAAGCAGCTGAACCGCCAAGCGTGGCACGACCATTGAACTCTATATTAACAATGCTGTTATGGATTCCCTCAAAGCAATATGGTAACTCCGAACACAGGCAAGATAGGGCAGCGGAAAGTCTACTCAAACTTAAAAGCCATTCATTCATGGCCATCGAGATATGGGCACTCACGCGAGGAGCTTGGTTCAGATGGTCTTAACTAATGGTAAACGACTTCAGGATCTGTAGAGACAAGAATGTAAAGCAATCTATTTACATTTATTGATTATATACTCAACTATGCAAAGGCTGAGAACAAGAAGTAGACTATCTAAATGATCTGCCTGCAATGGACATTGGAAGTCTAACTCGTTTCAACAGAAACTGTAAATGGTTCTACGACTTGGGCTGGTTCAAATATAACCTTGTGCGTTTATTTCAACCATTTGAGTTTACAGCCACCTTTACTTACTTTAAATACATACAGAATTGGTCTTCACGAATTTAGTGAAAGTGTCCATAATATTAAATGGTAAAGCTACCCTCACAATTGATTTCATCTCCATTTAATAGCTGAAAATTATAACAATTCTAATATAGAAAATAATTTAATTAGTTTTTCCAAGCGATTGAGTTTGTTTTTTTTTTTTAACAGATGATGCAGTATTTGTACACAAACGATTCCCATTAGAAATCATTCCACATGTTGTTGATTTGCTAACAAATCAAAAATTCTTCTCCTGCATTACCCAATTGACCAAATTAAATACAACAACACATAACTTTTCTCAATGTTACAGCCCAAACAAGAAATAATCAATAACATGACAGAAATCAACAGAGCTGGGCAGAAAAGTAACATAACACAGGGCATGTGAAAAAGAATAAAATTCTTACCATTTAAAACAAAATGTGACCAATGTAACCGTAGGATGTTGAGGAGAGGAAAGAGCAAGAGACTGAAAACTCAAACCTTTGCAGCCATCTTTTTTCTAGGCACATTATGTCATATCATTGAAAACCAAAGCAAATGAAGCCTCGACATACCAGACTATACCAGACCACCAGACAAGAGCAAACCAAAAACAAGTAAACTTCATTATCTACTGAAAATAAATTTTGACACATTCTAAACCACATGCGACCAGGAAGACTGGCTATTATAAATGAGCTGGCTTCACACACGTTCACCTATGGTGTATAGTGAATGGGCGTGTGTGTACATGGTCACATTATATTTTATTGTACTAGTGTTGTATAATTTACGAGTGGCTGTATGTATAGCGTTTAAAGTAATTATACGCCACAAAAATAGACACATTTATATAAAGGCTTTGTAGATTGGGTGAAGGCTTGTAAGGGGGAGAATGTAGATTGACATTGCACAGAAGTTTGTTGGCAAATTTTCTTTTTTTGTTTTGTGTGCTTCATTTATAAAATATTTCTATATTTTTCATGTTTTCTATAAGATTTCAAGCTAATGGCCTTAACAACAATACATGTTGGCAATGTGCACAATTGGAATCACCTTTCTCATGATACACAGTGGTATAATAAGACATACCGTATAGACAAACTTATACCACACAAATTTCCTCTAGGTTCGTAACTATTCCGTCATTCAAATTGTCTACGTAATGAACACCAAGGTGGGCATAACAGTGAGCATATAGGCAATAAATGAAGAACAGTTTCATTCTCTTACTCGTCTCGACTGGTCTTGCAGAAGTCATTTGATATGTGGCTTCTATCAATACATCACCCATGAGTGTTCATAATGCATTGTCTAGTTTCGAATCCAATAACCATACTGAACACACTTTCTTGTAGCTTGAATAGACTTTTCGTGCGCCCTCTATTTAACTCCGATCAGATGTGCTGAGTTATTATTCTCTCAACGGCAGCAGCCCACTCGACCTTTATAGATGTTCCTAATGTAAAGAACTCACAGGAGATTCCGACGTTTGTGCCATGCCTAGCCAGTTCATCCACTCTATAGTTACCTGAAATATCACTATCTCTCCGTACCCATATTATAGTGGTATACGGATAAAAGCAGCTTTGTAATATAAACATAAACAGGACAAGTAATTACAGATATGATAAAATAATTAAGAACAAAACAAAATGGAAAAAATACCAGAACAACACTTAATAGAAAGATCCAGAAGTTGCGAGACGTAAAATAAAAAAATTAAGTAGAGCAAAGAGTGATATATACATACATAATTGGTTATTACAACCTTTCAACCAAGATTACTACCTAGCTTCTCACATCACTTATGATGTATGTGTTAATTTTATACATGAGTGGCGGGACCTACAGTTTAAAGTCGACTCCGAACGACGAATTTTTGAGAAACTTTTTCATGGCAGTTTTTATTTGTTCTCAGGGTTCTTGCCAGATATCTGTTGAGAGAAAGTCGCCGAAGCAATATTTTTTTCATATTTCTTTATGTTTGGAAATGTCTGACCTGGAGTTTAAACCGGGCCTCATTTCTACGGCGACTTCAACAAACGAAGAGTGATGCTGCTATTGAAAACCGAAATATGTGAATAAATTTGATAATGCAGTGTTATCAGTTAAAGTGAGTTGTTATTTAAGTAAATAAAGAATTTGAAGTTCTGGTGCTAGCGTTGAGGTCAAAGATTGATAATATTTAAAGGTTTTTCGGCACATGGAGCGTTATGTTCTAGGAAGAATAGCACACTCCTCAACAGAAGAAGGCTCAAGAGCATTTTTGTCACAATGCATAGTGTTTTTTTCTTTCTCTCTAAGCATCGACAGTTTACCACCTAATTGATTTACGAATTTGAAGGGGATGTATTGTACTAAAGGGGATGTATTGTATTAATTTTAGAGTCTTGGAAAAACAATTTTTAAAGACTTGGATCCCGCGAGAGAGATACGTAAATCGGAAACCTTAGAATAATTTTTTTACTGACTTAGCCATTACCACTTTGCCAATAATCTCAGTTTGAATCTCATTTGTACCTTACGAGCCTTTAGACCCGAAATCAGGCATCGTTTTTGGTTTTGACAAGATAGTAACATGCCTGTTAGTACGTCCTGAAGCTACCAATCCAATAACCCTAAGTTTTTTGCAAAATCTTAAGAAATTTTAATACTAGCATTAATTTAATACTAGCGTCAATTGTGTTTAAGAAAACACTTTATCTAATTTATAGGTTTGTTAATGCAGCTCATCGGCTGCCAGTTCATGCTACCAGTAATGTTCTTCGAATATCCTGCATATGGCTGGTTATATTAGTCATGAAGCTATTCATTACATACTTAATTGGTTGTGACGTAGTTTCTAAGATTATGCATGCCGTATGTGTATTTTTTATCCATAAGTGGCGAGACCTACAGTTTAAATTCAACTCCGGATTCTGGATCTCAAACCTATCCGTATGCACCATAAATCATCAACTCGACTTGTTATGAACTCAGCGTTAAGGAATAACAATCATACTTTTTATAGGAAGTATGCATCTTGTAAAAACTTCCTCAACTTTTGCCAATCTACTCCTATTGGATGAGTTATTGTACATGATACCAAGTCTTTCATAAAAAAGGGCAACGACATCAAAAGTCTTTCATTATTTGGATGTCTTCATCGCATACCCTAAATTCATCATTCTCAACCACGTGCGTTAAAGGCGATGTGTCCCATAGTAATGATCACTAGTGTACTCCCTTACTTATTTACATAATTGATCATTACAAAATTTTAGTCAGGATTACAACCTAGTTTCTCATACCACCCATGCTAATTTTATTCATTAGAGGCGGGATCTACTGTTTAAAGTCAACTTCGTACGACAGATTTTTGAAAAAATGCGAAGAGCAAGTCGCCTAAAGAAATATTTTTATCATATTTCTTCTTGTTCGAGATGTCTGAGCTTGGGATTGAACCACGGGCTACACGTCTAATAAGTCAACACACTACCTACGATGACCAAAATTTTAACCAGTAGTTTCACTTAACGGTTCACTAGCAGACAATTTGTTTCACATTGGAACTGAATTTAAACTTTAGAGTGTCAGCATATGATATCCATGCATTTCGAAAATTTAAAGTTGTTATACAATTTTTGTTAAAAGCATATAAAATTCATTGTAATTATCATATTCCATAGCAACGCTTTAAAATTCTCTTCTTATTTTTCAACAATTTCTCAGTTGTAGTTGTGTTTCTGTAATTAAAAACAAAATCAATGGCTCTACAAACAGATTTTATAACAGATTCTGTTACCATTGCTGATGACGATGGTGATGATGATGGTGATGTTGTTGACACTCACCAGATGTTTTCGATGGGAAATTCAATTTCAAAAAAACAACGCCATCATTTATCAACAAGAGATTATTTTTCCAAATGAAAAATCCTTGATTTGAAGTGAGTTGAAATTTAATTTCTATCTCTCTCTGCAAATCATATCACCAACCATGGTGACGATTTCTATAGCTGTACCTCGACAACGGCTAAAAACACAGAACTTTAGTTTTCATCAAAGTGGATTATTCGTTTGAGTGCTGGTCAAATTTGAAATTCTTTGTTTTCGAATTTAATTTGGTTTTTTTTTTTTTGTTGGTTTTGCTTTTATTTGGGGCGCTTGAAAAGATTTAGATGACGATCAAATTAAATGCAATTTAAATATTTCACTCAATATATTGAAATTATACTTGTTTTCGCTTTAGTTGTGTGGAGGGAGGATTGTATAGCGGAAACCAGCACAAAAGGTAACTTGTTACTCATTTGTTTGCACTACGGTAGTTGGTTTCTATTAATCCTCTTCTGTCTTTTTTTCTATTTTTTTAACACTTTTTACACCTTCTGTTGCTAAAACTGCACATACATATGTGTCATAGTATTTGTAATTGTAAAAGTGCATGGTTTTTAAATAAAATTTGTCTGCTCTTTTTCCATTGAAATTACTTTCGTTAGTTCAAAATGTTAAATGCTGATACCTATCCCCCCACCCTCCTAAAAAGCTCTTTAGATATGCACATCACATGTTTGTTTTTTGACTGGGCTAAATTGCAAATAATGTTAATGGCTGCTACAATCGTGAGAGCGGGGAAGGTTGCAATTGGTGGTTTACAGTTGTAAGGAGTTGCCGCAGCCTTATGTATGTATGTAAGTAGGTATTAATTTTGAGTTTGGGTATTGACAGATTTCTCAATGATTTAATATTGTGGTTCATTTTGTCTGCAACATCATGGCATTTATGCCTAAAAATTTGAATTTAGACGCTAATTTTATTGTTTTTTTTTTTTTAAGGTTGCAACAAGGATCAAAGGGCATAAGGGTTAGGTAGGTGAAGGAAAAGAGATCAACCATGGAGGATATGTCTAAGCCATCAAGTTGGTTTTTTATACGCTCCCCACATTTGGTACAAACTTCATTAACTTCTTTCATTATTTTCCTCTCAGATATGTTATGTTATGGCGTTCTATCAGCAGTCGCTGTAGTCTAGTAGGTTGTGTGTTCTCCAATAAGACAAAATCTCATGGTTCAACCACTGCACATAGGGGCATTTTGCCTGAAAACCTGGCCAAAATTAATAGAAGTGTTTTATGAGTTAATGGCTGGAATTTTTTGATGTGTTAGTGATAATTAGGCCTAAGGATGAACCCAACTTATTTACACATAATTATGGTAATTATGCAACAATCACAATAAAATTTAGCATCGCCATAAATAATTGCGCACATTTGCGCAAACTTTTTTGTTTTTTTGTTCCTGAATGTAGAGAGTTCATGTTTTCTTGTGGTATATAACATTAAACTACTAAAAAGTACTTTCACCTTTAAAATCCTTATCTTTTTTTTGGGAGGATAAAAAAATGTGAAATTTTTATTACTTTCAAATTTTATAAAAAAAAGTAACAGTTGCTCATACCTTTCAAGTAAAAAAATCAATATAAAATCTCTGTTCGTTTAGCCACAAAAAATATCATATGCATAAACCTATTAAAATTTCAAAAAACACCAAAAACGCATTTAATTTTCTTCACTTTCCTGACTTTGACATCGGCTCAAATCTACAAATCTCAACTTAAAGTCGTGAAAATTCACTATATAATGCAGAATTTTGTTGTCTAAATTTATTAAAATTCATTTTTGCCTTTTTGGCCAGCTTTGGAGGGTAAATGCCCCTTAGTGCACTGGTTCAAACATCTTGAACATAACGAAATAAGAACGAAATTTGCACTCAGAAATGTTCTGAGAGTAAATAAAATTGCCATGAAGAGAATCTTAAAAATCTGGACCGAATAGGCTTTTACACGGTATGCCACAGTGACTAAAAGCCAACATGAAAGTGTCACTAAACTGATATCACTGCTTGACTGTTAGAGGAGATATAAATGTTAGTAGTAAGAATTCCTTCATCCAGGCTCAATTTCTCAGCATAATTAATGGTCACTGATTTGGCCTGAAACACACTATACTCTCCAAAGTCATCAAGAGAACTAACTGTATACAAAATAGATTTCCAGCAAATTCAATGCCAAAATGATCACAATTCGATCTTTCAAAGTCGCGTATTGACAACTTTGTTGATTTCAAAATAATTAAACTGTAATAAACGTTTAAATCTCAGTTTGGAAGTTATAAACGATATCATCGTACAATACACAGAGATACTTATCACGCGTTGTTGACTAATTCCAAGAAATTATAAATTGCAACCGACATCAACTTGTTATGTCTTTAAAACGTCGTCTCCGAAATATTTTTGATTTAAATTGTCGGTGCTCATCAGTATTTCTGCATATTACTTGTCGCGTCTCTCGCTCTCGCTCTGTCACTGTCATGTCTTCACTTGCCTGGCATTAAAAACACACATAAATTCCAAACTTAATGAAGTGAATACAAATCACACTTTAACAAGAGCGACAATATAATGAAGTCGGTAATTTGATAAATTTCTTAATTTAAACAAAAATAATTTAAATCATCTTAGGCAACCCTTAATCAGAATCTACATTTAACCATGTGTCTATATATTTACATATGTACGTTCAAAGATATCATTGCAAATATGGAAGTGGTGGCAAGTGTTACTACTGACTTTTCATCTTTCTTTAGAGATATTATAACCAAAAGCGCAGAGTATTCTTATCAAACTTGTTGCTTTGGCTTAATTCTAATTAGAATTTAATGTTGACTTTTTTCATTTCCTTTTGCAAAGTTTCTTTTAGCAAAATCAACACAAAAAACAAACGTAATTTGAGGAGATAAAAATTACAGGAGTACCCTATTGCCCGCGTAATAAATTTCAGAGTTCATATGAATATAAAATTTCCGGTCTGTTATTTGAAGCTGTAGAAAATTCTTTATAGTAAATGGTTTGAGTTAAGGACAGGAATAGGATTCAGAGAAGAGAAAAACATTGTTTTTGAATGTAATACACATAATTGGTCATTACAACCCTTCAGTCAGGATTACGACCTAACTTCTCACACCACTTATGTTGTGCGCGTTAATTTGATACATGAGTGGCGACAAATTTTTGAGAAACTTTTCATGGCAATTTTATTTTCACTCAAAGTTTTTGCCAGAAATCTACTGAGAGGAAGTCGCCTAAGAAATATTTTTCATGTTTCGTTTTGACGTCTGACCTGGGCTTTGAACAGTGGCCTTACGTCTAATAAGCCAACACATTACCTACTAAACAACGGCGACTTCTTTTGAATGTAGCTCGAAATACTCGACTGTGAATAACAGATTATATTCTAGTTGTGATGAGTAACAAAGATCTTATGCTTGGTGTAGAGTACCAAAACAGAGGGAATTAAACCCACGATCATCACTCTAATAGGCAGAGCATCCTTCACAATGTATACCACAGTGTACTAACGTTACACTTTTTAACACTACTCTTTGCTCTATTTATACGATATATATTCCTGGTCTGGCAACTTCCAGAATATAACTGTTAATTTATTATCAGAAAGAAGAAAGGAGCAAATATAAGAAGTATAATTAAGAAGTAAAAATGATATAATTTCGTATATAAATACCACATTAATAATATCCTAATCCTGTTAACGAATCTTATTAGACTGCCAACATTCAAATCTAGAAGATAATCAACAATTTGACTACCTAGCCATTTCTGCTTATGTAACTACAGAAAATAAAGTGACTTGAAATACATTCCACTGTTTCTTCTGCCTCTTTATATAACCTTCAGACATCAGGGATTTCCCTGTTCCGTGTTCTGTGTTTAAAAAGGCCATGCACCATTAAGGCTGCTATCATAATTCTCAACTCCCTTCTGTTCATGTTTCAGATTATTTTCGTACCTGTATAATTGATATTCGGCTATAAGGCAATTATAACCTAACAAATATGAGAAATCAAACTGTAGTTAAATGAAGTTTTAGGGTGTTTCTTAAGAGCTTAAGACTTGAAAATGATAATACAAAGCTGACATGTATAATCGGTTACGAGTTAATTGCACTACTTGGTTTGTTCAATTGTTAACTACTTTTATAAATAATCCTATTCAAAAGAGTGCCCAAGGTTGTTTTAGTATTGGCTATGACAGCTTTAAAATTTACTGGTTTATTAGCATAAACCAAAGACTTAATATAGCCTCATAAACAGTAATCCAAACAGTCAGTTATAATGGATGTATTGGTATTTGATTTGGTATGGAAATTTTGTAATCCAATTAAGTAAGTAATTAATAGTACTTGGTAAACGGCTTGACGATTTTTTTCGCTCAAAATACGGTAATATTGCGAAATCACACAACCATTTAATCAGAAATGTACTGCTGCACTAAGCATAATTCTTTGATAAGAAGCTCATCTTCGGCAAATGGCCAAAGTACGCGGTACATTATATGCGCACGTAAGTCAAGATCTGAACGTAAACGGAATAGTAACAAATCGGCATTTCGTCGTCTTCTTCAAGACTTCGCGTTAAAGCAGGAATACTCTCTTCGGTAAGCACATTTCATTATTATTATTCATCCAAAAACTATCAATTAAATTCCTTGCTCACTAGGAATACTATGTTAACGGTAAAATGAACAAAATACTCTATTCTTAGATGTTAAATCAGATCATGTAACTAAAAGCAAAAATCGATTTGAATTTTCATTAATGCTTCAATTTAGAGGAGGAGTTAGGGCGACACCGTAATTGGCTACTCATAAAAGCTGTTTATTTATTTGTGTGAAAAACCAAGACGCAAACCAGTATTCAACAGGATCCACCCGAAAAGGCCCATTTATTTGGGAGTATATTATAGAATGTATACTAGGTCCTGGAGTATACATAACACATTCAAATTAAGATTCCCAGGCTTATTATTCTAACGATGACAAAAAACTTACTTAATTGGTGATAACAACTCTTCAGCCAATATTACAACCAAGTTTTTCTCACCACTGATGTGTGTTGTGAGTGTAAATTTTATACAAGAGTAGAGGCACCTACAATTTAAAGTCGAGTCAGGACGATAGATTTTTATGACATTTTTCATGGCAATTTTTATTTACTCTCAGAGTTTTTACCAGAAGGCTATTGAGAGGATGTCACCAAAGAACTTTTTTTCATATATATATATCTCCAGGAACTGTATCTAGCCGATCACAAAACGTAGTTTAACTGTTTGGTTTAGAATCACTTTAATTTTCTAAGAAATAAAAATAATTTTCTTTCGTTTATCTTCCATTCTAATTATGCATTTATGTAAAATGTTTTCAACATATTTTTTCGTTTTTCTCTATCTTTCCTCCTCCCTCTCTCTCTCTCCCTCTTTCTCTCTCCCCCTCTCTTTTTCACCCTCATAATTATAGCAATATGCTGATACTAAACACATGACTTTGTATAGGATTTGGGTGAATAAAAGCAGTGCCATAATGTGCTGTGGTGTGATGTGATGCTGGTATGTGTCATGGTTACTTGGTAGGGGTTGCCTGTACATTTTAATATGTTTATCATGTTTATATCTTTGTCGATGTGTGTGTGTTTTGTTATGTCTGTAAATGTATTAAGAATTGGCTTTCATTTAATGCATAAAGAGTTTAACAAAATTAAAAATTTTTAAAGAAATTATTAAGAATTAAAAAAAGTTAAAAGTTAAATAGAATTAGAAAGAATATACAAGATTTAGTTGATTTACATAGAATTAGAAAAGCTTAAATGCTATTGTATGCATTAAAAATATGCCAAGGGACGATGAAATATGAAAAAATATTTTTTCAATAGATTTTTGGCAAAAAACTGAAGTATAAATATGTCATGAAAATATCCATGACAAGTTTCTCAAAATAATTTGTTGTTCAGAATCGACTTTAAACTGTTAACACACACAACCTAAAATGTATGCGAATTAAGAGATTTTATATTGTAATATGTAATGTTTGTTCCACGCTGTGTAGATACGTGCGTGGTCTACTGTAACCGGGGTAGCAGCAGTCTCCATCAGTGTAGAACTAAGAACTAAGAACATTTTGCAGAGATTGAAACAATGTCCTAGTAATACTGTGAATTGATCAAAACTTCTAAGCTAAACTTCTTCAGTTTCTTGACATAATACCTTTCTTTTTAATCATTTCTGTTCAATTATGTCGTCACAGAATATCATTCTACTAACGATTAACCATGCAGTTTGTTCTTTGCCTTCTTTTCCATAAAGGATTTCACATTCACGTCCAATTTTCATATGTTGGTTGTACACGATATTTGTCCACGCTGGCATACTTATCAAACCCTTGCGAAAGCTTCTTTTATTTTCGTATTAGTTTTAAAGCCATAGTCTGGGATGATTTGGCTGTCACGATAAGTCCATTAATAAACTTATTTAGCATTTCATCATTCGTAGCTGATCTATAGATAGGGCTTGCAACAACAGCTTCAATACTCAATTTGTAACTTGAAGCTGTAGAAAATTAAAGAATAAGTAAATGATTTAAGTTAAGGACGCGAATAGGGTTCGGAGAAGAGAAAACATTGTTTTTGAATGGAACGCCTTACATTATTCCCCTTATGCATATCTGCAGCTAAAAAGCGTTAAATTAGAACTCCACTCTAAATAACAGATTACATTCTAATTATGACGAATATCTAAGGACTTCTGCTTCGTGTAGTTTGAAAAACTAGAGTCTCTGATGGGAATTAAACCTACAACAATCACACTAATAGGCTAGCAGGGCATCTATCACAACATACATATATCATAATATACTAACGTTACACTCTTTACTACTACCGACTGGCAACATTACCCTTTTCTTTATTTATACATCAACCATTCCTGGTCTGGCAACTTTTAAAACATAACATAGTAGATAAGTACCATCTTAATTATATCCTGTTAGCCAGTCAAGTCCCTTTACGAACCATATTGCTATTCTTCATATCTAGCAGTTTCTCAACAATTTGACTGCCTAGCCATTTCTGTTTACGTAGCTACAGGGAACACAGCAACTTGAAATATAAATAAATATAAATACCCTTCAGACATCAGATATATTCATGTTCAAAGTTCTGTGTCAAAAGGGCCCATGTCGCTTTAAGACCTCTATCATAACTCACGACTTACTTCTGCTCATGCTTAAGATTAGTATCGTACCTCTAGAATTGATCTTTGACTGTAAAACTCTTGTAACCTAACAATTCGATCTTCATCTCTTTGTACTATTGGTGAATCGAAAGAACCTTTCCGCAATAATTATACTGAACAATTTACGTCTCCGCAGGCATTACCTTCTAATCTAATTCTGTTCTTGACAGTTTCTTTGCAATTTCATTGCTAATACTGTTGCAATGATCAGGTAGCAGTCGTTTACAATTTCAGACCAAATACTGCATAAAATTATGTACCCTTCAGTTAAAAACTTCTACATATGTTTCTTGACTAGTTACAAACCTTAATAACCCTTAGAATGTCCTACTGAAAAATACTATATTCCTTTGGAACATCTCCATCTTCAATTTAAAGCCGTCTATGATGATTGACTAGACATCGATATATTTGCAAGAACTTCAGAGTAACTTCTATTCATAAAAACCCAATGCTCAACTTTATTTTATGACACGTTTAAGAGAGCAAAATGCTGCATAATTAACAGCAATTGTATAATTTATTATAATTTTATAAAGCTAAAAGGTCATTAGAGCGCAAAGTTATCAAATATCCGTATATAAACAAAAACATCACCAAAGTATGTTTTCACTTTAAGAACTTCAAATGATAAATTACTAATTGAACTATTTTGAATACAACCTCAACCACAACAATAATTCTTCATTTCTAACAATTCCATTGAACAGGAGTCATTTATTAGGGTAATTCTCTCAACAAAGCAAAGAAAATAAAAGAATACTCTTCCCCTTAACAGTTTTAACAGTCTAGTGTTAGAATAAATAAAATTTAAATGTTAAAATGGAATACAATACTGTAAACAATGTACCTTAGTGGAAATGTAAAGGATGTCATGTAAATAAACACGGTAATAACATGTTGCCCACAATAATGTTACAAATACTATGTTAAATAACATGAATTTTAATTACATAAAGTACATAACATTAATGGCATTGCTGCTAACGTTACACTGGCATTGGTAACGTTGACAATGTACGTATGAGTAAATACTCTCTGCTATACCCTGGTGTGCAAACATTAATACTTATACACGGTATTCTCTCTCTCTTCCTTTTTTTCCTTTAACATTACAATAGTTTACAGAAGAATAATTGCACACAAATGTAAAAAACTTGGTTGTTTTTTTGTTTGTTTCATACATACATACATACAAGGACAAAGGACTTGCTTTTGGTTGTGTTTAGAGATTCTTTAAATATTTATATTTATTTAACTTTAATTCACCTTAATATTTTTTGACATTAAGTAACAATAACAAGAACAATAGCAGCTGTAGCAAAAGTAAAAACAACAATGTTAATGTAATGAAGAACACCAAGGCAAATAAGGAAATAAAAGACGACTTTTTATTTCCATACGATAATATAAGCTAAATGCATACACACATACATAATTGGCCATTATAACCCTTCAGATACGATTACGGCCTAGCTTCTAACACCATTCTTGCTGTGTGCCTTAATTTTATACTTGAGTGGCAGGACCTACAGTTTAACGTCGACTCCGAACGAACAAGTATCCAAGCGAACTGTTTTGGGTCTTTTGTAGTATGACAAAAAGGATATGATTATAGGCTGACAATGTTAGACTGCGTTGACATTTCTGTTGAGTAAGGCTTGACAAGCTATCATGATTCGTTTAACCCTTTAACGACTACAGGGGCACATATTTCCAATTTATTTCCAAAGACGCGTATTTACATACGTTTCCTGTCGATGACATTTTTTACATATGGTCACTTGTAGCTGACAGTTTTTTTTTTGTTAGTTTGGTAATTTGGTTTTAAAATATGTCTTTTGAACATCTAATGAATCATATTAACTAGAAAAAATGTTAAAGTTACAACAACGTTTCCAAATTGTTGAAATTTACTTTGAAGTAAAATAATAATAAATCCATTCCCGAAGTTCACTTCATTTTATTTTACGCTTAACATAGTCGCCGTAGTCTAGTAGGTAGTATTGTTGGCTTATTAGACGTAAGGCCACGGTTCAGACCAGGTCATCAAAACGAAATATAAAAAAAGTTTCGGCGCCTGCTTCTCAGCAGATTTCTGGCAAAAAATCTGAGAGTAAATAAAATTGTTATAAAATGTTTCTCAAAAAAACCTGTCATTCGAAGTCGACTTTAAACTTCACGCATAAAATTATTACACACACATACACACAACATAAGTGGTGTGAAACGCTAAGTCGTAATCCTAACTGAAGGATTGTAATGACCAGTTATGTATGTATATAGTACTGAAACCTTAAGATCTATTGTACGGCCTTCAATGTATATGATACCCTATATACAAGGTCTCCTCCAGTTATATATTACCTTAAGAGATTCCAGGATTCAGTTCGGGATCAACAAGAATAAATCCCTGCTCAGCACCTGATATGCATACAGGTGTATCCTTCTGGTATGCGTTAATATACCATAGTTTCCTTCTCATTATCCAGAATCTACATGCTAAAACGATTCCCATTCTGAATATGAGTATTTTGAATGTCGGTCAGTGTCAAAGTTCAGGTTACTCCCCCGTAGCCTAACGCATAACTCAAATCTCCTCCTATTATAATAACCCAACAAACGTTTAGATTGCCTCAAATCCATTTAATTTCTATTTAAGAATTTCTTTCCACTAGCCTCTTCAGAGGCGCGGAAGCTTCTCTTCTTGCAAGCTTGTTTCTTGGCTCATTCCAAATGCTCATATCCTGTTGACTGCCTTGAATTCCCACAACAACTAAGTAACCCCAATTCCCTATCTAACCGTTAGAATTACGACCTTGTTTCTCATACCACTTATGTTGTGCGTGTTACTTTTGTACATGAGTGGCGGGAACTACAATTTAAATTCCACTCTGAACGTCAGATCTCTGAGAAACTTTTCATGGCAATTTTATTTACTCTCAGAGTAAGTGCTGAGAGGAGGTCGCCAAAAAAATATTTTTCATATTTGGTTTTGATCGATATGTCTGACCAGGGGTTTGAACCGTAGCCTCACGTTTAAGAAGCCAACGCGCTACCTACTAGACTGCAGCGACTTCGTACCATTTCGTACACCTTTACAAGGAAAGCGTATGTCACCACAAAATTAAAGAATTTGTTATCCATTCGCGACGGGATTCCTTATCTCAGATTTTCTATTGCACTAAAAACATCTAATACTACAAGGACCCTGAATCAAATAGCGTGTATTGAATTATAATTTTTTGACGTTAGAAACCTTACCATGAGCCCAACCGAGTCTAGCTACTTACAAAGATGTAGGGTGCAAAGCGAAAAAAAGAAAAACAGTAAATATTATTTCCCACAGGAATGTATTTTTATTAATAAACAGCATAATAAAGATGAACAAACATATACGTGCAAACACTAAGAGTAGTATTACAGTGTTACTTACACACATAGACTTACATTGTATGTGAGAATAAGTACTTGAACCTAATCATAAAGACAACAAAATATCATTGAATTTTTCTTTTTTCGCTTTTCCTTTGTCGCTCACTTCTGTTCTTTAAATTTTATTCTTTTTTGTTGGTTAACATAAAATTAAACATAACAATACATATATACAGTAATGAAAACAACAACAATAATCATGAGAAGAAAAAGGTAAATCCTTTAGCTTACCAATGCTTACCATCAATGCGCTTTCACATTGTCTTCTCGCTTCTGTAACTTACATTAGTACTCTTAAGGAAACTGACCTTACATATACTAACACACTTGTGGCACTCACATATGTAAATAGTATAAGAATTTATGAATTCTAGTTGTGTTATTAAATATTGTTGTTGTTGGTACATATTATATGGTGTAAAACGTGAAATTATTATTAAAAGAAACATTTACACGTACTTTCACACATGCTCACACTTGGTTTATACTTTTATTAGCACTTTCATTAAGTCTAATAGTATAATAGTTTAGTCGAGTAATGTACATACGTATGTATGTATCTATTAGAAATAATATAACAGTGTGAATGGTTATCAATGGAACAAAATAATAAGCACTAACATGATATGTTTTTTGATAGCTGCATTAGAACTACCGTATATCGATAACAGTTTAGTTCGAGATGTCTGACGTGATTTTCGAACCGTGATCTCAAGCCTAATAAGCCAACACACTATCTACCAGACTACGGTGAATTAAATCGTAGACATCACTATTGCATCCATCAAAATTTACTGTTTGATACGGTTTGAACGCTGGCGGCATTATTGATCATACTTCTTTCGTTAATGTAAATGGAAAACACTATCGAGCCCTACGTATCGTATTTTGTCTCTTCATGGCAAGAGCTGTGCACTGGCGCGCTTTTTTTCAGATCCATACCATTTCTGCTGAAGTCTGCTCTTTGTAAAGAGAATGGAGAATACCTAGTTTGAACTGAAGCAATCCAAACACCTTTGACTTGTAGCTTCGTACTGACTGTAGCGAGTTCATCAGTAGCGCAATTTCCTACGATATTCTTCATTCTTGGAACCCAAATAACTAACAGTTACCGTTGATTAATCCGAAATTACCTGAAATATTCCAGGAACTCATCGATGAAGTCGAACGTGGATGCAAACGGCACCGCTTTTCAAAAAGTTTAGTATCTGAACCCTTAACATGTACACTACAGCCTATTTTTCCAGCGTTTTTAAGTCATTGACATATGTTTCAGTATTTAAATGGGAATCAAAAGCCCGATGCTATAATAGCCACAATACCTACATAACCAAAGAACCTACAATCACATCTTTACAGATCCACTAACATGTCTCTCATAACTGTATTCCGTAGTATGGATAAGACAACCCCACCTTGCTATATGATCCCCCCTTCTTTATTTTCAAAACAAAAATTTTAATTCATATATATGTATGTATGACTAAAATATATTTGCAACACTGTTCATACTTATTCATGGATACACGTACGTCCTTGAGTATATAATATTAAATACTGTAGCATTAGCTGCAGCGATTGGGTTAAAAGTGAATCTAAATTTGTAAAATATTTGTACTCAAAGTTTCTTTTATCTCGTAAAATAGAATAGAATAGAATAGAATTGACTTATTAATCCATAATTAAATAATAATGGAACCATAGATTTTCCCATGTGAATCTACAATCAAACATTACAAAAGCAATAAACAAATGCATTGGAATTGCGCCAAATTCTATGTAATATAATTACAACGATGAAATAGATGTCGCATTCCGAAATCAATAGGCACTCAGAATTATACTCGATCACAGCTCATTGGTCTGCGCCAATAACACTACATAATATCTGATTTTCGTTGATTACGCGAAACCTCTCTGACATCAGAATATATGTACATACATATATAATTGGTCATTACAACCATTCAGCTAGGATTACAACCTAGCTTCACACACCACTAGTGTGGCGTGTGTTAATTTTATACATGAGCGGCAGGACTTTTTTGAGAAACTATTCATGGCAATATTTTTTCATACTTCGTTTTGATGTCTGATCGGCGGTTTGAACTGTGGTCCCACGTCTAATAAGCCAACAATGCCTAACTAGACTACGGAGACTTCAACAACTTTACACAACATCTGCTTTTCATTGATTTCACAAAAGCTATATACACCAGAATATCCAAAATGCAATTGAGAGAAAGAGGTAGCAAACAAATTAGTTCGTCTCATGCAGACATCATTTCAGCGGAGGGGCACTTTTCCCTTGATATGGCTTTAAGAGTTCGTTGAGAATGTATTCTTTTCTTACCATATTTCTGGTAGCAATTGTCGAGTTGCTTCAAAGGATTGATGTTAATGAAACGATAACGCATATAACATAAATTGAGGGGCTTATAAATACGCCTTGAAAAGTATTCTTAAAATAGAGGACAATTGAACCCACACATGAATATTAATTTTAATTTATTTTTTAAATATGTGTGGAAACACTCATAAAGCTAGACAGCACCTAAACATATATGCCTGTGGTCTCAAGCAATAACAGTCTACATCGAAAGTAATGGGGCTTCATTACGACTAAGTTCAACATATTTTATACATAACTTTTTATAAGAATAAGAATTGGTAGAAAAATTGTGATTTCATGTAAATGTAAAGTTTTGTTTGTAGAATATGATAGCATACATAACTCAAATTATCTTAAATCGACAAAGGTTGTTATTGCTTAGAACCCCATATATATTTAGTAATAATGCAACTGACAGCAACAACAGCGCTTATAGCGTTTAAATGTGCCACATCAATAGGCTGCCTCCAGTGGTGTTGTGCTAATTTTTTTTTTACCGGAACGCGTTCCGTTTCAGCAGGAAAAACGTTCCGGACTCCGGTTCACGGTTCGGAAAAACAAGCCGGTTCGTTCCGGTTTTTGTTCCGGTTCGGGTTCGGTTCAAACCCTTGTTTATAAAAATACATATAGAAATTGGTCAAAAATTAGAAAAAAAATCAGCAATTCTTTTTAATTTTTTTTCAAAACGTCAGCCAATTTTCGTTATCAAGACAACAAGATCACTTAGAGCGTCTAAAAAGACTTAACAAACATGCTGCGTCAACATTTGTATCGTCGAAATGTTTCGGAAATTATTTTTTTGTCCCTGGTAGTGTATATAGAAATATTATGACTCTCATCAACAATATCACCAACAGCGTTTGTAGAAACTTAATATACATGCAACGCCAACATTTGTATATTTGAAATGTTTAATTCATTAATTTTCATTGTTCCTGGTGGTGTATATAGTAATAATATAACACTCAGAAACAAGAGTACATACATACTAAAGAGACTTAATATACATGCTGCGTCAACATTTGTATCGTTGAAAGGTTTGGAACATTATTGTTTCTTTTTGTCCCTGATAGTGTATATGGTATTAGTGTGACTCTCAGCAACAAGATCACTTACAGCGTCTAAACTTTAGAGCGATTGTGGGCGAATACATGCAGTATATTTTTACTTTTCCCTACATTTAAGTTGATTTTACATAACCGTTGAACACTTTAAGCTTGTTTAGTTTTTATATTTGTGAGTTTCTCCATGCTGACTGAAATCGTTTGATCGCTTTGTTAAACCTGTTTTATATGTTTGTTTCTGTGCCTCCAGTTGTTGCCTAGGTAGCAGATGCTCGTCTGGTTGGTTTTGGTTTTCTTGATATTTATGTAGCTCAATTCCAACTTATTTACTTAAATAGCCATTTAGTCAGTATTAAGTCCTATGTAGCGTCACACACTATCAATTGTGTGATTTTATACATGAGTGACTCAACCAGTTTAACGCCAACCCCGAACGACCGGGTTTAAAAGCCTTTTTATGGCAATTTTATTTACTCCCAGGGTTTTTGAAGGAAGACTGCAGAGAAGAAGCCGTTTTGTTCGAGATGTCAGATCTGAACTACGATAATGGGCTTGACATCATTGCGCGCTAATCTATACAGGCCTTTTAATTTAGCTTGCATGTTGGAGATTATACAAAAAGATAATCCGCATAGTCCAAATCACGGAGTTGGCCTGAAGGACTCTATAAATAGAATTCATTCAAATTGTGAATAGCTGGTGAGATGAGAAGTATTCTTTTTTTTACTCCAGCGTTTCTATGAAGTGGCTGATTGATATTCCTATTGTGAAGAATTGAACTTTCTATATCCTCGTATATAGCTCTAATGATTTGAATTATTTACTTGGGTAGTCCTTTAATTCTCAACGGTTTCAACATAAATGTCCGTGTTAGAGTATCGAGGGCTTTATTGAAATCTACCAACAGTAAGTACATGCGAGTATGTCATTCAGAGTGTTTTGACTTATAATGCTTTGATTTTGTCTACATTGCTTCTGTTTAACCGGAAACCTGCCTGCTGATCTGTTAGATTTTTTTCTGTTTTATTTTGAGAACCTTCTATAGGAGCTACCTATACAGAAATGCCTTTAAGGCAGACGTGAAACGTGAAAACATTTTAAACACGTTTGAATCTTTCGTATAAAAATATTAAAAAATATATTAAGCAGTTGAAATAAATAAATCTTAAAAAAACAATTGGAACATTTTTTCTAGATATACGAATCATAGCGTTACATTTTTCTTTTTTTTATCTTTATCAAATAAAAAAACAAAAAGAAAATTATGAAGAAAAATACTGTCCATCTTTGCACCTGCTTATCTTAAAACTGAACTACTTTAACTTTTGCCAAAACTTTTCAACTGCACAAAATTCAACTTTCTTTTCTCTTCTAATTTTTTTCTATTGCTTTTCTATGATTTTAATTCTTTGGAGCATTTTCAAAATGTGTTTCGAACTTCTTGTAGCATTTAACAAGCATAGAAGAAGGTAGAAAAGTTTTTTATTTTGTTTCTAAGAAACTATTAAAAAAATATGTTAAGGATTCTTCTTTCTTGTTATGATGGCCAAGTTAAGGCGTTTAGCAATTAACGAGTGCGTAAAGTTTTGTGATTGTTTTAATAATTAAACAAACAATTCTTTGTGGGCTTTGAATGGTTTGTAGAAGTTTGAAGAGGCTTCTTGAGGATATATTGTGTTGAATTTTAAAGCCTAAGAAATTCAAAGAAATATTCTATATTAATATACGAGGGTGGTATAGGAATAATTCGAACTGATATCTAGATCTAGGCAGTGTTTAGCACAAAAATTGGTTATACAACAACAGCAATAATACATACATAATTGATAATTACAATCCTTTTGTATATTAATTTTATCCACAACTGGTGAGATCTACAGTTTAAAGTCTACTCCCAACAACGGATTTTTGTAAAAAAAAAAATTCACGGCAAATTTATTTAGTTTCAGAGCTTTTATCAGATATCTGCTTTTTTTCATATATCGTTCTGACTGTGGGCTCATGTCTAATAAGTCAATACACTACAGACTACAACGACTTTACAACATAAACAATCATAATGTCACATCAAAAACAAATTTGTTTTGTTAAAATGAAGCGATTAGTCACCGTTATCTGCTGATATTAAACGAAGCCTTACGAGTTAAGAACCTCCAACTCTGAACTGTATAGCAGCATCAGAATAATGAGACATAAAGTTAATGTAAAGGGTGTTTTTTATAGAGATATAGAACTTTAAGTTGCAATAAAACAACGACGGATTATTCGATTGACATGAATTTTATTTATCCGAAAGATAATCTTGTGGCATTACATTTTAAATATGATTTCTGGCATATGACCACCACGGCTGGAGCGGATGTAGTCCAATCTGGACGTCCAATTTTCGATGACTTCTTCCAACATTTGTGGCCGTATATCGGCAATAAAACGGCGAATATTGTCTTCCAAATGGTCAAGCGATTGTGGCTTTACCGCATAGACCAATGACTTTACATAGCCCCACAGAAAGTAGTCTAGCGGTGTTAAATCACAAGATCTTGGAGGCCAATTCACAGGTCCAAAACGTGAAATTAGGCGGTCACCAAACGTGTCTTTCAATAAATCTATTGTGGCACGAGCTGTGTGACATGTTGCGCCGTCTTGTTGAAACCACATCTCCTGGACATCATGGTTATTCAATTCAGGAATGGAAAAGTTAGTAATCATGGCTCCATACCGATCACCATTGACTGTAACGTTCTGGCCACCATTGTTTTTGAAAAAGTACGGACCAATGATTCCACCAGCCCATATAGCGCACCAAACAGTTAGTTTTTCAGGATGTAACGGTGTTTCCACATACACTTGACGATTTCCTTCACTCCAAATGCGCACTACGCACCATTATTTTCGTAATAAAATTGCACTATTTGCAAGCGTTGTTCAAGCGTGAGTCTATTTATGATGAATTGCCAAACCAAACTGAGAATAAATCACTTGACAGCTGTTAAATCGGTCGCCATCTTGAAAAGTAATGCCAACTTAAAGTTCTATACCTCTATAAAAAACACCCTTTATATGTCCTTCTCAGACTCAAAGCTTCTGCAATAGTCATTTGAAGGAATGCCGATCTGTCATCTAATCCGGATCTGGGGACTATTCCGATAAGCTGGCACTGAACGCGTCATACACAGGACCTAACCAGCCAGTGTATTTCAGGCTGAAATTTTGCTATTGAACAAGGTGCACGTATGATTGAAACCAGGGACCTACCTTCTTCGGACTTGATAATATGTGTGGACAATCAAGTAGCAGTCAAATCGCTGGGATCCCACGTCGTCAAATTAAAGGAGTTACGTTGATTATCTATGCCGTATATACCGATACGCCTCTACAACGTTCCGGGCCACAGTGACGTAGAGAAAAATGAAGAGGCGGACAAACTGGTACGGAAGGAATTGATGATATCTGAGGAAGACACGATATAGGGAATATATGTACGCCTACAAGAATACTTTTTTAAATTGGAAAAAATACTACACATACATACCCAGTTGTAGTTGCCGAATTTTAAAACTGTACAAATTTCAAAGTGGACATCCGGAAAACCAGGGGGCTACTTCAGTTTGACAAAAGAACGGTTCGCATTCTAACAGGAATTCTAACGAGGCACAGTTCTGTTGGCAGTTTCGCTAACAAGCTTAATCTGTTCCAGCAGGATTACTGCAAAAACTGCCAGGATGTGAAAGAAATGGAATCGGTACGGCATCTTTTACGTGAGTGCCCTGAACTTTTAAACAGACGTCATCGGTTTTCTGGTGACAGAACGTTTAAAGATCTGGGTATAGTGATAACCGCGCCACTAAGGCAACTTACCGATTTCATCCGGAGTTCGAGGTGATTTACACCCACCACTAACGGATCATGTCATGGAGGCTTACCTCACACTGGATAACACACTGGGCCATAGGGTCCACCGAGTGAATTTGCTTGTGAACGGCAAGCTACCAGCTAACCTAACCTAATCTACAATCCGTAAACACAATTTCTCTTGAATCTCTCCCTTTTACCTAGTTCCAACATAATGTACTACAGGGGAAAGGGCCATTCACAAAGGATTGGTAGTACCTATTAAAAAATAATCACCCTGTATATTGAATTCAGTGGAAAACAAAAAATATTATTTCTATTCAATCAAATAGCGAGCACTTTGGATTTTCATTTTCATTCGATTATGCATGAGTCTCTTAGTATTGTAGAGTTGAAACTCAATTTCAGAAGTAAGGTAATTTGGAAAAAATAATACTGAAGTAAAACTTATGCTTAATTTAGTTAATGTCAGTTGAAAACTGCTGCTTTACTGCTTATATTTAAAAACCCACCTAAGTTTAATGAGATATTTTTTCTAACATCAATGTTCTGTTTTCTCCTTAAGGATGTACATTTGTAATGTTGCCTGATAAATGAAAAGAACTTTTTTAAAAACTGTAAATAAAGTACGTTAATGTAATAGAAATGTATTGACTACAAATGTCATGAAAAGTTTAATTTTTACTAATATTGGCTAATTAAAGTATTTCCAAGTGTTACATGCGCTGTGACAGTCTGTTGAGAAACCACAACACCCAACATCACACAATTTGCGAGAACCCAAACTATATTTAATTAAATACTACTCAATCGTTATAGGGAAAAGCAATTTGCAGAAACAATTATTTTTTGTCGATGTATATGTATGTAGGTATGCCAGGTATTTGTATTATAGGGTACAGCATCTTCATAATTCATAAAATAGTAAGATGCGAAATCTTTAGCGATCTCATTTCGTCTAAATGGTATTATTTGTGTGATTTGTAGTCCGCAGCTATGCGAGCCATTATAGATAACTACGGAGAGAGTAGAAGGGGGGGGGGGCACCTTTTCAGACGCAAGAAGAATGTGCTGGAATGGTAAGAGCATACGGATATCCAGCCGAGCCGAAGTAGAAATGATGCTCGAAAGTTCTATCTAAGGGTTAATCATCCAACCGAAGGTTTCAATCTTCCTGCAAAGAAGAAAACGGAAACTTCGTTAGAAATTCGCAAGGCTCTTGGCTGAGATTATAGAGACAACACTTCTCTATTTTATTACGAGGCCATGTCGATACCAATTACGCCTCTAAAGATGTTGATGTACTGAATCCAATCGATGATAACGGATTGCAGATTTTTCTGCCATGAAGTGGTTCAATTCACGATTATGTTATTTCAGAACAAAAAGCCGCAGGTCTTAATGGCCTGCCCGCTGAATTGTATAAAACCGGAAAATGAACTGGTTGGGTTCTGGTTGGTAAGTACACATGAAATTTTCAGTATGAGTGAGTCAAGAGTATTGAAATTTAACTATTCATTCGTACTCCCTACAATATTGATTTATAAGTACAGGTTGCAATAAGTACATATGAGTACAACGTTGACATCAAACTCATAACATTCGAAATATGTTTGATTCACGCGTCTACTCATTCAGTTCAGAAGAAAGAAAAAGACAGACAGCAATCAAAGCAAACACACAACCTTCTAGCGAGTATTGTAGAGTTCGTACGCGAATCATATCGTGTAAATGTTGAGTAAAGGAGAGTCTAAATCAAAAACATCATGCGTATTGTTAAACTTTAAACTTTGAATATTAGTAGTATGACTACGATGTTAAAATAAATATAGACGCGTATAAGAATCAGAAATTATGAGTGTGATTTAAATCTACTGATATTTTTGAATACTAATTGCTGTCCTAAAAATGGGAGACCTCTCGATATGCGCCAACTACAGGAGAATAAGTCTGCTCCCTGTCGCATACAAGGTTCTTACGAGCGTGTTGTGCGAACGACGGAAGCCACTCGTCAAAACACTGATTGGATCTTATCAGTGCGGCTCCAGACCTGTCACCATCGACCAGATCTTCACATTACGCTAAATCTTGAAGAAGATCCATAAAAAACAACTCGACACACACCATTTTATTCGACACACACCGACTATAGGAGTCAAGATTTTGCCGCAATGTGTGAGCTTGGTATTCCTGCGTTGCTGACAAGGCTATGAAAATGAATGACATTGAATAACTCCTGCAGCTTCCTCAAGATAGGAGTGGACCCCTTCGGACTATTGTATCAGAGAATGAAGTCCCATATCATGCGACCTCTTCAACTTCGTCGTAGAGATTGTTCTGTAAAAGGCGAATGCATTGCAATGGCACTATTTTCCACAAAACTGTCCTGTTTCTTTCGTATGCTGACGGCAATAACATATTAGTGTGCTATCATAAGTACTCCTATGGTCTCTTGAGTAGCGGAGACCTGTTTCCTACGACCCAACTTCTACTCTATAAGTCACTCATTCTCCTTGTGTTTATCTAAGGCGCAAAAACATGGATAAATAGAACAGTCCTACGTTGGCTGTTCACTTGATTGGTGTGACCAACTGACGAAGGCGTGTAAGAAGCATAAGTGCTTGGAAGAATATGTTAATGCAGGCGGAAGTGTGAAGAACGTATTGTTAATAGCTAGTTAAGTAAGTAGGTAAGATGGTTGAGGCCAACAAACAAAAGACAGCTGCAAAGTCGAACAGAACGATGTTGTGCTCAGAGTGTTATGGTATCTTCAAAAGGACATTCCCCAATGAACCACCCTTTTTCTTTCATTCAAGCAATAAGCAATTCAACAATTTATTTTGCTTCCTTAAAAATGAGCTTCAAAGTATTTTTTCTGAAAACCCACTGGTGTTTGTTCTTAATTAAATTGTAACGACACAGAAAAAACACACACTGGCATACTTTTCCAACCAAAATAATAACAATGGCAACAACAACAACAACATTAGAGGGGGAAAAAGATCTATGAAAATATTTACTCACTTCACAAGTTTATTTTTCTTCCTTTTTCCGGTTCTAATGTTTCTTTTACTATCTGGAAAATCAGAGAGAGAGCGAAAGAAAAACAACAACAACAACTAGTAGCAACATCTACAACATACAAGTACACATGTATTCCATATTTGTATAGTAAACATGTATAGTACATGTGTTTAAGTGTGTATGTTATTACGAAAACTTAGAACAGGTTGTACAACAGCAACTACAATAACAACAAGAAGAAATATCGTTATAGAAAATATTTTCTACAGAGCATTTAAGTTAATGCTGTTACTTTTGCTGTTTGTTGTTGTTGTTGTTGCTGTTGTTTTGTGCTGTTGCTGCTTTAAGGATAACGAGAAATTGATGTTCATGAAATACAACAAATAATGGAGTAAAAGCCCTATGAAAAGAAAAATGTAGTGAAAATGGCAAAAGCAATTGAGGGAAAAGACGATTTGTTATGTTTTTTTTAAAGGAAATTAAGAACTTAAAGAAAAATTAGAAATTAAAAACTTAAAAGTAAAAGAAAAACAATGAAAAATTTACAACTTAATTTAAAACAATAATGAATAAGACATTTCTATAAGAAAAGAAATTTTCAATGGCCAAAATTAATTTGATCTGAAGAATGTTAATTTTTCCGGAATTCCTTTTAAGTTCACTCACCACTTTCTAACAATACATACATACATAATTGGCCATTACAACCCTTCAGTCAGGATTACGGCCTAGCTTCTAACACCAATCATGTTGTGGACGTTAATTTTATACGTGAGTGTCGGGACCTACAGTTTAACGTCGACCCCGAACAACAGATTTTATTTGAGAAACTTTTTCATGGCAGGTTTATTTATTCTCAGAGTTTTTGCCAGAAATCTGCTGAGTGGAAGTCCCCGAAGGAATATTTTTCATATTTCGTTTTGATGTCTGACCTGGGATACGAACCCGGGCTTTACGTCTAATAACCAACACACTACCTACTAGATTACGGCGACTTAACAATGGTCTGTAACAATAGTCTGTAACAATAGTCTGTAATAATCGAAGACATCGTCGTCTTAGTCGCCGTAGTCTAGTAGGTAGTGCGTTGGCTGTTGGCTTATTGGACGTGAAGCCACAGTTCAAACCCCAAGTCAGATATCTCCAACAAAACAAAATATAAAAAATATTTCTTCGGCGACTTCATCTCAGCAAGTTTCTATTAATAACACTGAGTATGAATAAAATTACCATGAAAAAGTTTCACAAGAATCTGTCACCCGAAGTCAACATTAAACTATAGATCCCACGATTCATGTATAAAATTAATTAGGTCGTAACCCTAAAGGGCCAATTATATATGTATGTATGTATCGTCGTCCTCGTTTTTCGATTTGACTGGAACTTTCAATCTGCCTAGTTGACTACAACTTCACGGACGTTGTTTGAGCATACGAGTACATTTACATTAGAAAAATAATCTCACCTGTTACAGTTTAAATATTTATGGAGTAATGTTCTCTCAGTGGTACAAGATTAACCAAATATTCTTCAGTTTAGAGAAGAGCTTATCACCCTACAGGGTACATCCATGTTGTACCTGTAAAATATAACGTATATTCGTTTCCAATATGTCGTACGGCTCCAATATCCCAATGTTGTTAAGATACCAGCATCCATATAAACTTCCCCACCTTTAAATTTTGTTACAGTAAGGTGTACCAACAACCAACAACTTCAAATAACAGACACAAACAAATAATTTCCAAAACAAAGATTCTTGATGAGTTCAACTGGGTTTCCGGTATTGTTTGTAGGACCACACTCGAAATGGAATAATTTTCCACAATCAAAGTAAATAAAAACTTGCACACACACATACGTACACACACTTTAAGAACAACAAATATTTTCTCTTCCTAGCAAACAAACTACTTAAGGATTAAATAAATTGTCCTTAATTCTGTTTTTCTTTTAATTTGGTTTTTTGTTTTTTTTTTATCCTGGTTTTGTTATGAACATAGAATAAATAATAAGAATTAGATGAGTCTTAAGACGAACAGTGGCTCAGTAATGGTTTTTTCTTTGGAAATAATAAATTTAAGGAATTGTACTTAAAAAAATTTAAAAGGATATTAAGAGAAAACTTTTCAGGTTTTAAAAACGCTACATTTGTATTAAATTTTGTATTTGTATCGCAACAGCCTAGTTTTTTATAGTAAAGTGATATTTAAATCATATATACTTACGTTCGCCGTAGTCTAGTAGGTAGTGTGTTGGCTTATTTAGACGAAAGGCCCGAGTTCAAATCCCAGGTCAGACATCAAAACGAAAATATGAAAATATTTCTTCGGCGACTTCCTCTCAGCAGATTTCTGGCAAAAACTCTGAGAGTAAAAATTGCCATGAAAAGCTTCTCAAAAATCTGTCGTTCGGAGTCGACGTTAAACTGTCCCTCCACTCATGTATAAACATTAACACACACAACATGAGTGGTGTGAGAAGCTAGGCCGTAATCATAACTGAAGGGCTGTAATGGCCAATTATGTATATACTTACTTACGTTCTTACGTACCTAATTGGTCATTACAACCGTTTAGTCAGGATTACGACCTAGTTTCTCCCACCACCCATGTTGCCCGTGTTGAATTTAGCCATAAGTGGCAGATCCAGAGTTTGAAGTTGACTCCAAACGATAGATTTTTTCTTTTCTTTTCATGGTGATATTATTTACTCTCAGAGTTTTTGCCGGATGACTGCTGTGAGAAACATGACGAAGAAATATTTTTTCATATTTCGTTTTGTTCGAGATGTCAGAGCTGACCCAAGACCCGCATCTTATAAACTAACACACTAACACCTATGTACTGCACTAGGGCAACTGATATTGATTTAATCACTGGATTTCCCTTGCACTTCACTAGATTTAAGTTAGGACTTCACTAGATTGTCCATTACATCACTCACCTATTATTCTTACGATATTTTTTGTGGTCAATACTCAGGGGATGACCCCTATTCGAAAACATACATGAAAGATAGTTTATAGGAGTAAGAAAAGAGAGGGTAGTGAGCGACACTTTCTTTTTTGCTTTTTAGTAACAATTCTCACTTTCGTGTGATGAGTAATCACATTTAATGTCAGAGACAATGAAAAACACCCAGAACCTCTGGTGGGAGCATCACCTACTATTCTTACGATCTTAAGCCCTATAATGTTGTAGCAAGGAAATTGTAAGATTGTTAATGTGCGCCTACCTCCGCCAAATCAAAATCATCCTCAAGGAATACACAAAACTGTGTCATTTTCTAAATATTGTGTGCAAAAGATGTTGATTCTGCAAATTAACGCTTTCGACATGTTTCTAAAACGCTAAAACCTGAAAACCAGGAAACACCGCCGGTGGTTTGTAGAGGAGCAATAATCGAAACTAAAGCCTAGCCGTGGCCAAACGTCCCGGTGACGTTTTGAGCATATAAAGATCCATGTAAAAGCTTCCCGAAATTGCATTATGGTTCGGTAATCGTAACGTACGTTTCGTTACGTTCCATCGACATTTGGCTAACCGAGGCTTAATATTGAAAATTTTTCATTTAAATAGATGAAAAAGCTTGCATTCCATGCAAATTCTTCGACTCTCCAGATTTCGAAATTTTGTGGTAGTATTCGTCTAAAAGGGGGATTCTGCGTTATTATTATTTTATCATTTAAATATTTTTGAGTACCTGCGTAACCAGTTAAATCTTGAATAAATCTTCATTTGTGTCTTTAAACAAAAAAAGTCATTTGTACCAAGCAAGTGATGATCATATCAAATTTATTCTCTTTTCCTATTTTGAGCGGCTTTACTACCCATAATTTTTATCCGATTTAAAGTCTGAGTGATGATATTTAATCCTAAGAATTTCATTCATTTTTCCATACTCAACACTAAAAATTTTAAATTTTGCCACAAGTTTTTGCAAAACGGACCACTGTGAGGCGTAGAGATACTCTCTTTTTGATTCATAGATTTTATACCAAGTATATTTTAATTTTACACCAAAGATAACATGAGAATTATAAATTAAAAAAAGAAAAGAAATGAAATATTTCAGAAACTGAATTTATAATAAAAATTGGAAAGCTTTTATGCAAAGACACTTGTGGTAAGTAAATATTATTATTTTTAAAAAATTTTAAATTATTGGATTTTATATATCAATAAAGAGAAATAGCTTTCAAAGATAATCTAGTGACAAAAATTTTTTTTATACTTAAAAATGTGCACAGTTTTCGTATGAGACAGTGACGGTAAGTATCATAGAAAGATGAAGAGATAGACACATCCAGGGCGATTATATGACTTACGTGACAACACTTTAGTCAGGATTACGACCTAGCTTCTCACACTAGCCATGTTGTGTATGTTAATTTCATCCATAAGTAGCGGGACGTACTGTATAAAGTCAACTCCGAACGATAGACTTTTGACCAACTAGAGCTTTATGCCGATGACTCAAAAATGCTGGACCGACTTGGTGGTGATATATTTATCAAGGATTCTGATATTAAGCTTTGATATTAACTGTCTGGCTGCTATAATATTTATTTTCCAAACGGAGTACATGGTTATCTTGGAAGCGTCGCAATTCTTGTTATCTGCCGGGATCCTGAAAATTTATTAATTTTCTTGCACAGGGAAACCGCGACAAAGTCCCTAACGAACGTTTCTTCGACATTCATCTTTGTTCTCGGTTGCCAAGGTTTTGTCAGGGAAATTTCGGATCATTCAAAGCTAACATTGTATTACTGGGCGAAAGCGGAGTTTACAATCGCCAATATTTTAGAGGACTTAGGTATTCCAATTGCCTCAATTAGACTAGGTATTCTCTGATCTTCACAGGAATGTTAAACTTTGTTGGCAGCAGGAAAGTACGTGTAATATTGTTGGAATCTGCTGGACTAATATGGATAAGAAGGGGACTGATTCACTTTTGTTGCCAAATCGCATGGCCATCTCTCAAACAAATGTAATTCTCAAGGGCCACTGTCTTATTAAATGGTATACCAATAGAATTGGTATTCCATCGAACGATTTTTGCACAAGCTAAGGTTAACTTGCACCTTATGCTTTGCGGTGAAGAGGCACAAGTTTTTAAGCTCACACTTTTCTGTCATTCATGGCTGAACTCTCCAATCTATAGAGTGTATTCTGAAATCAGGTTTGTTCACTTTAGCAAGTGTTTGATCTCCTGATTGTACCTAAGTGGGACTTCAGCCTTAAAGAACTCAAACTTAATAATTTTACAATTTTACAGTCTTACTAGCTGTCGCCGTACTACATTGAGTTACAGATAACATCTGACATCTTGAAAAAAAAACTGTAGTAATTCTTTGGGATTTCCTCTGAGACATGTACACACATAATTGCGTGTTGTGTGTTAATTTTATGTATGAGTGGCGTGATCTACAGTTTAACACTGACACCGATTGTCAGATTTATAAGAAACTTTTCATGGCAATTTTAAAGGAAGTCACCGAAGAAATATCTTTTATCGTATTTCGATTTATTCGGGTTGTCTGACCTGGGGTTTGAACCATGGCCTCACGTATAATATGCCAACACACCACCTACTAGACATCAGCAACTTCAAGCTCTTAGATAGTCGTCGTTAAATAACATGTTCCCCCACTCGCGCACTTAATTAGCATACACAACCTGACGTAATACGTTTGAAACAATGAGTCCTAAAAAAATAGCCTTTAAATTCCTTACTTCAATTTAAGATGTTTAACGAAATTCCAGCTATGATAGCTATTGCTGTTGTTGACTTGTAAATTAAATTAAAACACGTGCCTTAAACTAAATAAAAAAAATGTTGCTTCATTATGTAGTCACAACAATTTCTGGAAAAAAGGAATACCGAGAAAATTGGAAGATTATTAATTCAAAAATAATTCTGTATTAAAACAAAAACGCTAAAGAATTCTACAAAATTTACATAAAAACACTTCGTTATTGCTTCTAACTCTCCTTACATTTGGTGATTAATGAAAATATTTCAAATGGAATAACAATACGAGGAGTAGTATTTCAGTATTACAATGAATTTTTTTTAGCGGCAAAGAGGCGATGGCAAAGGTATAAAACAAAAAAACATTTTTTATTTACCTTGCCAGTGAAGAAAAACAAAATTTCATTGCTGTCCTTAACAGAGAATCATACCTTCTCAGACTCTCTATTACTGTGGTTACGAAAAGGACTCTGAAGTAGAGGTGAACACACGCAAACAAAAATAAAATGCAATAATAACTTACATTGTAATTAGATAAATACAAAACTTTTCTTCTGAAATTCTCTGATAAATTTCTTTACAGGTTTTGTCTTTATCCTGGACGTCAAGAGAAAGTTTGCCATTTTTACTGATGCTGGTTTTTCGTTTTCGTTACTAAAAAAGGAAAACAACAACATGATTAATTGTTAACAATTGTTGTCATCTTTCTTCTGTCGTTTTTCCTCTAAATATACGCTTAGTTTAACATGATATAAATTAAACATAAAAAGACAACAACTACAATAACAATACACCAATAAACTATTTATTGCGTTTAAGGAGTAAGAGAAAGAAATATTTTGTAAGTCACAGCTTGCAATGGATAGTTTCGAAAATAAAACTTCAACAACATTTTGTTGCATTGAAAAACTCGACCAAAACTCTGTCATGCAACACTTTTTTTTATTTACTCATTCAGTTTTCTTTTGTCGTTTGTTGTATTAATAATTCATTCACTCTCTCATTCACTCAGTTGCGCATTCAAATTGTAAAAAATATTTCAAGCAAAAATATTTTACATAAGTAATCATCATACAACAGTGCAAAAAACAAGTAAGAAAACTACAGTCGGTAAAATTAGTAATTGAAAGCCGATACCACTGTCGTTAATATCGGGTGGGACCCCTATCGGTGTAAATTTGAACCATCGGTTATTTCGAATTTGGCAATACTTATGTCACTCTATTCTGTCACAGTTCAGTATATTATCTTCACTAAACGTAATGAATCAATTTAAGCTTGAGGAACGGTGGGGTTTATTGGGCCAACGAGAAACTACACGATGATGTCGAGATTGCCAAGAAAAATCATCTTCTCAGATGAAGGTTTCATCTTGGTGGGCACGTTAATAAGCAAAATTGCCATATTTGGGGCTCAAAAAACCTACACGTGGTCTTACAGAAGCCAATTCACCCATTACGAGTGAATGTTTGGTGTGGCTTGTGCAGCGGAGGCAGCATTGGCCATCAGAAGCGCAGGCCATATTTCGTTGAAAATGAGGGTGGTGCGACCATTACGATCAATGGAGGCATCTATCGCACCATGATAACCGATTTTTTTGTACCCGCTTCAGCAAGATAGTGCAACTTGTCACACATCTCATGCCACAAACGATTTATGCGTCAAACGTTTGGTGGTCGTTTAATTAGCCGAAATGGTAATGTCAATTGGCCAAGAAGCTGCGATTTGACCCCGGTTGACTATTTTCTGTGGGACGTTGTTAAAGAGAAGTGTTATCCCCACAAACCAGAGACAATTGAACACTTGAAGGCCAACATTCGCCATGCCATTACTGAGATACGACCCCATACATTCGAAAAAAGACATGAAAATTGATCGATCGAATGAGGTACTTTGAGGCACCACAGCGGCAGCCATATGAATGGGGGGAGCGGGTATGTATCTACAAGGCAACGCTACTGATTGGTTCCAACTAGGCGGGGCCCGGTGCTATCCTTGTAGGTGCATGCCAAGCAGCTCACAGCCTCCGTATCTTAGATCAGGCGCTCCCCGGGTACTGGTACTCAGCATCCGCTGAGTACTTGCTAATGTGAGAAGGCAAGATTGGCGACTCGGCACGACCTTGACTATGAATGAAAAATCGATTATGAAGATGACGCATGTGGGCTGACGTTTGTTGCATTCTGTTACCTGAGTACACCGGATGAAAACCGGTCGAAATGGCTTTCAGGCTAATGTTGCAGACGCCTCCGTTCCGTTAAATCCGTGGCAGGGCTTCAAGTACGTTCGATTATCGTCGCCATTTAGTTGGTGGTGCAGGTTTAGTTGAGATGACTCCTAATTAGTGTCCGACCTGGCTCTGAACGCAAACTCCCATGAAGATTTGCGTCAACCCTCGCGAGGACCTCACTGATTATCATAGGCACCCTCGGGGTCTTTAAGGGGCAACTGCATACCCGATATGAGATAGCGGCTTGAAGATGGGACCCAAATAAAAAAAATGAATAGAAAAATAACAGAAGTAGAAGAGATGATTCAGGGCGAGGTTGCCTTTATGAGCAGCCCAAAAATCAGGCGATCACCGGTGAAGAAATCCCAAACGGTGGCGAACTCTCAGGGCACATCTGCGAGGAGCACTGGGATTGAGAAAGGTGTCACGACACCTAAACCTGCGCGGGAAGGTGCACAATCGCATGCACTGCAACCAGTACGTGGAGGAACAGGGGAACCGCTTTTGGGGCACAGTTCCCCGAGACAGGAGTTTATATCCAAGATGAGGAACTCAGAGGAGGAGACCTTTGCTAAGTGCGAAAGTGCTATCCGCAGGATTAGAGCGGCAATGACGAAGGCAAGGAACATCAGTATGGAAGTTCAGAGCGGAGTATCAGAATTAGAGGAGCTCATTGAAGTAATGAGGAGCTACAGAGAAAACTGGAAGACCGCAGAAAAGGAAAAGGAAGCGAGTAAGGCCCTTGAGGGCGCGAGGAAAACCGGGAACGAGTGTGATGTCTCCACACCTGTAAGTTCCCTCAACAAGCGAGGCGCCTCAAGCCCGGCGGAGATCCGCCCGGAAAAGAGGCCGAGAGCAAAACCGGCAGACACGGCACAGCTCAAGGAAACATTAGCTGACGAAGAATGGAAAACAGTTAAGAGCAAGAAATCGACGAGGAAAGAGAAAAAGGAGCGACGAAAAACTGTGAAAGAACGTCCAGAAGCTGTGATCATTCACCCAACCGAGGGGCGCAGCTACGCTGATGTTCTGAGGAACATACGAAGCAACATAAAACCAGAGGAATCGGAGATAGCGATACGCGCCGTCCGGAAGACAAAAACAGGGGCCATTCTGATTGAAATGGGTAAAGGAGGCAAAAGAGACGAGTTCAGGGAGAACCTAAAGAGCGTCCTAAATCAAGAGGCAACCGTGAAGGAGCTTGTACCTACGGTCACTTTGGAGATTCGCGACCTGGATGCCCTCACAACCACCGAGGAAGTTTCGGCAGCGGTACAAAGAGAAGCGGGCGAAATGAATCCGGATATATCCATTCGTCTAACCGAGGCAAACAGTCGGGAACAGAAAAGAGCCTTCGTGACAGCCTCTGCTAGCTGTGCGAATGCGCTTCTGAAACTACAGAGGATCAAAATAGGCTGGACACGCTGCAGAATAACTATCAGAGACGAACCGACACGCTGTTACCGATGCTTTCGAATAGGGCACAGACAGTGGGAATGTGATGGACCGGACAGGTCAAACCTGTGCATGAAATGTGGCGAAAAGGGACATAAGAGAAAGGAGTGCCGAAATGCACCGAAATGTTGCATATGCTCTGAGAAGCCGGGAAAACGTCTGGATCACCTCCCGGGATCGCGGGGCTGTGAGATGAGCATACGAAAGGCAGCATGAGGATTTTGCAGCTGAATATGAACCGAGGGAAGGTGGCTTTTTCTTTGCTATCGCAAATAGTCAGGGAGCAGGACGTTGACGTAGCCATTATAAGCGAACAGTACGCATCAAAAAATAACGGATTCTGGCTGGGCGATGAAACATCCACAGCAGCCATATGGATACCGGATAACCAGGGTCCCCGACCGAGAAGATCTGGTAGGGGAGATTGTTTCACCTGGGTACAGTTTGATGAGATTACTCTAATGAGTTGTTATTTGTCTCCCAATGACGACGTGGGAACCTTTGAGGAAAAATTGGCCAGAATCGAGGACGCAGTGGCGCGGATCGGCGGCAACCTCATAGTGGCAGGCGACTTTAACTCCAGAGCTGTAGAGTGGGGAATGCAGAATACCAACCCAAGAGGCAGGCGAATTGTGGATATGGCAGCTCGAACCGGTCTGGTCTTCGCGAATGAGGGGAGCGTAGCTACCTTCAGACGACCAGGCTGCGAGGGGACCATCCCTGATATAACTATGGTCTCGGAGAGCATGTATCATAGAGTGAGGGACTGGAAGGTCTTGGAAATATATACGGGCAGTGATCACCAGTACATATCGTACACCTTTACTTCAAGGAATAGAGTAGAGGAGGACAATTACATCACGAATAGTCGAAGATGGGATGCACGGAAATTGAATGCGAATCGGCTAATTTTAGAAGTGGACAGATTGTGTAGCAGAGTTGAATTCTCGGACGATGCGAGGACGAGAGTAGAACAAACCATGGAGGTAATAAGACGCGGATGTAAAAAGGCAATGCCCTTATTCAGACCCCCGAATATCAGGAAGAAGGCAGTGTATTGGTGGGACGACAACATCGCAGCACTCAGGCGGGAGTGCCTACGACTACGGCGGAGGTACACTAGAGCTAGACCCGACGGACCAGCTGAAGAGGAAATGCGGGCATACAAAGAGGCAAAAAAGTCACTGAAGAAGGCCATAACGCTCAAGAAAAATCAGGCATTCCAAGAACTACGAGATGACGTGAACGTAAACCCTTACGGACTTGGATACAAAATTGTAATGGACAAACTGAACAGGAGGAAACCAATGGAAATTATGGACGAGCGAATAATGAGAAATATAGTGGATACACTATTCCCTACTCATGAACCAGTGAACGAAGGACGACAGAATATGCTCAATACGGAATTTTTACCATTCACCGCAGAGGAGCTAAAAGTAGCCGCAGCAGGACTAAAACCCGGTAAGGCACCAGGGCCCGACGGCATCCCGCCTGAGGTAATGCGGGAAATTGCCAATCAAAGACCGGAACTCCTACTAGGAATGTACAACGCGTGCCTAAAAGAGTGTATTTTCCCCGAAATATGGAAGAAACAACGGCTAGTCTTAATAAGCAAGGGAAAGGGCGACCCAGAGGACCCATCCGCCTACAGGCCACTGTGCATGCTGGATACTTCAGGGAAGCTGCTCGAGAGGCTTTTGAAGCCAAGGCTTACAGCTGCTATAGAGAATAGTGGCGGACTGTCGGATAGACAATATGGTTTTCGACCTGGTCGGTCTACAATTGGCGCCCTGAGAGAGGTGACTGAAGCGGCCATGGTCACACAGCGAGGAAATAACTTTTCGAGGCCTGTGCTACTGCTTGCGACTTTGGACGTTAAAAACGCGTTCAATAGTCTTAGATGGAGCGATGTATTAAATACTCTGGAGTACAAATTCTCGGTGCCACACTACATCTTGGCCATGATAAGTAGTTATCTGAGTAACAGACAGCTGGTGTATAACACAAGCTCAGGACCAAAGGTGAAGCTCATAACATCAGGTGCGGCACAAGGATCTATCCTAGGCCCCGACCTATGGAACGTTAACTACGATGGAATCCTGAGAGAGGATATGCCAGAGGGAACCTTTTTGGTTGGATACGCGGATGATATTGCAGCTGTTATTACGGCCAGGAATACGGAAGAGGCACAGCGAAAACTTAGACGTGTCATATTAAGAACAAAAACGTGGTTGGATTCCCACGGCCTAGACCTGGCCATGCACAAAACGGAATTACTACTGATCACTGGTCGTCGTATCCCTTTGCACGTGGACATGAGTATTGGAAACGAGGTAATCAGGACCAAGAGCTCGGTAAAATACCTGGGAATAAGGCTGGATCCCAGGCTGACATTTTCGTACCAGATTCAGTACTCTGCTAACAAAGCCCAGAAGATCGTTGGACAGCTCAGCAGATTAATGGCGAATATTGGAGGACCGCTACCGACGAGAAGGAGACTCCTGATGGAGATCGGAAACAGTATTATGCTCTATGGGAGCGAGATTTGGGCCGAAACGCTAGATGTCAAAAAGCGGGCAAGGTCACTTGTATCGGTACAGAGAACGGCTGCATTGCGTATCACGTCGGCATATCGCACAGTGTCCGCCCCAGCCGTACTTGTGATAGCAGGTACAATCCCTGTGGATCTGCTGGCGGCAGAGCGGATGGAGATATATAGAGCGAAATCGGCTGGAGATCATATAACCGGCCACTTCAGGGAAAACACCGTCTCAAGATGGCAACGACGATGGAACGAGGAAGATAGAGGAAGGTGGACGGCGAGACTTATCCCGGACATAAGGCCATGGATTGGTCGGAAATTTGGAGAGGTAAACTATTACGTTACGCAGATGCTATCGGGTCACGGATATTTTAGGAAATATCTGCACAGGATAGGCAAGACCGCTTCCCCTCACTGTCTTTACGAAGAAGGGGAAGTTATTGATGATGCAGAGCACACGGTTTTCGAATGTGCACGCTGGCAGAGCTATCGCTCTGTACTGACGTCGGAAATCGGAATGATCACGGCCGCTAACATTGTCGGTGTTATGACTTCGAGCAGAGAAAATTGGGCCTCAGTGGCGAATTACGTGGAGCGCATTCTAAGGCTGAAGAAGAGAGACCTTGAGGCTGCAGAACAGGCAGGCACGCCGGCATAATTGATACGGACACATGTGTCAAAGGAAAACGACACGGGATCCTTATCTGAAGGAATAGTGGAGACACGTGAATGTCTCCTCAACTTACGACACGCAATCCGGACGCGGATATGAACACGAAGGGGCCAAATGGCCAAAAGGACTCCACTCCGAAGTAATACCACCGTAGTTCCGGAGTGGGCACAAGTCCACGAGACGAGGGGGGGAGTTTAGTGGGTGAGGGCCCCACACACGGAGGATGTGACGACTTCCTCTATGGTGCGGTTAGGAACATTCACCCCTCCTCGGCGTGAAAAAAAAAAAAAAAAAAAAAAAAAAAAAAAAAAAAAGCCATATGAATGAAATAATATTCCATTTCTAACCGGAAAAATTGTATTTCACAACAAAAGAATAAATTTGGCATAATTTGGAACCGCTTTTTGTTTCATTGCATTTTTAAATTTAAACTTTTAAATGGCCCACCCTATACATTTATAGGCTGCTTCTATAGTTGCTGTATGTAGATAATATACAACTGCCCACAATGGTCTATGTAATGTAGAATATTTTAATTTGCCTCTTAAACTTGGAGAGAAGTGCAGCTGAAATACTCCTATTGGTCACTGAAGCTTACCATAAGGTTTCCATTCCGAAAGAATGCACAACACCAATAGGCCCCAGATCTGTTCTGTATACAACGAACCCAACCTCCCACATGGAGTTGCATTCGGGTGGACTACTCTGTATAGACGAAACATAATATGTATCAGACTACCAACGGTGCTCTACGTACCACTTACTCTAGTTTCAATTCCTGGCACATCATTCCTTTTGGGCATTCCTCTATCTTGGAAGTTAATACCTCAGCCCCATCAGAATATTATTTGGATGGAAGTTTTCATTTCTGATTCCGAGCAGAGACGACTGGATCTCTAACAAGATAATTTTTCTGGAATTCCTGGATGTATATATACTCTGATAGCTCCAGACTCGATTATAGGGTTGGTAGCGGTGTCTACTCTGGGAAACTCGACCTAAACATTTGGACAAAAGTTTTCATATCTGATTCCAAGCGGGGGCGTCGGGATCTCTAACATGATAATTTCCTCGGAATCCCTGGATGTATAGCTTAAGATAGTGGTGAACATTTTACGCATTAAACGAAGGCAACTGTAGGCTATTGTAAAAAAGAGAGAGAACTGGAGAAAGTATGCTTATGACTTTTGCTCTAACTAGGAGCCTAATACATATACTAGGAGCACCCATACATATATGCCATTCGACGTGATTTGTTCAATAGATTCATTGGATCCCAATAGTGTCGATTTTATTGCCCACATAACGATACGAATTTTGTTGTTTTTCTTAGAATCTAACATCATTTGTTGCTGTTACCCACCCTTATATGAAATGAAACCATTGAAAATTATGGTATAAAATGAAAAGACGGATGTGATTAAAAACTTTTCTTTTTCCCCCTAAAATTGTTTTTTGTGGCTACTGACCCACTTGCATATCACCATAGAAATGGTGGTTTTGAAACATTGACCCTTTTTTTCGTTCATAATAAAAGAAAATCCATTAAACTTAATGCTGTGTTTTAAATTTTCTTTTTTTCTTTTATTTTCCTTTATCCTTTTGGAAACGAATAATAATGGGACATGGTGATGGTGCACAACAAATGGTTTTATTTTTTTGAAGTTGCTTTTTGGTGTTTGTTCGTAATTTTTTTTTACTTTTTTTTTGGTTTTTTTCCTTTGTAAAGTTTATAATAAATTCGAAGTAATAAATAAAAGAATGTTTCTTACGTAAACCATAATTAGTTACAAATATTTGCTTCAATCAACTAAACTATAAAGGGAGTATAACGAAAGAAAAAAGTTATAAAAGAATATAAAAGAATGTTTGGGGAACACATTTAAGAGCTAAGATAACAGATTAATATTCTTGTAAATAATGGTTAGTAAACATTATTAAAAGTCTTCGAAAATAGCGTCTCGGTTTCACCTGGATTATAATTACTAAGCTTCCTCAATCGCAATAGCCAGACTGAAGAAACTAGAATGACTTTAAGTTCTCAATTAAAGTTTTGGTTATTACTGTGCAGTATTATGTCTTTCCAGTTTCTGTATTATATAACATCTTCCATATAGTACGACTCAATCATTACCTCGTCACTTTTTTCGAAAGGAATATAGTAGGATGACCATAAGTCTTCAACTTCAGTAGGTTTTCAATTTAACGAACCTAATTGTTGTGCGGCCTGTTCCTTAAGATGATTTATTCGTTATATTCAGTATCAAAATAAAAAGGAAAATCAACCTTCATTTTATTTATAACCCAAATTATATGTAGTATTTTTAATATTTTGCTATGAAAATTATATTCATTCTATTACAGTAAATGTTAGCTGAACAGACACTGTTAACCAAAATTCGAACAATTTTAAAAAGGTGCGGTTTTCCGACACATAGTGAGCTAGATAACTATTGAACCAAATATTTCAAATACAATTTTCGTTACGGTGGGATATCGTTGAGGACTTTTGGACTGGACCGTATCCGTCTTTGCTGGGTTCCGGGCCATAGCGGAATACTGGGTAATGAGACGGCGGATGCCCTCGCAAGGTTAGGTTCGCTTTCTGGGGGCGATTTAATAGTTGGTCCTGACCCCCCGGTCTATCACCTCTACGATCTCATCAATGGATTGGTCGGGGAGGAAGAGCAGAGACGTTGGGGGAACGGATCGGGTTGTTTTGTCTCTAGATGTCTATGGCCTGCTGTGGACAGTAAGAGAACAGGTTGGCTGCTGGACTTGGATAAGGCCAGCTTAAGGTTGGTTGTCGGTTTTATCACGGGGCACTGCGAGATTAGGTTGCTGACGGGGTTCTGGAACAGATCCCAGCCGTACTATTGCAAGGCATGTTGCGATGAGGAGGAGTTGGAGACTATCGAACACCTCCTCTGTAACTGCCCAGCCCTTGGTAGGTTGAGGTTGAGGACCCTTGGCAGGGCCTCCTTTGATAGTTGGAACTCTGTGTCGAGAGCCGACATCAAGGCTCTTCACAGATTCATTAGTGGCTTAGGATGGTTGAGAGGCGATATTGCTTCATCAGGGTAGTCGCGCTCTCTCTTCTTAGCTGTGTTTGTGTAACCCCTCCGCTTCCCATTCTTCCTTTCCTACATCCTCTCCTTTTTTATCCTATTCTCTCTATTATCCTTCCTCTTTAAGGACGTTGTACAATGGGTCAATTCGACCTCCGGGTACTGTACATGTCTTAATTAACAAGTACACGTCCAACCTAACCTACGGTGGGGTAGCCGACGAAGTTAATTTTTTTATATGAACAAAAAAAGTGATTTTTGTAAATTCGATCAATTTTAAAAGGAAGCGGTCTTAGGACCTAGTGGGACAGACAGCTATTAAACCAAAGATTCCAAAGCAGTAACTTTTGAAACGTCGACGAAGATAACTTTTTTCAAGTTTTCAAAAAAGTACTTTATATCCATCGGTCAAAACCAGTTTTTGTTACTTATGACCTGTCGCGTCACAACGGGCCGCTGTGCGTGCTCAAGTGAGCTTTTGGTATGAAGCTACCACACTAACATAGCCTACATAAGACTTAGTTTTTGTACTTAGGACCGGAGATATCAGTGACGTAGCTAATATAGGCTCTGAAGCTAATATCTTTATCATCGACCAAAAAATGCAAGTCATTGGCACAATAATACCAAGTCTTTGTTCAGAAAATGTAAGTCACTGAACAAAAATATGCAAGTAATGGACCTAAAAATGCAAGTCATCTACCAAAGAAATGCAAATCATCGACCAAAAAAATGCATACCATCGAGCAAAAAATGCAGGTCATCGACCACAGAAATGCAAATCATCGACCAAAAAAATGCAAGTCATCGACCAAAAACTGCAAATCATCAACCAAGAAAATGCAAGTCATCGTCCAAAAAAAGCGCAAGTCATCGACCAAAAAGGGCAAGTCGTCGACCAAAACATGGAAATCATTGCACAAAAGATCAACCAAAAAAAATTTAAATCATCGACAAAAAGTGCAAGTGATTGACAAAAACGCAAGACGCCGACGATTTGCCATATCTATGTAGAGAATTTTTTTTGCTCATTTGAAAAAATTTATTTTAAAATTTTAAATTTATATTAGCTTCGGCGCCTATATCTCCTATATCTCCGGTCGCAATGAATCCTTGAGGCTATGGCTATCCAGCCCACTAAGTCCATTTTCCCCACTTTAACGAATTTTGTTCAATTTATGGAAGGCATATTTGGTAAAAATACTTGATTTTTCAAGTTTATTATCTCCAACAAACAAATTATTATTTTATTTTATTTTTTTTTGTTTTTTTTTTTGTGAAATTCAAATGTTTACCCTCCACTTCCTTTTATTTTTTCTCTAATATATCACAATTTTTGTGATTTTTAATCGATTTACTTTCCCAAATTTTTTAATTATGTTAACTTAACAGTCTCTATGAACTTTCGTAGGTAACTTCACACACATTAACATTTAACACAAATTTAACACAAATTTCGAAGTTCTTTATGACATCTTCGTGTATTATTTTAGGTACCTGAATTTCACTTCCAACCAATTATACCGAGTACCAAAATAAAATTTTTGTTCGTCATGTGAGATATTCAGAAGAAAAAAATTGGGTGTTTGTCAAATGCGATGTTCACTGAATCGAATGAGCATTAAACCGGAAATCTACTGTAAATATCTTGATTACCGGACATGTGCTTAAAAGTACCTTTTCTGAAATGTGTTTTAAATGATGATTATTGGACACTTAAAGAAAATTAATTTTGATTGAAAGTCATTTATAATAGTATACCCTATAAAAAACTGTCCACTGACCAGGTAATAAAAACACTTTATGATTCTATGAATGTCATTAAAAACAATAAAATTATTGAAATGTCTATGCAATTATCCCTAAAAAGTGCATGGTATTGTAGGGTACTAACTATTTTCATTTCAATATCCTCCACATTATTTGTTTTAAGTTTCAACACACAAAATTTTTCTACGGAGACTATTTTCATTTAATAAAAACACTTGCGACCAAGGTTTTCACCCCATAACTTTATTTTTTAACCTCAACGGCACTTAAAACTTAAAGTCTACATTTAAGTAAGCGCAACGTACTGTACATAAGTCTACTATTTTTTTTTTTTCAGGAAAAAAATTTAAACTTAAATCAACAACCACATCAATACCTGCCAAAGCAAAAAAAAAGGAAAAAAATTTAAGAATTTATTAGCGATCCTTCGGATACTTTTTTCATAATTTTTTTGAGCGGAAATGTAGCAGTTTTACACAAACTTTTCTACTACCGCTTATGATGATTCTTGGGTCCAACTATTTTTCGTGCCTTTACAGTAGTTTCGACAAACACAAGTAATAATGGAAAGTTTCTACTTTTTCCCTCCATTCACAGGAAACTTTGTTTTTTTACTTACTTTTGGCTAGAATTTATGTGCTGAGCGAGCTGGTAAAGAACGAAAATAAACCAAACATCGCGACAAAACAAATAAACAGCCAAAGAGTCAAGCAACTAGACGACTTGTGTGCTACTACAAACCCATTGTTGGTTGGTTATCCATAGAAATTTGGGTTGTATTGACATACATTTTTACTTCTTGTTTTCCTGGTGGAGTCATGTTTTTATGGGTTTATGCCAAACCAATATTAATATTGATTGAACTTCCAAATATTTATTCACAGACACAAAAAATATTAGTGTGTCGGTGTTGCTGTAGGTGTAGGTGAGTCTTAGCGTTATAACGTATAACAAAAGTTTTACTCGAAAATTATTTGTAAGTTTTCCAAAAGTGTAAAAATCTTAAAAAGATACACACACACAACAGTGCGCACAAATTTTTTTTTATTTTACTTAAGTCCGTCGCCAACTATGAAAAGAAGAATAAACATTAATTCTCAATATACCAATTGTTATTTTTTATGAGCCTTATACGGGAAGTCACTCACTGTGGGCCAAACAGGCCGGCCTCTGCTACCCCCCCACACCTTTCCGGGCACATACCATATTTTGTTTTTTGGAAAAGAGTCTTTGTGGAGCGGAAATAAAACATAATTTTTTTCTCTATACAATGTATGACAGTTTATAGAAACTATTTTTCACCAAAAAAAAAAAGTATAAAAAATAAATTGGCAGTCACTGTATTGCAGTGTGGGTGACTTAAAGTGAATCGAAACAGTTAAGGCGATGGTCATAAAAATATTTCGGGAAGAAAACAGTGAAATAGTTGAAAGGAATAATGACTTATGTGAACATTATTAAAAGAGTGACTGAAATGCAAAATATAGGCTGCTTTAAGACAATCAGAGGACCTACCGTAAAATATGCGAGAAGGATGGCAAACGTTGAAAGATACAAACGATTTTTCAATTCAATGCTTATTCAATACAGTTAACAACGCCATCTTCCGTGTAAATTTCGAATTATTAGTCGGGAAAGAGCGCCTCGTATGTCAACTAATCGAAGCGTCAGTTATGGTCACGTAACGAAACCTACGGAATGTAACGTAACCTACGTTCGTTCTAGAATATGAAAAGCCATAGAAGCGGTTATTGAACCGTAATGAAATTTTGGAAAGCATTTCCATGGTTATCATGTGTTAAAAACGAACGTTTGGAATATTCTACCATAAGACTACTTTTACGCCAACGTATCAACTTTTGAAAACATTGCTGCTGTAAAAGACAGAAAACCCGAAGACATCAATTCGAAATCGTTCCCAACAACTTTAAATTCAACGGACCACTACATAACGAATTTTGACAAAACTTCTCACCTTCAAACGTCCTCAGCCGACCATATCTTTTCCAGGTATATTAGCGTCTTTTACAAATCGCAGCACAATCTGAATTGCCAACACCAACGGAAGTCTTCCTCCTGGAAGATGCTCTAGTAATCCAGTAGCCTTATAAATTTAGCTATCAGAATCGGTGGGATTCTGATAAAATACTACCAGCTAATGAATTTTCTGGGAAGTGATATACCACAATTCGGAATTTGTTCCCGATCTTCGCATAACGAATTTTCGATCCAAATCACCAGCCAGTCGTCCAGAGACTTTCACTATGTGAGCCACCAAGGCTAACATAGCGTTCACGGTGGTATGGTACGCAAGGCACCATTAATAACGATACAGTCGGATCTTTGTATTCTTAGTATCAGGCTCAAATTAGTTGTTGTAGTAAGATATACCCACCATATAAAGTATTCGTAGGTTAAGATAAGTCTGACAACTGCTGTAAAGATCCAAAGAGCCATACTAGATCCTAGATCGTATTACTTCTCTGTTTCCTTATTACTAGCTTAGAGGACAATGGAGGCCTTTTGTATTCTATTAGGGATATTAGGTTTCCAAGACAGCTTTGTAATCAGCATAAGACCAAAGGACATGTGCTTCTTAATTGAGTTTAAGTTCCGCCTCAAAAATTCTCAGTGGCCGGAAAACCATTGTTTTCCTAGGATTAATATACGATCCGCATGCTGTCTCCAATATTGTCTACATATCAATTAACGACGTAGTCTAGTAGGTATTGTGTTCGCTTATTAGCCGTAAAGCCCGGGTTCGAACCCCAAGTGAGACATCAAAACGAAATATGAAAAAAAATATTTCTTCGGCGACTTCCTCTCAGCAGATTTCTCTCAAAAACTCTGAGAGTAAATAAACCTGACATGAAAAAGTTTTTCAAAAATCTGCCGTTTGGAGTCGACGAAAATTAAGGCACACAATATGAGTGGTGTGAGAAGCTAGGCCGTAATCCTGACCGAAGGGTCGTAATCGCTAATTATATATGTATGTATCAACACGAAATTATAATGACAATACACCCAACCTATTCTAACCTCACAAGCAGCTCAGTTATCAAGTAGGTTCCATACGAGAACCCATTCTGTGGAAAAGTTCCCCATCTAATTCCTCTGGTAATTTGCGAGCTCATAAGTCAGATCTTTCTGCCAGTTTAGAAATCCAGTTCACAATGTTGTACTGTACACCCTACCTACTCAGTGTGCCGAATATTAGAGCCTAGTTCTACTTTATCATCTTTTCTCTCTCTCTCGTGGTCTTACAGAAGCCTATGCATTACGAGTGACTGTGTGGTGCGGCTTGTGGAGCGGAGGCATTATTGGCTCATATTTCTTTGAAAATGAGGACGACGCAACCATTACGGTCAATGGAGATTTTTGTACCCGATTTTCATGATGAAGATTGATGTAAACGATGTTTGGTTTCAACAGGATGGTGCAACTCGTCCTACAATCGATTTATTGTGTCAAACGTTTGATGGCCGTTTAATTAGACGAAATGATGAAGCGGTGTGACACTGCCGAACTATTTTCTGTGGGGTGCTGTTAAAGAAAAGTGAAATGCCGATAAATCAAAGACAATTGAGCATTTAAAAGCCAACATACGTTATGGCAGTGCCGAGATACGAAAATTGTCTCGATCGAATATGGTACTTGTATGGCCGCCGCGAGTATTTCAATTGAGCGTTTAAAAACCAATATTTGTGATGGCAGTGCCGAGATACGACAATATACACTTGGAAAAATACACGAAAATTGGCTGGATCGAATGAGGTACTCGTATGGGCGCCGCGGCCGGCCATATGAATGAAATAATATTCCAATTCCAATTGTATTTGACAGCAAGAAAATAAATTTGGTAAAATTTCGAACCATTTTTGTTTTATTCTATTTTTTCAATTTAAACTTTAAAGTTACCCATCCTATATTTCATAGCCCATAACGTGGTATGTTCAATTATTTTGTTAGAATCAGAGTGTTCAATGTTGTAACAATATTTATGTCCCTATTATGTACATACATATGTGTATATGTATATAAGTATGTATATAATTAAATATTTATATGGATAAAAAAATTTTTAAATTGAAGAACTTTAATGTAGCATATGATTCGTAAATCCTCACATAAATAATTTATTTTTCAAAATAGAGATATTTAATGCCTTTATGTTGTTCGTTTTGTGTTCACTTTTAAAAAATTAAAAGTAAAAACAGTCTCTTTTATATCTTTTTAAACTAAACCCGTAAAATTGTTTTTCTTTATGTTTTATTGCCAAAATACATACGTCTTTATTTTGTCAATAGCGAAATAAATCATAAAAAGGGGCCATAAAAACATTTTGTATGTTACGCCATATAGGTGGTTATAATAGTCCCCCAGTGTTGTTGTTTACACAAGAAATAAAATCAAGAATTTTGAAATGTTTTTTGAATCTTTAAAGCTCACGGCTTAAAAATTAAAGGAAAGAGAGAAAAGGTAAGATGGCTCACTTGTTTAAGTTTTCCGGTATTAAATAATCAATAAAGTTTTCGTACATGGCACTGATACTAAAGGCTTTATGGCTTTTGATGGTTTTTCCTCTCTCTCTCTTTTTAATTTTATTGTTGAAAAACATCTCAATTTCAAAGCCACTATCAAGCGTTTGTTTTCTTTTTGGGAAAACACATACATACATACATACATAATTGGCCACTACAACCCTTCAGTCATGATTACGGCCTAGCTTTTCACACCACTCATGTTGTGTGCCTTAATTTTATATATGAGTGGCGGGACCTACAGTTTAACGTCGACTCCGAGCGGCAGATTCTGAGAAACTTTTTTCATGGCAGTTTTATTAACTCTCACAGTTTCTGCCAGAAATCTACTGAGAGGAAGTCGACAAAGAAATATTTTTTTTTCATATTTCGTTTTGATGTCTGGCCTGGAGCTTGAACCCGGGCTTTACGTCTAATAAGCGAACACACTACCTACTAGACTACGGCGACTACTTTGGGAAAACAACCCTCCTATAATCGAATGTTTTAAGACATGGTTTCACTAAAGAACAGTAAGTAAAGAAGGTAAATAATATACAGGAAGAAGAACAAAAATTAAGTTACTGCGCCATTTGGTATTCATTAGACGTATTAATGTGAAGCCGGTCTAGCTTCTATGTTATAATAATGCCTTGATATGCGCATGATCATACATACATAATTGGTCATTACAACCTTTCAGCCAGGATTACGACCGAGCTTCTCAAATCACTAATGTTGTGTGTGTTAATTTAATACATGAGTGGAGGAACCTACAGTTTAAAGTCGACTCCGAAAGACCGATTTTTGAGAAACTTTTCATGGCGATTTCATTTACTCTGAGAGTTTTGCCAGAAAACTGCTGAGAGGAAGTCGCCTTAGAAATATTTTTCGTTTTGTTCTAGATGTATGACCTGGGGTTTGAATCATGGCCTCACGTCTAATAAGTCAACACACTACCTACTAGACTGCAACGACTTCAAATAATTCAACTACGACATTTATTTAGTAATACAATAATCAGTTCATGCCAGAAAGTCATGGGCAGGACGAAAAGGACTACCTAAACTACCTAAATATACGACTCCTAGTTGATAATTTACAAGCAATCTTACTAGCCAGTAACAAATTGACATGGAATACTAATATAACGAGTATTTCAGAGCAGGACAGACAAGTCGTATTAATATCCAGAAGGCTTGCAGAGAAATCCCGACAATATAACTCAACAATTATGTACTCGACGTACACATGTAACGATGGTCACACCAATAGTGGCCTATGGGGTCATAAGTTTGCGAGGGTTGTTTTCTGAGCTACTGATGGGATCAAATCCTTTCTGTGGAGTAGAGACTAATGTTCGGAAAGACATACATTCCCAAACTAAATGGATGCAATGAAAACATTTGTTGGTAAATTACAATAAATGAAAATTTGTCATGCATTACATTATCCAGATTGGAGATCGTCTCGAACTCAACATTAAGATTCTGTGATCATCAGAACACGTTCTTGGAACGTGTGATGCATTAATGTATCCCAGAAGTGATGGTTTTGAGTCTGATTTAGAACTGTTAGGTTAGCTTATATAACGGAACAACGAATTCCTTGTGTCTAAATAGAATAAATCCTGCTAAAACTTAGAGAACTCATGTCAAGAATGTCAGAAAATGAGAGGTCCAAAATCTTTTATTTTATTTTATTTATTTTTTTTATTTTATTTATTTTTATTTGCCTATGGAAATATTCCTTGCAGGCACTTAAATTAACGTTACAAGATATTAATTCTAAAAAACTATGAATTTAAATACATAATTACATTATTTTTTATGACGTTATTGGATAAAGAAAAATCAATTAGCATATACAATTTATTAAATTCTTTACACATTCTCCTAATTGGATCAGCACCAGCGTAGTTGGATCTAAAAAATTGTATTGATAATGGGGAAAAATGACGTGACGGACGTTGAGGAACATTAAATTATGATATTATGGATTAAAAAGCTGGAGCCTATATCACCAGTAATTACATTGAATAAGAACGAGATATTTAACACAGTTCTGCGGCTTTTAAGTGTCGGAAGTTTGATTAATGCTAGTCTCGCAGAATAAGAAGGTAAACTTGTGGGATTAAAATTCAGTCCTCGGAGACAAAACATCAGAAATTGCTTTTGTACAGATTCGATGACGTCGGAATGTTTTTTATATAGAGGATCCCATATTATGGATCCATACTCGAGTATAGGTCTTACAAGAGATGTGTAGAGTGATTTAGTTACATAAGGATCGTTAAATTCCTTTGCCCACCGTTTTATAAAACCAAGTACGCTTCTCGCTTTATTTACTGTCATAGTTATGTGCGGAATAAAGTTTAGCTTGGAGTCAAGTAGAACTCCCAGATCCAGGAAGTTATCTACAAGCTCAAGCTCGTATCCATCAAAAGCATAGTTAGCAGGAATCGGATTCTTTCTTACAAATCTCATGTATTAACATTTTTTGAGATTAAGCTGCATTAGATTTAAATTACACCATAAATGAAACGAATTTAGGTCATTTTGAAGAAGTTTCTGATCGGAAATTTGGCGGTAACTCAGGAAAATTTTTACGTCATCAGCATACATTAGAATATTGGAATAGTGAATCATATCAGGTAAGTCGTTAATAAACAATGAAAACAGGAGCGGTCCAAGATGGCTACCCTGAGGTACACCAGAAAGGACATTAATACTTCTGGAGCAGCAGTTTCTAAACAGTACGGTTTGTTTTCTGTTAGTCAAATATTAATAAATCCATTTTAAACTAAGATTAGTAAATCCCATTAAATGAAGTTTCTTCTTTAAAAGTACGTGATTGACTTTATCAAAAGCCTTGCTGAAATCCGTATAGATAACGTCTGTTTGTTGCTGATGAAAAAATCCTCGATAAACAACTGTTGAAAGATGGAGCAGGTTTGTTGTAGTAGAACACTTCTTTCTGAAACCGTGCTGATACGGAGATATCAAGTTAGAAACTTGATAACATAAATCATCAGTAATAATTTTTTCAAATAGTTTTGGAATTATGCTCAGTTTTGCAATACCACGATAATTTGTAACATCGGATTTATTTCCTGATTTGAACAAAGGAATAATGAAAGAATCCTTCCAAACGTTAGGAAAATAACCGCATTCAATCGATTTATTAAATAAGTATGATAGTGGAACAGCTATGGCGTCGGCGCAATTAATTAAAATGCTGCTAGGAATGTTATCGGGTCCAAAATTATAGGAGAACTTTAGTTTTCTTAATTCCATAGAAATAGTAGCAACGTTAATTAAAGATATTGACACAGTGGAATTTGTATTTATTTTAAAGGGATACTCAATGGAATCATTATAAGTTGCATCCGAATAAGTTGTAGAAAAGAAGTTGGCAAATAAATTGCTTATAATGCTGTCATCGCTAGATTCAATCTGCTGAAATCTCATGGAAGATGGAAAACCAGTTACTTTTTTCTTTGAATTAACAAATTTAAAAAGCGATTTCGGATTACGCTTAAAGTTGGTCTTCATTGTATTTATATAATTATCGTAACATGATTTATTAAGTATTGTGTATTCCGCACAGGTAGCCGAATATCTTATATAATACATATAACAGCCAGATTGTTTAAACTTTTTATAGTATTTATTCTTCTTATTTTTCACACGAGCCAGTTGTTTATTATTCCAGGGAGGACCGGATAATTGTCTAGATATTTGCTTTGGAACACATAAATTCAGAAAGGTGTTAACCTTAGAGTGAAAGGCATTGGACATATCATCAACATTAGTACAGCATGCAAATAAGGAATACCAATTCGTATTGATTAGTAGTTCATTTAACATATTATAGTTGGTGTGCTTAAATGAGAAAACCTTCTCATTCTTACTACATGAACGCATAGATATATTAAATGGAATGGATGTTTTTACAATGAGCGTTGGGTGATAACAATCTTCAGGACTGGTAATAGGGAAAGAGCGTTTAATGAAGCTATTAGTCACTTCATTAACGAAAATTAAGTCCAATATTTTGAAATTAATGTTTGGAATACCATTAATTTGGAATAGACCTAAGTCATACAATATATTAAAAAATTCGTCGAAATTTGAATTCTGCTTCATTTGAATGAAATAACCATCATCTGGTAAGTATTTCCATTGAATTGAAGGTAGATTAAAATCTCCAAGGTCGAAAATAAAATCACCGTTTTTTGAAGAATGAGCTACAAAACATATAGCTTCAGCATGTTTCATGTATACAGCATGTGGAGAAGACGGCGGAATATATGAACAGGTAATAAAAATTCGATGACCATTCATTTTTATTGAAACAGCTATAAATTCAATATCATGAGGTGTATCAATTACTACAAGCTCTGAAGGTAAATTACACGAAATAGCAATAAGGACACCTCCACCTGTAGTTTTGTTGCCACGATCACGACGAAATATATTAAATTTGTCACAAAGTATTTCGGTATTTAAAAAATTATCATTTAACCACGTCTCCGTAAATACTAACACTTGTTGATCGATGTTAAAACTGTTCGTGTATAATGTTGTTAGTTTTGTTCTCAAGCCACGAACATTTTGATAAGCGATGGACATGAACTCCTCGGTTAGTTTTTTGGAACAACAGATTCACGCTGTGGAAGTACGGCAATACTTTGGGGTCTAGCTCTATAGACATATTCCCTAACTAGAGTATTCGTTGGCCAGAAATTCGGGTTAATTAGAGTTTCGAAAATATCCGCAGAAATGGTGATTTTAAATGATGCGATAGATCTAGGTTGAGAAAACTGAAATTTCTGTATTGATATATCCGCATCATTACCAATAGTATTTCTTATGTAGAATTCAACAGATTCCGATGTTGTATCTTGATGTAAGCGAGAAATGAAAATTGTCTTTTTTGGAGGAACTGCTCGTAGAGGAATATGTATATCTGGATTCACTATTTATGGATTCAGGAGGAATCATCGTATTTGGAATATTTAATGCCTCCTTATGGCAAGCAACCAAGATACTGAGGCTGAAGTGAAAGATGGTCTGTTCCTCAGACACACAGCTCATGTAAGTCCTTGGGAATGTCTTCATAAAAGACAGTGACGCGGAAGAATCGCCATTGAAATTTAAGGCTGGAAGTGAATCAATCCTTCTCCTACTTATACGAGTCCAGTAAAGTCTAACAATATTTCAAAGCAATAGTGAGAAACTAGGCCGTAACCCTGACTGAAGGGTTGTAATGGCCAATAATGTATGTGTTACATACATACGTATGTAAAATTTTACGTACCTTCCAGCAACCAGTAAAACGTGTGAATAACGTTTAACATTTTAACATGACAAACGGACTACCTGTGGCCATCTGTAACATGTTGGAGATTGCGTGTCCCGAAGCATTTCCGACTATATCCCTACGTCATGGAATCCATATAAGAGTTACATTTAAATAATTCGAAATCTTCATGAGAAATCCATGGCCGTTTCTGTGCACAGACCTAAAGAATGAGAATACCGCACAACAACAAGCTGTAAGGACGACGAATGTGACAAGGTTGTATATTATCTTCTCTGTTAGAAACCTAGGACTAAGGATTCTTTGACACACAGAATGTTGACAGAACTTATCTAGGTGATTTGAATACAATTCACACCTTCAAAAAACTATAGGGCTGCCAACCATGAGTTATAGCTGTATTACATCGAGACCCTACAGCACCCATGTAAGCTATGCTGCCTGTTTAACACAACCTAAATTTTAAAATCTCTTACATTCCTCATCATCATCACCGCTAAAATATTTTATTTGATAAAAATGTGTATCATTGTTGTACATCAAACTCGAGTTTGACAAAGGACATTCTAATGTCTTCATCCGGTTTTTCTCACACACATTGTTTTTTACTGTTATTATACACACATACATGTCAGTGCAGTGTTATTTTAAACATTTTTAAAAAATTAGAAAAAACAGGAAAATAGGAAAACGAAAAAAATGGCATGAAAAATTTCATATACTCAGCACCAAGTACTTGAGTACATACATATATGAAATATGACATGTGCTATAAAGCCTAAAGGTTACATGAGACGATGTAAGAGAATTTTTATTACAAAAGTAGTACAAAAGCACAAAAACATTTCATTCATTTTGCTGTAATGTCTTGCAATTTGTTTCTTGGCAGTTTTTGTTTCTTTTCTTTCTTGACGGTTGTCTCTACAAAGCATTTCTAACGACTTTTGTTGAGTTGAAAAATTAAAGTGAAATAAACAAAAAAAACAAAAAAAGAACAAAAATAAGTTCAAAAGAATATCTATTTAACATATGTATATCAACTACGAGTGGGTATATTATAAGAAAATATTTCAAATATAAACGATTTTAAGGCATAGGCTGTAAGTAAGTTCAAACCTAACCTTATAGCACTATATATCTGGATGTTGTAAATTATGCCTGAGAGAATTGAAAACACAGTTTAGAGACAATAAAGGAATGTTGTTGTAAGAATTGGTCTTTACTTAAAGGTTGCCCTACATTAGCAAAGGCGCCAATTACCTCCTGTAATGTTCGACTAATAATATCTCTATCGTCAGTAAATTCGGTTATCATATGTTCTCTGGTGTATGTTAAGCCTATTCTGTTAACTGCTGCATCGCACATGATCTTTTAAAATAAAATATTGAAGGGATCATGCGACAATCGATCACCCTGTCCGAAATCTCGTTTGATTTGGAAAGACTCTTTCCTATTTTCACTGACGACATTGGGTCCATTAACCTCATTCGGAAAAATTTTTATCAGTTTTGCTGGGATACCAAGCTTAGACATGACATTAAACACTTTTACATGAATCGGATTATCCAAAGCGGCCTTTTCAAGAGCTGGCGTAGTTGAATATTTGGTCGGTAGTAAATTTACGAGATCTAAAGCCACACTGCTGAAGTCGCCGTTGTCTAGTAGGTAATGTGTTGGCTTAATAGACGTAAAGCCCGGGTTCGTATCCCAGGTCAGACATCAAAACGAAATGTGAAAAAAAATATTCCTTCGGCGACTTCCTCTCAGCAGATTTCTAGCAAAAACTCTGAGAATAAAAATTGCCATGAAAAGCTTCTCAAAAGTCTGTCGTTCGGAGTCGACTTTAAACTGTAGGTCCCGCTACTCATGTATGAAATTAACGCACACAACACGAGTGGTGTGAGAAGCTAGGACGTTGTACAATGGGTCAATTCGACCTCCGGGTACTGTACTTGTCACAGTTGACAAGTACACGTCCTCTAACCTAATCTAATTGCGACTCCCTATATCTCACACTCTCATTTGCTCGATTTCCTTCTTCTTCTTTCGGAAAGGACGTTTCATTCTCTCTCCTCTTTTCCCGGTATATTCCCCACTGAGGATAAACTCGTCGATGGCTAGGCTATCATCACAATCTGCTCCAAAATAAAGCATTTAGGTGCCCTCATCCATGGAGCCAATGCAAGGTAATATATAGTCTTCCATCGAAATGTTGAGCCTTTTAGTCGTAAATTTCAGTGGTTGTTGAGGCAACAGAACTAGTCAGGAAACATATGCCGAAGAGCTTAAGAGTGGTAATTTATATGAGCAGTCTGGGAGCGTGAAAAGTACTCTGGGAGTGCAAGACGTTGCTAAGCGTCTTTATGTAGAATTTTCAAATTAGGCTCTGCTGGATACTTTGAAGCCACTGGCAATGCAGTAGCAGATGAACTGACAAGACCAAGATCAACTATGGACTTAACGTTAGGGCAGAGATCGGGACAAAGTCTAAAAGGTTACTTCTTTGCAGCTCGTTTCACTTACCAATCTTGCTTGAAGTTGTAGATGAAAGTTTCAATTCTTTAAGTACGAAACTAGCCTTAAACCTAAGTAGGAGGAAGTAGAGAACTATTTCAGGACTTAAAAAGTGGCATAACCCCATTAGGGACGGAGAACAACAGAGAGAACAGGGATTTGTCTGCTTTATGTAAGTTAATCTTACTTACTTTACTTATGAACAAATATTTCTTTTGACGACTTCCTCTCATCAAAAATCTGTCGTTCGGAGTCGACTTTAAACTGTAGGTCCCGCTACTCATGTATAAAAAAATTAACGCACACAACATAAGTGGTGTGAGGAACTAGGTCGTTATCCTGACTAAAGGGTTGTAATGTCCAATTATGTAATGTTATGTAGACTACGACGACTTGGCTTCTCCTTTTCCTTCTTTCAATATCAATTTTAATTCTTAGTTTAGTTTCTCTAGATTTATAATGGACCAACTATGTCACCAACTCGGAGACATTGCGGTCCGCTAATCTTCTCAACCTTACCTGTAAGTAGATTGAAAGATTGAAGTCACGATGGAGTTGACAATTCCAAAAGGATAATACCACATAAGTCGGTCGGGAAGTAATTTTTCATATGCCGGTCCCGCTATATGTGATTTGGGTAAATATACATCTGACACAGCACTCCAGATTACAAAGAGTTAACTGTGATTTATTATTCAAATGTTAAACACTCTCTTAACAGTATTAAATTATTGTATAAGATATTATAATTCATTTAAGGAAGAATTACTAACCATTTTCTCTCTTGCCGTATTCTTATCCTTTTTCGTCATCCATAGGACTTCTCTTGTTTGCCCTTTAAGACCGTATTTAATGTGCATTTGACTGAGTGGAGCATTAAATCCATCCTCATTCTCATCTTTCGTTTATACGCTTTTCGCTCTGTAAGTAAGAGATTATGACGATAATGTTACGGCCACTTGACTTTTTCGCGTTTTGCTATTTCCTTTAACGAAATCTTTCAATTCTTGTTTTTTTCTTCCACATTTTTTCTGTTTTCTCGCGAAACTTTATTTTATTCAAGTCCGTCAGATTTTGTTTCTTTTTTCTCTTTTTATGCGTCCGCTTCCTTAATTGCATTAGTTTTATACATGAAGACCAGAATACAGTCAAGGCTGACAGAAGCGTGAAAATGGTACATTTAATATTATAAGTATTACTAAATGGTACAGAAGAATACAGGGGAAGGTTAGCTAACGAAATGAATCGGAGAAATTTGTAATCCTTTGGGGGTAGCATAAGAAATTCTAAACTGATATTGGCAATAGAAATGTTAGTGAAAATTTAATGGATGAATAAATTTTCTGTAACTTTGTATTATAAGCTATACTTCCCTTTGGTGCAATTGCATTGGCTTTAGCAAATTCGTGTCCATCAGATTTAAACAAATTTTTCTTACTCCAGCACGTTTTATTCAGTTTAGTGCCTGTATGCATTTTTCCTATTTTTAACCAAAGGAGCATTTCATAAATTTTCATCAGCCTGTCAGTTGATATATTCTTTTTTTTTTTTTTTTTTGTTTTCTTTATGGAAAATAAATTTTCATGATTTTCTTCATTTTCTGCAGCATCATGTAGCTTAAAGTACACTTTGCACCAAATCTACGGAATTAAGAAGTGATGAATAAGGAGAAAAATTAAAGTTGTCAAAGTAAAATGAAATAATCATATAACCTAGACTCCCGAGTAATGTAACGAGGCGTAGGAGGTGTAAAAACCTACCGATTAATTGTCACAACTACATCGTTTACACTGTACTCGGCAAAATTCCGTACGGCATTACTTTGTTGAGTAACCAATCTCCAGGCCGACCTTCTATTGTTAAACATTTTTTTCATGAATTGTGTTACCGTTATAGGCTTCGCACCACATCGCTAGCAGCTATAATAATCCTGTTAATCCTTCAAAAGCATTTTTAGCCGTTAGCATCCGCCAATTGTGGATTGAATTCCTTTTTTTCTTTTTTCATTTAATGTTATAAAACCTATTTCTAACCTCAGACTGGTCTTAGCCCAACAGCAACCGTGTTCTATCACTGTATATAGCAGGCTATAGACGCCTAGATAACATAACATCCCGATCCACATTGAACATAGCGTGAGACACAATATAGTCGGTGGCTTTTTCCAAAGATTCGTATTTCCCCTCAGGATAGACGACGTTCAGAATTCCAGAGTGTCCAATCGATCAGCCCAATTCCCTCAGATGTATGGCTCTAAACTCCAAACACCGCTTGACATACAAATCAAGCAAAGTCAGGCAGAGCACACATTAAGAGCAGCCTGAAGACAAATGTGATACTCAATTAGGCAATCCGCTGAACTTTACCAAGATTTTCCGTACCAGCACCAGCATACTGAAGCAGAGCCGGAAAGATATCATCCGGACCAGGCGGTTGAAAAGGCTCAAAACTATTAATAAATAAATAATTATTTTTTAATTTTATAATTGACGTCTACATAAAAGATAATGATACATAAGTATATTGCGTTACCGTGCCTAATTACCATAAATTTTAAATTTATCGACTTTTGCATGAGCATTCCTGAACGTAAACAATATTACGAAACGTAGTCTTTCAATAGCTTTGACTGTCTAAACACTATATACAGACACTTGTAATCTGGCAACTCTGATTATATGTGCATTGAATCAATATTTTATTTAAATTATAATTTAATTAATATTGAAATTATAGTGAATTTTTATCTAAACAATGTTACTGTTAGTAATTTTAATTCTTATAATGTTTATGATATTAATTCATGGTGCTTTAATTGTTTACAATATATCTAAACATTATGTTGTATAAAAACCAAATAAAACAAATACCCAACAACAAAACATCTCTGTATTTGGGTAAATAAACAAACGAAAATAAGTGGTAAAATATTTATAACTCACCACGGCTCAATGAAGTAGGGGAAGTGACAACGTATGGGTAATACAACCAACATGGCAACACCGTATTCTAGCGCCCAAATTCAAAAATTCAACCATTGCAAAAGATCACAAATCCCACTTCTCAATTGATTTTATGACGGCAGTGAGAGAACAACACCGCGTAAAAGTGAGAGAAGAAACTAAGTGAAAATTTATAAATTGTTAAGAAAAGCATAGAAATTAATATTAAAAGCAAACAAAAAAATGCTGTAAATTTATGGAAAATTTAGCAAATAGCATAGAAATTTATTACAAAATAAAAGCAATTTAATTTAAATGTTTTTATTAGATTAAAGTGTACGTGTGTGTATTTTTTTTTTGTAAGCATTTGTGGCGTTTAATTCTGTGCCGTTTTATTGCGCTGAAAGATCTGTAGAGCGTGCGTACGTGTGTGTGTGTGCAAGAGGATAAAAACAACAAAAAATAAAAGTATAAATAAATAAAACATAAACGACGACGGCGAAGTAAAGCAAAAATTGCCAAACAGATTTTTGTTGAGCAAAACGGGAATTAAATGTAATTACAACAACATAAAAATTAAATAAAAGAGAAAAAGCATAAGCCAAAAAAAAACGTCCATTTTATTTCTTTTGCAAGAGAAGCAAAAAAAACGGGAACTTTTGCTTTTGGTCGCTTTCCCTCTTTGTTTTTACCAAATTATCAAAAAAAAAAGTGTTTCAAAAACATTGACATTTAACTCAAAATATTGTTTATAACATAAAAAAATTATATTTTCCTTATAGAATCATAAATTAACGCGTGTTTTTGATGAAATAAAACACACCGTGCTCTCGTGTGTCTCATTTTGTGAAATAAATTGTCTGCTGTTTCTTCCTAATTGTTGTTCGTGTGTGTGTGTTTTTTAATACTATAAAATAAATAAATAACAATGGCGGCTACACAAACAACTTTTCAAATTGCCCAAGATTCTGAGAAAGAAAATCCTCGCAACATGCCTTTTAAGGAGAATACTATGGCTGGAGCAAAAAACCATGTCTTACAGACACTGGGTGCCAGTTTAGGTGGTGGTGTTGGCGTCCCTTCAAAACAGGGACGCGCCAATTTTGCCTTTCTCAATTCAAATGCCAACGGAGGTCGTGTTCACTTAACAGCCGGCAACAACAACAACAACAATCACAATATATTAACTAGTAAAGTGGTAAGTAAGGAAAAATTCTGATTACCTTTAAAATTGTTAAATGAGAATAGATTCTTAAAATGACACAACAAAAAGGTGGTTGGTTTGTTTTTTCTTTTCTCCTCTCTACAAAGGGAAGGGAAGTAATTTTTTCGATCACATTGTGACGTCATTTTTATGTCATCCTCTTGCACATTTTTTTGTTTTACTTTTTTCTCTTTTGTCATGAACATAGTTTTTGCGCTTTATTTAAAGGGAATTTGCAAGGAGTTGCCATATAAATTTCATATATGCAAAGTATAATTACTTGTATGTATATTCCTTAATTTATTTTTCAAATAAATTATTTCCTATTGTCCCTTTGTATAGAGAATATAACTTATCTTCTTTCGAGTACTAAAAAATTACATAATTTTTTTCTTTTCTAAATACTTCACCTTTTCAAGGATGCCGTACATATTTTAATTATTTATCGTTCCTTGGTAAGGATGCCATATGTGTGTAATGTGGCAGGATAGTTTTTCAAGATGGCTTATAAAGATTGTTACAATTCTCTTTGTCATTCTCATTTTATAGAATTTTATGTAAACATAGAAAATTAAAAAGGAGCACAACTTACATAGCTGGAGAAAAGTGAACGAAAAGAAATTAAACAAAACTTAATATAAAAAGAATATAAATTGAATCGTTTATCTAGTTGGAATACAAGTGTAATTTCATACATACAACCAATGCGGGAAAACTATTTTTTTCTTTTTTTTTTTGTCAAAAACATGAAAAAGCAGATCACTTATAAAATATTATTTTCTTCGTGACCTTGATAATTTTTATTTTATTATTGTATTTTCAAACTTGATCTCGTAGAATCCTTAACAAATAATAACCTAAATTTCCATGGCACTACGAATATTTAAATTGGGCAAAATATCTTACCTAAGCGTTTTTTTTATTATTATGTACAATGTATATTAAGGCCCTATCTCCCTAGGGGAGTAAGAGGAACATATATACATATAGCGTAGCATTAGAATATTCCGTACTCTACTATTTTACTTTCGTAAATTTGCCTTATCAACCTTTTTGCCGGATTTCTATTGCGTTATCACTTCCTTCCAGAGGCCTCTGCTTCACGAGTTCCCTCACTAGTCAGATACACCATTCGATGGCATTAAATACTAGTCTAATCTCTAGTTTAAAGGTCTTTGGTACTCAATTGACCGCTGACACTTTAATACCTGTTGGCAAGAGAAATCCTTTGCTCTTGGCTGTCGAGCCGACATCATCTTTGAGACAATTCACTAACAACGTCTAAGCACAATACGCTGGTAAGTCTATACTCGTACAAATTTAAGTAGGCTCTCTGAAATGAACCTCGTTTCATTTAGCAAAGGCATCCCAAACCTCATTTTATCTTCAAGTAGACTACTTAGGTTCGGTCAAACATTTTATGTATGTATGATCAACGTTTAAACCAATTCGAAATGAAGATTGTTCGAATTTAAATGCAGTTCTACCTTGCGGTTGTGTATTTCGATTGTATGGCGACATACACATTTTAAATTTTAAGTTTAGTAACCTAGTATTATTTCTATGTTTTTAGTGAACTAAATGCGGTTAGTGCTGAAAAATACTCCAGTTGATCGTTTTTTAACTTATTTTGTGGTTAAAATAATATACTTTGTGAAACGAAACTTTTGATATCTAAACCAGATAATTTTGGTTTCGCGGTATTTCCGTTTTTTCCATTTTTACATTGTTGTACTAGTGTTTCTTTGTCGCATCGAATTAAACGAAACCTAAATTTTCAGCACTAATTTAAATCAAATCAAATGCTTAAACACAATCACTGTAGCCCATGTTCATGTAAACAATATTTCTAATAAATTTTAATTTTACCCGAAACCTACTGAAGAAATTTATTTTCTTAAAATCCTTAATATAAAAATTATCACAATCAATTTACAATAAATCACCACAAAACTTGATTATACATACGACATAAAATTTCGTATTCAATTGGTATACTAAAAAATTCTTAAACGACGGTAACATTTTTGCATACAAAGAAATTTTTTTATATGTATTAGAAAATATTTCGAAATCTTAAAGGAAGTAATAAATTATTCTTTAGTTGTATAGCAAATATTCTTATATAATTGACATTTATTTACTTTTTTTTTCTTTCTTTTTCTTTCTTTGTTAATATAAAAATATACAAAATCTTAAATTGCTTTCATAAAAATATTGCGCTCTTTCGTGATGAAAGAAAAAAAAGAGTAAAAATTCATTCATGTCAACTCGAGTTCAATAGGCGGCAAATTGATTTGAATTTTATATGTTTGTTATATACCTACTACTCTAGTTAAATGTTCATTTACTTAAGCTATTTATTATTTAAATGATGTCATAATAAACATAAACAAATCATAAACATTATTTGTAGCCTTTACTTTTATTTCTCCAAAAAGAAAAAAATCATGGACTACATGATAAGAAAAATATGATAAAAATATCAAAATAAAGTAAATACTCTACTTGTGTACATACTTTAAAAAAAAAAAGACCCCATGCGGGTTGTAATTTGTTTATTTTTGTTCTCTTTCCACAATATCGCGTGCTTTATTGGTGTTTGATATAAGAACAGGCCTCATGCCTATTAACAATAACCATTAAATGTAATCTTAATTGTAAATAATGGAATAAAATTGAACGAAATCGTTTACAAGAATTAAAACAGTAAACGGGAATTATTTAGACAAAGAAAAGGCGACATAAAGGCAATGAAGATGTCAAAAATTTTGCATAAGCTAGAAATGTTTATATTATTTATACATATACTGAAATTTGTAACATCTCACTTGTTTTTGGCTATTTACACACTTAATGTAAATTAATGTTAATCTATTATAAACCCAAAAACAATTGAAACCATCAACCAAACAAAAAAAAACTAGAAATAAGACATAAAAAATGAAGACTTTTTTAAATTCATAGCAAAAATATGTAACACAATATGTAAGCTGGCGCCATACTTACAAATTCAGAGTTTCAATCAATTTCGTACTTCTCACACTTGCCAAAGATCAATATTAAAGGTTTTCAGCCTCCGTAGCTATAAATGCTTTGTATGGAAATATGTACATACAGTAGTGGTCTTATAATTAGCAAACTAAAACTTTTGTTATAGTTAAAATTACAGTCAAATGGCAGCAAACACCTCATTTTGTTAGAGGAATACAAACAATTTTAACTATTCAACTTCATTGGTTACACAATTAGCACAGCCTCCTAAAAGATGGACAATATCATTTTTTATGCAGACTTTCAATCATTGTCTGTCTGACTGCTTGAAGTTGGTATTTGCTATTTCATGCCGCTCAAACCACTTACGGGAATTATTGGAAATTTTTTTTACCCCAAATTCTACGATATTGAGCGTGCCATTAATTATCAATTCGATTCAGATCTGGGCTTTTTGCGCTAACCGTGGTAAAACATCAACTGATTTGCCTAGTAAATATTTATTTACTCGTGCGGTATGCTTCGGGCCATTGTCATGCAGAAAAATTCTCCAAAATAGTACATAAAATAGAAAATATAGAGCAAGTACTTTAGTAAACGGCTGCGCCAATTATAGGACCACATCTTGACTTCTAAAACAAAGTAACACTAAAAGAAAAAAAACTTATTGAGGAGTAAAAAATAATACAATTCTTATAAGATGAGGCAATCCTAAATTGTCCAAAATTGCTTTCTTTCCATATTGATTGCGTTATTTGGATGTTCTTGTACTGCTTTTATAATTTTAATCGGTATTTCGGAATGGATTATATAATCCTAGTGACCACAAACTCAACTACATACTATGCAGGCAATTACGAAACATGCCTGGTTTCACAAACTGATTGCACCACCATTGTGGCACATACCACAGCAGCTCAAACAAACAAAGGCACAATTGGCTGGTCTAAATTGTCATTTATTTGTAGTCTATGCTACTTATTATCTCATTGCCTTTTTAATGTTCCTATAGTACGTGTATTAGTAGCCCAATAAATAAACATTTCATTCATAGTCATTCATTAAACATTGAAACTTGTTAGAAATTGCTGCCGCCAGCGCGAAAACGGCAACACTTTACGCACAAGCTCCCTAATTGCGGTAAACCCCAAAATAACAGATAAGACTTGAACATTTTTAAATATTTTTCAGTTGTCTAAGGTTTGAGGTTAAAATATGCGGTGTGGTTTATAGCAAAAATTGTATTATTTAAAAAATAGCGCAATGGATGAGTTTGTGATTGTTACAGTTTATGTTTTTTTTACCAATAGAGAAGAGGTCTTCTAAATTTCAAACCATCTAAATGTGTTGAACTATCTTTCTCTTAAAAATAACCTTAAACTTTTTCCACAACTGAAAGAGAAAAACAAATTTCCTTGTCTCTTTGTTATTTTTCCATTTGTGTTTTTCTGGTTTTTCCCATTTTCCATCTTTTGTTTACATATCATGCAATTTTTCTTTTCCCGCTCTTTGAAATTTTCTTATTATTCTTTTGTATGCCGTCTTGTTGTCAGTTACATTTCAAAATAAAAATGTAGACGCTTCTACTAAACTGCAATACCAAACGACAACAACAACTCACAACCCATAATGCATTACAAAAAAAAAAATAATACTAGCATAGAAATATATAGACGGCAAAAAACGTAATCTTACTGGTCTTTAGCTCTCCCTTATTTCCAGTCACATTAATACTACAGCCAGCAGCAACTTTGGTGTAAACCACCAATATCATCTTACAAGAAGTGACTACTACAACTAGTGTATATATGTAGAAGCCAGCCGTGTGTTACAGGATTTTTCCCATAAGCAGAAATACAACAAGACCGACCTACAGTACATACGACTGTGATAATAATATCACACATGTTTACGTATATTTTGAGCTACTAATTCTGTACTCTCGCATAGAGATCTTCACATTAAGCTCATAAGTAGGCTGAAATGTTGATAAGAATTACAACAACATTGTACTCTCTGTTATATTGTACAATGTACATACAAATGAAACTTTAATAGAAAAAAGAGCAGTACAAAAAAGAACGAACAGAAAAGTAGTCAAATTCCCTGTATGTTATGCATTTAATGGGCGCAAAAAATTGTCATGCACTCTCTCATTCAAGCAAAAACAAAAAAGAACAAAAAACTCTGTACGTTAGGTAATAGCAATTTTCCAACATAATTTGAACTCGTTGAGTAAGATATCCCAGTGTTTCATGTCGTAAAAAAGCCACCCTTGTTTGTATACATTAAATTTTACGATACAATTAAAACTTAAACGTAAAACTTTTAATATTTTAAAGATTTCCGAGGAATTCATATGCAATGGTGTATGTAGACTTTTTTCTTTGACTGTATGTTGTTATAGCCTCAAATTTAAAATTCTAAATATACATTTTTATAAAATAAACACACCAATATAGTACATTTTGACCTGTTCAAAGTAATCTGCAGATCTGATACTGTTGTGTACTAAAATTAATTCTCGAAACATCTTTCACTAACTCTTTTTTGTATAGTCGTAAGCTAACACCCATGGGATAACATTTCTGCAGAAGTATTTAAGCTTACCCCGAAATTGGTACTGGCGTAATATAACTATACTGTTATATACGCTGTTAATGAAAGTACATATTTATAAACATGATATTTCAAAGAATTATTAAGAATATCGGGGATAAGCTTCACACGAAAGCGGATGTTTTGTATGAATCAATTTAACGTCCTTAGACTATAATTTTGGACTGTATGAATGCATTCGATTCTATTCATAGGTAGTGTGTCGTAGGCAGGAATGCAAAATATGGCTGTCTTAAAGAAGATAATTACCATAAATTCCAGTAGATATAATTACGAGGTATAAGACTAGATATATTCTTTCGAACAGCAAAAAAATCTTCTTTCATAGTGTGTTGTGATCCACTAGAATTCTTGGACTATGAACTTAGACCCATGACTTATATTCTAGGTATGCAGAAGTTAGATGTCCTCTGCCTGGATTGCCGCAAAGTTTGGTTTTAAACAGGTCAAAAATACATGAAATATAAAAATATGAACCAAACTTAAGATAGCCAAGTGGAAATGGGACTTTCGTACCTAAATTAGAAAAGCGATAAAGGCACTTAACACATCTGTATTAAATATGGAATTCTTAAGAATATAGCGTTATCAGTACAATCTATGGTACACATTCAAATCTTGTGTTCGTATTACTCTATGACTGCGATCTTAGTTTCTAACGAAATGAACTAATGAACCGATGCTTGCGCTGGTTACTACAAATTTTCCAGGCTCGTACCATCACAGTAATTAACAACTTTTAATCGAAATTAGAAAATAATTAAAAAAATTATGTGCGTTTTTCATATCTTTGAGGAAATTCATTACAATTATAGCAATTATAGAAATTCATTACAAGTATGCCCATAGACGAAATAAATACGAGTTCTTCAATCCAAGAATTCGACATCGAACTTAGGCTAAGTAAAACCTCCAAGAGTATCAGAAAAATGGACCACAAATATATTAAGAAAGATAAAGGCAATTACTGATAGATGACCGAGCTATGTATGTCTACAGTAAAATCAGTTTCTGTCTACGTTATACCATTATATATTATACGCCATCAATTGCTAATCAATGTCAATCAATATGACATGTCTTCTGGCCAAACTTTGCTAACATTCGAAAAGTTTCTTCATTTCTAAATTTTATACCTACCCATTTATATAACAAAGCAATATTTATAGTGACTAATGTGGAGACTGTTGGATATGTATAATATTAGAAATTAATAATTCATTCTTATTTTTGAATTTTTAAAATTTATGATCCTTAGGAATATTTTATTTTATTTATCGTTACTGATATTATGCTTAAAACTTCCAAATTTATTTAACACCTTTTCAAATCTTGCTATAAATACAAACCACTCGCTAAATACTATAACAAACGAATTTAATTATTATTTATATTTACTTCTCAGCTAAACGAATATTTCTTTAAAAAATAAAAATAATTTAATATTTAATATAAAAATAATTAAAATTTAGCAGCTAAAACGACAAAAGCTATGACCAAGAACTTTATTCTTAATGATGAATTGACATTTTACCACAAGTTCCTGACATCCAGAATTTAATTTTTGATCGTCAATTTCTTGACGCCTTATATTATAATTTACTCAGCATAGAATCATCATGGGTCATCCATTGGTCCATTATTTTAGCAAAAAATCTTAAGAAATGTTGATATCCCGTATTATATTGTTTATCGATAGCATCGTAAGGATGCTAATAAAATTCATCCATTTCACATTCATCTCTTTAAAATTATAATTTTTCTTTACCCACAATACAAAATTTTCGTAATGAACAAGTCTTTTATGGTGTATTCCTTTCATACACCCGCTAACTATCACCGCAATTTGCTCTTGACAATCATTTGCAAAGTGAAAAAGTATAATACATAAATTAAAGTTCAAAAGTTCGTAACCATCTGTACAAAAGATGATAATGTGACAATAACATAATAAAGTGCAATTTGTGTTGTTGTTGTTGTTCCCTTTACCTATTCTGTACTCTCTTTTATTCGCAATTTAATTTTTTTTACCACTGTTTTAATCAAGATTATTGTTGTTTGTTATGTTGTGCTCTGTATATATGTGTCATTTATTCCCTATAGGCATTTCGTGATGTTGGCAAAGTTAAGGGCAACAATAAAGATGAGACAGCAGCAGCAATGGTGGGAAAGAAAGCAACAATTGTACCAGTGGAACAGTTTAAAACCTTTTCTGTCTATGAAGATTACAATGAAAAGGAAGAGGCTGAACAACAATTACAACAGCAGCAGCAGCAAACAAAACAAAATGAAACTATTGGTTCGACGACGACAACTACAATAGCCAGTCATGATGTTGTTGATAAAGAGAATATTTATTATGAAAAGCAGAAGCAATACCGTTTCCAACAGCAACACATTTTAACCGATCGCAGGTAAACTAAATACATGCCATGCCTGCAATACCAACAAAATAAAATAATAAAATTATTATTGCTTTCTACTGATTTTATTAATTTTATATTTTAATGTATATTTATATATATTTTTTTTAGCGAAATCCATAAATATGATGAACATGAATATGTTTTGGATACCACTCCGATGTCGGTTTCTGAAGTTTTGTCACCCATGTCGGTGGATCGATCAGCCTCAGCTTCACATTTATTCGACGATAGCAATTCAAAAGAAATTGCTGAGGAACAAGATGATAAAGAACTCCTGCCACGTAATGATCGTGAGCGTTTCTTTGAAGTTGTTGAGTATCAACGTCCGATACTTGAATATTTTCGTGAAAGTGAGGTAAGTTTCAGTTAGAAAAATTAATAAATTGTCAGATCTTATATTGTATTAAAAATACTTTCAATTCATACATGCAAGATAGTTCCTATTAGTTTATCTTTCAAAATAACTTTTTCCAATTAAAAAATTCAGACAATTATTATGGTATATTTAGTGCGATAATAATGGTAAGTGATTAAAATCCAATCACCGGTAAAGCAATAAATAAATGATAAAGATAATAGATAAACTTCTACCTCTAAAGATATTCTCCTAACAAGTCAATCCCGTTTATAAACCCCCTATTAGATCGGCAAGCTGTAGGTTTTCAGATCTACCAGTTCATCAACAAATCGACTACCTAACCATCTTTGCCTCCGCATCTGTATTCAAGAATGGTGGCATAAAAAATGATCCACTGTTTCCTCTGCTTCTTAACATATCCTATCAAAATGTGGCGTATCTCTCTCATCTCCCACATTCCCATGCTAAAGATAAGTTTCGTTCCTATAGGATTGAGCCTTGGTCATTAAATTCGAACTGCCCTACAGTCTGTTCTACATCCCCAGGCACGGTTTATGATTGAATCAATGTTTTCTTCAATAATTCCAAAAAAAAAAAGCCAATTGGTGGTGTCACCGGTTTCTCTTCGCTTCTGTTATAACCTCCAAAGCTGAACCTTGCCAGTTCATTCGTAACCTCGTTGCCAAAAATGCCAACATAATTCAATGTGATAATCTGACATAACGCCGCTTAGCAGCCTTTTACACTCCCAGACCTGATGTGATCCAAAAACAATACCTTTAGGTAACATCCTGAGTATCTACATAAATTCCAAATCTTGAAATGATAGGTATGTGTTTATTGACCACTTCGATGGGCTTAACGACTCCCTGAAAGCTTCTCTTGCAAAACACTACATTCCGTCGCGAGCCGGTATGAATTCCTGACATTTATCCTTAAAACAAGGACCATCGCAACCATATAGTCCGTCATTCTAATGGTCAAAATAACCTTACCCCGCCTCGTTAGTTTCTTCTGCGTTTCTGAGTGACCCCCAGCCTACAGGAAGTTTCTGGAGCTAGCTGATCTAGTTTAAAGAGGTCTCTAGCTGGCATCTTACCTACATATGTACATCTCAATCGTTAGCAAATGAAGAATGCCGTCCACAGCTGCCTGAGGAAACACACCTCTGTACTTTTGAGAGAATGTTACTATAGCTCCTAGCATTCAATGCGTTCAAACATACCGTGCATCCATAGGTTAAGGCAGGTCTAACAACCCAGATGTAACTCCAGATAACTTTTAAATACTGATAATTTGTTATTTTCATAAAGTAAATGATCTGGTCTTCTTGAGTTCGATGAATTTGAGAGTTTTCATGTATCAACATCTAATCTGGCTATTCACACTAAAGCGTTGATAATTCTGGTATAAAAATCTTCAATTTGTTCTATCAATGAAAGGTTGTCTGACTGACATCTCTATCTCTACTTAGAGGATTCATTCAACTTTATTTCTTTGAAGAGTCAATTGTCATCTTCTCTAAAATATGTCCAATCCATAATATAATTTCTTATAAATAAGTGCACATAAACCATTATCTTATTTGATCAAAGCTTGGACAAATACAGTCAAATGTTAAGCTTTTTTTTATCAAACAAAAGAATTTTTAAAGAATGCAAAACGATAATTATATCCGTTACTCTTTTCATTACTTTAGACCAACATTTTCTATTTTATTAGAATGGAACTTAATAAAAATATTTGTTAATATACAATGAAAATGTTATTGTTTTTAATATAAAAACAATTAAATATGAAATTTTATTGCTAAACACATAATTCCGAAGCATTTTATTAATTTACATGCTTTAACAATTTAAATCCTAAATTTATTATTTATTTGGCTTCTACATTGTATTGTACAAATCCTTGTTTAAATTTACAAACGTAAATACATTATTGCTTTAATAACGGCAAGAGAATATTCGTGACTGACAGTGTGTACAGTTTGACAACTCATTTATTATAACATCGTTAGGAAATTTACAACAATTCTTCTAAAGAATTTAAACGCACAGGGTTTATTTGTTTATCATAAAAACCATATCAAAACAAATGAAAATTCTAAAGAAAATAAGAAAATTACAAACAAACGTTCCAATGAACCAGCCTGTAGCTACAACATGTACAAATATTATAAAAAAAAGTTGTATATGAGCATTTGTAATATAAATAAATAGACGAACAAAAAATACATGAAAAAAAGAATAAAGGCAATCATAACCTTGGTAGGGCGTTACTAAACCAAAAAAAGGCGACATAATGTTTGAAAATTCTCGTAAGATTTTAAAAATTTGTATATGTATACATTAAATATTTAAATAATACGATAACAATGTTTTTATACTCTATTTTACGTACATATTGTATGTAGAATTAATATTTTTTAATTAAAGATCATTTAAATAATGTTTTTATTAAATTTAATAAATTTTATGCAAATATTTATGTAGTCAATGGAGCATTACTATATAGAGGTTTAATTGAAAAGAAATGTATGGATTATTCCCCTTCGTACATACATACATACATAATTGGTCATTACAACCTTTCAATCAGGACTATAACCTAACTACTCACACTACTTATGTTGTATATGTTAATTTTATATACGAGTGGCAGGGCTTACAGTTTAAAACCGATTCCGAAAGACACATCTGTGAGAAATTTTAATTTTATACATGAGTAGCGAAACCTACAGTTTCAGCTCGACTCCGAACGATAGATTTTTTCGATGAAAACAAGGCCATTTTTTATTTACTTTCAGATTTTTTTTATCAGAAACCTGCTGAAAGGTAGGCGCCGAAGAAATTATTTTCACATTTTGTTTTATTGAATATGTCTGACTTGTGGTTTGAACCCATAGCTTCACGTCTAATAAGCCAACACTACCTACTACACTACGTCGACTACTATTGGGTATGGCTTATTTAGAAGGGTTTAAAGTTTTTTTAATATTTAAAACTCATGTTTATCTATATTGTTAACGAACTATAGATGTCCCGAGGAGATAGTTCTTGAGAAGAATCATTTCACAACTGTTCCCGAATCTGACTCAGCCAGAATATAATTAGCTATGCAACAGAATTTAGTAACGCTTACAGATGTTTGGTCAGTATGATGTCCAGACAATACCTATCCAGGAGCCTCCAACCGTCCACTACAGTCAATACTGAACAATAATAGGAAGTGCACGATTGTCTCATTTTTCTCCAAGTCATTTCAGCTTCTACAAGTCATGTAGTATGGAAGACCTATTTTTTTTTGTGATTACCAATGTAATCACTGCGAACACCATGCGGAGTCCATGTTATTGCAGAATTAGGTTTCCTATCCTAACTAGTTTATGGTATCTTTCACAACACCTTTCTCAATATCCGTGGTTGGCCTTAGTACATTCCTTAGCTTGTTGAGTTTTCCCAAGCAAGCATCTTCTTAACACGTTGACTGCCGACTACGAGATAACTCCTAGATTGCGTTCCCTTCTATGGTGCCAACTACGAGGTATCTCGTACTCACTAAACCTGCCATTTTTGTGTAGCTACGAATAAAATCGTATTATATCAGTGCTAGTATCGATAAATGACTTCTGGGAAAAGAACAAAAAGTCAAAGTTGCCGCGGCATTCAACGTATTAAGAGATATCCAGTATCTACAAATCAAAGTGTATCTTAAGGTCTCTATGGCTGATATATCGCTATACTGTTGCGTTTTCCTTCATTTACCGTGTGACCAGTCATCCAAACAAGCACCTCATTAAGAGATATCCAGGGTCTACAATTCAAAATGTATTTCAAGGTCTCTAGGGTTGCTACATCGGTAATAATCTTAACAGTCGACTTTGGGCTTTTCAATTTCCCTATACATAAACCACCGCATATCTATTCTAGGATCACAAATAGTTTTAAATTTTACGACCAATTATCCAATGGATAGAATGCGGAACTGAAAAATAGAGACCAATAGTTTGTTCCACTCCAACTCTTCAGTAAAATGTATTGCAGAGTTTAAAACAACAATTTAAGAAAACATAAGCACTAAAGCAGGAAGTATTTGTTTTGTTTGTTATCTTTAAATTATAGTTTTGTTATAGTAGAGGTATTTCTAAAACTGTACCATAGATTGACAATTTGATCCGCGCTACTACTGTTATTACTACTTCTTTCTTATCTTGGAAAAGAAAGAAATGCATAACGATAAAATAAAAATTAACACTGTAGTATGTCTCGTTTATACCTGCTGCTTTCCAATGTACTACAACAACAACACTGCACGTCCTTTTACAAACACATATATATGTATATTCTTTATGTATTTGTTAAATACTCGTCGTACACAAATGTCTAGTTTTTACTGTTGGCGATGTTGCTTATTGAAAGGAATCTTAATTCATAAATTATGTACGTAGATATGTTATCTCAAAGGTCAATGACTAAATATTTGTGATTAGGAGAAGGGGAAAACATTATATTACACTGTACTAAATTTAAGTAAAACCTCTTCGTTCATGCATTTGATCATAAGTTTTTTTTTCAAATGCTATTTATGTCCCATAATGTAGAGTTTAAAAAATTTTTTAAGTACAAAACAATTTTTCACATAAAGTGTGAGCTCAAAATTTTTGATTAATCTTAATTGTTTACCTGAGAATTTGCGCTTTGTAGGTTAAACGACTACCAAATATTATTATTTCGCTTTACGCAAACATTAGCCAACTTCCGGTGGTTGGTCCAACGGAAAAAGAACACATTTTTCAATAAACACTTAAGGTCCATCAAAAATTTCGAATATTTTTAAACATAAAGTTCATTTGATAAGAAAACATATACAAAAAATATGACTCAGCTGTTATAGTCTGTAAATAATAACTACTGTAAGATTTGTCCGATTTTATCAAACAAAGTGTCAATCTCTTCGCACACGAATATCACCACTTGTTTTATAGCTTTTGATTAAATTTTGCAATTAACAATGGCCAAACTTGGAAAAATAAGAAAACATTTATATTTTTCAAGTTTACTCCATCAAAAGTCATAACATATAAGTTTGAACAAAATGTTTATGTATACCGTCTCCCCTGTCTTAAAAAAAACATTGGATTTTTAAAATAGGTTCAAACATGTTGGGGTAATCAATAATTTTGTGTGGAAAGAGAAAAAATACCGTTTTTGCCAAATAAAACAGGTTTGGAGGTTTCGAGAAATATAAAAAAAAGTATTTTTGAGTTCTACTCAACTAACTGAACAACTTAGAGTATGTAATTACTCGGGTGAATTTTCACTGTCGCACCATGTTATTTATAGTAGATAAAAACACCTCTGACTGGTTAATGACAAAAAAAATATTTATGTTCAGTTATTTACTAATTTAGATAAAACTAGGTTCAAATGTTGTAATTTATCTGTTTCTAAATATTTCTATTTTATTCACATATTTTGAATTCACCATATGCTTATGTTTATTTGAAGAGACTTTAATTTAGTTCACACGATTTATGTTGATCTTAATAAGGAGCTGCAAATTGATATTTGTCGGTATTGCATTCCAACTTTGTTCGGTGTGCTTCCAAATTGATAATTTTATCTACTTTGTCAAAGGGAACTGCCGATGATAGTCCAAATGAAATTTCCAGATCTTGGGCATTTCGTCTTGTCTTAATGCGACATAAACTACAGTAAACAATTTTTTTATAGATGGCTTTTACTAACTAGTATATCGAGTTGTATATGTAAGATCGACTGGAACGTGACTCATAAATTGTAACATACGTACATAATTAGTCATTACAAGCCTTCAGTCGGAATTACGACCTAGCTTCTCACACCACTCACGTTGTGTGTGTTAATTTTATACACGAGTGGTGGGACCTACAGTTTAAAGTCAATTCTGAACGACAGAGAAACTTTTCATAGCAATTTTATTTACTCTCAGAGTTTTTGCCAGTAATCTGCCGAGAGGAAGACGGCGAAGAAATATTTTTGTTGGACATGTCTGACCTTTGAACCGTGGCCTGACATCTAATAAGCCAACACACTACCTACTAGACTACGGCGACTACGAAAGATACATATGTATGTGACTGAAACTATGAATAATATTTATATAAAATTTGTGATGCAATCAGCTTATCAGCTGTCGTTATTATTTGGACTCAAGTCTGAATACTGTGCTTAAAGGACCGGACCTGCTACATATCCATCCTATTAAAGTTTACTGTTTATTATTTTAAAATAACTCGTTTAAATTTTAGACAGCCAGTCTGACTTTGAAATTTCTTTCTCATCACTTTTCAAATTATAGTTCTTGGCATACAATTTTCTTTGTTTTTCATTTTACCTAAAAAGGCTGTTGTTTAATCATTTAATGCGCTCTTTACTCAAACATTTGTATTATCCTTTCTCCCTTCCCTTATTCCTCAGGCCATTTTAATTGTTTAAGAATGTGTTAGAAGTAGTTGTTGTATGTGTCTATGTAATAAGAATAGTCCTTCGTGTAATAATGGTTTTGAAAATATGTGAAAATATGAAAAAGGCGACATGTACATACATACATATATAATACCACTGAAGTTCATTGCCGTTTATCGTTTCTTTTCTCTTAGTTTTAGAAAATATTCTGTAAAAGAAAATGTGCCATAGAAATTTCTTAACACATGGTTCTTGGTTTTTGTCTTGTGTGTGAACAATGAAAGTTTCATTTATGAGCAGATGTTTTGCTTTTTTCTTTCTTTCTTCTGCTGTCATTGAGTGTTTCTGAAATAGTGTTTTCTAATTTAGTGTTTATTTTTTCTTTTATTCTTATTCGTTCTTAATTATCCAGCTACAACGAATGGGGGTTATAATGGTGTGAAAGGCATACTTAAAGAAGACGGGGCTTAAACTAAATATTAGAAAAAGGTTATTTGAGAAACAATTTTCCAGTAAGGATGTACATATATGTATACCTACATACACTCATGTCTGAGCCTTACTCAGGTTGTGCAATGTGTTAAGACTAGAAGCATATATAGATTGGACATTTCCGTTGTATTTCTTTGCATTATAAGACGCATGAACAATTTCTTCAAGAAGAGTGTTCCATATACGAATATTAAGCAAATAACTTATTTCCTGCAATCTACGGGCCTGTTATCTATGATTGGATGTGCTCTGGGAAAACCAGAATTACTGTCTAAGAATATATTATTAAAGCATACTGTGTTGGGTACTCTACTGTCGTTATAGATGTCTGTACAGAAGGCCATTTTCTAATAGATGGTGTCAATAATAAAATGATTAAAATGAAATATTTTGTAAATAACCTTTTAAAAAGACCAAAGCGCTTGATGACTTTTTCAATACTTCAAAAATTTTTAGTCAACAATGGACTTGATTCCTATGTATAGTACATTAAGGGCTGCTATAGATGACATATAGGTTCTAATGTTACGAATTTTATTTGTATGTCTGATGGGAGATAATTTTCCATATTTTGCGTGTTAATAATAATATCCCTTAAGTTTAAACGGACGTCATTTCTAACAGTGCGTACAGTGCTATCTCTCTAAAACTTAAATGTGAATATAGAGAAGTAACGTAGAACAGAAAAAAGAGATGTGCTTGTCATGAGTCTTGGAAATGCCTTGATTCACAAACTTTTTGATGAACTAATTTTACCTCTCCAAGATAAAGAGCAACAATTCATAAATTGTCTAATTCGTACCATTATACTCCCCATAATGTTTGAACATGAAGAACGTATTGTCAATAATTTTCAGGGTTATTAGCTTTTCAGCGTTATTAGCCTCTCTTTATTTATGAGTTTGCGTTACACATTAGTACCTTCAAATATTCAGAAAAAACCCTATGCTACAACGGTTTGCTAAGGAACGTACATGCTTCGAATAGAACCAACCAATGTTGGTATATCATTCGATCCAAAAAACATTGGCTAGGACCGTAAAAATGGGCTTTCAGACCGTTTAATTAAGTCTAAAGGATGTAGGTAGTATACATATGTATATGCTTTGTTTTGGTTCCTTATCGAAGCTTAATGTCTCCTTCGCATTATTGCAGAGCATTTATAGAAATATTCAAACTTTGTAATGTTAAATTTTAAACCCAGACAGTGAGGTGTAATGATGCAATAGCTTGACTAGACCTCTGTGTTTCCGTAAGTAAACCAACTGTACTCCTTAAAAGTATTCTTCTTTTTACAGTTTCTTTCTTTCTAAAATTCTTAATTTTCTTAAACCTCATTGTGTTTTGTTTTAACATATTTTTCTTTATTCCCGGCTCATAGTTAAATTTTCTTACTGGGGGTTGCTTTTCTGTATGTACTTGCTTCTTCGAACATTTCATTCATATTTATCTCCTGTGTGTATTAAAAATAACACAGGCAAAAGTTTGTTGTTGTTGTTTTTTTTAGTACTTACAACCAAATTTTATTTTTTTATTTTATTCTTTTCATTTCATCACGTTTTTAAAATATGTATTGTAATCCTATTGCTTTGAATTTACCACAATTTTTTTTATTCCCCCTTTTTTTAGTTTCTTATGTGAATTTTAAATTGACCAAAAGGTGAAATATGAGGAAAGTGGAAAGATGTGTTAAAATAAAATTATAATATTGTATGTACATACTTACATACATATCGATTGCTTAATATATAATATGATGTACATATTTCGGACCTTCTGTTACTTTATAGGAGGGGAAAAAATTATTAAAACTTGAACGAATTTTAAAGTAATTCGATATACACACAGGTTTTTTATAGATTTTTTTGTTTAAGTTTAAATAAATAAAAAAAATTGTATTTATGTAATTATTACATCTTCTTCAAGATCTATCACTCAGCTAAATTTCATGTATAAAATGTCATTATTTATAAAACTATACGCATTTATATTTTACAAACTCAATTACCAAACACAGTTTATTTCAGGGACCGTAACTGTTATAACTTTTATCGTAAAAGTCAGAAAATAAAAGTTATTTTTTGACTTTTATTTTTTCGAGCAGAAATAAAAGTTATGTTTTGACTTTTATTTTGTCGAGCAAAAATAACAGTTATTTTTGACTTTTATTTTTTCGAGCAGAAATAAAAGTTATTTTTTAACTTTTATTTTTTTGAGCAGAAATAAAAGTTATTTTTGACTTTTATTTTTTCGAGCAGAAATAAAAGTTATTTTTTAACTTTTATTTTTTCGAGCAGAAATAAAAGTTATTTTTTGACTTTTATTTTTTCGAGCAGAAATAAAAATTATTTTGGTTTTTTCATACCAAAGATTAGTGTTTAATATACCCAAAACTTACTTCCAATAATTTTCTGACATAAATTACTTTAATTTTTTTAAAGAATTTTTTAATAAATATTATGAATTCATCATGAATTGAAACAAAAATAACTTTTATTTCTGCTCGAAAAAATAAAAGTTAAAAAATAACTTTTTTTTTTTCTGCTCGAAAAAATAAAAGTTAAAAAATAACTTTTATTTCTGCTCGAAAAAATAAAAGTCAAAAATAACTGTTATTTTTGCTCGTAAAAATAAAAGTCAAAAAATAACTTTTATTTCTGCTCGAAAAAATAAAAGTCAAAAATAACTTTTATTTCTGCTCGAAAAAATAAAAATCAAAAAATAACTGTTATTTTTTTTCTAAAAAATAAAAATCATGTTTTTAAAAAGCATCGCATTTTATAAAAATTTCGTCCAAGACAATCAAAATGGTATACTTGGTTTTGTTCTCCGACATTTCCTTGCGGGTGCTTTTTTTAATCAAAAATTCAAAAATAACAGTTATTTTCGGTCCCTGGTTTATTTTAGACAGAAACCTTAGTATCTGAAAACGTGAAATTTCGACTTAAGCTATTATTATTTAATGCCACAGATATGAATACATTTAAATACACTCAACAAAGCAAAAAAGGATATTCGAGGTTTTTTCTCTGTAAAGACGATATTGAATAGTGACTTATTTATTTGAATATAACACCGTAACATCAAATGAGGGCTCCCTAAATTTTTAGAGAACACAAAAAAAACTTTAATACATCAGTTTTCAAATAAATTGAGATCAGCTCTCATTATCTCTCTAGCCAACCATATGAAAAAAGTGAGAAAGTTAATTAAAAATGATCAATTAAAGGTCAATTATTAAAGATAATAATAAAATGTTGATGCAATCTTTTATTATTTTTATTATAAAATTTACTAGTTTTTATGAATATTTAGTATTAATTTCTGTGACAATGCAAGTATGTGATAAAAATCGTTTCATTTTTTTTGAAATCGACAAACTTAAGTGCTAATTAAAACTTGAGATCCCAAATCAAAATAAATTTAATCTATAAAATCTAACGCAATGTTTGTCGATTTCAATCGAATTTATTCGATTTATATCACACACCAACCAAAATTTTATTTAATTTTTAAAATTTTTACAAAACAAAATTCTTTTCTTTATATTCACGATGTATCTATACCTAACGAGTTGTTTTATTAAATTGCTCATAGAATTCCTTAGAAACTTCATTTTTATACAACACCTTATCGTTGTAGTCTTTCTGAGCTTTTTGCTCTTTAGCTAATTTATCATTAAATTCTAAATACTTTTCAAATTCTCTTTGTTTCACGCGTGTCATTTCCAAATTCTTTGCCATCAACTCATGGCCCATTTTTAAGGCATATTGTTCCCATTGCTTGTCCATCAGTTGTTGTTCAGTCCTTTGTTTATGTTTGTCCATCACTTGCTGATGTTGTTCTTTGCGGAAACGTTCCAATTCTTCGGGAGACATACCACGATACATAAAGGCAATTTTCTTATTGGGATTTGTCTTGGACTGGGCTACATCGGGATTTTCTGTTAGCATATCGCTGGTTAACATATTATAGATTTCAGCCAAATCATCCTCGTTCTTTTCTCGTTTCTTTCTCAATTGTTCTTCTTTCTTCTGTTTGGCCATTTCACAATTAAAACGGCGTATAGAATCAACAATTTGATCACGAATTTTTCGTTCGGATGAAGCCATATCCTGCAACCGATTGTCGCGTGATTGCATAGATTCCTGTAAAGCCTTTTCAGCCTGTAAGCGTGAGTCCTCAGCATGTTTTCTTTCCAATATCTGCTGGTCCAACCAAGCCCTTTGCTGTTCTCGTTGTTTTTGTTTGCGTTCGCGATGACCTAAATCTTCACCATCGAAAATCTGGGCGGACGAAATGCCTAAGGAAAAATCATCATCAGCTATGCGTACTGGTTGAGATTTTTTAAGAAAGTTTGGATCATTGAGATCAAATTCTCGGCCTTGTTCTTTCTTTTGAAAACGGCAACGATAGTAATTAATATCACTTTCTACAGCACGTTTACGTTTTTCCAGTTCCAATTCTTTTGTGTGCACCACCTTTCGTATCATATCAGTCTGTTCCTCATAACGACGCTCATATTCTCCTTCGATTTGCTTTAATTTCGCCTTTTCAGCTATTTGCCTTTGTAATGTATCTAAATCAAGCTTTTGTAACGATAAATAAATGAAAGAAATTGAGTATTTTTCCAATTGATTGATGGGGGAAAAAAATTATAAGATTTTGTACTTAAAAAATAGTTTGGCCTAGTAGTGTTCGGGTGCACATAAAAAAGTTTTCTTTAATAAGTACTAAAAAACTACTAACCAAGCTTGTGAAAATATGAATGTGATCGTAAATTATTATGTTACGCTATAACAGTCAGTCGTAACCAATTTAGTTTTATTGCTAGCGTTTGTCAATAGCGTACCACGCTGGAAACGATAGAATATTTAAAATCATTGAGCCCCACTTAGGAGGACCAGTATACAAAAAGATTTGCATACCACTTAAATAATGCTGAACACAATATCAAGTACAACATTAGCGTACCACGCGAGACAAAACAGACAACTTGAACCATATTTTCATTCCCAAGTCATAACCGAGTCTCTCTAACGGTGACTATAATAAACTATTGATCACAAAAATTTTTTGCTGTGTATTTAATGCGATTGAGAGGTAATCATTGAATCCGAACTGTTTTTCTTCAAACAAATTTCTAAAACAAGTCTATATTATGGGCAATTGTATGGGTTTGAAGAGGCAGCATACGCTCACAAGGCAGCTTTTAATCAAAAGTGAACAAATTGTGTTATATCACGGAAACCTTTGGCAAAACCCGTCGATAGTGACTTGACTAAAGTTCCGGGAGCTTAATTGAGAGTTTATTAAGCATCCAATAAGTGATTATTACCATTTCATTCTATAGTAAGTAATTTTGTGGGTGAAGAAGATGCTTTGTTGATGAAGAGAAGCTTGTGAAAATCTATTGTAAGAGATCGTTTAGTCCCTTCCAATTGAAATGGTTGGCCATATTCCATCAACTTCCACAAAATACAGTGTGATTCTCAATATTAAGCAAAATGGTTGGTAAAGTTCTGATCTCAGTAGTAGTTTTCTAACTCACTAAACAGATGCCTTGGAATTTCTCTTTGTTTTTTTTTTTTTTGCTGCCAGATATTGTAATTGATTGCTATTGCCGTTTTCATTTGCACTTACCCCGTATAAACGTTCCTTGGCATTGAATATACGTTTCTTGCGTTCTTCCTCATATTGTTTACGCTTTTCCAGTTTTAAAGCTTCATTTAAATCAGTCTGTGTCATAATGCCCGCATTGATGGCCATTGTTTAATTAAGGTCCACTTATTTTGGTCAGTTTTAAAAATATTAAAAATAAATTTATTAAAAATATGTATTTTTTCTTTAATACTTGTCAAAAATCTTTTGTTTTTTAAACAGACATTTCAAAAACTTAAAAAAAATACTCACCTCATATATTTTAAAGAAAAAAAAAAGAGTTGAATAATTTCGTTATTTTTTAATATTTTAAATAATTTCAAATCTATTTGTTCTCAGTTGTCCGTCACCTTTATTGTTAAATTTTTTCTTTGTTTTGTTTCTGTTTTTTTTTTTTTAATTTGTTATTGAGCTTTCTTTGTTGACATGGAGCAAATGATATATTTATTATTATATGTGCATACATACATACAATGTATACTTATGTCCGTTACTTGGGAAACATCATAATGTATGTTTTCATTATTTACTCTTTAAATACTACATATTCACTCACACACTTTCTTTGTATGCATGAGGGGCATTGTTATAAAGGAAACGCTTGATTGCCATGCCAACTTAGCATCATACACTATTTACCCATGTTTTGTTTGTTATTAAAAAAAATTAAAAATTTATCTAAATAAAAAATAACGTTACGAAGTATCGAAGTTATTTTTGTTTTAAAAGGTTTTTAAGAAATCCAAAACCACAAATATCATCTACACTGTAGATTCTACAGCTTCATCGTTGCCATACACATTAAAAGCTTGGGTTTTAGTTAATTCATTGGAAAATTATGAATGATTTGGCATTTGTTTGTTTTCATAAAGAGTAGAGACGTATAGAAAATGCACTAAATATTAATACATTTTAAACTTAATTAATTTTAATTTAATAATTTTAAAATTCATTGTCCAAATTACTAGATTTGTTTAAATAATCTCGATTTAGAAGTTGAATATGTATTAAATTAGAACAAATACTTAAAGAAATTTAAACTTAACACTTCATTGTAGTGGTGTATTGCAAAAAAATACTTTAAATTCTAAAACAAAATATATGCTAACTGATGGAGATCTCGTCAAAGTTGTATATGGCATTCGGTATTTCTACTTGCATTAATTCCCAAAACAGATTACAATTTGATTGTTGTTTTTACTATATTCCACAAGTTTTCGATCGAGTTTCGATCTGACGATAAGGTGCACCAGTCTAATAGATTGATATAGTATTCTTCGAACCATTTCTTGCAATGCAACGTTCAGTGCATTTAAGGTCATTATCCTGTTGATGCACGCAGCAAAGTGGCATATTTTTATTTAACATAATTCAGTATGAAATTTCAAAGGATTACAACATAATCCGTTACTTTCTAAGCATCTTGTACGCGATATAGTTACATAACACTATGTTAGGATAATTACCTCCAAACAACAATGTTACCGCCGCCATACATATATACATAATTGGTCATTACAACCCTTCAGACAGGATTACTACCTAGCTTCTTACACCACTTATGTTGTGTGTGTGTTAATTTTATACATGAGTGGTGGGACCGACAGTTTAAATTCGACTCCGAACGACAGATGTTAGAGAAACTTTGTATGACATTTTTTGTTTACTCTCAGAGTTTTTGCCAGAAATCTGCTGAGAGGAAGTCGCCGAAGACCTTTCGTTTTGAGATCTGAGCTCAGGCTTAAACCGTGGCCTTACGTCTAATAAGCCAACACACGACTTACTAGACTACGGGGACTTCAACCGCAGCAATTCTTTGCCGTATTAAGAGTAGACTAAATATTGTACACTGTTTTTATCGGCCACCTTGGAATATTAAGATCTCGATCTGAATTGAAATAATTTTTGATTCTTTCTTTTTGTTCAAATATCAAAAGTGAGGTCATGTAATACACTCGTTTAATAATACGGCAGTAATACTATGTTTATGGAACGCATGTTAGTGCAAACCAACTTAATTAAAATACGTTTACTTAAAAAAAGGGATTACAATTTTTTTTCCAATATTTTTAATATTTTAGAATTTTATTTTCCTTTAGAACTTTTTATATTTCACAGACGCATCTCACAAAATATTTTCTTTTCTGAAACACTTCTCTCATGGGATTTATGTAATTTTTATTTGCACAAAACTATAAAAAGAAATTTTATGTTTATATCGAAAAATATTTTTACTCCATTTTTTATTAACTGCAAAGGAAAATTTCATCTCAATAAACTTTAATTTATTTTCTAACTGACATAAACGAACGTTAGTATTTCACATGAGATTTGGTTTGCTTGAAAGGATAAAAAGAAAATCTTATTTCAGCAAATGGCAAAAATAGACAAAATGTGGTAATAAAGTAAATACTGTTTATGGAACATGACATGTAAAAGCAATATTAGTGTGCTATAAACTTGTTATTTTATCATAAAATACTATTCGAAACAAGCAAGGCCTTAAAGATTTTCTTTTTAAATATTCATCTTTTTTCTTTGAATCGATTAATCGACTATTTGTAAACGCTTATTGATTGCAAAGTACCATAACTATAATTGTTTGCTGCACAAATATTAAGTTTTATGAAAATTCTAGAAATACTCCAATGAGTAGAATGTTTTTTTTTTGGAAAACCACAAAAACATGATTGCTGACTGGTTTTATTTCATTGCACTTCTGTATTAGATTTATTATTCAAATTATAAATGCTAGTATATTCCATATATGAATTTTTCATAGCTTAATATACCACATTTGCATTTTGCTTCTCGAACATAAACATGCATTGAAAAGCATGTTTTTTATGATATAAAGAATGATTGTATGGAACTAAATGTATGCTTTATTTCATAGAACGTTTATTAAAAAATTTTACATTTCTTAACAGTTAAATCACATTTTAGCTTTAGGTTAAATGTACTTATTGATAGTTGCAATTATTTTTACAATTTTTCTTAAATATTTCGTAGTAATTATTTAATGTTTTTTTTTCTTTTTTGCTTCAGTTTGAAACACAGTACTCAGAAGTATCATTCGGTATTCGTACAATACTCACTTCGAAAGAGCTTTGGCATATCTACGATGTGTCCACCACGTTCTTTTAATAACTTTTAGATCCTTAGCTATCTCGATCAAGATAACTTTGAAGTGTTCGAAATACGCGTATTGTCCTTGGTGCTTATATCTTCTCGTTTAAACTTAATAAATCACCTCAGCGATTGATTACCCCGATTCAAAGTCCGAATAATAATATTTGTCAAGCGCTGGCTTTAACAGCGGGTTTTTTTAAGCAATGCTCTCTTAACGCATGTAGTTGCTCTTGATCTATTTTCTCCAAACTAAAAAAATTTCTTACATGAGTGGCGGGAACTTAAAGTTTACAATCGACTGCGAAAGACAGACTTGAGAAGCTTTTTCATGGCAATTCTTTACCCTAGAGTTTTTTGCCAGAAATCTATTAGAGCTTAGGTTGGAACAAACCAAAAGACCGTTGGAACAAACTATTAAAGGTCACATTTGTCCATAGTGATTCGTGTGACGTTTTTATTGCCTTACGTACTCGGAAGGGTTTCCATATATTTATTAAGAAAGAAATTCAAAATTTATCAAAAAAAAATATGTGAAAAATTTCATGCAAGTATTGGCAACGACTAAAAATATGTTCCTGAAGAAGGAAGAATATGCACTAACAGAATAAGAAAATAAGAAGGTATAAAGTAGGGTTATGTACAGAATTGTCAAGTCTGTTTTAAAGAATGACATCTGATAGGATGACTTCTGGTATACAACTCTTATATTATTTTTGATACCGAGAATGGTTCGACGATTAGAAAAAGCATTGGTACAAGAAATTTTATTATAATTGAATGGGATTGAAGAGAATTAACGAATTATACCTAAGGACTTATACGAATACAAAGTTTTCAACTCTTGGACTACAAGGCCATTAGGAAAAAACTTAATACAGCAAACTATCATACATTAAGATCTCTGTTGTGACCTAAAAATTTTACATATACGTATATATTTACATACAAAATATGTATAAAATTTTTGAAAAATATGTTTTTTTTTCTTTTATAGCAATACGTATACATAAATTGTTTAAATACGATAAAAATCATAAAAATATTGTACTATATTATAGGCATATATTTTTTAGTAGTATTTACATACATACACATTTTGAGGATGATTCCAAGTATAGCTTATACATAAATGCTTATTTTAAAAGTTTTTATGCCATTACTTTGAAATTCATGTATTTGTATATATTTTTTAATATTATTTCTCAAAAAAAAAATCTTTTTTAAGAAATTGTTTTTGTATAAAATAATTTCTGTTTGGCCTGTAACAAAACTGACTTATAATTTTGTTGGTGATTTTTGGTAATATTTTATGCCTCTTTTTCCAGTCCATTTTAACTTAATTTTTTTCCTTTCCTTTCCCTCCTAAACGCAATTACATGTTGTGCATTTATAATGACTTTTTCTTTCTGAAAACTATACTATACTCATAGACACGTTCAGAAAATAACCAGCTCATGTTTTAAATGTGTTAAGAATTTAAAAAGAAAACGTTGCTTTTCGGCTCTTTTCGCGCCCATACATGAAGTGTTTTGAGATCGGAACATAATCATTGAAAATACATAAAGTTTTTATGTTAATACGGAGTGTATGTGTTATTTTAAGGGATTAATGGCGATATGTAAACAAGCCATTAAGTGGCCGTTTAAAATAAATATTTCTAATATTCATTTATATAAGTATTTGGGTGGTAAATTTAACAATTCACATATAATAATTATTTATTAACACTAATTAAGCCAATTAGTTGGGATTTATACAATATAAATTTGGACGCAATAATACTTTAAAACAATGTTGTAATCAAAACTTAAAGTTACCGCCGGAGTGTTGGTATCCTCTGAACATACCACATTTTGAAAGTTTCAGTTGTGCACTTGTGCATAATTTTTCTTGTTTTTACAGGAGGTATCTATCATTTAGAGGACTCTAAAATGGTTAAGGTACAAGAAAAGCAATTTTGAAAGGGCCATTCTGAAAACTGGGTAGAAATTCTAATTTATTTTTGTTTTAATTCATGTTATTGCAGACATTGAAAATAATGTAATCGTTGAGGGTTTAGAAAAATCAAGCTCCAAATTGTGTGTTGTATGTTTCGACAGTGAAAACATGATTGTTGTGTTCGACTTCAAGTTAAACATATGCTTAGAATGATAGTACCGTCACAGTATATTCATGGAGTCCCTAAACAAGTCTTGATTAAAGAGTATTGTCTTATACGGCCTCGTGCGGTAATTTTTAGTTCATCAGCATAAGATCTATGGTTTATGATCTATATTGTACTTCCCATAGTGTTGTCCTCCACTAGAAAAATGGATTTTGTTGACTAACTGATGGATTAAACGTTAATTGAAGTTAAGGCTTATGTGTCTGCAACGCACTGTCTTTGACAGTCTATTGGTTCGAGTAATTGATGGTTATTTTTAATTATTTAAACAAATAGTTGCACTATTACGTGGACCTAAGTAGAGAATCTAGTTCTTTAAACCTCTTCCTATCCTCATTGTATAGGAGTGTATAAAATAATAGCAACAACAAAGTTTTGAACGAGAATTGTTTTTAATTACTTCACTATTTTAAATATAATTCCGATATACAACAATTCAAACGAAAATGAACTTGTCTAAGAATGTGAATTTCGAAATCTATTAGGCTTTCCTTGGTTTAAAAGACCTTTGGCCTAACACTAGCTTAACTTTTAAATGCTTAAGAGTCAAATCCTTTCGATAAATTCTACATTCTAGGGTCAATTGCCAGGAACGCCATTTTTGATCCCCATCGATACTTTCCATTACAACTCTGATTTCTCAATTAAACTACTGAGAAACATATGCGCTGGTTGTTTTCATATCTTGCACCAAATAAGTTCATCAATTATTCGATAAACTTTTATTTCAGCCTCTGTTAAACAATTGTAATGACCTACGATTTCGATAATATTGTTGGCACCAAGTGTCAGTAATGGATTTTAATTTTTATATATGTATTCTACTTGATACGTTCCCAAAACGGTTAAACAACAGCAAAATCTGTCAAAAAGTAATATGTTGTATAAAACTATTCCAAAGTAAATTTGGTTTTTTTAACTCAATAAATAATGAAGATGGTAGGCTTATATATTTTATTTTTTAATTACAAGTAACCAATTCCTACCCAACGTTTAAGTTCTAGTGTTAAGAGAAAAAAAAGTAATTGAAAAGAGTGTTAAAATAAAAGCTTATTTATTTCATTTCTGTTTACAGTGCATGTTGTTGTTAAATAATTAGAAACAACAAACAAAACAAAATTACCATAAATACTCACTCAAAATGATTTCAACAATATGAACAAAGCATATAAAATAATCTGTATAATTTCTTTAAATTTATTTAAAAATTTTATTAACACCCTCTACTATTAATGCATACGGAACGGACGTTGAACAAATACACAGCTACAAAGACATTTAATACTTTTATATGGGTGCTTTTATTTAAATAACTTCTCATTAATACATATAAAACAAGTCTTCATGTTACTCTATATATTGTACATACAATATTGTGTATGAGGGTCTTAAGATGATCTTGCCTGTGATAACATCTGCTGTGTTGAGTGTACGTACGTATGTATGTACAATCTCTCTTTCTCTCTCGTAATACTGTCTTATAATATTAAATAGCCGTAACACTCAGAAACGACAGACAACTTGTGAATTCATATTTATTTTATCTTATATCCATCCACCCCTCCTATATTCATCTCACATTTGACTTCCATTTGGTTTCTTTTATTGATGTTATTATTATTATTATTATTAGAAACCTAAAAATGTTTTCATTTGAAAGATTTGTTTAAATTTTTGGTTTTCATTGTACTCACTCGCTCGTACATATTCGGTATTTGACGTTTGATGTTTGAATATTTTTTAGTGTTGTGTTTCTGTGTATTTCTATTCTTCTTTTCAACTTATATTTCTCACATAATCCTAATTGTCTTAACATCAATATCGAAGATTAAATATATCCCATAACTACTTTTTTTCTTTTCTTTTTTTATTACTTTTATCATCAGAAATCAATTGAGGTGTTTTGTTATAATGAGCAGCTGGACTCAATTTACATATTTTATAATAATTTTCAAATTGAATTAGAGCAACACGTTGTTTCTTTTGCTTTTTTATATTTTAAAGAAATGATTCATAGCTTAAAAACGGAAATAGCATATGAACTATACTGTGCCATAAACATTTTATGTCATAAAATACTATACAAAAGGTACTTTTAAACAAATTTGTTTTCATATCTTATCATCAAGCACTTCCAAAGCCAGATTGGCCAATCATCAGTGGTTGAATGCATCTCGCCAATTGGAAATTTGGCCACAGTACGAATCAAGGCTATTTTAAGAGAACAAATGCTGGGGTATCATTTGTAGCAAACCATGTCCTCTAAAATTATCCACAATTTGTAGTCCAGCGCGATGAAATCAGGAATGCCGAAGTGCTATTCTTCTGAAGAGATAAATGCTGGTAAATTGTTTCGAAGCCAGGTTTGGGTTGTTTTAGATTTATGAGCTGGCGCAGAATCTTGCTGGAAAGTCCACAAGTGGTTTTTTAACATTGAACACTAGTTTTACAGCAGGTTCCACAATGGTTTCTTAGTAAACTTTGGCCAAAGATTTAAAACCATGCTCGCAAATCATTAAGTCATAACTAAAACTGGATGATGACTCCTTTTAGACTGGTGAAATTACTAAGTTTGGGTTACTTTAGCATTATAAGCTGACAGAAATTCTTGCTGAAAAATCTGCTAAAGTGTTTTTACAACATCTTCCACATTAGTTTTTTGGTAAGCTTTTGCCAAAGTTTTGAAACCATGTTCGCAAAAATACTAGTCTGTGATTCCACCATAAGAAACATCTCACCAAGCTATGATTAAAGCTGGATGATGACCCATTTCAACTGGTAGAATTACCAGGTTTTGGTTGCATGTTGCGTGAAACCGCGTTCGCAAAAATTCAAGTCCGAAAGAAACATCTGATCAAATCATGACTAAAACTGAATGAATAGATGACCGTACATGTACACTATCATTTACTTGTTAAATTTCTTAATTTGACAGTTTTGTTGACTTGAGTAGTTAGATCAGTGCGTTGATGGCCGGAGCAGTGGCGGTCATTAACATCTCCAATCTTCTCAAAAAGTTTTATGCACCGGTTATGCATATGTGATTAAAATCGAGCAGATGGAGCGTTTTGAAAATACCAACTTTTCTCATATCACAATTAAATCTCGTTATAACAGCTAGACGACTCTCGTTGTCTGACCACTTGATGTGCGAAAACTGATATAATTTAGAATTCCCGGTACAGATTATACATATATCATAGCTCATGTAGTAATAACGTAGTATATTCAATTCTTCTAATGGAATGAGTGTGTTTAATATTGTAACAGTGTTTATGTCTCCACTAAATATGATATGATGTCTGAAAAAGTTTGAAGGAAATTGTTTGGTGGTGAAACGTTCCTTGCTAAAAGCAGAACATGGTGTCGAGGTTAAAACAATTTGTTATGGGAATAAAAATAATTTTATTCCACCTCTTACGCTATTTTATTTTTATTCTACATCCACTATTGTGTTCTTACTCCTTTTAAATGAACTGTATTGAAAGAATTCATAATAGATTCAAAGCCTCTTTAAACCGAAAATGGTATGTATTTAAAATATTTTAGTTGTAACACTTCACAAACTTAATTTAAATGTAGAAAACGAATGTAATTGTCATATAAAAACTTATTTTCTAAATCCTTTCTCTTTGCAAACTTAAAAGTGCTCTAAGTGGACTTTGTATTTCTTTTCAGAGCATGTATATTGAAAGCGATTTGTATTTCATTTAGTCTTTAATGATTTTCTTATTGTTTTTAACATTTAAAAATTGTATTATTTTTGATTTCAGAAAAAACATCGCCCCAAACCTCACTATATGCGTCGTCAAACAGATATAAATTATTCAATGCGTACAATACTTGTTGATTGGCTAGTGGAAGTCTCTGAGGAATATAATCTAAATACGGAAACTTTATATTTATCAGTATCCTACATCGATCGATTCCTTAGTCAGATGTCAGTAGTGCGCAATAAATTGCAATTGGTTGGCACAGCGGCTATGTACATTGCATCGTAAGTATATACAAACTATCGTACAATTTTAACTTTAATAAAACTGAAATCGAATTTATATGAAATTGTAGTTAATGAAATAGAAAAATAACATTGAAAAGTACTTCAGTTGAATATTGAAGAAATGCAATTGCTTAACAATACTAACCATGATGTACAAATGCTTCTGGGGTGTTTTATCATTTGCTTTTAAACAAATAACATTGTTCAGAAACATTAAATAGGGTGTTACGAAAAGAAGTAATATTTGGTAACCAACCTTGATATCATGAACAATGTTATAATAGAAAATGTCGCTGGTGCTACAGTAAGTTGTTAATTTAACACTAAATAGCTGGTAGTGGTCACTAGAAAGTATAAGATTTTTAATTTCACATTTCCCAGGCTTAATAAACAGAATTGGAACTCATCTAAAAGCCGAAGTATTTTATTTAGCTGCATGAAAATTGTAGATATCGGTTAGTATAATTTGACTATTTAGAATGACAGACTGTGTTAACATTTCTGTTTAACAGGGTTTGGCAAAACTTAAAAATTGTTGAAATTTACTTTGGAAGAAATAAATCTGTTTGCAATTTGCGTTCATAGAGCTCTTTTTCAATTGTTAGTCATAGAGAACAATCAATTGTTAATCGTTTGTACCCTAATTTTACTCTTCGATTTAAAACCATCAACAAAATAAAGAAATTTTGCGTACAGCAAATCATTTTGCTACTGTTGCGCGAAGTCTTGAGAAGTACGCTAAAACGTTGATTCGTTGTCCATCTCAACTTTCTTAACTTTGTCCTTGGACGTCGTGGCATACACGCCTACAAAATATGGCTCGTATTAAGAAACACAGTCATTATTTGCGTAGTATTTTTACTGGTTTAGGCTTATTTGAACCCTTCCGAAGACAAGCTTTCTTGACAAATAATTGTGTTTAGTGATGAAGCTGATTTTTGTTACCAATAACTAATTAGTTACCTATCAACAAGAGTTGGTTTCAACTACGGTGCAACAACTTGCCATTCAGGGGGCAGTTTACTGTTTACAATTTGGCAACAACATTCTTGCCAAAAGTGAGTCAGTGGACTGGTCCGCTCTTACATACTGTTTAATTTAGATGAAACTATGTAAAGTCTTGGTTTATGCTGACAAACCAGCAACTTTTGAAGCATTGGAAGCCACCATTGACGACATATAGTTCAAATTAATTGGAAAAAGTAGAGAAAAGTTGGTCTGGCCTGTTGGACGTTGTAAATCTTACTAAGGAAACGCCTAAAATTGGTTTTGGGCATGACCAAGGCTTCCAGCGCTGTGTATCTACGAATACATTTCTACGATTATTACAACCAGAGGCCTAAAGCCTAGTTTTTGCTACAGCAATTATGTTTTGACAAACACAATACGTATATTCACATCTTACATATTCGTTCAATTTTATAAATCTTCGAAAGTGTCTAATCACTAACTGATGCATCCACCAAATTCCTTGTTTTGTATATTGTTCGCATGATCGGTGTACCACAATGTCATTTGAAATGGAGTTTGAATATGTTCTTAGCATTTCAGTGATCCTAGGCCACCTGATGTAATAAGATGGTTTGGAAACCACCTACGTACTCATAGTGATCAAAATGTTTTGTGATGTGGGCACTATTGACTATGGGGCTATTGATTGATCTTCTGTCATCATGCATTGACCAGGCTAAAGAGAACTTGCTGGGTAATTGGTTGATTTTGATATTAGAGGACTATGTGGACTCGTTACAACTTCAAAATTGTTAGACGGTGACTGGTGTTTTGTGGATCAACCCTTTATACTGGTTTCTAAAATCTGAAATTTGGTTGAAAATCGATTGAACTTTATTTTTTCGTTTCCCAATAGTTTGCATTACTAGTAGATAGTTTCATTCTCTTGACTACTGTCATACCTTACTTTAAAAAATACCCTTTAAATATTGCTCCCTTCGTTAGATCCCCTTTAAATTTAGTTTTTTTTTCTACTTTTATTTTGTAGGTGTTGCTGCTGTTCTTTAAGAATAAATACATTTTTATTGAATCCTGTCAAGACAATATCTTTATTATTATTGTTGCTCCATTGCTGCTACATTCTCTTCAAACACTTTAAAAATCTTTTGCTATTTTACTACCACTACTCTACCGTCTAAGCACATTTTTTCTTCGCTTAAGTATGTATTAGAATTTACGTTGTGTTATTTTTCAACTTCTTAAATATATTGACAGCAATTTGTTGTGGTTGATGTTGAATTGCTGGTAAAGATTTTTCCCCTTTTTCTTACATTTTTCCTATATCTTACCCTAATAAACAATTTATAAAAGGGTTGTGCAAACTTATTGGCAATAAATTTCAACTTCTTCGTTATTTTTAACATAATAAAGTTAAAAGGATGCGCGAGTCTAGTTTAAAAATTATTCATAGAAAAATATGTATTTTTTAAAAAAGAAGAATTTTGAAAGAAAGGAATTTATATTAAGTTAGGAAGAGTAGCTAGCCAATGAATTGTCCACAGCACTCCTTCACTCAGTAAGCCCGTTGTATGACAAACCCTTCAGAAATTCAGAAGAGGGAAGAAAAAAACAAAGAGCAAAGATTGAAGATTAAAGAATGAGATAAAATGAGCGATGTCTCCTATTTGTTACGCACAAAGAGACGTAAATATTGATTCTGTAGATATACCCTAGCCAGTAAATCCCAAGATTACTGTCCTTCATTCATACATAGTTGGTCATTACAACACTTCAGTCAGGATTACGACCTAACTTCTCACACCACTTATATTGTTTGTGTTAATTTAATACATGAGTTACGGGACCTACAGTTTAAAGTTGACTCCGCACAAGAGATTTTTTAAGAAACTTTTCATGGCAGATCTATCGTTCAGATCTACCAATACCCAACAGCTAGAACAGATTATTTTCCTATAACTATTCGCTGGTCCGTATTTTGTTAGTCCTCCGTTTGTTTATGTTTGTTGACATATGGCAGGACAGTGAACATTTTTCGCCAACAATATCCAGTTATTTACTACTACTAATCGAACTGGGTTTTGTGGTTCTTTACTAACTTTAACCACTTTTCGATATTGTGCTGTTTTTTAATGAGTTGACTTTAACGATTTGTTTAGGTGCTACCAATATAAAGTTTTAAATTGTGCTGTTATAAACTTCATTAAGTACTCCAAAATTCTCAAAGTAATCACTGTAGCATGCTATTAGTAAACCCTGTGTAGGAGAGCCTCTGCCACTTTTCCAAAAAGGTTGATAGGATAAAAAAAAATCTTAGCACACTAACAATTTAAGACGTTGAACAAAACACGTATATAAGGATTCCTCGAATAAACATTAAAGACATTGCTAACAAAACAAAGTCGGTTGGTTGGGTGCCATGCAATTTTTAGTAGCTTTTTTTGGCAAAAGTCGTGTTTGAAAATTGGTTCTAACTATGTTACCACTGTTTAGGACTCCTCTAAGATGGTCCTTTTTTACCTGAAAGATTTGATTTATAACAAATAACCGGTCAGGCATCTCGAACACAACGAAATATGAAAAAATATTTCTTCAGCTAAGTTCTTGGTAAAACTCTGAGAGTAAATAAAATTGCCATGAAAAGTTTTTAAAAAAATCTGTCGTTCGGAGTCGACTTTAGACTGTTCGTCCCACCACTCATGTATAAAATTAACATACACAAAATTAGTGCTCTGAGAAACTAGGTAGTAACTCTGGCTGAAGGTTGGTAATGACCAAGCATATATGTATGTATTCGATGTGTGGTAATGAATTAGAAATCAAAACATATTATTAAGAAGGAAAGAACCAATACCAAAAATCAGATCTGCTAAATTATCAAGGTTTTGTTTCGTTTTTCCTTTGAACACTGCAGTGTGCATTATCAGGAGTTGTTCCAAACAGTTTTAAGATCAAACAAGTAATACCTTCGCATTTATTCAATCTATGCGTGTAGAAATTGTGACAAATAATTTATAATCTGCGTCATCACGTCACAATCTTATCTTGGAGGTTTCTCCAAGTACCAAAGATTGAAGAGATAAGAACTTCTAACTCCTAATAAATTCAATCCTATAAAAAACCCAATAAAAGAATATGAATCCCGGCTTACATACATTTTGAAGTAACAATTGTTCTCCTCTGATAACAATATATTTGAGTTACCGTCGTAAGTGACTGTAGAGAAGTGAAATTATTGTGTGTATTATTCTTGTTCTTGCTTTTCAAAATAAACGAGTATATGATGAAAATGTATTAGAAAATAATTTTTGTAGCGTGTTAAAGATTAGAAAATTCTGCTTTTTTTTCAGAAAATATGAAGAAATCTATCCACCAGATGTAGCTGAATTTGTCTTTATCACTGATGATACCTATAATAAGGCTCAAGTTTTACGCATGGAACAAATTATATTAAAAATTTTAGCTTTTGATTTATGTACACCTACCGCATATGTGTTCATTAATACCTATTCTGTGCTCATTGATATACCTGATAAAGTGAAATTTCTTACTTTGGTGAGTGTTTAAACTCTATTTGATTTTTGGCAAATACGATAATTTTATTTTGAATTGAATTTCTTTGTTGCTTTTTTTTTAGTACATTTGCGAATTGTCTTTGTTGGAAGCTGATCCCTATTTACGTTTCCATCCTTCGATTATTTCGGCTGCCTCTTTGGCTTTGGCGCGGCACTTATGCAATCTATCCGTTTGGTCTGATGAATTGGAGGAAATTACGAGCTATCGTTTGGTTGATTTAAGAGAAGTCTTCCTATGTTTGTGTAAAACCCATAATACTGCAGTTACACTACCGCAACAGGCTATACAGGAAAAATATAAATCAGATAAGTAAGTACTACTCAAGTATTTGAGTATTTTAATGCTTCCGTCTTGATAAAAACATAAAACCAAGCAAGGTATCTACAAATTAGCGTAGTGTTATAACCCTCAAGTACGGTTCTATTTTGGTGATTTAATCACAGCTTTGATTGTTAACACATTACGAAAATTCCATTAGCGAATCCAATCGTATCTGGTGCGGATGGCAACTGCTGATACTCTATTTGTCCTTAAGGTAACGTCATGTAAAAATTTTCATGACCAAAACACAATGAGCCATCACAAACAGTCCTGAAGTCAGTATTGATGATCAGGAAAGCTTTACTCTGTGTTTAGTGCGATTTTGTTTTGGGATTTTCTTAAGCCGAATTGGCATGTGAACAAGAAGCTATTATGCACAGCAGTCCTCATTTATGCATCATGAAAGATTTTACATTTGGAATGTACTTCACCCAAAAAAGTGTTCGATGAACAATGTAATTCCACATGCAATGAGGAAATTAAGAAAAAAAAAATTGTGTATGCAAACAAGAAGCCATTATGCACAGCAGTCCTCATTTATGCGTCGTAGTCATGAAAAATTTTACAATTGGAATGTACGTCACCCAAAAAGTCTTCGATGAACGATGTTATTTCACATACAATGTGGAAACTAATAAAAAAAAATTGCGATACGCAGTTTGTTTAATTGAATTTAAAGGTTTAAAGCGTTAAAACGGACTCTAATACATCTTGGAAACAACTTAGGTGGAGTTCGATAAGAGACAGGCTTGTATTGATATAACCCTGGCAATAAGAACCTGGCCTATAATGACTCCGTTGACTAAAAACCCATTACATATGTATGTTAATGAGGCTGACCTGATACATAGAGCATCACAACTTGACAAATTAAATGCTTTATAGTATCTCCCACTTGTACCGTAGACAGTACCGATAAACTCTACAAGTTTGGGTAATGCTTCGCAATAAAAACGAGTGGTACAAGCGAATAGTTTAGTTGCTATCTACACTTTTGTACAATGGGTCAATTCGACCTCCGTGTACTGTACTTGTCTTAATTGACAAGTACACGTCCTATAACCTACACTTTTAAGACAGACCATTATGTGGTATCTGGAAAGGTCTCGGACATGCATATAGTGTGATGAAACAGGGGTATTGGACCTAGAAATTAAAACTCACTAGTTGAGTTAATCTGCGTTATTAACAGATATGCTAATAAACTTGAAGTGGAAATACAGAAAAAATATATACCTGTTAATCATCAGAGTACTCAGCTCTGGCCCGTGATTAGAATAGAAAACTGAAGCAGCAAGGCACGGTTTCATGCCTGGCTATATGGAAATTCGCTACAATGATCAGGCAAATCAGATTGCAAACAAGCAGAATAGTTTCCGCGTCACTGATGTGGAATAGTAAAATTGATTTGGAAGGGTATATGCGATAATAGGAAAGATATTAAACGTGTTTAAGATAATCTGTATTTTTATTGAGTACATAATTACAATCTAAATTATGAATCAGACTATCGAGAAGTCCCCTGAGGATAGTAACAGACTCAAAGAATAAAGAAGGAAACAGCTGTATGTTTATCAACTAAAAAGCAGCACGCTATCCGAACATCTTCTTGAAATTTTCCAAAGCCACAAGGCCGCGGGAGTCTATCGATATCCACTACCACTAGTCAACGAAAAGTACATTTTTTCTGTCATTTTGTCACAAAAATTATTCGATGCATATATCGATATATTTATTATGATGCATTGCTTCAGAAAACCTCGATGTATTGTTTTTTTTTTTTCAATCTCAATCACTAGTTTCTGTTTTAAACCCTGAACAGAAATATAAACATTGGAGTTTTGGTACCGCTATCAACGTTATCTTTCATATTAAAGTTAACATCAGCCGTAGAGCCTATGTAATATTATTTTATAAAAAATTAAAGGAATACTTTTAGGGTTATGTTATGAATAAAAGAATACACTTGGAAAAAATTAATTTTTAAATTTATTTTTTTTTGTTTATTTTTTAGACACCGTCAAGTTACAACTATAAAACCACAAAAAATATCAGAAGAAGGATTTGATGAAATTGTAAAGCAATACGTTGAATTGACAGAAAAAAGTAAAGAACAAATTAACACAGCAGCTAGAGGGTCTAATACGACGTCATCTTCATCGAAAGTGAATTTGTTTTTTAAGTTTTAATTGAATATTTTATCTTTTTTGTTTTGTGTATTCGTTTTCTTTTTATAATTAAATTAAACAAAAAAAATATTTTAGATTTTAGTTATAATTTTATATTAAATTATTAATTAACTGATTGCTGATCATTCTTTTTATACAACGTTCTCTGCCTATAATAATTATATATTTTTAAAGTTATTTTTTAAATGTAATTTAAAAATATTTATTAAATAAAAATTAATATAATAAAAAATGGCAAATAAAATATCATGCTTTGCTATGCATAATTAGTTAACCTAAAAAAATCTTTAATGAAAATATTGATAATTCAGAAGAAACAATATTTTTTATTTTAAAGAAAACTAAACTACTTTTTTTTTCGGACAAAATTCAAATGTTTCGGCTATTTTGAAACAATTTTTTTATTTAAATAATATTTGTAAAATCTAACACACGTGCAAAAGAAAATGGGGCTGTATTTATTTGCCATTAAAACATTTTAATTTTTATTTTGTTAAATATAAGCCATTTTTTTATACCTATGTTACAAATAAAAATAGTTTAACTCCGCTCTCGTCAACACTGTCTACAAAATCTGTCTTAAATATATATACTAGTTTATTTTATTTATATATAAAACTTTCATTTTTTTTTACTTTACTTTAAGTTCTGTGAACAAAAAAACAAAAAGATGCTTAAAAATATAACAAAAAAATTTTTTTTTAAATTGCCTTAAAATTAATGTCTCTTAATTGTGTAACAGATTTAAAAAATTTTCTCTCATTATGGGGAATGAATTTGTTAGTACGAATTAAGCATTCTTTTTTTCGTATAGTCTGGTTAAATGTTGAAAAAAATATTAATTACACAGGAATAAAAAAAAGACAAGTGGGATTAACTAATCGTTTTTCCTCGTTCGAAAATATTTTAATTGTATATTAACTGTATTTATTTCTTAAACTCACACATGTTAATGCCAATATCTGTACAACTTGAGAGACCAAAATATCTACATGAAGTCTACTTTTGGTTTAGTGTTTTAGTAGAACTGAGTTCATCTCAAATTAGAATAGTTCGGTCATGTGATTCAAATCATTTTCTATGTAAAATTTAAGTAAAATTGTCAATTTTTTTACTTTATTTTAATTATTCGTATTTATCTCAAAACATTTTTAAAAATTTTATACATTCTTTCTTATTTGAGAAAAAAAATTAAACTGAAATCTGTCGTGGACATTATAACAAAAAATTAAGTAATGAAGTTAACAGCAATTTAATTCCCATCACTTACTTTAATATTAAAAGAAAAAAACTTTATTAAATTGATTAATTGCTTTCTATTGAACTTGTTTTGTTAAATTAAAAAACAAAAAAATATTTAGACATAATCATAGAAATAAATTTTAAATCTCTATTTTTAATTAATTTAAAACATACAAATGTACCACATAAAACATTTCTTTCAGCACCTTACTCTAAACGTTTTAGGTCTTAAGGTATTGTAGTAAACAAATTACAAACAAAAAAACACAATTTTATAAACTTAATAAAGAAGCTCTCTCTCTCTCTCTCTCTCTCTTTTACTACTTAGAAACTTACTATTTTAAAAAAACTTATAATATGTCACACTTATAAAAGACGCTTATTAAATATTAGTTTATTTTTTTTCTTTCTCTCACACACACACGTACACTTTTTTTTTACTTTACAATACTTTTAATATAATTAATTTAATTTACTATACATACATATTATTACAATAAATGAGAATGCCATAAGAAAAGAATAAACTTGACAAATTTCTCTCAAATGAATATATTTTTATTTCTAATTTAATAATGATCATCAAGTCGCAACATAACATTATAAGTAGTAGTTTTAAAACAGAATACCTAGTTAGTTAGCGATATGTTTAGAATTGTTTGTTTAACAATAATCGATTATAAATAAACTGAGAATTGTATGCATATTGATTAGGTAATTTTCTTAGTTTTACCTACTGGATTAACAAAATAGCATGTTTTCACTAGGAGATACTGAAATGGTTCAATGTAAAAAAACCCCTTTTAGAAGCTAACAAAGATAGAAGAAAGAAAGGAAAAAGAGTGAATAATGGAATGAATGAAAATAAAACTTTTCACTGGCAGAGAATGGAGTGAAAGGAAAAGATTACAAGTCTTCAATATTCTGTAGACACACTCGATTAGATCCTCAAGCTTATTATCCTCAAGGACTTGGAAATAAAATATGATCCAACATTTCTTTGGGTTCCTCTCATACAATAGCTCTCAAATACTTCCTATTCATGTTTAAGATTAGTTGCATACCTGGTGGATTCATCTTTAATCATAAAGCACTTGCAACGACCCTACAGTCTGATACATATTTCCATAAGTGATTCATGAGTTAATCGAATCTTTCCCCGATAATTCCAAAGAAGAAAAAATTGTGGTTTCACTAACCTCTTTCCTACTGTTAGTTTAAAAGCTGATTCTAATATTGATACTTCATCTGCAACAGTATTGCCAGTGTCATCACAATGACAAGATACCCAGCATGTTTCCGACATAAAAGCGCTTGGCAGCAGTTTAGATTGTGCCTTGAAAGTCTTCAACGCTACCTGACTTTTTGCATAAGTTACCTCTTCGGTATATGACCTTAACAACCCTTAATAGGTGTTCATGAGAAACACTGTATTCCTTTAGAAAACTACTATTCCTTGATATTGGTTCCACAAAAGAAGACACCTGCTGCTGTGCGTAGTAGGCGTCTCTGAAAAGTGACGCGAAGATACTGAGAGAATTAATTTAAAATATAAATTAATAACTATAGGAAATGTTGATTAATGATTCCATTATATATGTAACTTTTCAGCAATGTTTGCGACATTCTTCAGATTTGCATTAATGTCTCCAAATTGAATAAAGACTGCGGCGAGAATCATTAAGGACGATAATATAATACTTTGTGATAACCACGCGGTTGTCAGAGAACGGTGTTCCGAGTTGCTGAACTCTAAAACGGTATATAGCCGTCGCGAACACCCCAAAGAGATGACGTGGATATCATGTGGCATTGGGTACGGGCAGAACGGTGTAGAAAATCGGGTCAAAGTTAGTCTAACGTTGTCAAATCGCTTAATTCAATCGCCAGTTCAGATTACCTCAAATCGCTCATGCAGGATATTCAATGTAGCATGAACTGCGTGGCTCATTTCGTTGGTTTTCCTGGTCATTCAATTTATGCCTGAGAAGTTAGTAAATATCAACTTATAGTGCTCGCTGTTGACAGTGATGGCCATGACAACGTCGTCAGTAAAGAAATATGGACAGATGATCACACCAATGATTTTTTTGGAATGCATTGGACATCTCATGTGGATTTGTATCGTCTCAAATTCTACGATTTTGTTTGTTCACGTACCCATTTATCCAGAAATGGGTCTCATCGCTGAAGATATTATTTCAATGAAAATTAGGCTCAGTTGCCAACTATTTATTCAGCGAAAACACGTCATTATATATGATCGATTTCCTTTAGTTCTTGGATCAGTTTAATTTATGATAGAAAATTCTCCAAGTTGTGTTTTCCGAGTTTTCTAAACGACGCGAAATTAACTGCTTCGCATTCTCCTGCACTCTCTCAAGGACATCAGCGATGTTTTCGCCAGATCTTGCCGACGTATGTGTTGGTCAATGGTTTATTGATTCAAGGAATTCGATTTTGATGGTGGCCCATTTTGATAAAACAATTTTATTATTTGCTCGTTTTGTTGAGTGCTGTTATCCGTCCATGGTGATTTGCAAAAATAGACTGGGTAAATGACAACTAAGATGGCCGTGGTTAACTTAAAGTTCGGAATTGCCGATAAAATATTAAAAAAAAACAAAATTTCATTATATTTTCGTTTTTTTTCCTTTTTTATTTAAAGAAATGTTATTTGCAATGACTCATAATATGAAAAATGATGTTAACAAATACGTTTTTTTACAATTTCAATCCATTTATTCATTAAATTTTGCGCATAATCGTTTTTTAAAAATATGTATGTATACATATCAAATGTATAAACAAAAGATGGAAAGGTATTTAAAAATTTGAAATCAACACACATACATATAAAATGTTTGAAATTCGAGTTTAAAAGAAAACAAAATAATTCCAAATCTCAGTGTTGATTGATCAGACATTGCTTGCAGGCAATGATATTATTTCACATCAAAGAAACAAAAAGAAAAACAAATCAAAAAATAAATGTTATTATAAATGACGTTCATAAGTATACAAAAATATATGTATGTTTTTCATAAGGTTGACTAAATTAATAAGCAAATCTATTGTCTGGATGGTAACCCAACTGATCTAAGGCAGGATTACAGGCGAAATTAATCATGGGTGGTGGGCCACACATTAAAGTAATGGTTGAATCATCGGCGGGGAATAAATGAACTTTAATCATCATGTCGTTGATAAAACCAACACTATAGGTCCAGCCTGTAAAGTAACAAAAAAAACATGGTTTAATAAAAGAAATTTTCTGTGTCAATAAGAAAACTAAATTATTATTTAGATCTTAATGTACCTTTTTAAACTACACACTGTGAAGGCAGCTTTTAGTATATTTTAGTATATAATTGTAGTTAAATAATTAAAATAAATAGATAAACAAATTAAACATTATAAAATATATGTTAACACTTAAATAATAGCAACATATGTATTTATAGTATCTACAGTAGTTTCCAGTTAAATTCTCTATTGTATGCCTTCTAAAACAACAATTTGTCCAATTCACTTTAGTAACTAAAACGATTTTCACTCTTGTGCCCCAGCCTATCGAGACCTGGTATGCAGGTATAATTTACCATGGGTGGCGGTCCACATAATAAACATAAGGTATCATCTGCTGGCGGATATAGATGATCTTTCATCATATTATCGTTTATGTAGCCCGTATTATATGTCCAGCCTTTAAATTTTCGTCGTGGCGTCCGCATTTGTTGGGCAGCATTTCATAAGTAGGTGTTTTAATAATAAGGATTAAATACAATTTTGGTGGGAAATTTTTTATTTTAAAATAAAATTGTGCATTAAATTTAAAGTCACACAAATAATGAAAAAGTAAACTAAAAAACAATGAAAACTCATAGGGAAAGTAAGAAAAATAATGTATAAAATGCTATTTAAACGATAAGCTAGGTCCTAATGCTAGCTAAAGGGTTGTAATAAAAATAAAGTGTCCGCCAAATAACTTTTTTTTTTTTGAAAATGCTGTAAAAAAACTACTGAATATTTTCTCAAATTTCTTTTTTTATTTGAAATCACAATCCTTCCGGTTAATAATGGAAAATAATTTCATTCAAATGGCTGCCTCGGCTGGCCATGCAGTAGCCTACAGAAGATTCCGATTTTGGCAAAAAAATATCATCTCTTCAGATGAAGCTCATTTTGATCTTGGCGGGTATGTAAACAAGCAAAATTGTCACATTTGGGGCACAGAAAACCCGCACGCATACATTGAAAAGCCGCCGCACCCAAAACGTGTCACTGTTTGGTGCGGATTTTGGTCCGGAGGCATAATTGGGCCATTTTTCTTCGAAAATGAGCAAGGAGAGGCCGTTACAGTCAATAGCGATCGTTATCGGGCCATGTTGAATGAATTTTTGTTCACAAAAATTCAAGAGGAGGATATTGGCAACATTTGGTTTCAACAGGACGGCGCTACGTGCCACACAGCCGAAACTACACTCGATGTTTTACGCCCTGTTTTTGAAGATCGCATTATCAGCCGCAGAGCTGATGTCGTTTGGCCACCTCGGAGCTGCGATTTGACACCGTTGGACTATTATTTGTGGGGTGCCGTCAAAGATAAGTGTTACGCCGACAAGCCAGAGACAATTGACGCTTTAAAGGACAATATTCGTGAAGCCATTGGTGAAATACAGCTGCACACAATCGATAATGTGCTTAAAAATTGGACCGATCGTGTAGGCCGAGGCAGCGAGGCATTTGATTGAAATTATTTTCCATTATTAACCGGAAGGATTGTACTTTCAAATAAAAAAAGAAATTTGAGAAAATATTCAGTAGTTTTTTTTAAAGTATTTCCAAAAAAAAGTTAATTGGCGGACCCTTTACTAAAATATCCAATTAATTTTTGTTGACGCCTAAATCTCTTGTCTAAAAAGAAAAATTAAACCTCAAGCTTCCATAAAATAATGGAATTTAATTCATTGAAAAACATTTGATTTGATACGATGGTATGCTCATGGCGTACTACCAAATGACAAAAAAAACATTGTTCTTTCAGTCGTTAAGGAATTTACAGCCTTATGGGGATTTTTTGCAAAAGTGTTCACTGCGCTTGTTCACTAACTTCGGTGTAATATATTCGCGTACCAATCAACATACAACACCCATACGTTGAAGCCAAACTCCCAGCCAAAGGCACAAAATGATCTATGCTACCAACACATTTGTTCCTTCTTCCTAACCCGATAAGTCAGATAAGTCTATAAAAGTAGCAGAGGATTAGTACCAACATCCAAGTGGCATACAGTTGTGAGAGCTTTTTTATATGAAATATTTATAAATAAAGGTTTCTGAACTTTGACAGTTAATAATGGTCAACTTGTTCAGACTGTCAACACGTCCAAATCATAAAATTGTTTTATTATGCTTTGTCTGACCCTAATTTTCGTTGAAAAATTTAAATTTTTCGATGAACGGGCATGTGAACAAACAAAATTGTCGATTTTGGTTCAATAACGATCCACAAGAGCGTGGAATGCATCCCGCAAGAGTCACTGTTTGGAGTGAATTTTAGGTTGATGCCTATTTCACAGAGAACGATATTGATCAGGCCATTACTATCAATGTCCAGCACAATGGCTTGATGATTACAAACTTTTTTTGGCCTGAACTGAATGATCTGCACACCATAGGACCGAAGCTACGTGACGCACAGCTCATGCCACATTGAAGCGATTTGAAAGCATTGTCGTCTCATGTGGAGGTAGTAAGGAATTGGTCACTAAGATCATGCGATTTGATGCCGTTAGACTTTTTCTGGCGAAGTTTTCTTAAGTTGTAGGTGTTTGAGAATAAACCACAAACCACAGCGGCACTGAAAGCCAAAATAATCCATAACACATCGGTCAAATGCAATTTGATTTCAGCGCAGGAGTAATAGAAATTTGGATATATCAGATGAGCTCTACCTAGAGAAACCGTAGATCACATTTGAACGACATTATATTCCATACATAACGGGAGTGAATAGATTTTCAAACGAATGACAAATTTCGAAGATATCTCTCATACACATTGATTTATTTAAAATTATACTTACATAGGAATTGTTTAATGAAAAACTCGATATAAACAAAAAGGAAGGTTAGAGGAGTTTCTAGTCGTCATTATCATCATTTTAAGAAAGATACGAACCACAACTATGTCCGTAATCTACAAACTGTACAATCGAGAACTTGGAAACTGATTTTCCATGTTTTAGGGCAACTGCTGTAAATGCTATTTTAGGGTAGCCCCGTTCGCTTATATGTGACATGTGAGAACTTCGTTTACCACAATTTTATTATCCTGTCCAAGTCAAACAGTCCTGTAGACCCTACAAGTAATAATACTCAAGTACTTGTGCCTGTATGCATTCTAGACCCTCTTGTGGAAACTTATAGCAGCCATAAAGGACATTGGTATCTGGGATACACACACCCAGAAATTTCTTCACTACGACTTCTGCAAAAGGTGTAATGGCGAGGAATAATAGGCGACCGTAGAACATTTTCTCTACCATTGTCTCGTAAATGGGAACTTAAGACGAAGGATTTTTATTTTATTGATAAGATGTAGGTTTAGGTTAGAGGACGTGTACTTATTAAATGAGACAAGTACATTGTGCAAAACGTTCTTTAGGTGAGAGGATAATAGAGGGGATAGGAAAAAGGAGAGGACACTGTCTATTAACCCCTCTAAGACCGATACGATTCTTTTTACGAGGAAATATAAAATTCCGAACTTCTCCCTTCCCAGCATAGGTGGGACCAGACTCACGCTGAGTCGCGAGGTTAAATATCTGGGCCTGATCCTAGATCCCAAACTCGACTGGAGGGCGAATCTGGCTACTAGGGCACGCAAGGCGGCATGTGCTGCTTACTGCTGCAGTAGAGCGGTCGGAACCAGATGGGGTCTTCGCCCAAGGATCATGCGTTGGATATATTCCACGGTCATCGAACCCAACCTCTTATACGGTGTTGCTTTCTGGTGGACTGCCCTGGACAAGAAATACAACGTCAGACTTCTTGACAAGGTCAGAAGGTCTGCTGCCATTTATATAACTGGCGCTCTTCGCACCACCCCCACGAAAGCCTTGTTCGCAAGGCTAAACTGGCTTCCTACTGTGCTTCTCGCAAAGCAGGTAGCCAAGTTTGCTGCGACTAGACTTAATGCTCTCTCTCGTTGGCACATCGTACCCTCTGGCCACTTCACTATTCTGGAGGCTGATCCAGTGGCCCCAGTGAACATAGACTATTTCCCCGCTGAATATTGTCTTGACAGATGTTTCCACTCTCTGATTCCAAGTAGGGATGACTGGAATCCTAATGCGGTCGTCCCCCCGGAAGTTCTGGATATATATACCGACATCTCTAGACTCGTAATGGGGTTGGGAGCGGTGTCTACTCTGGGAAACTGGACCTGAATATTTCTCTCCGTCTGCCGGACTACTGCAGTGTGTTTCAGGCGGAGGTGATGGCGATTTACCGAGCCGCGCAATTGATCCTCGTCAACGATGCTCCTTTCACTCGCGTCTCGATCTTCTCTGATAGTCAGGCCGCGATAGGATCTCTATCGGGTTCCGTGATTAACTATAGGATCGTTAGGGAATGTCGCCGCTGTCTTGACCTTCTTTCTGGGCGCTTCTCCAGTATCTCTCTGGTGTGGGTCCCCGGCCACAGTGGAATTCCGGGAAACTGTAGGGCAGACGAGCTCGCCAGAGCTGGTGCGCTCCTTCCGGAATCCTCTTCTGTTGAATTGGGTATGCCACTTGCCTCGGTCAAGTTGACCATTGCGCGGAGGTTCTTTCGGGACGCCAACCTATCCTGGGTCAATGAGGAGTCCTGCTCCACCGCTAGACTCACCTGGCCCAGGATGGATAGAAGGCGTACCAACCGATTACTTAGTCTTGGTCGTGATGTCATCTCGACTACAGTGGCCGTGCTTACAGGCCATTGCGTCATGGGTAGACACGCGGAAAGAATGAGGCTCCCTTTCAACGACTTTTGCCGTGGATGCAGGTCCACTGAGGAAGAGGAGACTGTTGTTCACTTTCTCTGCCAGTGCCCGTCTCTTGCTAGGTGTAGATATAGGTTATTTGGCTCCCCATTCCTTGTTAGCTTAACGGAGCTATCATCTATTGACATCAAGGATATAGCTTCGTTCATCAAACTTTCTGGCTGGTTTTCCAGTGCGGGGTAGTCGTGCTTTTGTTTTGCAGACCTTGCGCTGACCAACTTCCTCCTTTTCCCTGACATTGGTGGAACTTGGTTAGTACAGGGACTGCGTTCACCCGTGGCATCACAACGGGCCGCTATGCGTGCTCAAGTGAGCTTTGTGAGATCAGAGCTACCACTTCGACCTAACCTAACCTAAAAAGGAGAGGAAGTAGAATAGGGAGAATAGGAAGCGGAGGAATTACAGACGAACAAACATACAAGGGAGAGCGCGACTAAACTAATGAAGCCCTAGTACTTCTCTACCAGCTCAAGCTAATGATTTTATGGAGAGCCTTGCTGTCGACTCTCGACTCAGAATTCAAACCCTCAAAGAAGCCCCTACCAAGGGTCTTCAATCTCAACCTACTAAGGGCTGGGCAGTTACAGAGGAGGTGCTCGATAGTCTCCAACTCCTCCTCATTGCAACATACCCTGCAATAGTCCGGCTGGGACCTGTTCCAGATCCTTATCAGCGACCTATTCTCGCAGTGCCCCGTAATAAACCCAATAACAAACATTAAACTGGCCTTATCCAAGACCAGCAGCAGATAAAACGTACCTAGCCAAATGTGTTGTGGACTCGGGACGGCAGTTTATATAAGATATGAAATTACGTGTATAATAGCAACAAGGATAATTCAACCCATGTTAAACAAAGCACTTAACCAGAGTTGCGTTGCCAGTTAGGATTTGTAATTGCCGAAAAAAAATTTGTTGTTCTTTGGTTGGCAGGTTACGTTTGTAATATCATTTTTGGCAACGCAACTGAGATTGAATTGCCATCCATAATGGGGACATAAACCTAATATAAAACTACGTAATATAGCATAAATTATATACAAAATAATTATTTAATAATAATACAACAAATTAAAATTTTTTAGTGTAAAACTTAAAAATTATTTCAAATAAAAAAGGAATTTTCACTAAACTCACCTTCAGCAGCTTTATCAACTGTATACCAAACTTTGAATTGATCAGGGTATTTCTTAGCCAGTTCATCAAGTTCATTGCGTAATAAGATATCTTTTTCACTCTAAAAAATATAACATTTTTATTATCTCTTCCATTAAATTAATATTCACAAGTTTTACCTGATTAGCAAACAATAAAGCCAATTCAGTTTTGTCCTTTTCATTATGTTTTAAGACATCACGTATCAATTGCAACATGGGTGTTATACCAGTACCACCAGCAATCATATTTACACGTTTGGCATTAACAGTTTTTGGCGGATCTTTACGCAATTTCTTAATCGAAAAATTACCGTTACCCAAATATTGTAGACGACCAGAGGGACCACGGAATGAAATCTTATCACCAATTTTCATATCATCTAAATATTGTGACATTTTACCACCAGCTGGAAATTTGGGATGAGTATCTTTGAAATAAACTTTAACCACAAGATCAACATAGCCTACGTCATCATCGGACGATATGGGTGTATAAGGACGTATTACCAATTCATTGTCAATGGTGGCAATAAGATGAATATGCTGGCCAACGGGCAAACCCAATATATGCTGATGTGAAGGTAAACCGAAACGGAAACGACGTGTATCATGACTCAATACTTCTTTTTCGATCAAAGGTAGTTGATATTTATCATTGGCGTCGATGAGGGTACGTAAACGTGCAGTTCTGTTCGGTTCTGGACGGGGTTTCTTTGTGGATTTTTTATTAATTAAATAATGTATGATAACAGCACCGGCAACTACAGCCGCAATGCCCACAGCAATGGGTATAATCTGGAAAAAAGGAAAACAATAAAATTCAGTCAATTAAATTCAAATTTTCAAATCTATTTTTATCTTTTAACAGATAATTCTATGGCTTAAAAAGTTTTAAAAATTAAACGAAAACCTGCTAAATACCACAATTTTCTTAACAATGTGAAAATTGTACAATAAATAGTAAGTACATAATACAACAAAGTTTAATACACATAGTATATTACACACAGTTGAAATTATTTAAAATTTATAAATTAAAGATTATAAAAACTGAAGTCATATAATCACGTTTGCTAACAAGTTATTGTTGGCATTTTTTTAAAGCGGATAAAGAAAAGTCTGTATGTATATTCGAAAGCAAATACATAAATATGAAAGAGGTATTAGATTAAGAGCTAAAGGTTAATTTTTATTACGCGACTTTTTTTTGAATTATTAAATAAATTATTCCGTTAATGTGATGCCCCTACATTATAAGAACAATATCACTACCTATTATCTCCTCATTTGTCTTTCTGCTCTGAGTGAAACGTTTTTAAACATTTGTAAAAATTAATTTTCTTAATATGGCAATAAACCACATTAATGTTGGTAGCAATTGACAAATGATTTCAATTCTACAACACACCATAGAACTAGTTTTAAGTCGCTATAATTTTGTGATAATCAGTAAATTGTTTCTATAAATGAGCCGTGCCTAGACAAGTTTAATGAAGTTAAATAGAATTCAGTTCGAATAAACTGTACACAATCGTACATCTGGAAATAGGATTTGATAAAAAAAATACACCAAGTAGCAAGTAGATTGTTTGTCAAATAGCAAATAATTAGCATAAGTAGACAAGTAGGTCCCGCCACTCATGTATAAAATGTATATCATATCCTAGGGTTGCAATAATCAATTATGTAGTATGTATGTAGACAATATGTAATTTGATTGTTATTAATAAGAGTACTGGATTACTGTAGTATTTAGTGTAATAAATTAATAAAATTTAGAAATGTTCAATATCAGAAAAGTCATGAGAGTAATTACGTGTAATAATAATCCATTGCAATTAAATTGGTGTCATCTAACGTAGGGATAATATTGACAATTATGTGGAGGCCATCAAGTGGTACATTATTCCTGACTAATGTTGAACATGACTACGGTTGGGCACTATACCGTTTGGTAACAGACTCTGCTAGTCCGAACGATACTATTGTCTGGCTTCTGTACGAATATATGTATATGTTTGGGATTAGCAGAAAAAATCTTTTAAAAATATAAGAAGCAGAAAAAATAAAGCAAAAATAAAGGAATTATAATTTTTACCGAAATAAAAATCATGAAGTGAATTAATTTTCCAATTTGGCGAAAAAAAGCAAGATCTACAGAATCCATAATGAAAATTCGAAATTATTTTCAAAATAAATTAAAGCATGGTTTTCGATTTAATAAAATTAAGAGGCTTTAATGCCATCAAATAAACCATCTTGAACGAAATCACTCTGTAATGAACAATTTCGTAAAAATGTTACGTGAATCGTGCAGCAAACTCTCATACAAGCTTCAGATCTTGTGAAGAAGGCCAACTAAGGCAGATTTAGCTTTTTCTTTTTTCGTTATCAATTTATTTTTTTTTTTTCTCTTTTATTTTGTTTGATGTGTTTCAACCGAGATCCGATTAACTTGAATTCGATTTTCAGCGTACAATTAGAGGCGAAAAAAATAACAACACAGTATAAGATTACTGATAACGCCAGTCAGAGTATACGTTCCGGTTCTAGATATATATATATACTGTGATATGTAAGAACGCCTTTATCAATAATATTTTAACCATAATTAGTTATGTAGATAGGCTTAAGAGCGTAAATGGCCATAGTGGCAAATACAAAAACTGCATTGTGATTAACCTAGAGAATAAAAAAAATCATTATAATTAATTCTAGTTTATGTCATGGTTGACAGCTATTAAACTTCTCAATTCCATATTATTACGTCGTAAAATATTTTCGCAATTGCACAATATGTAAATAATACATTGTTATCAGTAGTAAATTCTGATTACATGGTTATCGGTACACTGATTATTTAATATTTTTATAAGAAATGAAATTAATTTTTCTATCCAAAATTATAAAAGACAAATTGAATCACTGTTATAAAAGTTTGAAATACTTAAAATTGCTACGTGCTTTTTTGCAAACAAATGTTCGAAATGCTAAGCAACCCTGACCTTTACTCAATCAACTTAAAATGAATGAACGATAAAATAAATAAACAATATTTTAAACTAAATTTTTTTCTTTTATTTTTTTTGCTGTAACATGAAAACAAATTAAATCTATTGCTAATGAAAGCAATTGTTTTATAATTTTAAATTTTACTTGAAATAAAATTAAATTTCAATAAACTCGATTTCATTTCGGTAAAAGCACATTTTTGTTTGTTTTTCATAAACAAAAGAAATGAATAGAAGGAAAGAGTACGTCATTGTTACTAAATTTTATACTAAAAATAAAAAAAGCCAAGAGTCAATTAAAACAAACACGCAAAATAGGGTTGAAAACGTATACAGCGCAAGTGGAAACATGACCAAAACGTAAAGCAAAACTTACATCAATCTCATCCGCCTTATTTGACATTTTTCTTTTTGTTCTAAAAATGTTTACTTTAACACTTGAGAATATGAAAATATTTATGCATTGACTTAATATTTTGTAAAACTATACAAAATTGTACTTTTTTTTAATAATTTTTTGCTTTCAATTATTACTAATAAATTCAGCTTTTTAGCCACTGGAAGTTAAAACTAAACGCTTGCTATTCACGCTGGTGACTGATGCGGTGTTTCATATTCAGTATATAATGCGATACAGAATGCCGCCTGATATATTGGCATAACAACAATAACAACAATCATACAGTAAATATAATACAAAATTAGGGAGATTTAATTTTTTTTATTTTTATAAAAAATAAACAACAACAATAACAAAAAATTTAACAATACTATATTAAAGTAGCATGTGTTGTATAGCAGTTGGGTTATTATTATTGATAAAAATCTGTACTTAAAATGTTTATGTATAAGTATAAATAAAGAGTATAGGAAATATGAAAAAAAGAGTACGTTTGTATGGTATTTAGAATACCCCATGTCATGCTTATATAGCGGTTATCTTTTATATATTAAATAACAAAATCACCATATTACCGTGTTTATGAGAAACTTTTTGTATTTTTTCTTTCTCTATATGACTCTCTTCTGTTCAAAAAACAGTCACTTTGAAAGGTGGTGCGTTTTTTTTCAAAGAGAGCCAGTCAAACAAAATCAAGGTTGAGCAATGATTTAAATTTAATTAAATCGAACAGCTGTTTATATAATTTTGGTTTGCACAATACAGCTGTTTTATTCCAGACAGCATTAGAGTAGCATAAGATAGTCTACAATTTAATAAAATCTATCCTAACTTGTAATTAAACAGATAGGAAAGTTAATTAACCTCATAGCGTTTAGATAAATACCAGGGACTAAAAATAATTGTTATTTTTTTCATTTAGAAAAAAAGGTTATGCAAAATTTCCCTTTATTTTTTTTAGGGAATTTTTAACCGTTATCATGAGATGTATATTATTTTGGTCGCCGCAACCAATATAAATGAGAAATATATTTTTTTGGTTATGAATAGTAGTTATAACAATCGAAAAAAAAAATTGGTTGCCAATAACCATTATCAAAATTAGTTTAACTTTTTGGTTAGTGTATTGCTGTCAATTTGGACAGATTTTTTAAAAACAATTTTACGCAAGTTGCCGTTACTTATTACTGAGCATATATGTACATATGAATTTTGTTTTTGGATTTCCATTCTTCATGTCTAAAATATTGAATAAAGTATTGATAGATGATCTAAAATGACCAAAAAAATTTAATTAATTGTGATAATGGTTATTGGTAACCAAAAAAATTTTTTTGTTGCTATAACGGTTATTCGTAACCAAAATAAAAATAAATCTTACTTAATTTGGTTACTTTGACCAAAATTAAATATATCTTAAAATAATGGTTAAATACAACCAATATTTTTATTTGTCAATTTTAACAGTTAAATGAGAGTTTTTCGCCATTTTTCTTATAACCGTTACGTCCCTGATAAATACCATATACCTTCAAATAAATGTCAGACAAAACAAAAAAAAAAAAATAGGAGAACCTTATTCGATACCAATTGTTATCACATTTAACGTTTGTTATTAAATGCAATGCGGTCTATACAACCTTAGCAACAAAATTAGAATATGGATGCTCAACTAAATGAATAGCTCTAAGCAGTGAATTAAAATATATTTCAATCGGTATACGGTCTTATTGGAAAATAAATATTAAAAATAAAGAATTTAATTATATCAGGCAAATATCATCTTAAGTCCATGTTGGAACCTATCAACTTGTTGCGTGCTTTCTGTTATCATTATCTATTTTTGTAACAAATAAATGAAAACAAAAACCAAATATTCTGATTGACTATGAAACTGTCTAGCATTTTTTTCATTTTATACAGTTTTGCATGAAAAAGACGTTCATTATTTATCAATACAAATCCGTTCCTCGCTTTAGAGATGGCAGGTGCATTAAAAGTGTGATATTGTATTAAATGATCTTTTTCAACAATTTTGTTTTGCTTTTGCTTGACAGTGTCCACTGAATCTACTTCAACTGAAGAACTAGTAAATGAAAATACGTAGTTTTTCTGACTAAAAGCCGAAAACCCAAACCGGCGTGTTGAAAATATGAATAGCATTTATGGTTTCTTGGATACTATTCCGACAATTTTTGATTTTAAAGACGCACTTTGCACTGGTAATGCCAAAAAAATTAATACAAATAATGAGAATCATTTAAGCCAACCATCATGTCTCGAATCTTTCGGCTGCCTATAAATTAAATGTACAAAAAGTATTTTTGAATTAGATTCAAAACAAAAACAAAAATAAAAAAGATCGTTGTATAGGCCTCACAAAAGCTGTCGCAAAAGAAACTGGTGTAAAGAATTTACAACTACTTGAAATGTTAAATAATTCGGAAATTTTCTTGCATATAAAATGACGTTTACAAACTTTTTAAGCTATAATAAAACCCAAGAATATCGTGAAATATCGAATTTTTAGTAAAATACTATAAAAAATTAATCATTTCACTTAATTTCATAATAATAATACTTGCTTTGACGCTAGTAATAATTGTGGTTTTAATAAAACGTTTAAAAATGTCGTAAAAAAACCTCGTCCATCTAAAATCTAATTTCCTCTATAAAATCTCAGTATATTCGTAAATTTGCGAATACTGATTGCTTTAGTCAATATCTAAAAGATTCAAGATCTACATGAAATGTTAGATCTCTTCCATCCTTATTCACCAAATGGAATACATATACACAGTAGCAGTGCAATTTTGAATTTTAAAAGTTTTATGGATTTCAAAAAGTTTTTTTTTATAAAAATCATATAAAACTGTTAAAAATGTGTGCTAAACTATGTTACAGTCTTTTTATGTTGTAGGGTATAGTTAAAGTAAACTTTATAGACATTTAACCGCATGCGCAAAATTCGGTCATTGACATTCAGAAATATTTTATTACCGCTAATGATTACATAAAATTATCTTTCATTTCTGTTTCATAACACAATAAATGTTTGAAGCAAAGAACATAAAACTATAAAAAAAACTATTGAAATTATTCTAATTTTAATTAATTACTAGTAATTTCATTTCGAAGTCATTTTATATTCTATGGGAACTTATTTATTGCAATTTTTCTAAAATATTTGCGGCAATTAGTAAAACAAACAAAATATTTGTATAGTAGTATATGACAGCCGGTGGTCTGCATGAAATTTGCAAACCTAATTGTTAAATTAAAATTATAATATAACATGCTCACACATATAAGAAATTCATGAAGAACAGACAATGAATTGTGGGACTTGCTACCTTATGTTAATTTCAATGCAGATACGAATTATAAACACATTAAATGACTTCATATATAGGAATTTAAAAATAAATATTACGACATTAATGAAATATAGATGCAATACAAAAGAAATATTTTAAATGTACATATGTACATATATTTACAAAATACAATGACTCATCTTACAATATTACAAATAAAATAATTTTTGGCTATCGATTAAACCAAAATAAAAATAAAATAAATAAATAAATAAATAAGTAAATGAAACTTACATGATTATCAGTGATTGGTCTTGCCATTGTGTAAGGTTATGGTCAGTGTAAAATTCCAATAGAACAGCACAGCACAGAACAGAATTCACAAGAAGTATAGAAGTAAAAGTTTAAAATTTGTATTTAAAGTTGAAATGCCGTGTGGATATATTTTTTATAACATGGAATAATTATATAATTTTCAGAGGCAGTATTATTGTACAATTCTTCCTTTACTTTGCTTATTTTGTATTGTATTACATTATTTATGCACAGTATTTTTTTCCTTCTTTTAGGTTTTCTTTTATCTACAGTTTTTGTTGTTGTTTTGTTGTTATTCAATATCAAGGCACATTCATTGATTTTTTTGTGAATATTTTTTAAAGTTCAATGTACATCTACAGAAGACGTAAACTTGCTTTTATTTTCTTTTGCAAATTAGGAACTTGTTTCTTTAAATGTTTCTGTAGTTTGTATATAAATTTCGATTAAAATTTTCGTTTTTTTTTTATTTAATTTGAAACAAATGATATCAATAATCAGTTGTTCTTTGGGATCAGTGTGTATTGTATTAATGCTGTTGCCTGTCTGACGTTTCTGACCCAACACAAAAATTCAAACAATCATATTCTGCTCCTCATACAATTTATCCACCACTGACATACTTTAAGATTTTTTCCCCTTCTTTTTTTTAATGACTGTCTGACGTAGTCAAAGAAAAATTCTTTTCTATGAAAAAGAGAGAGTGAAAAAATCTTATTAGATATCTATTCTATTAACAAATAAAAATACATAACATATAAGAAATACTTTTATTCTTACCCTATTTAAAAATTTAAATGAACTTCTCTTAAAGCCAATTCGTATGGTGGTTGCAACAGTGTCCCCGTTGACAGGTGTTTAGCTATAAAAAATTAAAAGATTTAAAATTAAATATTTATATTTGCATTTTACAATAATGTAAACAATAATTATTGAGACAACATGTTTTAAATTCTGAAAAATTTTCTAAATTCTTAAATTTTGAGATATAAAAATAAAAATGCTAAATTTAAAATTATTTCATAATTTTAAGTTTGAAATGAGATTCATGAAACCAATTGGGCCGTTAAAGAGAAAATTTAAATTTAGGAAAATTAAATTAAAAATTTTAAATGTTTTATAATATTGTAAATTTTTATCGCAATGAAACGTATGTTTAATACCAACTGAGATTTTAAGGCTATCTTATCTTGACTGTTTTCCATTTGAAAATATATTCGGTACCCATAATCTAGCAATTACCTAAAAAATGCGGATGAAAAGAATTGTTTTACTTTTCTATTTAGTTTTTAAAATAACATGACCTTCCAACCATTTTTTTTTTTGTTTCTACACTTAAAAATTATCTTGTGTTCGAAAATTTTCTGTTTTCGGAAAAAGTGCGCCAAAAAAGTAAAATATGTAATAAACTTTGAAATGTTGATAGTGGCATAACGAGCGTTTACTCTAAGTAAAATGGTATTAACGAAACTTGCCGAAAAACTGTGGTAAAAAAGTGGTTACCAGTAATCGTCAGTTATCCATTAGACGAATATCGTACTCGTAGCTCTACTAATATCATCCATCTTAAGAAAGGTACAAATCACTCTTTAAATGAAAGATTCATAGACTGACATAAGTTCCTACGCTTCAATAAGGCTATATAACAATCGCTATTGATAGTTTTTACATTTTCAAGATAGTCGCTGAATATTTTATCGTATAAACATTGATGCCATTAAGTTTAGAAAAGCTTTACTACGTACAGTCACAATCTAATGGCGATGGTTTTAATTATGGTGTGAAACGATGAAGCCAGTGTCACATATCAGCGCATAAATTGGGTTTTTCTATGGTGTAGCAGCTTCAAACACTTCTCGGAGTCATCAATTCGAGCATAGTTTGTGAGCTCGCATACCCAAATATTCGTATACGATGTATCCAACATGCTCCTTTGATATTTTTAGAGCTTCAGGTATCTACTCAACTTCACTTTGCTGTCATCTGTGTACTTGCCTGATGTTTGTATCGTTTACAGGCTCTTTAAGAAGTCTACTGGGTGCATCGTCCTTAGTACTCATAGCAAAACATTCCTCAACGGTTGATTTTCCCGTTGCAAAGTTCGTATTATGTTTATTTGTTCGGGGCGCACAAGACATAAGCCGATAGTAGCCAAATGAAAGGCAAACGAACTTTAGATGCGTTGCTAGCTAGCGGCCATAAATTTGTAGCTATCGAAAACTTTTCTTTTACAAGTGAAATTTTTAAATGTTGGTTATCAGTTAGCATCTGTAATACTAATTTGTACTGTTTGTGGCAACTGACCACTGAAGATAATACTAGCAGCGCCATCTGTATTTTAGCCTACGAACTTTTCAGCCCAACTGTTTCACACATACACACATTATTAGTCACCATAAATCTTAAGCTAGGATTACGGCCTAGCTTTTCATATGGGTTATAATATTTATTAAAAAAATACATTAAATGTGCAATTAAAATCGACAGATCACACTCCTAAAGACAGTTTAAGAAATACTTTAAATAAAATGAAAGGTTATCGTTTATCAAGACAAACAATTTAGTCGAATCGCCACAAAACCGGTCAACTATAGGCAGTTTCAAATAATATCCTTAGAAGTTTCGCCCAAAATACTTCTCTTGAATTTTTCCGGTAAGAAAATACTTGGCAACCCTTAAAATATTTGTTATTCTTGACGCACGTCTCTCAGATTTAAAATAAACAATGATTCCCACTCTCTTAATGTCACAAATTTGCCAAGATTAGATAAGCTTTATTTTAATAATTTCATATTTTACACAAATACTAATACACATTATTGTACAGATAAATTATAATATTAATGACAAAATATTTTTTTGTTAATTTATCGTTTTATCGCTTACCAATAATTTGCTTTAAAGGCGCTGTAGTAAACCGGTTTTTTCTTATACTCTTTTGACTGAACAATTATTGTGTGACTGACAACAAAAATATTCTATTTTTATTCTGTCTATATTGGAACGATTTTAAAGTTATTTTTGTTTATTTGCTAACGAAAACAATCTAGACAAATGGAAACAAAAAAGTTAACAAATCACAGCTAGTGATGGTATTGCACAGTCTGATTTGGGAAATAATACTCACATCAGTGTTGAAAAATTCAGTACTTTTGTACTGTTTTCAGTACTTTTTCATTTCAAAATTACCACAGTACCCCAGCTACGCTTTTAGTACTTTTTTATTATTACATATATGTCTTGCGCTTTTCAACTATTAATGCATTAGCAACACGTTCAACGCAATGAAATAGGCTTTAGCCACGGTTAGCTGAACGTCCACTGAACGTGAAGTTAAAACTAAAATTGCCATGAAAGAGTTTCTCAAAAATCTGTCGTTCGGTGTCGACTTTAAACTGTACGTCCCTCGACTCATGTATAAAATTAACACACACAACTTAAGTGGTGTGAGAAGTTAAGTTCATAATCCTGATTGAAGGGTTATAATTATATATGTATGTATGTATGTATCTTTTACAAAAGCACTATTTAATGCAAAAAAGTATTTTTCAGTTATAATTCAGTACCATTTCAAAATTTCACTTTTGCAACACTAGTCATCAGTGAGTTTTTTTGGAATATTTTTTCCTTCCTGGCAACACTGATGCAGTTGAGGACTAAAATATTTTCTTCCTGACAACACTGGCGAAAAATTCGTTTTTGTTCGTTCAAAAAATAAACGTTCTTTTTCTTTTTTATTTAATTTGCACATTCATTTTCCGTTTCCGGTTTATTATATAAATAAAAATTATATAAGTTAAAAATGTATATGTAAAATTAAGTTTGTTTTAACAGGAATTATGTGGCGTTTGGTGTGTGTGTTTGGATGGCTATGGATAATGTGTTTGTGGTTTGCTGCTGCTTGTTGGTTTGCTAAACTGATACAACTACCACACAAACACTGCATTACCATAAACATTTTTAACTTCTCTGTCATATTTTCAAATGATAATACAACCCTTCATAAAATGCAACTCTGTACATAGAGGTGAGGTAAATTTGTGTGACAACTGTTTGCTACCGAAGCCAAAGTGTCGTCACTTTCTTTTCTGTTTTAACTTTTGACAAAAGCGGTCATGGCGTAAGTGAATTCCCTTAAAATTAATCTTTAAATATTACAAACATCTTTCAATAATTTTAAAAAATTTGGATATTATTAAAATGCTTATCGATTATTGGATGATTGTGTGTAATAATTTTATAAAATTGGCAATTTTAAACCAACTTTATGGAATCCTCAATGTCCTCTTAAGTTTGGAGAAAATTGCAAAAGTAAAATGAAAATTGTTTAAATGAACATTATTGACTATTGCACAAGTTTATAATTAATAAATGATTTTCACAATGTCTTAAATATGAATTATTATATTGTATTGTTAAAAAAATGAATTTAATAATTAACACGTTTTTTTCCTTTGATTCGTTATTTTAGTTCAAAAGTTTCCCGTGATACTCTCTACGAGTGCGTTAATGGCGTTTTGGACTTCTCCACGAAGAAGAAGCGTGGCTTCTTGGAAACTGTGGAATTACAAATCGGTTTGAAGAACTACGATCCCCAAAAGGATAAGCGTTTCTCCGGCACTGTCAAGTATGTTGATTATCAACCTGTATGAAATGAAAAATCTGCCACCTTGGAAGGATTTGATTTTCTACAGGCAGTCATGTGTTATTGGCACTTGACGGACCTTTACTCAGGGTCTTAAAATCAAATTGAGTAGGCCAAAATTTTTCCTTAGTTTTTTTTAAACTGGGTGAAAAAAAGCCGCCCATTTTGATTGATATTGAATAGTGTTTTAAAAACTTGCTACAACTTCATTTACCCCGGAATGGGGTGAGGTTTATGTGTAAGTTTTTCGGGTTTGCAGATTAGATAAGGGGGTAAAATGATCCGATCTACTTGAATTGATTACATTTCATTGAGTTAATGAAGACTTCATTCATCATGAAATGCAATTAATCTGGGTATGTTATGTTATTTCTTTTTGGGGTGTTTAAAATTATGTTAATTTTTACAATGCATGTATTAACTGAAAACCTTTGGTTTTCATGTGGAGAAACTAAGACTGATTTAAACATCTTAAGATATTGAATAGTATATTTGTAGCGTTTATTTACTGAATGTATTTTTATTTCTTCATTATAGATTGAAGCACATCCCCCGCCCTAAAATGAAGGTCTGCGTCTTGGGTGATCAACAACATTGTGATGAAGCCAAGGCTAACGGTGTTGAGTGCATGGATGCTGAAGCTTTGAAGAAATTGAACAAGAACAAAAAATTGGTTAAGAAATTGGCCAAATCTTATGATGCTTTCTTGGCTTCAGAATCATTGATCAAACAAATTCCCCGTCTCTTGGGTCCCGGTTTGAACAAGGCTGGTAAATTCCCTGGTCTTTTATCTCACCAAGAATCCATGATGGCCAAGATCGAGGAAGTTAAATCCACCATCAAGTTCCAAATGAAGAAAGTATTGTGCTTGTCTGTTGCCGTCGGTCATGTTGACATGAAAGAAGACGAATTGGTCCAAAACATCCATTTGTCTATCAATTTCTTGGTTTCCTTGTTGAAGAAGAACTGGCAAAACGTTCGCTCTTTGCACATCAAGTCATCCATGGGTCCACCCCAACGTTTGTACTAAATTGTTTGCTTTTACAATTTGAGTTACATTTTTTACTTTTGAAAAGGATGTATGATAATAAAAAAAAACCAATTTTGACACAAAGTTAAAGGGAAATTTGTTCTTTTATTTATTTTTGAATTCATTGACTTGCGGTTGAATGGTGAATTGAATCGCTTGGTGTATGCACCCTAATATTGAAAATTGAATGAAACACATTTTCGTTATACCGATCCTAATGGTCGGATTACGGATGACAGCCAACCTTCAGTTGTATTGCCACTCACCAAAAATGGGAGAACAACTCGCAACATTAGAAGCTTCGTATATCAACTCAACTAAATTTATTTTGCTATTCATAATAGACCTATAAATGTAGTTTGAAATGTCCCTGCCATCAGATTTTATGCTGTGGTTCTTGAGTTTTAGGGCCTGTTCGTAAATGAATCACTGCGCTGCATAATATGATTATTTTGCGCTCACACTGCTAATCACATGTTGCTGATGCTTCTTTTTGCTGATTTATTTGTTTGCATTTGCGAACGAACAAACACTGCAGAAATCAAGGAAAAATTATTAATATATTTGATTTTTGAACTGGACGATAAAACAAATGACAAAATGTTGTTAAATGTACTAAAAGTGTACTTTGTGCAAAAAAGAAGACATTTAAGAAAGAAAAAAATAAACATTGGGCCTGTTCGTAAATGCATTATTGCGCTGCATATTATGCGCATCATGTTCATAAATGCAAATCTTGGCAGCACTGCTTACGTCAAGTGTTCGTAAATGCAGCATTAAATCATATTATGCGCAAATAAACCCAAAACACTAATCATAAAAATGGCTGATGCATTGAATGAGTGAGACAGAGAGAATGGGAGTTTTAACAACAAGTTTCTTTTTTTCTTCCTTAAATGTCTTCTTTTTTGCACAAAGTACACTTTTTTCTACATTTAACAACATTTTGTCATTTGTTTTATCGTCCAGTTCAGAAATCAAATTTATTAATAATTTTTAGATTTCTGCAGTGTTTGTTCGTTCGTAAATGCAAACAAATAAATTAGCAAAAAGAAGCATCAGCAACAAGTGATTAGCAGTGTGAGCGCAAAATAATCATATTATGCAGCGCAGTGATGAATTTACGAACAGGCCCATTGTTAAAACTCTCATTCTCTCTCTCCCACTCATTTAATGCATCAGCCATTTTTGTGATTAGTGTTTTGGGTTTATTTGCGCATAATATGATTTAATGTTGCATTTACGAACATGTTGCAGCTGCAGTGCTGCCAAGGTTTGCATTTATGAACACGATGCTCATAATATGCGGCGCAATGATGCATTTACGAACAGGCCCTTAGTTAGATTTGCATCACTCAAATATCTACGTGTTCATATGTAATTTTTTTATTTCTATGACTATTTAAAATTAAAGGAAACATTTGTAATAAAATGGTAAAGAGCTATAAATTTATTCATCACATTGTTTTATAAGCTTTGCAATTACGTCTCTTTTTTCTATAGCCTCATCAGATTCTTTAAGACTTTTCGTAACATTTGGTGTAATTTGATATTTAAAACGACTTGTATCCTGACTCCAATCCTCCAGAAAACATTCTCCACTGTCTTCCAGAATATTATGTAATACACAACAAGCTTTGATAATTGAACTCTTTTTATCAGGCGGCATACATTCAGTACTGCAAAGTATTTGCCAACGACCAAATAAAGTTTTCATAGCAACTTCTCGAAAGACATTTAAGTTGTCAAAGGATTTATTGAAAGTATGTTGCCAAATTTCTTGGGGGTTATCATACTTTTGCATAAGCCAAGTTCGTAGAGGAAAATTAGGTGGAGCTGCCACAAAGTATGACAGTATGCGGTCACTTGCTATTTTCTTCCATATACAGTTAATTTCGTTCATAGATTCCAAAAATATGTCAGGCGTTTGGTCCGTAATTTCTACTTTACGAAAAAATAAACGATCGTCAATACAAACTTGTACAATAACACGCTCGGTACGACAGCATTTATACCGTTCGCAGGAACATTGATCCGGTAGTTCAAAAATGTGCACAACCCCTACACAGGGTAGCATATTCGAAGCTCTATGGAAGGCTTGTGATATTTTCTCTAACTCTTGCACATTTTCTGGCATAGATAAACAATCCTCAAAGAATACTTGCAAGAAGAGATCAACAAATTTGTAAAGAGATAATCTCACATATTTTTTCTCCACGTTGAAAAGAGTACCCACTGATATGAATTTATTGCCAGTAGCTATGGCATAGATGCACATTGCTAACCAAGATTCAAAATCCATTTCTAATTGGCCTTCTAAAAGCGGTTTTAGTCTTGAGCTTATTATATTAAATATATGCTTGGACATATGAAATATATCCAGCCATTGCCCATCCGTAAAGTTGGAGGCAACGTCCTTATAAAAACTTATTATATCCTCATCACTTTTCCTACTGGTGTCATTACAAGCATTGCGTGGAGACACTAAGTTAGGTTTTAAACCCATTAGAAGGTGAGGTTCTACTGCTAAAGGCAACATCTCCACAAATCTTATCTGCATATCCATAAGGGACTGTAAAAAATGGTTTCTTAATGTACATTGTCTTCTCTTAAGACGCTGACGCGCTCTACGTCTATTAAATACAACAATACGTTGATAGTTGTGTATATGTAAACGCAATAACGTTATGGCCTTTTCTAATTTTTGTTGCATTTCCCGGTCGTGATTAAGCTTTAGTCGTGCCATTTCCAATTCTTCAATTTGTTTCTGATATTCCGCAAAGTCATCATATACTTCACTAGTTTGATATTCCTCGTCGAGATGTTCCTCAATCATTTCCTCTGTAATAGTAAATTATAGAATTTATTTTATAAATATTTTTAAGAATCTACCTTCAGCATCCATATTTTATTTGTTTTACTAATTGAAAATTTTTAGGATTTTGATTTTGTGAATTCTGAATATAAACAAAAGATTGAAATGTAAACAACACAACAGGGTTGTATTTCAAAACAGAGATGACAATGACTTCAAGGAAATTTTATATCCAAATAACTTCAAAACAAATTTTATAAAATAATTGAATACGATTACTGAAGAAGGTAATCAGATAGCCCATGTGCGTCTTGTCCTGATTTTTGTAACAGTTCAAACTCCCCCCAAAGGCAAATGTCGCATCCTGTGGTAGAGAATGTAGTGAATCTAATAGGTTTCAAAAATGGAATTGAATGGATAGCGGGATATCTTTAGAAGGATGTTTATCTATAGGACTTTATGTCACTATGAGGTTGCAGTTTCGAACTATAAATATTTATTTTTGATTTTATTTTCCATTTCGTAGTATTGTATTATGGCGGCTTTTCAATTTTTTCATTTTAGTTCCTCGTATTCATTTTATAGCAGACACTGTATATTTACAAATACCCTCTATTAATCAGGTCTGGTAACTCAATGCCAACATCACTTGTATTTGTTGTTTTTTTTTCTATAAAAAACCACATTGGCTCAATGTTTTTGCCGGTTTCCGTTTTGTTGGCTAATTCTAAACAAACCTTATCATATGTTTACAAAAACAACAATTTGTTTACGTTTGTTAAGTTAAAGGAAAATTTGCAAAAAATAATAAATATACGCAGACGCCAAATAAAACAAAAGAAACAATAAGAAAACAGAAAAAAACAGGACGAGAACGTCAAATGAAAAAATCATTTACCAGAGAAATTTTCACTTTTCAAATAAAGAAAATTTTTTGGCAAACAACGAGATTTAAGAAAAGTTAGTTATTTAGTGCGATTCATACAATAATAGAAGAAAATTTGGAAAAAAATCATTTCAAAGAAGTAAGAAAATTTGCAGAAAAAATTTCAAGTAATACAAGAATTTGGGAAGCATTCATGGCTACTGGTGGTGGTACAACTAATTTAGCAGTAAATGGTGTTTGTGGAGGTGGAGCCGTAACAACGTCTGCTAATGTGAATTTACAGTTGATGCAAACATTTCATCAGCGTTGCGGACGTCGCATTACCTTGTCCAATGGTAATCGTACGGCCACACGTTCTGCCAGAGATTTTAGTCATGCGTTGGTATTTAGTTCTGAACCATTAATTGATGATGTCTTGTTTGAAGTGGTTATAGAGAAAAAGGTGCGTGCATGAATTTTAATTGAACAAAGAACGTTTTAAGAGGTTCATTGATTTTTTTTCTGTTGTGTGTGCTTTCTTTTGTTATAGAATCACTGTTGGGGTGGCAGTATTGAAATTGGCGTAACATCTGAATCGCCGGAAAAATTAGAATTGCCCTCTTGTGCTACTGTTATGCGTAATGGTACATGGGTTATGTCCGGCATTGATGTACGCAAAGATGGTCTCTGTCTGACGGAATTTTATGGCACAGATCTGGAAACTTTAAATGAAAATGATCGTGTCGGTGTTATGCGTACCTCTAATAATGAATTAGTATTTTATGTAAACGGCGAATCTCAAGGCATTGCTGCACGCAATATGCCAAAACCTTTGTGGGCTTTAGTGGATCTATATGGACGTTGTATACAAGTCTCTATCTGTCCAGTAGATGGTTGTGGCAATGGGGTAAGTTTATTAATAAAAATTTTATAGAAATCTCTAGCTATGTTCAAAAAGTTGATATTTAATAACTGGCTTGAAAGGCAGACCAATTTGCTGGGTTACAATGGGATCTTCGCTCCGGAACAACCCGACTCCCATTGGGCTAAAATTTGTCAATTTGGTGTCATTTGTAACAGCGTTTCCCCTAATTTGTTGCGTTCCCTAAATTATTAAGAAATGTTGAATTGCCAGAAGTGATCAACTATTATTCCATAAATCTCGACTATTTGGAATTACAGTCAGTCTTAATGGGACCAGGCATTTAAAGCTGTTCTAGTTCTCGCTTCAGCTGTTTATAAATGTGCCAACTTGCAATGTCAGTAGTGAAAAATTGTTGCTGTTGTAACAGTTCTGTACTCGGAACTGTTCCCTGTTAAATGATGTAAGAGACTAGAGACGAAATGATTAGTGATAACAGAAATCTACTTTGGTTGATTTAAACCTTAGGTCCACTGGGCGCAAGGCAGTGGGTTTGGTAGAACATTCAAAAAGATAAACCGATAAGGGTTTGATAGGAGTTGTGGACATATAACCAGACAGACTTCGGCTGTTAGGTTAGGTTAGGTCGGAGTCTGATATCAAAAAGCTTACTTAAGCACACATAGCAGCCTGTTGTGACGCCACAGGTGAACGCTATCTCTGTACTGACCAAGTTCTACCAAAACCAGGGAAGAGAAAGAAGTTGATGAGCGCAAGGGCTGAACAACTTCGGCTGTGCTAGCATTAAAATTGTCTTCCTGGTTAGATGCCTCTCTCTCTCTCTCTCTTAGTCATGGAAGGAGGGTTTTCGTTTATCACACTATTGCAACGGTAATTACTTATAGCTTCTAAAATTGCCAATTGATAAAACGCACGCTGCGCATTCAGTACAGATAACCGATTAATGTCTGTTGGAATGATATTCAGGTTAGGTGGATCTGTAGGTTTTATAACGATGCGCAGATAGATCGTCATAAAAATCTAAAAGTTGCAGACTTTTCGTTGGTAAGTAATTCTTACTGTATAGCTTCTTATGGAATTCGTTATAATAAGACAGATTTTTCATGGTAACAGTACTTTGTAAGGCATGATTAGTGACCCTGAGTTTAGCAATTACTCGATTAGACTATAATTAGCAGCAATCCCAAGTTTTGTAAAGCTTTAACATGACTAAAGATCGCTTAGAAAAACTTATAACTTTACATATGTACATAAATATTCACAGAAACTATGTTTCTTTTCCAGGACATTTCCGATACTTCTTCACAACATTCACAACAAGTTGTACAAAATATCGACGTACCCATGTGTGTTGATGTAACCGTGACGAGTTCATTTAATCCAAATCACACCAACACTCATTCAGAATCGACAGGCTCTGTAGGAACAGGTGCTGTTGTATCGTCATTGCCTATTTCGGGCTTTTGTAGCATACCATTGACAAATGCTGGCACTACTACTACATCGCTAACATCTTCAGTTGGTGACTACTACGATATGAATGATCGTTTACGTTTCCATACACGTTGTGGCTCTCTAGTGAAATTGTCACCAAATTGTCGGTCAGCCGAAAGGCGTCGACCATTAGATGAATTTAACAATGGTGTGGTAATGACTCACCGACCTCTTAAGGATAATGAACTTTTCGAGATTCGTATTGATAAATTGGTGGATAAATGGTCGGGTTCCATAGAAGTAGGCGTTACCACACATAATCCCAATGTGCTGCATTTTCCCGCCACCATGACTAATATGCGTTCGGGTACAATAATGATGTCCGGCTGTGGTATTTTAACCAATGGCAAGGGTACACGACGTCAGTATGGAGAATTTAATTTGGATGAATTGCGTGAAGGTGATCGTGTTGGAATGATGCGTAAATCAAATGGTAATTTACACTATTACATCAATGGTCAAGATCAAGGTGTGGCAGCCACAAGAGTAGCTACAACTTTATGGGGTGTAATCGATTTGTATGGCATGACGATTAAAGTCACTATTGTAGATAGAGACGAAAGGGAACAACAGAATTTGGTTACCCGACGTAATAATTTAATTTCTTCCAATGCCACCTCAACTTTAGGCAATATAGGCAATACTGTGGCAAACGGTAGTGGCTTGGCGAATTCTGCTGCCCCTACACCAGTTTTAAGTCTCTTAAGCCCTGAAAGCGAAGTAGTAGTCATGCCAGATTCGGCTCTTACTGCGCCGGTTGGTAATCAACGTAATGATGATCGTTTAACATTTCATCCTTTGTGTGGTTCCCATGCTTGTGTAACACATTCGGGTAGAACGGCTTTAAGACCAAAGTATGTATAGAGAAATTAAAAATTTTTAGATTCTTAATGAAAATTTTATATTTTAGTGCCTCTGATGATTTTAATAATGGTGTGGTGCTTACGCGAAGACCGTTAAGGCCGAATGAACTGTTTCAAGTTCGTTTGGAACGTGTGGTTACCAAATGGGCTGGTTCAGTTGAAATGGGTGTAACAACTCATAGCGCCGAGGAATTAGATTTTCCATTTACTATGACAAACGTAAGGTATGTTAGAGAAGCATTAAATTCTTAATTTAGAACAGCTGCATAAGGAATATAATTTTTATTTCAGATCTGGCACATGGATGATGACGGGTAATGGCGTAATGCACAATGGCATAACTGTTATAGAACAATATGGTCAAAATCTAGATCGCTTGCAAGTTGGCGATCGTGTTGGTGTAGTGCGCAAGGATGATGGCACTTTGCATTTTTTCGTTAACGGCGTCGACCAAGGCCCGGCTGCCACAAATGTACCCGAACGTGTATACGGCGTTATCGATTTGTATGGCCAAGCTGCCCAGGCTTCCATAGTTGACACATCCGAGTGTAATAGTCCAGATACTGGTAATTCCACCATATCGAATACGACTTTATATAGTGAAACTCCTTTACGGTTTCATACCATACATGGTAAAAATGCCAGTATTTCTAATAGCGGCTTAACAGCTTCTCGTCCCAACTCGTTGGCGGAATTTAATGATGCCATAGTATTTAGCAATCGCCCTCTAAGGCAAAGAGAATTATTTGAAGTTGTACTCGAAACTATGGTGCGTCACTGGTCGGGTAATATTGAAATAGGCGTAACCGGTTCCCGGCCAGAAGATATACAACTGGCAGCGAATGCCACTGAAATGGATGCAGCCGATACTATTATATTATGCGGTCCTATGATTTTTCATAATCGCAAAAAGCTACGTTCAAATGTTTTAGTTGATCTTGATACTTTAGGAGCTGGCGCTAGAGTAGGTGTTATGCGCAATGGTGATTATATACATTTTTATATCGATGGTGTAGATCAGGGGCCGGCTTGCGAATGTCATTCATCGAATGTCTGGGCTGTTATTGATCTGTATGGACAATGTGCTCAAGTTTCATTGACCCAAACGCCGGCGTCTGATATGCGTGCCCCCTATGCGACTAGTGAAAATTCTCAAAGCTGTCAAGCCACGTCTGTTATACAACCGGCTACTTTGGAGACAAAGCATCGCTGGACCTGTATTTCGGGTAATGTAACACTAACACAAAACTGGACAGTAGCTTCACGTTTAACAGGGGCATCGGCCGCATTGTCCAGATGTGTGGTATTCTCGGAACATCCTTTAAGTGTAGGTTCGCCATTTGAAATAAAACTGACATCACATAATCCACTATTTGCGGGTAAGTTCTAATATTTGCTTTGTATAGAAAACGGTTAAAATGTAAATATTTTTGTTAAGGTTGTCTAAATATTGGCATTACCGATTTGAATCTGTCGGATGATAATGTACGTAAAAATATTCCCTTAAGTATTAAACGTATACCAGCAAATGTTTGGTATGTTTCCGGTAATGAGGTACGCTACAATTCAACATTGCTACAGAGATCGATGACTTCCTTAGAGTGGTTGCGTGTTGGCGATCGTATAGCTTTGGAATTAACACCTACCAGAACATTAAAAATTCTTTTAAATTCAGAGGATATGAATATACAGTTTCAAAATGTACCAAATGTAAGAATTTTCCGTTTTCAAATTGTTTTGCTTCTAATATTCTGTATTTTTAATATTTAGGATGTCTATGTAGTAGTAGAACTGCAAGGTTCTACAATGGCTGTACAAGTTATTTCTTCACAAGGACCTACATCGCCTTTAAGACCATTTAGCTTACGCTTACAGGATTCCTTAGAGTTTGGTGTGGACCCTCTAAACAAACAAGATTCTATGTTAGAATCAATTGATTCGGAAGCTTTGATTTATGAATTTTCTGAATTTTGTGGTAAAAATATTCATTTGTTAGAAGATCATAGGTCGGCAATGCGTACACAGTCATATAATAATGCTTTGGTTTATGTAACAAAGCCTTTATGTAAAGGAGAAAGCATAAGTGTTAGTATTCAATCGTATTAGTCTTAATAAAGTAATTTATAATGTATTAATTATATGATTACATATATATATTTAAATTTAGATTAAAATTGATGCTGTAAACAGTAAATGGAAAGGTACCATAGGTTTAGGTGTTGTAGGACAATGTCCTACAATAACAAATTCTTCAGCCCTACCACCGTCCATAATACAATGTAAACGTCCTTGTTGGGTAGCCACCAATGATTATATTAATATAAATGGCCAAAGAATCGCCTCGAAATATGGTGAAGCTTTAGAACATATACAACCTGGAACAGTCATCACTATGACATTAACACATGCTGGCATGTTGAGTAAGTATGAACGAATTGTCTCTTAAAAAATGTCATAAACGTACAATATTGTACATTTCTAACAGTTATTATGGTTGGCTCTGTTAATCTGGAAGATTTGACAGCTGGTCTTTCAAATCATGTTTATCCCGTCTTCGATTTGTATGGTAAATGTGAACGTATTACTATTATAACCGGCAGCGATGCTGCCCGTAATGGTACACCCATTATAGAAGAATCGTCAGCTTTGGAACATGATTCTCTCAATGATCAGGACTCAAATGTACCGCAATGTGAAAAAGCTGACTTAGAGGTTCATGAAAAGGAAACTGAACAGCCTACTGTGGCAAACGTTAATGGTGCTTCTTCTACGGCTATGTAAGTTTTATTGTTTCCCACTCTATGATTTGTATTTTTATTTCGTATTTTTATATTTCACAGGAGCCGTTCTGTTATGGAAAGTGTCTCAGAGAATTTATTATTGAATATGTCCATTAAAAATCGTTCCGTAGAACAGAATCGAGTTGAACCAAGTTCTTCATCGTCATGGTAAGTAAACTATAAAATTAAAATAAAATTTGAAAGGCTTGTTATCTCTTTTAAGTTTGAGTTTCCTTTTTAAATAAGGCTCACAATAGTCTATGCCGATTGTATAGTGAAATTTTAAGTCTATCTCGGTAATTTCACGTCAAATGTAGTCCCCCAGGCAATAGTCTACATGCATTTAAAACCTCGTTTTCTGCAATATCATCTTGTTCTAATGTCATGAAATTAGTCGACGTTACTAATAGCTGTTGGACATTAACTATTTCATTAACTGAGTCTTTAAGACTAAAGAGACCAATATTTGCTTTAATGATAACGGTTTTAATGTTCCAGGAAGTGTGAATGATGTCTAATTGAAAAAAATTTATATTTTGCAATGATTGAAATGAGGTATCGGACTCTTTCACGAGGTCTCACTTAGGCCCGGCGTTAGGCCTACTGTGATACCATAATTAATATCTAACATGGGGTTCAAACATTTCCGTAAGGCTCTTGCACAAATTTTGATATTGGAGCAATATTTACATTGGAGAGATCAAAATGGAAAGAAGGATGACACAAAATGGAAGGTTAAGAAACTCCTCGAGAATAGGGCGCTGGTTCACGACTTAAAAGATAGTCTTTACCTCCCCCTTTAGAACCACAATTTCTGTAGAAATCATTTGATAGAATGGCAACTCTGTTGGCATGCATTCCCGTAAAAAAAGTAGCCTATATCGTTCACAATTTTGCGATTTAAGGATAGAAGTGAAGCTACTCTTTTGTTATTTAAACAAGTCCAGCAGAGTCTTCTACTATAACACATACATAACTGCTGCCAACAAAGTTAAGACTCCTTATAAAACGAGCGTTAAATATATATGTAGCTTAACTGAAGAATCGGAACACTAATATCCTATAATATACTGGCCCTGACCATTGTATTCAGTAATGCAATCCTCAACGATATCCCTATGCCCTAAAACCCATATAAGAGGCTTAGGTAATCATGCCAGCTGAATGTCTACATACTTTGTTTATCAGTCGGCAGTGATATTGGTGGTTGAACACCGTTCGCTAAACGTGAATCCTCCTCTTAAGGATCGTCCGGTGAAAAGCGTCAAATATTTACGCACAAACTACACGATGGGCACCATTATTCTAGCTTTTGCACTGAATTCTCTTGCCATCTGGGAACATGATTTAAATTACATCCGCGATTTTTTCTTATACCGAGGCAGTGGTTTGATTCTTTTCGATCGATTATCAATTCAGAAAAGTGGTTCACTATTCACTATTATTAGTTAAATGCACACATTCTATTGAAAAATATACTTGACCTTGAGAGACCCTGTTTATCAGCTCTACTTATCTATATTTTAAATATCCAAAATTGTTTTACCAATTCCAGCTGTCTCCGGGAATCTTTACAGCTGCAACACACAACAAATCTCAATATACAGCGGAGCCAGAGCACACAAAGATTTTTCCACAATGCTTTGATTGCTTACGCTTATACTCCGTCAACAGACAATCAATTGGCTGTGTCAGATCAACCATCAACATCGGCTGCTACAGCTAACAATGGTACAACAGCAAGTACTAATCAGCAAAATTATGACACCAATAAAGAAATTGAAAATACTGAAGAGCTTGGAGCAGTTGGTGGCTGTTCTCCACGAGAGGATATACGATGTGAATCCAAAGAAAATTTACATGAATTAAATGAAGAGGCTAATTTGGCCTTGCAACAACAGCAAAGAAATGAAGATACAAACTATGATAATGCCATCAACGCAGAACAGGAAAATAATGGTTTAAATAGTATGGAAGCCAATAGCAATCAAAGTAATGTTACAACAGCTTTAGGTGCCGTAGAAAATGATGAGTATAGAGATCATAGTGTAGATGGTGAAGAGGAACCCATCAATGTTGAAGTTTACAATGACCGTTTGTCGTTTTTAAGACAATTGCATTTACAAAGACGTCAGGAACAACAGAGATTACAACAACAGTACTTCAATCTAGAAAATAATTCATCCTCGTCTTCGACACAATTCGATAGCATGCAATCGATTGCCTCTATAGAGCGTAAAGATTGTGAATATTTTAAATTGGTCCAACAATTTCGCAGTTCTTTAGTGTTACCGGATAGCTTTTTCCAAACGAGTGTAGAACCCATATGTTTTTGTACTCATTGCAATGCACAGGCATCGGAGAAACTACATGGTTGGGTTTATTTTAAATTAAATCAACAAACCGTCAATTCAAATTCATCTACTCAGCATGCTTTAGATTCTGATCTGCATGGTGATTGGCTTCCTTTGTTTTATATGACTCGGGTTGATAAAATCAGAGCCATATTAGATCATGGACAACCCTTACCCATGGACACGAATGGTGAAACTCATAATCATGCTTCAGGTACGCAAAAAGACGAACCCGGCACTAGACTTGAATTACATTTTACACCAAACTCCACTGCTATAATACCTATAAATCAACAACACAAGTATCATTTCAATGGCCAAGCCTATAAAATTAACACCGCCTTTGAAGTGTATGTTAGACGTCAAAGTCTATGTGCTTCTTCCAAATCGAACGCAAGCGATGCTGCCAAATTACACGAAGCTGAGAGACGTTCATCTACATCTGATGTCGATTTAGCCGGTTCATCATCATCTTCGAATGCAGCCGGTGGCGGTCACAATTCCAATACTGCTGGAGACTCTTATGCTGGTCCCTCCACTTCCCTGTCATCAGCACCTGTTATTAAAGATCAAACTTGGTTTACAAAAGAGGCTGGTGCTTGTGTCATTACCGCTTTAATACTCAAATTGGATAAATTGCCTACAAATGATTTATATTAGTTTCGTTAAGGTTTTCTTTTTCTAAACTATTTTATTATTATACAATATACAATCTACGCAATAAGTATGTACGCTATATTCATATATATTCGACTACATTTGTAGTTGTAAATTTTCAAAGGAGATACTTTAACAACATATATTTTGTCATCTATTCTTATAATTATTTTTCTATGTAAATTTTTTCTTTTTGCCACAAAAAGAGCACTGATTAGTTTTTAGTTTATTTTTCCAAGCAAATACTTAATATATTTAAGAATTAAGTTTAGTTACAAAAGACAACAGTAAAATGAACACAGTAAATGAAATAACTGCATAAATTCCATAAAATGTTAATCAAAATTGTAAAGAAACATGATGATATTGAAATAAATTTGAACAAATTTAATCTTAATTTTGAAAATTGCATATCAACATATTTGATCGTGATATATTTGCTAGGTGTTCGGGTATAGATAAAACGTTTTATTTAAAATGCAGGCCATTGCCGATATTCCCAGCTGCACATTTTGTCCATCTTTCAGGCAATTTGTGGACTTTACACGAATATAACTGATAGTCTTTTGAAACAAACCAAATTAGTCACCCAATTTCCGACTTCTATGTAGGAATCGAACTGCTACTTAGCCAATGCGTCTCTCTGGTGAATATGGCGACTGGGGTAACAGCTCCCAGCCTAATGCTTTGATTATATTCTGAACCGTATTTGTTATGTGTGCTAATATATTGCCATGTTGCACAATTATTTGCCGTAACTTGTGGTAAATTCAGGTCCTTTTTCGATCATTGCACATACATACATAATTGGCCATTACAACCCTTCAGTCAGGAATACTTCCTAGCTTCTCAACACCACTCATGTGTGCCAATTTTATACATGAGTGGTGGGACCTACAGTTTAAAGTTGTCTCCGAACGACAGATTTTTTGGAGAAACTTTTCATGGCAATTTTATTTACTCTCAGAGTTTTTGCCACAAATCTGCTGAGAGGAAGTCGCCTAAGAAATATTTTTTTGTTTGTTTCATATTTCGTTTTGATGTCTGACAGGGCATTTGAACCCTAGCTTCGCGTCTAATAAGCCAACACACTACCTACTAGACTACGGCGACTTCAATTGATCATTTAAATTTAAATTGATCATTTGCCAGATTTTAGGAGCTCATTCCTGGTTCTACCATACACATAGCATTACATTCCTGCTGAATCGATCTGGTTTTGCAACCGAAGTTGAAGGTTGTCCTCCGGATTAAGCCATAATTTTTTCACTTTCGGATTCTGAAACTAAATCCATTTTTCATTGCCAGCAACAATTCGATGCAGACTGAATTTTTATTGTATCTTTGAAGCGAAATTTCACAAGTGGTTTTTCAATTCGTCATCTGCCTGTCAATCAATTGGCATCCATTTTCCGGATTTATGGATATTGACCATAGCTTTTAAACGGTCAGAAATTGTTTGTTGTGCAATCATTTAAGACTTTTGCCATTTTTTAATGACTCAAAGTTTCATCTTCAAACCTAATTGTTGTCAGGTCTGTTCGTTAAAGTGAATTGTTCGTTATATTCAGTACCATGTTAAAAAGGAAAATCGTTATCCATTTTCTTCAAAATTTGCTATGAAAGTTATGTTATTTTTTAAGTGAATGTTAAGTTAACAGTTGAAGTCGCCGTAGTTTAAGTTAGGTAGTGAGGCCACTGTTCTTAGGTCAGACATGCCCAACAAATCCAAATATGAAAAAAAACATTTCTTTGGCGACCTCCTCTTAGCGGATTTCTGGTAAAAACTGTGCGAGTAAATAGCATAAGTGGTGCGAGAAACTAGGTCGCAATCCTGACTGACCAATTATGTAGGTATGTATGTATGTTAAGTTTACAGAGACTGTTACGTTAACATAATTGAAAAGTTTGGACAAGTACAATAAGAAATCGATTAAAAATCACAAAAATACTAAAGTTGGAGAAAAGTTAAAAGAAAGACGAAGAAAAACCTTTGAATTTTACAGAAAAGCAACAGATATGAAAAAAACTATTTCCTTATCATAGATAATCAAGTTGAAAGATCTGCATTTTTACACCAAATATACTCTTTATAAATCGTGTTAAATAGGATAAAAAATAGAATGGAGGAATACCTAGTGGGCTGGTTGGCTTTTACACTTCTACGATCGAGTAACCTTTGGCACTGGAGATATAGCCGCAGATTTTAACTCTTTTTAAATTATCAAAAAAGTGTTTTATATAAATCGGTCAGAATCGGATAAATAATAGAATAGTGGGCAAAATTTATCCAGTGGGCTGGATAGCCATGGTACCAAACATACATACATACATAATTGGTCATTACAACCCTTCAGTCAAGATTACTGCCTAGCTTCTCACAACACTCATGTGTGTGTGCCTTAATTTTATACTTGAGTGCCGGGACCTACAGTTTAACGTAGGCTCGGAACGACAGATTTGAGAAACTTTTTCATGGCAGATTTATTTACTCTCAGAGTTTTTGCCAGAAATCTGCTGAGAGGAAGTCGTCAAAGAAATATTTCTCTTTTCATATTTCGTCTTGATGTCTGACCTGTGGCTCGAACCCGAGCTTTATGTCTAATAAGCGAACACACTACCTACTAGACTACGACGACTACAATTATGGTATCAAGGATTCTAAAACAGTTTTGGTTACGGTCGAGCATTATTTGGGACCGGCGATATACTCGAAGAAGCTAGCTTTTTTATATGAGCAAAAAAGTGTTCCATAAAAATCGGTAAAACGGATAAATTGCGGAATGGTGGTGGAAATGGAGCTAGTGGGCTGGATAACCCTGGTATCAAAGATTCCGAAACAGTTTTTGTTACGGTCGGGCATTACTTACGACCCGAGATATCGGTGACTAAGTTAATAAAGGCGGTGAATTGACTAAAAATGGAACTCATTGACACAAAAAATGCAAGTCTTCGACAAATTTAGGCAAATAAAAAATAAATAAAAAATATAAGTTGATAAGGGAGCTCAGAGAATAGAAAAGGCTGTTCTCAAGACCTTTTACATTTCATCAAGAGGCAATACATAGGTCGATGAATTACCCGTTGATGGATTGGAAGCACAGAGTGGAATTTGTACAGCCTTGGTGATACTTTCATAACAGTTGATAAGGTAGCTCAGGGAGGAGAAAGGTTGTTAAGAGCCATTTACTTACCCACAGTATCAATGGTATAATTGCAGAAGTATTTGAAAAAATCATGTCTTTTGATTAATCTGCTGAAGTGGCCTTCGATGTTCTCATCTCAGCTATTTTTGAAAAATTGGCTGGTTTCACGGTATAAAAAAGACAATTTGCCACAATTCCATGTCAACCTGCTAAAGACAATTTACCTCACCTAAGCAATTATTTCTCATTGCCACAGACACATTGAAATGAAAAAAAGTCAGTTGTATAGGTCTTGATAGACGTTGCGTCTTATAATGGTGCTCATGGGAGTTAATTATTATTTATTTTGTAATTACCATCGGAAATATGAATTCTTTAAAACTTGTACTCTTCTTTATAATGTGTAATTTCAAATTCAATTGATCGAAAGTAAACCTCGTATACCACAAATATACACAAATGTAAATGCGTTGTTATACTGTCCCGTTAGGCATAGTTTTCTTAAGAACCATACCTAATCGGCGAGCCTAATGCAATAAACAAAACAAAATAATAATAATAATAGGTTATGTAAATAAGTTAAGTAATTACAGTTTAGTATAGTTACCACATATTAACGAATGTAAGAGTTAGTAACTGTTAACAAAAACACTGCTGTGAACACCCACATGTTTTCAATTATGGTAAATTAATTATAATTTCAGTTGAAAGAATTTTTTTTGAAAATTTCGACCAGGAAAATTAAAAAAGAAATGTTTAATGTGATTTAGAAGTGGCGAACCCAAAAACAAAAAGAAAATGGAAAATGATGATCTAGATGTACCTATTGACTGTATGCCACATGAGCTTGATTTCAATCCTGGGATGAAAATACTGGATAGATCCTAAAATGATTATGGTTTGCACCAAAACAAAGAACATCAGCGAAGTATTTAATGATCGATCCAGATTATACGCAAAATTCGGATGTGGAGCCATTTCAGAACAGCCGAATGTTAGATTGTCCCTTGCACTACCCGATTACTTTACACTGCTCAAGGCGCCATAATGTTTATAAAGACTACTGCTGTGTGAATTTGGTACCAATGTATATAAAATGAAAGTATACGCATGTTTACTAACAGTAAACCGAACATAAGATCCATAGAAAATGTAAAAAAGGATGGACCACTTAAAAGTTTAAATTTAAAAATACAATAAAATAAAAACAGTTTGGAATTTTCACAAATTTATTTTTCTGCTGTGAAGTACAGTTGTTCCGGTTAGAAATTTAATCTTATTTCATTCATACAGCTGCTGCGGCTGGTCTCGCAGTACCTCATTCGATTGGACCAATTTTTCGTGAACTTTTTCGAGTGTATGGGGTCGTATCTCGGCAAAGGCATCACGACTGTTGGGCTTAAAATGTTCAATTATTTCTGGTTTAACGGCGCCCCTCAAAAAATAGTCCAACGGTGTCAAATCGCGGCTTCTTGGCGGACAATTGACATCACCATTTCGGTCTTCAAACGTTTGACGCAATAAATCGATTGTGGCATAAGATGTGTGGCAAGTTGCTCCAGCCTGTTGAAACCAAACATCGTTCACATCAATACCATGAAAAGCAGATATAAAAAAATCGGTTATCATGGTACGATAGGTGTCTCAATTCACGGTATTGGCTGCGCCGTCCTCATTTTCAAAGAAATATGGGCCAATAATGTCCCCGATCCACAAACTGCACCGAACAGTCACTGGTAATGGCTGCATAGGGGAAAGCCCACGTGTTGGAATTCTGAGCCCCAAATACGCCAATTTGGCTTATTAACTACTCAACTAGATGAAAATGAACTTCATCCGAAAAGATGATTTTTTTTGCCAAGATTGACACCATCGTGCAGTTAGGTTAGGTTGGGTTAGAGAACGTGTACTTGTCAACTGTGACAAGTGCAGTACCCGGTGGTCGAATTGACCCATTGTATAACGTCCTAGCTTCTCACATCACTCGTGTTGTGTGCGTTAATTTCATACATGAGTGGCGGGACATACAGTTTAAAGTCGACTCCGAACGACAGATTTTTTGAGAAGCTTTTCATGGTAATTTTTACTCTTAGAGTTTTTGCCAGATATCTGCTGAGAGGAAGTCGCGCGAAGAAATATTTACATATTTTCGTTTTGATGTCTGCCCTGGGATTCGAACTCGGGCCTTTCGTCTAATCAGCCAACGCACTACCTACTAGACCACGGCGACAAGTGGAAACAAAGCGGATGGCGGATATAATATACTGAATTTTGTGACAGAATAGAATGAGAAAGCATGCTTTGTGTCCCTGGGGAAGATAAATAGCGCGCCATTCAACGGTTTTTCTCATATGGGTTATCGGGTACGAGAACATTGAAGACAAAAAAAGCTGATGCACACTCCTGGTTCTAAAAATATCGTATTTTTTAGCCGGCCACAGCTTTTTAAGCCTTGTGGATTCCACTTTAGTGCCATCCTTGTTATACTATCGGGACTCTTTCTGATATTATGGTCGATCCACCCCTTATTTCCTATGTTTTATTTGTTTTACTATGGGTACCTCCTTGCTAAAGTTCTAGAGATCCATGATTGATTCTGAGTCACTTGTTAATTAGTGCCTGTAGTTTATGAGCGATAGTATTCGAAACTAAACAGGGTTGACATATAAGCCTTAGATATTTTAAGCTTGCTTTGTCAGTATATTTGTGATTGTAGTCGTCCAAAAAACGCTCTTTCTGCTGCGCCATTTGTTGTCATTGTGTTGGGTATATACCGGAATCAGTCTATGTACTCGAATGGGTAGCATTGTAGCATGCTATTATCGGTAGTTTTCTTAATACTTTCTACAGTTCTAATCTTTCCAAGTCTTCTAGTTTTGCTTTCTTGCGCAAGATCTTATGCGAGAGTGGACAAAAATCATCCATGCACTCCAAATCCTCAAGTTGGCGTGACAGCTTCTGTGTGATTCCTCTTCTCCCTTACAGTTTTTGCTCAAAATATTTTCCAGCACGTTGATGAGGATGAACTGAATACATAGGAGGCATCATAGAGTATAAAAATAATTTTGGGAAATTATGCAGGCGTTCACCAATAACAAATTAGCTTACGTATGTAAGTGTTGACACACTTATTTCATAGTACATATTTGAAATTTTTGATTTTAGGTAAATTGTAATTCAAGGTCGTGTTCACACAAAATGTATGTAATTATAAAGGGAGTGATAAGTGTGCAACATTGTTACCAAAGGCGTAGACATATGTATGGTACCATATATTCAAATACGTATTCCTATGTAAAGTCTAGTGTTAGTTTATTATTATTTTTTATATGAAAACAAAAGGTGTTGAGATTGACAACCAACGGTAGGTAATTTTTTTATTTGTCTTGAAAAATCAATTTTTTTTTACTTTGTGAATATTTCGTCGCTTTAGAAGTTTAGCACCGTAGTTATAATACGTACGATCAGAACCTATTGATATCTGAATAATTATTATTATTTGGTCTGGCCACCGGGTAATGGTCGGCAGTGGTGATTGATATAGCTAACATAACAGTTTGGGTGAAAAGTTCATAGGCTACCATATGCATTTTAATTCTGGTATGAAACGATACTGTCATGTTTCATCCTTTGTCTCAGATCGACCCATAAATTCGGGTTTTTATGGTTGTATAGCCTGCAAAAATGTTCGAAATCATCAATTTGTTGTTGTCAGTGATTGCAAGCTCGTGCAGCACCCAATTTGAGCAGAGCTTTTGTTTACTCAAATATTTATGCACGGTATATGTATCTAACACGCTTCTTTACTATTTTTATAGCCTCAGTTATCTGGTAACGCCTTCTGTATTAACCAGAGAATTTATCAGTCCAACTGCTAGTTGTGTAGTTAACTTAACGGACGACTCGAAAATTGAACATGGGCACCAGTGCGGTTGTCTGATCCATGAAAAATGCACGCTGATATGTTTCTATCGATAACACAGTGGAATTTGGTTAGAAACGGATAGAGCCGAGGGATTTATGTGGACAGTCAGGTTGCCTCGAAAAATTGACGGGACATTGGATGTAGTAAGGTTGCCGATAAACAGAGAGAGAGAGAGAGAGAGAGAGAGAGAGAGAGAAAGAAAGCAGCAAAATTTTGGCCTAAAGACAAAAAGTGAATACTTGATGTCGGAAAAATAGAGATTGCAGATTCTCGAGCTTATTATATCATAGGCTATTATGTATGTGGGTTGAGGTAGAATAGTACTATACTCTGAACATATTATGGGACATCTTATGCGTCTCTGTTCAGGTGAAGGCTTAGGTTATTGACAATAAGCTCTATTAAAATTCCTCACCTTTAAAGATTTATCGCGGGCATTCGGTGTAGGTGTAGAGTTTACTTCATATTTCTTCTCAACATTCATCTTCTTTCTCTGCTTAATCAAACTGATTAGTTTCGAATACATACTATCATTCAAAAACTACAGGCATTCATTAACAAGTGACTCAGAATAAATCATGGATTTATGGAACTTTATCAACTAGGAGCCCATAGTAATGCAAATAAAACATAGGAAATAGGGGGTGGATCGGCCATACTATTAGAAAGAGTCCCGATAGTATAACAAGGATGGCACTAGAGTGGAATCCACAAGGCGTAAGAAGCTGTGGCCGGCTAAAAAATACGATGTTGTTAGAATCAGGACAGTGTAGTGTTACACATGAAGACGCGAAAATAATTGGAGTAAACCATGCAATATGGAGACGCTTTGTGTTGAAGTCGCCGTAGTCTAGTAGATAGTGTTTTGGCTTACTAGACGTGAGGCCACGATCCAAACCCCAAGTCATACATATCGATCTAAACGAAATATGAAAACCAAATATTTTTGGGTGACTTCCTCTTAGCAGTGTTCTGGCAAAAAACCTCAGAAAAAAAAAATAAAATTGCCATGAAAAGTTTCACAAAACTTTGTCACTCGGAATCGACTATAAAATGTAGGTTCCGCCACTTGTGGATAAAACTAACACACACAGTATGGATGATGTGAGAAGGTAGGTTGTAATCCTGGTTGAATGACCAATTAAGTAAATATGTTGATCAGGCTTATATAGATATGATGTCCGTCTGTCTGTGTTATATAAACCGGCCAAATATTCGTTTGATGCCCTATCGCAAGTGAGTAGAACAAACTGAACAAAAGTCGAAAGTATGCTGCCATCATAAAATTTAATTCTCTTTTTCTAGACTTCAAACGTCAATACTTATTATTAATTCAATTGATTTTTAGTGAACAAAGTTTTTCTTTTTTTGTAAAAAAATACGTTAAAAGTCAGCAAATTCTTGGGCAGATCTTTTTTCTACCCTCGTATAATTTACCTTTACTGTCCTACACAGTGTTTCCAAAATGAAGTATGTTCGAAATGATGCCATCAAAAATACATTGAGGCTGTAGCGTACCATTTGATTGTGTTTGACCGATTATAACAATTTTAATTGCGTTCAACTAATGATAGTTGTTAAAATCAGCCTATAAAATTACACAAAAGTTACTAAAAGCGTCTAATAATATGTAATAAATTGCTTTTATTTATTGTTTATTTTATTTAATAGCATGAGCAATAAATAGTAATAATTTCATTATGTTTAAACCAACAATAAAATTATAAAACAATTCGCTATAAATAAATTATTCTTTTAAGAGTTTATTTTAACGTTGATATTTGTTGATTGTATGAGCCAATCAATATTTAGCTATTTAGCACAAGTCTCGTATCAAGAAGGGGAATAAAATTAAGAAATTTGTCATGCATATTTGACATCCTTGCTAAGTGCATTGTGTTAGATATTTTATTGGTGTTCAAAATGAATGTATTAACATAACATAAGATAATTGGTTATGTTAACTCTTCAGTAAGGATTACAGCCCAGCTTCTCACACCACTTATGTTTGTTAATTTTATACATGAGTTGTTGGATTTACAGCTTAAAGTTGACTCTAATCGACAGATTTTTGGGAAACTTTTCATGGCAATTTTATTTATTGTCTGAGTTTTAGCCAGAAATCCCCTGAGAGGCAGCCGATATCGAAATATTTTTTATATGGGGCCTGAAGCGTGTCCTCGCGTCTGATAAACCAACACACTACCTTCTAGATTACGACGACTAATGTAAAATTAAATGTAATTGCCCTTGTAAAAGCATGAGCACGTTTATAATTAAATAATATTATATAGATTGCTCATAAAGCTATAATTAGCGAAATGTTTGTGGAACGTACATTCGTTTTTGGATTACGAAAAGCAATGAAATCAACTACCGAACCGTAGTGTAATTTCGGTAAGCATTTGCATTGCTTTTCATATTCTAATACGTTCAATTATGTTTCGTGAACATTTGTTTAATTCAAGCTTAATAATGATGTCGTTTTTACTGGCGCAGTTAAAAACGTTTTAGATGAATTATTTGCCAGTAAACTACTACAGTAGCTTAAAAGCCGTTCTACGTGGGTTGATATCCCAGAACGGGTTCTTTGAGGCTTGCTCGTCTCCATTACATTTTTCCCTCGTATTGGATGGTTGCTAATGTAACGCCAATCATAGTTATTAACGGGTTTAACGCTTTTCAACGTTATGGAAAGTGTGTATCTTTTGATCGTAGACGAAGTTCTTTTCAGATTGAGGCAAAAAGGCTTAATATGAATGACGCTACTCACATCCAACCGATATGCAATCTCCGAATGAGGTCATGCGACTGTTGTCTACTAACTCATAAGTGTGCCATTGCTAATGTGACATCGGCTTTCGTATACATAACCTTCAATACACTAAGATTTACTTTGAGTCAAAACCTAACGTCCTTAACGATTTATTGATATCCCAGATTTTTATCTACAGGATACTGGGAATACCTCATAACTACTTCTGTAGAAGCTGTAGCGACGCGGAGGAAAAGGAGACAATAAAAAATCTTCTCTGTCATTGTCTAGGGCTTGGGAACTTGAGACGAAAAATTCCTGGACACCTAGAATTTAGTGACAAGAAATGTCACACCTTCTTGAGACTCTCGGTACGGTTGAGAGATGCCAACTAGGATTATTAAATGACGGAGTACGTAATATCAATGTTACAGCGGGAGCTTATAGGAGTCAAGTAACTTACGCCCATTGAAGCGGCTGTCAGTTTAATCTGAACTGAAACAGTGAGAAGCAAAACTGTCCAGATGTTTTGCATTAAGAAAGTAAGGTAATGAAAGTAATACAAATATAGGTGTATTATCAAATATATGTATTTTTTTCATTTTATTGAACATTATTCTAAATTATAAATAACAAAAACTTATATAAATTGCTTCAAAAAAATAAAAAAAATGAAAAAAACAGAAAATCCACCATTTGGACACTTTTGCACTGTTTGTGGTATTTGTTGAAAATCATTAATCGCTGCCAATTTAATATTTCGTCCGAAGGCTTTTATTTTAAATTACGCTTTCAACACGTTTTGGCATACTCTCCACCAACTTTTGGATGGTATCACGGTCAAGAGCTCGCCATTCATGTTGTATTCTCTCCCAAAGCTCGTCAAAATTTGTTGATAAGTTTTCATATGCTATCAGCTTTCTTTTAAAAATAGCCCATACATTTTCTATAGGATTCAGGTCTAGGCTTTGTGTAGGCCTGTCCATCGTCCCAAAATTTTGGTGTTGTAGCCAGCTTTTAACTATTTTGGCAGTGTGCTTCGGATCCCCGTCTTACTGGGAACAACTTCTTCAGCTGGATAGGCACTCTTGTCAACAAAATGTGGTAAATTTGTGTTTAAAATATTCAAATAATCCTCCTTCTTCATTATACCTTGGATTCTCACCAAAGGTCGAATGTTCCACCGAGTAAAACATCCCCACACCATAATACTGCCGCCACTATGTTTCATCGTTTCTTTCACATGGTGTTTTTGGATGCGCTCATGAGGCCTATGCCTAAAAATTAGATTGGTATCGATTGACTTTCGTTTCATCACTCCAAATAACCCGTTTCCAATCATCTACTGTCCAATTTTTGTGGGTTTTACAGAAATGAAGGCGCCTTTTCACATTTCTATTGGAAAGTGCTGGCTTTTTCTTTTTCACACTAGCTACTAAACCAATTCTATTTAATGAGCATCTGACTGTCCAGGAACTGACAACCTTACCAATACTTTCTGCAGCATTTTTAGGTGTTTTAGTGGCCTTATGATGTAACAAACGTTCAATGTGCCGGGCATCACCATCAGAAAGCAGTTTGTTGATAATCTTGTTAATTTCTTGCACAGTATATGTCGACTAAGACGAATATAGTCGCTCTACGTTTGAATCACGCGTTTTTCGCTTACTCAACTATCCTTTTACGTGAATAGTAAGCGTTTCGTTACATATCTAAATGATAATTTAAGCGAAAGATAATGATTTTTTTTATTTCATTTTCAGAATTTTGCTATGAAGCTGCGAAATATTTTCATATAAAACCAGGTCGTTCGTTCATATAAAACCTTCAAACGAAAACTGGCTTCTCGAACAAAAACAGACATTTGTTTCTAACAGAAAGAGAAACAGACATGTCCATTACATACATAATTGGCCATTACAAGCCTTCAGTCAGGATTACGGCCTAGCTTCTCAATGTCCATTAAAAAAATTAAATAAAAAATAAATTAAAAATATTTAAAAATATGAAAACCAGTCCTATGTTCAAAGTTTGGTTAAATTTTCCTGTGAAAGGAAAGAAAAATCCTTGTCTAGACTCTATCAAGGTAGTTGAATTATTTGCTTTTCCTGTAAAAATCAGGTAATCAGACTTGTCTGGTTTTGATATCCAGCTCCTCATTTAAGAACCTTGCCATACCGATGTTTTTGTAACCACTAAATGGACAACCCGTTGTAGATGAACTTGAAATGTCCACAACTTTCTTATTAAAAATATTTCTTCATAGTTGTTGAAAGACCATCATATTAAGATTAAAAATTCAATGTTTTATTTTTCTTTTTAATTCGATTAACAACAGCAGTTTTTTTTCTTAATAAAATGCAAATAAATTATAATAATCTTTTTAAAAAATATTATAAACATATTCCGATATAAGACGGCCTAAGTAAATATGGAAATTGCGCCAAATGACTCCTAAACGGCTTCATACATACATACACACGATTTTGTATTTCGTTTTTTGACGACTAAAAAACGAAAAAAATTATTTACTGTGTAGTGGTGCACTACAACATAGTCGTGCACAAACGAGTACAAGTTTGACCTGCTAATTTATGATGTCGGGATAGTTGAATGTCAATGGCTGTGTTATAAAGAACTCTGGGTATGGGACATTGTGTATCGTTTGTGTTCTTTTGTCTACACAATATATTCATGTATGAATGTATTATATTGACGCCATTATTAACATTATATTACTAAGTTTATGCAGTTATAACTAATATTTACATTATTACTGTAAATATTAAAAGAGGGAAAATGGTAACAAGTGATGTAGAAGAATGGAAAGTTATAAGTTTTAAAAAATTATAGAAATTTTTTTTGATTTTGAAAAGATAAAAACATACATATGTACTTAGCTGATTATTACAACCCTAGCTTCTCACAGCATTTACGTTGTTTGTAGTAATATTTTTACATGAGTGGCGGGATCTGAATGACAGATTTTTGAGAAACCTTTCATGGCAATATGATTTACTCTCCGATTTTTTCCAGAAATCTGCTGAGAGGAAGTCGCCGAAAAAAATATTTTTTTCATATTTCGTTTTGATCGAGATGTCTGACCTCGCATCTAATAAGTCAATACACTACCTACTAGACTATGGAATCTTTTGAACAGATAGTTTCTATAAATACCCTGGTATACAAAATATTACAGTATACTGTTCAAAATCTATAGAATATTATCATGTGAACCGAAATGATGAGATGAGAAATGTATGTATGCGTTTTGTTGTGAAAATAAAACACAAATTTTCAAGGGAAATGTAAGCAACATACTCAAAGTATTGACCATTTCTGGCTACATATTTTTTTCCATCTTTCAGATAATTTTCGGATTGCAAGCCAATAAAAAGGTTCGCCTTTTGAAGAAAACCCAATCCACCCAATTTTCGAATTTCTGGTAGGAAGCCAAGTGCTGCTTAACCAATGCGATGAAAACAAATAGTAATTGGAAGGATCCAAGTCTAGTAAATAGGGAGTCAGCCAAATGCTTTAATTGTATAATGCACTAGTGAAGCTTTGTCTGAAGGTGCACTGTCATTAACTTGCCAAGTCATGTGGCCCATTCTCGTCGCTTTTCGATAACTACATCGCTCAAATTGAGCAGTTGTTGTCCATAGTGATTTGCATTCACAGTTTCACTAGGTTTTATGAGCTCTTTTTACACCATACTTTTCTGATCTCATCAGTCACACAACTTTGGCCTCCTATCGAATCTGGTTTTGCAACCGAAGTTGATAGTTGTCCCGGATGAAACCATGTTATTTTCCGTTTAGGATTCTTAAAATGAATTCAGTTTTCATTGCCAGTAACAGTTCGATGCAACACAGATTTTCTATGACGCCTGTGGAGCACAATCTCACAAGTATTTTTTTCCATTTGTCTGTCATCTAATACACTTGGCATCCATTTTTTGACTTGTGGATCTTTCCCATAGCTTTTAAAAGGTCATAAATTGTTTGTTGTGCAACATTTTACATTGCAGCCATTTGTTTCTGACTCAAAGTGTCATCTTCAGCCAATATTGTCTGACAATTTGGCGACATCAACTTTTTTGGGGTCTTCGATGTTCTTTATTTCCCTCATAAAATTCGTTTTTTCTGCAGCGTTCAAACCATCTTCTGCATTTTGCTTGTGATAGAGCATGATCACCATATGCCTCGACATGATACAAATAATATAATATACATACATACAAACATAAATGGTCGTTACAACCCTTCAGTCGGGATTACGACCTAGGTTCTCTCACTTTAACTTTATTCATAAGGGGCGCAACCCGCAGTTTAAAGTCAACTCCGAATGACAGATTTTTTTGAGAAACTTTTCATAGCAATTTTATTTCTTTTCAGAGTTTTTGCCAAAAACCTGCTGAGAGGAAGTCGCTGAAGAGATATTCTTTCATATTTCGTTCTGTTAGAGACATCTGACCTTGGGTTAGAACCTTGGTCTCACTAATAAGCAAAAAATATGATGTTGTTTTACTAAAAATGTTTGACAGATGTCATCGTAAACAAAAACATATTTGGTTTTTATTAGAAAAGTTTCTAAAAATTAACATTTGTTTGCATTAAGGCACCTTTGAATTCCCTTGAAGTTAGATTTTGTATTGTATTGTTTTATTTTCTATTTAGTTTAATATACATATGCATGTATGTGTAAGTACATATACATATGTATGGGTATGACCATTTGTCTGACATGTTGTAATAACATTAGAAAAATGAAACATGATTGTGACTTCTATACATTGTCATTTAAATCAGCATTTTGATTAGTTCGTTAATAACTTCAGGCGGTAACAGTTCGTGAATTAAAAAAAAGTGAAAAAGAGTTGTTGCTTTGCTTACAAATATATTTCAAAAATATCTACAATTTATATAGTATTTGGATAACGAATGTAAATTTTTATTGCTTTTAAATATCGGCAAGGCAATTAAATATAAAAAAAAATAAATAATTTCTGTACATAAGTTAATTGAAATCGAGTGCAATATATGAAATACATACATGAAAATTAAAAAAATTTAAAATACATACAAAATTTTATTTAAATCGTGCTTAAAGAAAAAGTTTATGTGGATCAGTGTTTCAAATTATTTTAATACAGAAAAAGTACATACTTTTCAAAAGGAAAAGAAAAAAGTTAATGATTAATGAAGAGTATACAATATATTATTTGTAAATACTGAATACGGATTTCTATTTACCAACGCATTTATATGTCTGCCCTAATTTATTTGATTAATTTATTTTGTCTCCCAAATTTTAATAAATAATAATACTTTGTAATTAATTTCTGAGTAACTAAGTACTTGAGACGGATACGCAAAACTGAATAAAAAACATTCTTAAAAAAGTGTTTCAAAATCTTACTAAAACTTTTCAACGTTTGGGATATTCTAGATGACATCTACATTTTCAACCAAATTTAATTCTTTTTTATTTTCCTTTTTTAAGGTTAAAAGTTAATTTTATTCGTTTCACTTAGTTAGTGTAGAAACCTATTATAGAAAATTATTGGCGGAAAAGTAATTTCATAACTTCTACAATAACATACATACATACGTAATTGCTCATTACAATCAGTCAGGATTACGACCTATTTTCAAACACCACTCATGTTGTGTGTGTTAATTTTAATCCGTGAGTGGCGGGACCTATAGTTCAAAGTCGATTCAAAATGGCAGATTTTTGTGAAACTTTTCATGGCAATAAAATTTACTCTCAGAGTTTTTTTGCTAGAAATCTGTTGAGAAGAGGTCACCGAAGAAATATTTTTTCATATTTCGTTTCGTTCGAAGTATCCGAGCCGGATGTTGGACCATGGGTTCTCGTCTAATAAGCCAACACGGCGGAAGCATCAGACTAGAAGTTAGTAACCTAGTCAATTGACAGAGCACTTTATTGCACAAAATAAAGGTCAGAATGGGGTTCGTTTCAAACGTTCATATGAATGAATCATTAGAAACATATTTGAAACTTATAAAATTTAATGCATCCCACGAAGAGACATATAGTACATATCAGAGCAGGGCAGGAATTGACATCAAGTTGTATCTAGAAGATTGTCAGGGCAACAACCTTAGAGAAGTCATTATAGAGAGACCTTTAATAGAATTTTTAAAGATTATTTTACGTAAATGTTTTCCGCGGAAGTCGCTGTAATCTAGTGGGTAATGTGTTGGCTTATTAGACATTATACCACGTTTCAGAGTTTTTGCCAGAAATGTTTTGAGAGGAATTTACTGAAGAAATATTTTTTCGTATTTTGGTTTCTTAGAGATGTTTGATCAGGGCTTTGAACATTGGCCTCATGTCTAATAAGCCAGCTCATTATCTTCTAGACTACTACGACTTTTGAAAAGATAGTTTCTATAAATACGCACGTACACGAAATATTACCGTATACGATTTCAAGTTAAGTTTCAAGTTATTACTGTTACTGATTAATTAGTGTAGAAACCTATTAAAAACGGGTCATAATTGCCAGGTGCAGGAACTTTGACTGTTGATAACGACCATCGTATTAGTGAAGCTATATCTGTCAAATTAATTAATATTTAATCAGTCTGTTTACAAAATCACATTCAACAGCACATGCAAATAATAAAATTGTTTTTATCAAAATTAATATTCTTTTCGGCCATCTGTTCGTTGCAAAATCATCTTCAGGCATGAGGCCTATTTCTGAATGAATATTTACGTGAATAAACAAAATTGTCTAATTTAGAGCGATACAAACTCCCATAAGATCCAAGAGTGCCAAGTGTAAAACCGAAAAAGTCACAGTTTGGTATGGATTTAGGGCTGGTGGCATAATAGACAACGGCTTGCTCTATAGTATAGAGTCTATACTAACTTGTTTTTCCCTTAACTGAATGACCTGGACACACAATTCATACCACATTGGATATGTTGCAGGAGACGTTTAAGTGTATGGCCATCTCACGCGAAGGTGATGTGAACTGGCTACCAAGATCGTGCAATTCGATCCAATTCGACTTTTTCTTGTGGGGTTTTCTTAAGCTGCGGGTGTGTGCGAATAAGTATTAAACCACAGTGATCGTCAGAGCCAACATAACTCATGTCATCGCTCAAATTTAGTTTGATTTAGGGGACAGAGTTATGGAAAATTAGACTTCTCGGATGACCCCTAACCAGCGAAGGGGCGGGCAAAGAAAAATTTTTGTTCTCTTACAAACATTAACCAGAATTATTATTTTTTTAATTCATTACTTCGCTAAGTTAAAGCTGATTGTACGAAAGATAGTACATAATTTATGTGGATATTTAAAGCGAGTTTTGCCGGAATAACAAGCCCTCAAGTTAACATTAATTCATAGCCGTACAGACGCACAAACATGCTGAATAATTTACTTTTCGTCTTTTGCTGATATGTAAAAATAAAATCCAAACAGTAGTTGGCATACATTTATCAAAACTTTGTAGCTTAACTTTTATATTATGATCCTGTTTAGGCCATTAAGAATTGGAGATCATACCGCTGATTTTTCCACATAATCTGGGTTCACTAATCCAGATGTCGTTTTTATGTGTTGCTGTTGTTCGTCATTACAAATAAAGCATGACTGTTTTGGTATTAAAACAATCCTTTAGAACTCCTACTCCCTATTCTTAAATGGACGATTTAGAGATAAAATAATCCTTAGGTCGAAGCTCAGATGGTATAAAAAATTGACTAGTGGGGAAATGGACCTTAAATGAGCAAAAAAGTGCTCTATATAAATCGGGCGTTTTTTCGTTATTTTCTGGTTGGACGAGTTGCATTTTTTGATGGATACCTAGCAATTTTGGTAGATGACTTGGAGTTTTTTGGTCGATGATTTGCATTTTTTCGTCGATGCCATGCATCTTTTTGGATTAAGCCTTGTATCTTTTTGAATTATAACTTGCATTTTTAGTCGATGACTTGCATTTTGGTCAATAAATTGAATTTTTTATATGGAGCACTTTTTTTTGCTCATGTGAAGAAAACAATTTGTTTCGTTGCTTAATCTTCGGTCCCAAGTAACCATAAGGAAACCTGTCGTGAAATTCTTGATACCATGGCTATCCAACTTACTAGTTCCATTTCTCCCACAAGTCCATTCTGTATACGATTTCTTTATTTACTCGAATAAAAAAGTTAGCTTCGTTGGCTATATCTCTGGTCACAAGGGTTACCCGACCGCAAAGAAAACTGTTTTGGAATCTTAGATCCAATAGCTAACCTTTTTAAATTTCATCGAATTTTTCCCAAACTTATTACCGATGTCATGTGGCCTGATTTATTGGAAAAAGTAATTCAAAATTTAACATAAAGAATGAATAGTATAACTCCCAGCTGCGGCAAACATATGCTAGAAATCACAGTTAGGATATAACAAATACCATGATATTATCTAACAGATAATAACAAAAAAAATTTTATTCAACAATATTCTTGCCTTGCATTATCTTTTTAAGTTCGCAAGCTATCTCGCTCTTGTCTTCTAGTCACCAATTATTTCGAAAGTCTGCAATATTATCAATTAATTACAGTCGACCCTCCTATAACGTGGTACTCTCTGAACGCGGTTTCTATATAACGCGGAGCTGAAATTGTGACAGCCCTCCTATAACGCGGTACTCTCAGAACGTGGTTTCTATGTAATCTGGTTTCCACATAACGCGGAACTGAAATTGCTTCAGCCCGTCTAGAACTCGGTACTGTTACAGCACAGTTTCCGTTCAACAACATTCCAAAAGTTCCTTCCGCACAACGTATGAATGACTCTAGTAACTATATATTGTAAAAGGGTTTAATATCAGTTTTATTTTCGATGCAAAAGCACAGCTGAGATATATAAACAACATGTTTATATGAACATGCCAGCTTATCTCATAGCCGTCTACGACATCGGTTTCAGTCATCTCAGAGCTCTTTCACAGTACATTCGTTTTGTTGGTGACCAAATCTTTCTAAAAATTTTCTGCAACTCATATTTGACAGTGAGGACGAATGCTGAAAAATGACATAATTTTACAAAAGTTTTTCTTATTTTTGCTGGAAAACAGACTTTTAGTTTAGTTTTTGTTTCATTTTTTTATCAATCCTTATCTAGTCTTGGTTCGTACCTCAACGCGGTACGAATGATGTGATTTGTACTAATTCCGAGTTTTTTATTGCGCGATTTCCATACAAAGCGGTAGACGGTTTCCATAGAACGCTCTATGGATTAGCCTGGTTTGTACGGTTAAATCAGAGTTTCTTATAGCGCGGTTTCCATATAATGCGGGACGCACTCACCGCGTTATAGGAGGGTTGACTGTATTTTAATAAATCTCTTTCACATTCATTTCTCTTACATTCCTAGATTCAACGCGATATATGAACAATAACTGCTGCATGCCACACGTTGCATGCTAAACAATAAAACATTATGAATAAGCGACGGCCAAAAAAGAAAAAGTTGCAACAAATTATTTTCGCTCAACTACAAAGCTTTGCAAAATCTTCATAAAATATTTCACAGGGTAATTAAAAATCATTTCACAAAAAAAAAAAAAAAATCCAACAATACTAGCAAAAAAAAAAAGAAAATTTAAAAATTAACCTTTAAATATGGCCACTGGTATAGAATTATTGTTGGCTACAGCATTGTGCTTAGCATGTCCCAACGATACGGTACCTTATCCAACTGGATTAGTACATCTAAATGAGAAATGGGAGCCGACAACGAAACTGCAATTAAAACCCTTGGAAGAAAAATTAGATACCTCCCTTGATGATGTACCTCTTGAGACCTTGGAAACAATTGCTTTAAAAGAGCAAAGACTAGCTGCACTCAGAAAATGGTTAAACGGTCGTCATTTGCGTATTGCCACTTTGGAAGATTATCCCTTAAGTTATACCAAAACTTATGAAAACGGAACCGTTGAGGGTTGGGGAGTGGCTTTCGAATTGATTGATTTTCTAATGGAAAAATTCAATTTCACCTATGAAGTGTTGGTACCCAAAGGCAATATTATTGGCTCTCAAAATGATTTCTCAAATAGTTTAATCGAAATGCTTAATAAATCGGTAAGTGCAATGGATGGTTACGGTGTGATAATCCTTTTTTTGTTATTTATTTGATAATTTTATTTTTTATTTTTTTAGGAAGCAGATATTGCCGCTGCTTTTTTGCCTTTGCTTTCGGAACAACGTGGTTTTGTTTTCTACTCTACCACCACTTTAGATGAAGGTGAATGGATTATGGTTATGCAACGTCCTAGTGAATCGGCATCCGGTTCGGGTCTATTAGCTCCTTTCGACTATTGGGTTTGGATTTTAATTTTCATATCGTTGCTAGCTGTCGGCCCTATTATTTATTTCCTGATAATATTGCGCAATAAGTTGACGGGAGACACGGAACAGAAGCCTTATTCGTTAGGCCATTGTGCCTGGTTTGTTTATGGTGCTTTAATGAAGCAGGGCAGTGTTTTGTCACCCATAGCAGGTGAGTTCATAAAAGAAGAGATACGTTTCCTTTTTTTTTTAAAGAAGTAATTCTCGTGTAATCAAGAAATATTTAGAAAACAAGTTTAATTGTTTAAAAGTTTAAAATTTTCAAAGCGTTACATATTTTAATACAATGAAATAAAGCGCAATCTGTTGTGGAGTACATTAATCGAATGGAATACCTGAGCATTGCAAGAATTAACTTTTAAGAGATTTAAAGGAGGTCAATGTAGAAAAGAGTTAAAGAGGGAGCATCAATCAGTTCAGTGTGGTAATTTTTTTATGAGGTTTATTGACATTTCGGAAGACGATATTTCCGGAAGTGGAATTTTAGAGTGCACTCACAACCATGCTTATAGAGATTCTTAAAACTATTTTTAAAACTTAGATCATAATCTGCCTGATTCAGAGAACATTTCTTTAGCAATAAGGTCAAAGACAGATAGTGGTACAAGAGCTAGGATGTAGTTGTTAAGCTGTAGAATACATACATAATTGGCCATTACGACCCTTCAGTCAGGATTACGGGATACCTTCCCAACACCACTCATGTTTTGTGTATGAGTGGCGGGACCTACAGTTTAAAGTCGACTCCGAACGACAGATTTTTGAGAAACATTTCATGGCAGAGTTGAACCGTGACTTCACGTCTAATAAGCCAACACACTACCTACTAGACCACGGAGACTTCAGAATGGATTTGGAAAATACTCGAATATATTCTAAACAAAAGTTTGGGTCATTGCATGATATGTTGGATAGAACAGAAGGGTTTTGCATCGAGACTGAGCAATAAAGAACGACCATTCCAGAAGAGATATGTTGATAGATCAAAGATTAGTAGAGTTGTTAAGATTCAAAATTGGAATATTTATAACTAAATTCCAGAAATACCCGAACATTTTATGAACAGAAGAATAAGGGAGCAACCATTCCGTAAAATATATGTAGATGGATTAAAGATTAGTAGTGATAAAGGAGCGAGTATGTGGCTGTTAAGATCCAGAATGGAATATTTAGAAACAAATTTCAGAAATTTGTGGATATTTTCTTAACAGAAGTTTGGGTCATTGAATGCGCAATTTTACTTGGACACAAAGTGCAGGGAATGGAACATAGATATATGGTTGACACGTGATTAATAGGGGACTTCCTGGGAAACCTGAATCAAATAGGCACTCTTTGGTTTTTCGTTCAAGTGGAAATTCATGGCAATGAATGGAAAGATGAGCTTGTAAGAGGGGAGCTTTCACATCGTTGAACCGCAGATGGGTCCAGAACTCGTCTGAGTAGTGCAAAGAGGCAGTTGGAAGATATAATTGACGAAGAGGAAGATCCAGATAGACGTACACTTTTCACAATTCAAACAGAGTTGCGATAGCACAAACATTTTCTGGACAATTATAGTGGAAACAGATTTGAGCTTTGCATCTAACTATCCAAAAATGACTTGAGGATGGTAATCAGCTTTCTGAGCGTGTCTTGTAAATTCAAGAACCCCTTATACAAAATGGAAATTGTTTTAAGTCCAATGTGTAGATTCTGTGACTCAAGCCTATTTTAAGAGTTTGTAATCAAGTATTGGAAATGATCATTGTAAATCATATCCGTTTATTGCCGATTGGATAATGGATTGCACAATGCATACATAATATATAACTGGTCATTACAATCCTTGAATCAGGATTACGACCTAGTTTCTCACACCACTTATGTAGTGTGCGTTAGTATTATATATGAGTGGCGGGCTCTACAGTTTAAAGGCAGCTCCGAAGGGCAGTTATTTGAGAAACTTTGCATGGCATTTTTCGTTTACTCTCAAAGTTTTTGCCAGCGAAATCTGCTGAGAGGAAGTCGCCAAAGAAATATTTTTTCATATTTTCGTTTTGATGTCTGATCTGGGGTTTGAACCAAGGCCTTTCTCCTAATAAGCCAACACACTACCCACTAGACTACGGCGACTTTGCACAATGCATTACAGCAAAATTCGTCATTCAGTCGAACTGTACGTATATGGGACGCTCTTCCGACAGAAGAGTTCTTTAGTTAAGACTACAAGCCAGCTTTTCACACCACTCAACTTCGAACGACCGATTTGAGAAACTTTTGATTGCAATTTTATTTATGTTCAGAGTTTTTGCCAGGAGACTGCTGAGAGGAAGAAAATAATTAAATCCATTATCACTACTCTCATTTATCTCTCTCTCTTCTTATAAACTATTTTATTAAATTGAATTTTATTAATATGAATTGGATGCGTAATGCCTATCCCCCGAATGTTGGTTGTATAAAATCAACATTTACGCTATAAATATCGAGAGAAGTAATATGTCTACCACTGTAGAATGGTAGATATTCAAAGCTTGGAATTTACTTACCTTATGCAATTGCCAACTATCCTTGACTACCGTTTACAATTTCGTTACTTTTGCAATTATTTCCCATAAAAAGTTATGATTTACAATATTGCGTTAACAGCGTTGGTAGCATTTTATAATAATTTTTTTCTATTGATTTTATTTGTTAAACAAATATTTAACATTTTAATTGCTAGAGATATAACTGTGTACATTTAAATTTAAATGTTTAATGAAGTTATTATAACAGAATAATCGCTATTTTTATGTAAACAATAAATTGACCTTTGGGAGGAGGCGTTGCCAAATAAATCCATTCATTAGCTTTCATTTACCAATACATATACACTATAATTATACAAACAATGATACGACAATGTTTAAAAAAAGGAACGTTTGTAACTGTAATTATAAAGTAAATAGTTTCCAACAAATATGTGTTTTTTTTTTGTGATTGTATTTTAATTGCTGTGGTAAATTGTTATAATATTATTGGGAACATTAATTACTAATGCGGTGCAATTGATTGGTTAAAACAATAAATATTTGAAATCTGTAAAATAGCAGTACGATATTGGATTTTGCCGTATAACAAATACTGTAATTACGTATTCGCTGCAGCAGATCCAATTCATATTCATAATGCAATCGAATTAGTGATAACGAGACTTGAATGTATGTTCTACTCAATAGATTTTGATACTGGATTCGCACAATTTCAACATGAATAATGCTGTAACAATCGGGTATAATCTATGATTCAAATATTAGGAAAATATTTCAAATCCGACTTCATTTTGTGATCTGATCTGGAATTGTAACTGAAAATTTGGATGATGTCCTTTGAGAGAGATTCTAAGATTTTGCACATGTTACTGTCATATAATTTATTCTAAGACACATGACGCACAAACATTTTGTTGCACTACATCAAAAGGAACTAGTTCACAAAGAAATTGTTAAGAAAAGACTCTCTTCTTCCTTTTTTTCGAAGTCGCCGTAGTCTAGTAGATAGTGTATTGTTTTATTAGACGTAAGGCCATGGTTCACACTCCAGGTAGGACAGCAAATCGAAAGTATGAAAATATATCTTCGGCCACTTCCTCTCAGCAGATTTCTGGCAAAAACTCTGAGAGCAAATAAAATTGCCATGAAAAGTTTCTCAAAAATCTGTCGTTCAGAGTCGACTTTAAACTGTAGGTCCTGTCACTCATGTACAAAATTAACGCACACAATATAAGTGGCATGAGAAGCAAGGTTGTAAACCTGACTGAAGTGTTGTAATGACCAATTATGTATGTATGCATGTAAGTCTTACTTTTTTACTTATTTGGTCCATACAAGCTTTTAGTCAGGATTACAACCTAGTTTTTCACACTACCCTTGTGGTGTGCGTTAATTTGGTCAATGGGTGGTGGGACTTACAGTTTAATTTATCCAATTCATATATAATTTTTATTTATCCTCAAAGTTCTTGTGGTAAAAACTGTTGAGTGGAAGTTACCAAATTTTTCTTATTTCGTTTTCGAAATGTTTGAGCTGTTGTTATAATAAAACAAACTCCACTAATTCGACTTCAACTTGAGTGTAAAGTTAACAAAGAAACTGATTACAGCCAACTGATTAAGTTAAAGAGCGCATTTTATTAGCATAGTCTATAGCAAAACTACTCACTTATCTTGAACCTAAAGCCGTCGTTTTATTAAATTATTGCATAGAAGTTATTTCTTAACAACGATACTACTTTTGAATGCAGTTATTAAAACATATTGATTGGATTATCAATTTATTTATAAAAAATATAAACAAATCTTAAAAGCATTATTCATAAAAACGCTAATCTAACTAAAAAATTAGCGAAGTACTTTTGGCGATTTATCAACAAAAAAAAATGATCAAATGCTTCATTTTCATATTTGCAAACACGCCAAATAAATTGACAAGTTTTTTAATGTATCAGCAATAATCTATATAAACAAGTAACATAAACTTCATTAACTAATCAGTTAAGGTAGATCAAACTTGTTCGATCTCACTGTTACTGACAAATAATAAAAACTATTAAGCAAAGTATGTTGAGCAACATTCCTTTTTCCGTACGGAAAATTTGAGAAGCAACAAATGTAGTCATGATTGGGATTATACATGGTTTATGGCTTTTATCACTTAAAATTGTGCAACATAGTTTCTTCTGTGTGAACAAAAACAATGTGTGTATACAATGTATATATCCAATGTATGTATACAATGTATACATACAATACTTATATAATGCATGTATATAATGTATTTATACAATGTATGTACACAATGCATGTATACAATGTATGTCTATAATGTATGTACACAATGTATGTACACAATGTACATATGGAACCAATGTATGTATACTATATATATGTATATACACAGTATATACATAATAAAAGCAAATATTAAAAAAAAAATAAAAAATGAAGAAAAATTTCAATAAATTATGAAATTAAACAAATAAATTAAATTAAATTAAACAATTAAACAAATGTTTCATGTCTTTTTTGTAAAAATTTCTTGGAAAAGAAGTCAGGCTAAGGTTATTTTGTACGGAATGAAGCGTTGCCCGAATTTTGTTGCAATTGCAAAATAATGTTTACGTATACAACGCGAACAACATTTTTCACAAACATTTCGTACGGAAAGTTTTTTTAATTTCGCACGAATTTTTCGACAGAGCAGCAGACTTTATTAGGGAAAAAATAAATTTAATACACACCAAGCTAGCGTAGAGGGTAAATTTACGGAAAGCCTCCATGGGTTCAATACAAATTTTGTAGTTACTGTTTTGAATATTTTTTCGATTTTCTGTAGATATTAAGTTAAAATTATATTAGATCAAAAAATTATGCCATACCTAATGCTTACACTTAATTTTATGTATAATATCAGATGGTTACTTCCTGTGTGAATGTCTACAGGACTACATGTTATAAATACTAAATTTGATAAAAAATTATTTACTTATATATTTCACTCACAAATAAATGTATTAAAGCATACATACATACATACATAAATGGTCATTACAACCCTTCAGTCAGGATTACGACCTAGGTTTTCACACCACTTATTTTGTGTGTGTTAATTTGATGCATGAGTGACGGGACCTACAGTTTAAAATCATTTCCGAACGACTGATGTTTCAGAATATTTTCATGGCAATTTTATTTATTCTCAAAGAAAATAGAAATCTGCTGAGATGAAGTCGCTGAAGAAATATTTTACATAAAGGGTGTTTTTTATAGAGGTATAGAACTTTAAGTTGGCATTACTTTTCAAGATGGCTGTCAAGTGATTTATTTTAGTTTGGTTTGGCAATTCATCATGAATAGCACAGAATATTCTGTGATGCAATTTTATTTCGAAAATAATGGTTATTTTCATAAGCGAATTTTGTTTAGCGATGAAGCGCACTTCTGGTTGAAAGGCTACGTCAACAAAGAAAACTGCTGCAATCCTCAAGTGTATGTGGAAACACCGTTACATCCAGAAAAACTGACTGTTTGGTGCGCTTTATGGGCTGGAGGAATCATTGGTCCGTACTTTTTCAAAAACGATGGTGGCCAGAACGTTACAGTCAATGGTGATCGGTATAGAGCAATGATTACTAACTTTTTCATTCCTGAATTGAATAACCATGATGTCCAGGAGATGTGGTTTCACCAAGACGGCGCAACATGTCACACAGCTCGTGCCACAATAGATTTATTGAAAGACACGTTTGGTGACCGCTTTATTTCACGTTTTGGACCAGTGAATTGGCCTCCAAGATCTTGTGATTTAACACCGCTAGACTACTATGGAAAGTCATTGGTCTATGCGGTAAAGCCACAAACGCTTGACCATTTGGAAGACAACATTCGCCGTGTTATTGCCGATATACGGCCACAAATGTTGGAAAAAGTCATCGAAAATTGGACGTCCAGATTGGACTACATCCGCGCCAGCCGTGGCGGTCATATGCCAGAAATCATATTTAAAATGTAATGCCACAAGATTATCTTTCTTTCATGTCAATCGAATAATCCATCGTTGTTTTATTGCAACTTAAAGTTCTGTACCTCTATAAAAAACACCCTACATTTTCGTTTTGTTGGGCAGACATATCTTGGAGTTTGAACCGATCCCTCACGTCTAATAAGCAAACACACTACCTACTAGACTACGAAGGCTGTACCAATACTTAGATTATTTTAATATTCCGTTACACTTAATACAAATTTATAATATGATTTGGAGCTTTTATCTTTTCCGGATAGAGTATCGATCAAAATCGAAGAATTATAGAATTTTCGTGATAAAAAAACTCGGTTTAAATGCGAAATGAGTGTAATGGGACTTAATTTTAAAGTTTATTGAATCATCATTCTCTAGAGAGTGAACAAAAATTAACATGATTGTTGCTTTAACTAAAACGCGTGTATTGTACTAATTTGACTTACTTCCGTATTAGTTGCTATAATACTGTAATTATCTTGAAAAAAAACAATAAATATGTATTATGAAAATCTTTCCATAACTAATATTTTCAAAAAACATAAAGGAGATTATGTTCGTATTTATTCATTTGTTCTTCTCGTTACATTATGAACATATTACAAACTACATGTATCAATATGATAGTAGTATGTTGCTAAGATTATTAATCATGTTGTTCTTCTCGCTTAATTACGAAAATATTCACAAGCTCCATGTTCCAATATAACAGCTACATGTTGCTAAGATTATTAAACATGTTGTTCTTCGCGTTACATTATAAACATATTCACAAGCTACATGTATCGATTTTTAAAGCAGCATTTTCCGAATATTAGGTATCAAAACAATCTTGCTAAAGAATAGTACTTTGTTTAAAATTATGAAATATGTTCAGCAACATTTCTTTTTGACAAGCAACATATATAGCGATAATGGAGTTTTATGTCCTTTATGAAGATTCTAACATATTTTCAAATTTTACGGATCACGACACAACGAATTTTGACAAAACACCTCCGTTTTCATGCGTACAAACTTCAGCTTACTTAAGAGTTCGAATCAGTAGAATCATTTGCTTTCTCTGTCTTTAGCCTGTGTTATCATAAATTGATTGGGTTATGCGACAGCCTTAAAGAAATTTCCATGAAACATCTTTTTAAAACCCTGCAATCCGTAAATACTTTTTTATTACCATGTTATCAATGAACTGTATTATCGACAATTTTGCACAAATGTGGAGTTTTCTTTAAAAATATTAAATTTTTAGTGAATCATTTAATTTTAGTTAGTTTTACTACAAATAATATGTTATCTTATCTGTTACTAATTAACTAAGTTTTCATTTTCAGATTCTACGCGTTTATTGTTTGCCACCTGGTGGATATTCATCACAATTTTAACATCATTTTATACTGCGAATTTAACAGCTTTCCTCACGCTATCGAAATTTACGTTACCCTTTAATACGGTCAACGATATATTGATTAAAAATAAACATTTCGTATCACAACGTGGCAGCGGTGTTGAATATGCAATTAAAACTGTAAGCTTGAATCATTCTTTTTTGTGGCAAATAAATAATATTTTTCAATTAAATTAATCGTTATCGTACGTTTACAGACCAATGAAAGCTTATCGATATTAAATCGTATGGCTCAACAGAATTATGCCGTCTTTACGGAGGCCACAAACGACACGTTCAATTTGCGCAATTATGTGGAAAAGAATGGTTACGTGTTTGTAAGAGATCGTCCGGCTATAACACATGCTCTCTATTTGGATTATCGTTATCGTAAGACGATAAGTTACGATAATGAAAAGATTCATTGTCCTTTCGCCAAAGCTAAAGAGCCATTTTTAAAAAAGAAACGTTCATTTGCTTATCCCATTGGCAGTAATTTGAGTGATCTATTTGATCGAGAGTGAGTATTATTGAAAATAAAAATTTTTAAACAAAATTTCGCTAAATAGATTGGGTTAGAGTTTTTTCTCGAATACTTTCAACATCGATTCTTAATAGCATCTATGCTTCTGCGCCATAGAGAAGTACGGGAAGAAAGAGCGTCTTGTTGTTTCGTTGCACGAGCGAGGTCTCTGTTAGTCAGTTGCCTATTGAGACCATAAATGTTAAGATTGGCATCTTTTTTGCTGGTAACGGCGGAGCCAAATTCTATGACAACAAGTATAGCTATCGACCGTAATCTGGGATCCGATACATAGCATGCCCATACTTGTCCATGCGTAATGTGGGATCGCCTTTTCTGAAACCTTGCATGGCATCCAAAGGTTCCAAAAAGTTAATTCCTACCTTGACAGAGCTGAAGATGTTACTTAATGTCATTCTATATAGTCTTATGAACGACGCAGGAATGCCGAGCTGAGACAAAAACTCGATTTCTTATCGAAGGCTGCCTTATAGTCGAGTTTCGTCTTATTTTCATGGGTCTTCTCCAGACTCTTATGTAATGTGAGGATCTGGTCTTATCAAGTCTGAATCCACCCTGCAGCCACGCTGATATATTATTCAGCGTTTTAACGACTGGCTTTAGTCGTTCACATAATACGCTCATAAGAACCTTATATGCTATAGGGAGGAAACCCCTGCAGTTGACGCATATTGTGAGGTCTTACTTTTTAAGGACAGAACAGAGGACACTGAGATTCTAATCGTTGGGCATACTTCCTGCAGCCATGTATTGTAAATAAGCATGCACGCTACCAGCTCTTTTTTTCGGTCTTAAACAATTCAGCGGGCATGCCATCAGATCCTGCAGCTTTATTGTTCTTAAGTCGCATATTAGCAACTTTGACCTACTCATGGCTAGGCGGCGGAACCTCTACGCCATCATCATCGATAGGGTACGGTATGTCATCATTTCCAAAGTCAGGATTGCTGTCGTTATCGCCTCGTAGTAGAGTAGCGAAGTGTTTGGCTCATCACTCCTTGCAAATATGTAAACAAGTTTCAGTTTTTATCCTTGCAGTAAAGCGCTCCTGGCTTGAAAGCTTCGATTAAACGCTTAGTCCTTCTGTATAACGCAACTTTCTCATAATCTCGCTTTTCCTGCTCAATCTTCTTGCGTCTGAAAAGGCGTCTTCTCTTAAGATATTGATCGACGGGGACATCCAAGTGTCTTTGCGGATATTGGGGCGTTGAAACTTTGTGCTACATACCAGTATGCTTCGGGTAGCGATGAAATTCTCATATCATTTGGTCCTCATTGGTCATATGGAGACTGAACTGACCGACCGTGGGACTAAAGATACCTACTCTCTCGACTCTTGCGTTAAATCTCCGCAGACTTTTTTGGGCCAGACAAGGCACTGCCGTTGTTGTATATGATAAGTGCTATACGGTCAAGTCGACTGAATCTTTGTTTCCAACAAGATGACCAATTTTAATTTGTCCAAAAACTTTATTTCCTAATCTCTGGTACCCTCGTATGTGAGATTTAATGACTATGAATAAGTAAATGGTCCCTCGTCTTATTATTATAAATCAAGATCCATTTTTTTCGCCTTCCCTGTTATTTAACAATGATTCGGAATTTCTGTCACTACTTGAACTATTACACTATATTGCTTTTAATCGGCCTTGCTAGTAAACGAAGAGCTAAGTCTAACGCTAACCCTTATTATTTTAAAATTTTTTTTTCAGACTTTTAAATCTCGTTGAATCGGGCATTATAAAACATCTCTCGGCTAGAGATCTACCAAATGCTGAAATCTGCCCACAAGATTTGGGTGGCACCGAACGTCAATTGCGTAACGGTGATCTGATGATGACATACTATATAATGTTTGCGGGCTTTGCCACAGCTATTGTAGTGTTTACTACGGAATTATTATTTCGGTACATTAACAGTCGGCACGATGCGAATCATCAGTGGGCTACACATGGAGTTGGTCGTACGCCTAATGGACATCTGTTCAAGCCTAGTAAATGGTTATGGCGTAAAAGCAGCACGGACAGTGGCAAGAGATTACTTAACGGTTCGAAGCATAGCAATATAACACCACCGCCACCTTATCAAAGCATATTTAGCGGTAAGGGTCGTCAGGAGAATTCAAGCCAAAGGAAATGGCACAATGCAGTGAATTTCGGCAATAATGCAGGTTTTGGTGCTTTAAGACCAGCTGTGGCTGATTCGCAATTTGGTGGTATGGGCATACAATCGACAGGCTTAAGGAAATTCATAAATGGTCGCGAATACATGGTTTATCGTACACCAGACGGTCAAAGCCAATTGGTACCGGTTAGAGTACCTTCAGCGGCTTTATTTCAATACACTTACACGGAGTGATATGTTTATAATATTTTTTTGTATTTTTGTTTTCCATATATTAGATGTTAAATGGAGTAGTTTTTCTTTCCTATTTTTCTTTTGAAATAATTTCAGTTTAGGTGTTTTAGATTGAACGATTTCTAGTCAATATTTTATTTAAGCTTTTAAATCAATAAAACATTATTCATGTTAACAATTGTTTTCATTTGGGGGTGGGAGGGGGTGTTTGTTGCATTAGATTATTAAAAACTGAAAAAATTTCAATTTCATTTGTTTTAATAACGTGATAACATTAATTACCCCCCCACCTATAATAATAAACGCAAAGGGAGGGGGGTCGTGCTTTTTGCTTTGATTATTCTTCTTTTCTTTTTTTTGTGTGTGTCAAACATGGCAATTATATTTTAATCGTGATTATATAAACATCAATCACTGCTGTGAGTTCATTAAACGTCTATGAGAGGTGAGGAGGCATATGAAAACACGTACAGGACATGTTGTTTTAACAAACGAGGACATGAGGAGAACAATGTGTCAATAATGGTTTTATCGTTACTCTCTGTAATTATTATGACTACAAGCAAGTGAATCATGTATAAGTGTAGTAATCGAAATTATTAATATAACCCAGTAAACGTTTTTTTATCGAATATTTCTCCACTGCTGCCACAGTAGACCAGCTATACATACATACATACATAATTGGCCATTCCAACCCTTCAGGCAGGATTACGGCCTAGTTTCTCACACCGCTCATGTTGTGTGCCTTAATTTTATACTTGAGTGGCGGGACCTACAGTTTAACGTCGACTCCGAACGACAGATTTTGAGAAACTTTTCATGGCACTTTTATTTACTCTCAGAGTTTTTGCCAGAAATCTGCTGAGAGGAAGTAGACGAAGAAATATATTTTTTCATATTTCATGTTGATGTCTGGCTTGGTGCCATGGGCTTTTTGTCTAATAAGCGAACACACTAACTACTAGACTACGGCGACTACAGACCTAGTTGGTCTGTTGGTAAGGTGGAAAATTTAAAAGTTTAAATTTCAAAATGCCATAAAACAAAAACAGTTTGAAATTTTGCCAAACTTATTTCTTTTGCTGTGAAGTTCCGGTTAGAAATTTAATATTATTTCATTCATTATGGCTGCCGCGGCTCGCCTTACAGTACTACATTCGATCGGACCAATTTTCGTACACTTTTTCGAGTATGTGGGGTCGTATCTCGGCAATGGCATTACGAATGTTGGCCTTCAAATGCTCAATTGTTTCTGGTTTGTCAACATAACGATTTTTTTTAACTGCACCCCACAGAAAATTGTCCAAAGGTGTCAAATTGATTCTTGGCGGCCAATAAATCGATTGTGGCATGAGATGTGTGGCACCATCCTGTTGAAACCAAACATCGTTTACATCAATACTATGAAGAGTGGATACAAATCTGTTTTCATGGTGCGATAGGTGTCTCCATTGATGTGTCTCTATAGAGGCGGCATCCTTATTTTCAAAGAAATATGAGCCAAAGATGCCTCCACTCCACAAGCCACACCAAACAGTCGCTCGTAATGGGCGTATTGCTTTCTGTAAGACTACATGTGAGTTTTCTGAGCCCCAAATGCAGCAAATTTGCAAAACAACTAATAAAAGAGCAATAAAAAGGAAATGAAAACCTGTATGATGTATGCGTCAAGATACAAATTTCTCCACAGGAAACATTTATTGTAAACAAGTCTTTTTTTTTTTGTTATTTAGCAGACATCAAACCAGTGAATAAACAACATCATATTCTTTCATTGTGTTTAAAGATGGCGAATTTTGTACCACAAAATGGTGGCTTGCAGAAAGCATTAATTTTTTGCTTTCAGTTTGAGAGCAGCATCGAATGGTTGTCAGTGCATTTGACGATCATGCTTTATTAAAATTAACATGAAGAAAATGGTTTCAACGGTTCAAAGACAAATAATTTGAAGTGAGAAATGCAGAACTTGAAAGACCATCAAAAAAGTTTGATGACACCGAATTGCAAACAATATTGGAGGAAAATTACACTTTGAGTCAGAAAAAAATGGTAGAAATATTAAATGTTGTATTATTGAATTATTGTGTAATAATTTCTGACCATTTAAAAGCTACGGCAAAGATACAAAAGTCTGGAAAACGAGCGCCACATACGTATGTAATTGAATAACAGACAGATTGAAAGCCGTAAAACCACTTGGTAGTTGCATCAAATTGTTACTGGTTATTAAAAGCCAATTTATTTTCAGAATGCTAAATAGAAAAACTTGTGTATTGGCCCGGGACAAACATTAATTTGGGCTGCAAAAGCAAATCTATTCGGCAGGAAGACAATGCTCTTTATGTGATGGAACTAGAAAGGTGTTATTTACCACGTGCTCGTGAAACCGTTTAGTACAAAATGCTACAGATAAAAAAGGATAGAAAAACAACCGAAATGGACCGCAAGACACCGCAAGGTAATTTTGCAACATGACAATGCACTTTCACACAAAGCAAAATCGGTTCAGAATACTAACAAAGCGTTAGGCTGAGGGCTGCAATGATGAAACTAATAGAGCTAGGGAATATTACAGAACATTGACATCAAATGCCTTTTACGGACAAACGTGGACAATTACAACAACAGCGGGTAAAATTGCAAAAATACTATGGGTTGATTCAGATTAAATAGCCATGTGTATAAATACTTAATAAAGGTGACATTAACACACAAACGAGTGTCTTTAAGCGGCACTCAGCGTTACGTGTGCATTTGCAATGCATAGGCGTAGCAGATAATATTCAATACACAGCATAAAGAGAAGACTTTGAAACGAATACTTTTTATGACATTGTTCAGCTTTCGTACGGCTAAGGAGTGGACTGGAAAACAAATTTGTACAGGATATGGATTTATTAAAGACAATATGATTGGTACCTAAAGTACGATAAAACGACTAGATGGCTTAAGTGTATTCCCATAGGCACAGGATCGTGAACACATTTTTTTGATCTTCTCTCCTTCAACTAGTTTTGAGTCCTACCAACCTAGTCCTGATTACTAATAGGAAGAAACATATTTTTTGTATTACGTACATACATAATTGGCCATTACAACCCTTCAGTCAGGATTACGGCCTAGCTTCCCACACCATTCATGTTGTGTGCATTAATTTTATACTTCAGTGGCGGGACCTACAGTTTAACGTCGACTCCGAACGACAGATTTCATGGCAATTTTATTTACTCACAGAGTTTTTGCCAGACATCTGCTGTGAGGAATTCGCCGAAGAAGTATTATTTTTTTCATATTTCGTTTTAATGTCTGGCCTGGGGCTCAAACCCGGACTTTACGTCTAATAAACGAACACACTACTTACTAGACGACGGCAACTACTATTTTTTGTATTAAAAAGATAAAACAGCTGTAGCATCTCTCCTTTTGAAAATAATGTTGACGTGGGAGTGGAAAACCAAACTACAAGACCCTAACAACAATTATAGTTACTAATGATCACAGCAATATCTCGTTGACATTAAAGCATTCTACTTTTTCTTGGTTAAGGCTGTGACAGCTCCCTCTATTTCGCTGAATACCATGTCAAATGGGAATTCAGAGTATTGAACAGGCAGAGCTTCCACAAACGCCGATATGGTCAGAACCCTGCTAAGGAAAGCAAATAGAAGCTTCGAAGGGTACACTCGGCGAAAGGAAAGACAAAGGTAAAGTTGTCAACTCCGACGTGCCTCAGATAATCTAAACTTGTATGAGATAATTATAGTGGAAGAGATTTCGCACTTAAATCAGGCAATACAGGACTAGACAGAGAGAAAGAGTGGTGATGAGGAAAACAGAACACATACATAGATCCTGTGCGACGTTACTGCATTTCAGAAGAAAACAACTGAATGTGGGGAGTTATATAACCGAACAACACTTTCAGTTTCAGCAGGGCAACAGAATTGTGGAAGAGGGTATAGAGAAGTATAGTAGAACGTCGGCTCACAGAATTTTAATATCCACACACAACAATAAATACGGGCCAGGTAATATTTTCGAACTATACACACGTACTTATGTATATGTAAACAAACGACGTGTTTGGAAACACGAAGGACTGTTGTTTATTAAATTTGTTTTTGGTATTTTTAATACTTTTTAAATACAACCCTGTTTCCTAATATTTACCCTTAATTATGAATGTTTCCATGGTAATCTCCCTTAAATGTTTTATCAATAAATAAATCATAATAAATCTTAAACGAAAATACTGCAAATAATTTTCTACAGTACATAGAGTTGTTTTCTTTCGAAATATGCCCCTATTGGAGGCACCACAGGATTTAAGTGAATCCTCACCAGAAATATCCCTCAATCAAGAGGTACCTGAACAGGCTCAAGCTGCAATACCTATACTACCGATAGCAGCTGCACAAATACGCTTGCCAACGCCAGAACCACTGCAACAAGTGAATAACCAGGTTTTGGAGCGTAATATTAGAAATCGTGATAGAAATTTAAGAGTGCAAGGCCCTTATGATTTTGATATACTCGAGGCTGAAGAAGAGAATCATTTTCCCGCTTATGTGCATCTACTACCAATTGTATTGCCCGTACAAACACCGGAACCGACGCTAGATGAATTATTGGTGAGTTTTTAGGAGAATTTTTGTTTACAATTTCTTGATTCGTGAATATTTACAGAGACGTGTAACATCTCGCACATACCTACAAAATGTAGAGTCTGTGCGTTTACGTGTGATTTCTTATACCTTGAGTTTGTCTCATTTGGCTTTGTTTGTACCGCGTCTGCAGCATTTGGACTTAAGTGGTTCAGTCTTGTGTTCCCTTAGAGACTTGGGCTATGGTTTAATACATCTGCAGCATTTGAATGTCAGTAATTGTGGCCTGAATAGTTTTGATGGCGCCAGTGGTGTCTCTGCTCTACGTGTTCTTATAGCCGACGACAATATGATACAACGCATTGGTCCTTTAACGGATTTAATGATGTTGCAACATCTTAGTGTACGCAATAATCGCATTAGTGAATTGAGTATGTTGACATTTCTGGGTTTATGTAGGAATTTAATGGAATTAAACTTACATGGAAATCCTGTACGCCATCAGGCTTTCTACAGAGAGACATTACAGCGTAATATACCCACGTTGCAAATACTAGATGAAGTGCCTATACAAAATATTACCGCTGAAGAGAACGCTGCACAAACAAATGCCTCCTGCTCTTTAGATAGTGACGATGTATCCTCCTTATCCTCAGTTTCCGATTCAGTAGCAGTAGAGGCTTTTCAACGCCCATCTACGGCTCCAATACCGCCGAACTATGATAATGCCAGCATAGGCCAACAACAAAGGCCGCGCACTGGTATGTTCTGTAACGCACTTAGTTAATTAATATTATTATATATACATATCTCTCTCTCTCTCTCCTTCTCTGTTTGTTTCAGTTTCAGCTACTACCCGCAGTAACTCCTTATCATCAGGCTCCCCGGTCATGGGTTCTGTAGTGGGCTTAGCGCGTCAGAAATATCGTCGTAAACATCATATGGCTAATGCTTGGGCTTCTTCAGATAGTTCATCTTATACGCCAACTTCTTCTTCTAATAATTCAACTCGACCACCATCTTCCATTTCATCAAATAGCAGTTCGGATTGTATATCAAATTCACATGCTATCGGGCAATAAACTTAAGTCAGCAATTATTGACTGTGTTATCGTTATGTTTTATAGTTACTGTATAATAAATGAAGGCTGTCTCGCTTGCCATCTTCTATCTTCGTTGGCTGTTTTCTACACTTCTCTGAAATGACTCTATAATTAGTGAGGTTAGGTTTGGCTATGACAGATTAGGTACGGCGGGTATTTGGGTGAAAGAAAAATGATCCGTTTGCGAAACCCATTCATCGAATAAAAAATATCGAACACTCAAGGAACCACATTAAGTCTTTTAAGGCATTACAAAGCTTTTAGATCATAGAAGTAGCCATCACATGCAGATTCGTTTACCCAATATAAACGTGCATCCATTTTAGTTTCAAGTTCTACCTCAATGCAGAAGTAGGCATAAGGCTTGTAACACCCTACCCAAAATCTTGTTTCACCTTTCTTTCTCGAACAATTTAATACCCAGAACTTGATATGCACCCAGATGTCAACTTCTGGAATACGTTAAAGCTGTGTTCTGATAATTCATTCTTATCATTGGGAAATCAGAATATCGGATACGAATCGAGTTGAACAAATGTACTTTGAGTCTAAAATGCTCTGTCAACCAGCTAGGTTATTAACGTCTGGTTATTACTAGATAGTCTGATACATTCGCCGTGGTCTAGTAGGTAGTGTGTTGGCTTATTAAAACAGAGCCCGTGGTTCAACCCATGACTCAGGCTTTGCGAATAAATGATCAAGTAATGACCAAGTAAGATTAAATAAAGTCTGATACATGAATCAAGTCTCTTTTTATTGTAATTTTTTAACAAAATTTTTGATTGCCTCAAACCCTCTTTCCCTCTCTTTATCTTCCCCTTCGTAGAGTATACATTTTCAGACATCTGTCCTCACTCATTCGAAAGATTCTGAACCCATTAGTAGCATGTAAGCTCCCATCCTCTCAAGCTGATATCCCTGTTCATTGAAGCGAATTCTCATGTGATGTGGAGTACAGCAGAGTACAACCCTATTACCCTAACTAACTGATTGTGTTACCCCAGATAGTCCCATACTATTTTCAAGTTAACCTCATAAGAGCCGTATCCCGAATGGCAGGTTGACTGTAGAATAGTATTACTATGTCCTTTATATAGGGTGGGCCATTTAAAAGTTTATATTAAAAAATGCAATAAAACAAAAACGGTTTGAAATTTTGCTAAATTTATTTTGTTTGTTGTCAAGTATAATTGTTCCAGTTAAAAATGGAATATTATTTTATTCATATGGCTGCCGCGGCTGGCCTTACAGTACTTTATTCGATTGGACCAATTTTCGTGCACTTTATCGAGTATATAGGGTCGTATTTCGGCAATGGCTTCACGAATTTTGGCCTTCATGAGCTAAATAAATCCCAACGTTGCTCAAGCGTACATCGATTCATTGCGTTCAGTGGAGATAATCTACTGAAATTTTTAACAGAAGAGAATGACATAAGTATTGCCAGATCCGAAATAACCGATGATTCAAATATAAACCAATAGATTGCCTACCCGATAGTATTACAATGTTCTTTATATTGGGTCCGCCATCTAACGTTTTTTTATGAACTAGTGCTTATTTCGTGAATGGTAACACTTAGCTCATGTCTGATTTGACAGATAATTAGTTTTATCCTTCCGCTGAACGAATATGGTTGTGTATACGTTTGAACAACCCTGGGATATATTGCCTGCGATCGACTTACAAAAGATGCCGGTTTTGCCAAAAAAATGATTTTTTCCGATGAAGCTCATTTTGATCTTGGCGGGTATGTAAACAAGTAAAATTGTCGCATTTGGGGCACAGAAAACCCGCACGCATACATTGAAAAGCCAACGCACCCAAAACGAGTCACTGTTTGGTGCGAATTTTGGTCCAGAGGCATAATTGGCCATTTTTCTTCGAAAATGAGCAAGGAGTGTTGAACGAATTTTTGTTCACAAAAATTCAAGAGGAGGATATTGGCAACATTTGGTTTCAACAGGACGGTGCTACGTGCCACACAGCCGAAGCTACACTCGATGTTTTGCGCCCTGTTTTTGAAGATCGCATTATCAGCCGCAGAGCTGATGTCGTTTGGCCACCTCGAAGCTACGATTTGACACCGTTGGACTATTATTTGTGGGGTGCCGTCAAAGATAAGTGTTACGCCGACAAGCCAGAAACATTTGAAGCTTTAAAGGATAATATTCGCGAAGCCATTGGTGAAATACAGCTGCACACAATCGATAATGTGCTTAAAAATTGGACTGATCTGCTGCATGGCCAGCAGAGGCAGCCATTTGAATGAAATTATTTTCCATTATTAACCAGAAGGATTGTACTTTCAAATAAAAAAAAGGAATTTGAAAAAATATTCAATAGTAGCGTATACACCTTCTGTTCAAGCTGAATTGAGCATATCTCTCGATGACATAGACTTGTGCTTGTCCGAAACACGCGAATTTTTAATACGCTGAGTCCGTATATCACTCACAACTAAAAAAAACGTTCTTGAAATATTCAATAAAACAATAAACACCCCAAAGCATTAAAAGAAATATTGAAATTTTTTTTAACACATCCTCTAAAAAACATTCAAAAATAAATATTAAATCTGAAAAAAAGAAATCATTCGTTTCGTTTCGATTAATATTGAAAAAAAAATTTTCCATCCATACGCTGCCAAAAGTTTTATAAGCTTGCATATATACTTTTTGTTGGCTTTTGGCATTTTCTTTTTTATACTCTTCCATACAAGCATCTGAAAATTATGCCCTAAAGAAATAATGACAGATATTAAATTGTTTTCAATTCTGTTGTTGTTTTTTCTGTGTACTCTCTCAAATACTATAAATTTGCATAAACAAAGGAGAGTGTGTGTGTGTGTGTGACTTTCTTAAGCTTAAGTGTATGTGTAGCCATCAACAACCTTTATTTTTATTTAAAGACTTTATGATGCAGCAGCATCTTTTGACATTTTGTAGATTGTTTGTTGTTTTTATAGCATTTGTTGTTGGGTTTGTTTTGTTTTTTTTTTTTTGCTGTCTTTAGTTGATAATAATATACGTACGAATGCTCTTTTTTGTTATTTTTATATTCATACACACACGCATATACTATTTTAGTTGGTTTATTGCCGCATACACATGAAAACACTCACGCTTTGTGTACTTATTTACCCACACACATACAAACACTTGAAAAATGTAAACATTTAGACTCTCTCTCTCTGTTTCTTTACTATTTACTCTTGTTTCTTGTTTTCCCTTTGTAATATTTAGTTGTATTACATTAGGAGTTTAAAGACGTCAGCAAATATAATGACGTCATAATAACAGCATGTGTTGGCACAACTATTGATTTGTTAAAGCGTTTTGCAAACGACATAAAAAGCGAAAAGTACGAAAAAAAAGATGTAAAGGATGTGCGCAGATAATCAATTTACAATAGGGAGTAATTAAGGAGCACAGCATTTAATGAAAGGAAATAGTTTGTTGGCAAAAACCCTGAGAGTGAATAAAATATGTCATGTAAATTTTCTTAAAAAAATCTGTTGTTCGGAGTCGACTTTAAACTGCAGGTTAACACACACAATATAAATGGTGTGAGAAGCTAGATCGTAATCCTGATGGAAGGATTGTAATGACCAATTATGTATGTATGTATGCCCGTAATTTCTAATGACATTCCTGTGTCCCGATATTTCTCCGAGAACTCCTCAGCATTCATGAAGAAGAAGGGACGTTGTAACAATGTTCGTTAGGGACTTAATCACAGTCCGGCTGTCCGACTAAATGGAGAGATTTTTAAGGAAAATCCCGCCAAATCCAAATTGCCATAACACTGCAGTGATAAGGCAGCCAATAAAAAAGTTTAATATCAGGACCTTTAATAAAAATACCACAGTCCAACCTGCCATTCATTCTGAAGCCATCAGTGTAAACTTCTAGGGTCTTATTAGGAACCTAACTAGCCTAAAGCTCCCTATTCGGAATTCTAAAATCAAATGTTCTATTCAGAAAATTGTAAGGCAACATAGTAGTCGCCGTAGTCTAGTAGGTAGTGTGTTCGCTTATTAGACGTAAAGCCCGGGTTCGAGCCTCAGGAAACATTATTACGAAATATGAAAAAAAAAAAATTTCTTCGGCGACTTCCGCTCAGCAGCTCTGAGAGTAAATACACCTGCCATGAAAAAGTTTCTCAAAATCTGTCGTTCGGAGTCGACGTTAAATTGTAGGCCCCGCCACTCAAGTATAAAATTAAGGCACACAACATGAGTGGTCTGAGAAGCTTACGGTGACCATATTTTTTTCAGCAAAATACAGAACAGGAGAAAATAAAATACACTAACCACCATTTTCTAAATCAGGTTATTTTTAACCGTCAAAATTTCAATTGTCAATAAAGTTTTAAACACTATTATATTGATTGTTAGAAAAATAAAAATTTATTAATTTAATTTAATAAAGTACAAAAAGAATGCAAATAATAAATAAAGGGTCCGCCTAATAACTTTTTTTTTTAATGCTTTAAAAAAAAGCTACTGAATATTTTCTCAAATTTCTTTTTTTATTTGAAAGTACAATCCTTTCGATTAATAATGGAAAATAATTTCATTCAAATGGCTGCCTCGGCTGGCCATGCAGTAGCCTACACGATCGGTCCAATTTTTAAGCACATTATCGATTGTGTGCAGCTGTATTTCATTCACCAATTTATTCACGAATATTGTCCTTTAAAGCGTCAATTGTCTCTGGCTTGTCGGCGTAACACTTATCTTTGATGGCACCCCACAAATAATAATCCAACGGTGTCAAATCGCAGCTCCGAGGTGGCCAAACGACTTCAGCTCTGCGGCTGATCGAGTGTAGCTTCGGCTGTGTGGCACGTAGCACCGTCCTATTGAAACCAAATGTTGCCAATATCCTCCTCTTCAATTTTTGTGAACAAAAATTCGTTCAACATGGCCCGATAACGCCGTTGACTGTAACGGCCACTCCTTGCTTATTTTCAAGGGAAAATGGCCCAATTATGCCTCTGGACCAAAATCCGCACCAAACAGTGACTCGTTTTGGTTGCGTCGGCTTTTCAATGTATGCGTGCGGGTTTTCTGTACCCCAAATGCGACAATTTTGCTTGTTTACATACCCGCCAAGATCAAAATTAGCTTCATCTGAAAAGATGATTTTTTTCCGCACACATTCTGCAACATTACCATGATTTTCAAAGTAATGTCGCAATATTTCCCAGCGTTGTTCAAGCGTATACACAACCATATTCGTTCAGCGAAAGGATAAAACTAATTATCTGTCAAATCAGACATGAGCTAAGTGTTACCATTCACGAAATAAGCTCTAGTTAAAAAAAAAAAACGTTAGATGGCGGACCCTTTAGTATTTTTACTTGCACACCTTTCAGTGGTATAAAAAAACGAACAAGTATTGGATATATTTTTATGTTGTTATGATTTGAATAATCAAAAATATCGACACTACTTATCAGTTTTGGTAAATGTTTATAGTTGAAAAAAATGTATTACCTACATTTGTGTCAGAATTTTTTAATATTTATGTATTTTCCTCTGCGTTTCTTATGTAAAACTGAAATAATAGCGAAATACTGAACAAATACAGAACACTAAATAAAATACAGAACATTTTCACGTTTTTTAGCAAAGAATAATTTATACAGAACAGGGCTCTAAAATACAGTACTGTTCTGTATAATACAGAACGTCTAGTCACCGTAGAGAAGCTAGGCCGTAATCCTGACTGAAGGGTTGTAATGGCCAATTATGTGTGTATGTATGTAATGTATGTATGTGTGTCTATGTTTCTCAGAATAGCAGCATGCCTATAGTCTAGGTTCGGCCAAGATTTGATAGCATTGAGTTTTACTGCCACAGTGTATCGGCCACCAATCATGTATATCGTACAGCAAGGATGGCGTCATCACGGCCCGATAGAGTCTTTGTTCGAGACCCCAGATCTTACAGTTTCATTATTTACTGTGCTACTTTATTTATGCACAACTGTTGGAGCGTGTAAATAAAACTTTATACTTCATTTCGCAAAAGGAGGCGACAATTTTCGTTACCTAAATTGTTTTTTTTTGCTCTTCGTTTTTGGCTGACATTAAAACTTTAAAGGCACTGGGCCATATTGCACGTGGGTTGTAAAGACCAAGAGAAACCAACGACTACAATGAGCGTATTGTCTGACGAAATTTCAAAAGGCCACACACAAATTGCAACTTCAGCAAATTTGTTGTTGTTGTTATCCCTTTACTATGTTGTGTTGATTTGTTTAAAATTCATACTCCCTTAGCAGAATTCATGAATGAATGTATGTGTGTGTTGGTGGTGTAACGGAGATTACAAAAGCAGAGAGCAAAAGGTGCACACATCAACAAAGTATGGAATATGCGCTGTTCACTCGATACGTGTTAATATGATGATGAAATTTTGCGTGGGTTTTTATTTAAATTTATTTTTAAACATTTAAAAATACTTCGTTTTTTTAAGGTTTTTACTTAAACCATAGGTTAAATAAATATAAAATCTTATTTCGTTTACTGCTAATGCCTATGTAGTCGTATTTCTGATTGTAATGATTTAACGCTTCAGTTTACTCCGCCAATAGTAGTCACATTTTTGTAACTTTTCTTTGAATTTGAATTTGTATACAACGCCATTTCTTAGAAAATAGTAAGTGTATATGTATGTGTGTGTGGTTGTATATACATATATGGATTTTTTTTTACCGGCATTTCAATTTAGATTTCTGTTTTTCTTTGTTTATCCGTCTACTCTCTCTCCTTGTTAAAGCACGACACTTTTTATTTGTTTCTATAGGGCATACAAATTATACGTGTCTGTGTGTTTATGTGTCTCTATAGTAAATTTTTATTAATTTTTTTTATTTTTCATCCTGCCTTGTATAAAAGGTTGTGTTTATTTTGTTTTTATCTTTTCTTTTATATACAGATTTTTGTTTTTATTTTTAGTGTTCATTAAAAGTCAGTTGTTGTTTTGTTTTGTTTGATTGCCTCCTCACCAACACAGAAAAAAATGTCAAAGCTCTTTAATTTCGATTGACGTCATCATTGGAAGTATTTTACTGACCTGCGCTTTAACGACATTTTTTATGTTGGTTGTTTTATTTTTGTTTTATTTCGTGTTTAGTCTTTGCCTTCCAGTTAAAGGAATTGTTGAACTTAAAAAGCTTTGCTGTGGTAAGAGAAATTCATAGTAAAACAGGGAGAGAGAGAGAGTATTTTTATTGTAATGTGTTTTGTGTGGGCGATGGTAGTGTTTCTAAGAGGATGAAGGAAATTACACTTGAAAAAAATTTAAAGGCAAATCAAGCATTTAAGGATTAATTGTTATTCCTTAACATCTAAGGCTGCAGTATCAATTACAACTTCACTTACAAAATTCCTGTTTTTTTTTCTCAATAAAGGGTGGCTGCGTAAGAATGAACTTTTTATATTTAGTGTGCCGTGGTCAAGTAGGTAGTGTTGTGGCTTATTAGACGTGAGGCCTCGGTTCAAACCCCAAAACGAAAATATGAAAAAATATTTCCTCGGGACTCTGAGAGTAAATAAAATTGCCATGAGAAGTTTCTCAAAAATCTGTCGTTCGGAATCTACTTTAAACTATAGGTCCCGCCACAAATGTATAAATTTAACACATACAGCATCAGTGGTGTGAGAAACTAGTTCGTAATCCTAACTAAAGTTTTGTAATGGCCAATTATGTAATTATGTATGTATGTTGATTGTTTGTGCAAGTGGCAACACTGAAATGTATATATTCTAACGATTATTAAGACCGTCTTACGTTGTACTTTAACATTTTCAACTACATAGATTTGTAGGACAGGATTAAGGGGGGCGGGTTCTTACGGAGGAGAAATATATACATATACTTATATGTAGGGTGGACATCGAGGAAGACAGTTTTTTTTGTGTACTGCTTATTTTGTCTTAATAAGGTACTTCGCCAATCTTTCGTTAAATGTGCAGCTACAAATATATTATGCGTCAATGGATTACGCTACCGTGACTTGTTTAGTCAATTGTTTATTATATGAAATTGACGAAATGTAGTTACACACAGCCTATCAACTATCGCGTTAGTTTATTGAGCCCTAACCAATGACAAATACCGGAAAACCAACATCTCATACCTATTTTGACTTCTCTAAGAGTAATGTTTGATAATGTGTCATACATCAAATAATTGGATCTCTTGCGTCCAAAATGAGAAGTAGAAAGTGTTTTATCTTTCTTATGTTCTCGCCACATATCCCGCAGTCAATGTTATTTGTCATATTTATGATGCTGCTAGTTGAGTGCCACGAAAGGATAGTTCTTCTTATACTACTACTACTTCAGCTTTATAAAAACTTAATGTTGTCGCAGCATGTTGATGAAGTATTTCCACATGCTCTATGTGATATTGTTGCTGAGAAAATATTTAGTTCTAGAAGAAAATATTTACAATTATCATTCACTGGAGTAAAATCAATAATGTTTAGACACACTCCTAGTTATACATATATGTTGACAGCGCTTATTGCTGAGGCGTTTTAGAAGTTGTACTTACTTTAGCTACAAGAAGCTAAATATAAGCTTATAAACACTCAACGCCATAAATGTTGCCACAGCATGTTGATGAAGTGTTTTTAAATGCTCTATGTGATATTGTTGCTGAGACAGTATTTAGTAATAGGAGTAAATGTGTATTAACTGAAGCAATAATGTTTAGAATCACTTTTCGGTATACATGTATGTTGACAGAGCTAATTGCTGAGACCTTTTCGAATGTTGTAGGTGGTATTGTTGCTGAGATAGTACTTACTGCTAAAATTAAGTATGTGTGTAGTTATGCAAATCGTTATCTGAAGCAAAAAAAAAAAATAATAATAAAGTATAGAAACATTTACCAGAAGAAAACATAGCTTTAAAATAATTTATATTTTGTGGTCGCCGTAGTCTAGTGAGTGTTTATTTGGGTTACTAGTTTGGCTTGAGTGTTTAAATTTCAGATCAGACATATCAAAAAGCAAGAAATCTGAAACAAATATTTCTTTAGCCAATCATTTGTCGGTAGTTCTCTGGAAGAACTATGTATAAGAGTAACTAATTGCCATTGTAGTCGCCGTAGTCTAGTGGGTAGTGTGTTGGCTTATTAGACGTAAAGCCCGAGTTCGAAATATGAAAAAAAAATATTTCTTCGCCGACTTCCTCTCAGCAGATTTCTGGCAAAAACTCTGACAGTAAATAAATCTGCCGTGAGAAAGTTTCTCAAAATCTGTCGTTCGGAGTCTACGTTAAACTGTAGGTCCCGCCACTCAAGTATAAAATTAAAGGCACACAACATCAGTGGTGTGAGAAGCTAGGCGGTATTCCTGACTGAAGGCTTGTAATGGCAAATTATATATGTATGTATTAATTGCCATGGAAACGTTCCTCAATTTTATTAATTGGATTTCACCATAAAATGTAAGTTGCGCCACTCGCGAACAAAATTAATTCGCTTAACGGGAGTGATGTTTGAGGCCAGACCATCAATTTGTATAAATATATGTGTTGGATATATTAGGGTTATCTACTTAGGGGTTTTCAAACGTCCGATCTGACAACACTATTAAATGTCTTTCATAGGAAGAGAAGAGCTTGGCATTTATGAATATCAATTTTGTTTAACTTTTCAAGATTATTTCTTACTGTGGTTTTCTTAATATGTTTCTCAGAGAACTTAGAGGTGATTATGGGAAATCCGTTGCATTAGGAAAATGTGATTGTTTGTCGCTAATTATAGTGTGGCGGTATCATTAGACTGAAAATAACTCCGGAAGAATAGTAATTTAGAGCTCTATAATCATATGAAAATTGCACGGTAAATGGTTTCAATAAGACAATGCCTCGAACCACACAACACGACCAATTTTAGCATTATTGAACGGAATAGTAATTTTAGAATTTGTACCAAGACCATGTAATTTGATGATGTTAGGCTTTTTAAACATCGTTTCCAAGCAAATAATCTCTTATTTGAAAACCAACAAATGCCTCAAAAACTACTTCAAAGGGATCGGCTGCTGCAAACTATTTGGTTGACTTTATTTAAATATTGTTACGAAAATGGAAACGCTGTAACATCGTTTAACATTATAATGATAAACAAAAGCTACAGAAACAAAAACCATATACCAACAACAGCAGCATGAAAGAAAAGGGGATAGACAAGTAAGTAAGAAGGCAACAACCCACAACAAAATACACAAACAACAATAAAACAACGATAAAGATCTCGAAAAGGCGAAGACACGAACTTTCAACTTCAAGAACATTCATCATACTGTTTACGTGAGGATAAGAAAAGTCAAGATAAAGCAGGCAATGAGTAGTAAAAATTCAGTCAGTCTTGTGTGAAGACGCGCTTCGTGTGAAGAAAACAGTCGTGGTTTGAAGATCGCCGTTGTAAAGATCTACCGAACAGAAGTGTAAAGAAGAATAACGAACTAAGCAAATTGTTGTTGTAACATCAAGTTGTGAACAGTGGCACATAAAATAGTGTGAACAATAAAGAATTTATCTAAATCTAAACACCAATTTATGTTTATTTTTTTTTTGCAATCAACGAACTTATATTTCAAAAGTTTTTAAAAAGGTAAAAACTTAACAATATTTTATACATAACGACAAAGTGTAAGCCTTATAATAAAGTAAAAATTTCATCGAAATCAAAGCTTTAGTGTGGATATATTAATAGTTTCTTTCGTTTTGTGCCCATTTTAATGAAACTCACATTTGTCATCTATTTAACGTTCGGCTAATTTCTTTTTTTTTTCTCAGTGTACTCTGATGAAAAGAGACACATTCGTAGCGACTGCTTTGAATCAAGACACAACTATTGTCGATAAAAAGTTGAATAAAATCATAACAAATTGCCAAAAATAGAATCATCAATAAATAATAAATGTGTAGGAGAGTTGGTTTTAACTTTCTCCGAATATTATACACACTCACTGACTCAGTCACTCTTTCGCTTCTGTTTTCTCTCTTAAATGTCTCTATAGGTAAACTACCACCATACAATGTGTGTGCTGCTTTACAAACTACGGATACAAATGCATGCATATATGTGTGAAAGTGCACAAACAAAATACCATATATCCATGGTGTTTACATATATTACTTAATATATAAAATATAATATGTATAATATTTTTGAATATTAACAACAATGACAACAGCAACAATAAATGGAAGATTATATGGATTTTGTTGACGTCACTAAAAAAGCTTTTTCTTGTATTTTGCATTTTTTGCTTTGCTGTCGTGGTTGTAATAACCATTCAAAACAATAACAAAAGTCTTTAAGGCGAACAGGATGAAATTCAAGTCAGCCATTTTGAGGAGCTGTTGTAGAACAGAAGGAAACAATTCAGTTGCTCGGCAGCCGTGAACGTGTCTATTACAATTAAATAGAGCGAACAAAAATGCAAAATAATACATACATAAATAAACAAATAAGAAACGTGTGGAAGGGTATTACAATATAAGGAAAATATAAAAAGAATAAAGAAAAGAAATAAAATCCTTCACATAAGAAAACTTTAGTATTTTTAAAAATATTTTAAACATTAAAAGAAAATAAAGAAAATATTTTATTTTTCAAATCTTTAAATTATAAAATAATTACAAATAAAATTAAAAAAAAGGAAACAAATTATTTCCTGTAATAGTTGTTCTATTAAAAAAACAACAAAAACTTTTTCTTTTTCTATACAAAGAAAGCATAAAAAAAGCTTAAAAAGTGAATTCAATTTTATGGGTGTATTAGTGTGTGCAAGTAAGTCTGGGTGTATGTGAATGTAAGAAGAAAGTGTCTCGTTATCATTGTGTTGGATATTATTGGGCTAACCTAGTAAAAATTGAAATTTAGGTCAGAATTTGTAGAAAAAATCATAAGAATTCTGTAAAACAAAACTAAAAAATTAAAAAAAATCCATAAAAAATTATAATAAAATAAACAGAAATTACCACAAATAATATTTAAATAAACAAATATGTAAAACAAGTAATAAGAAAATCAACTTTAATTTGGAATTTGTGTTCAAATGGTGCTAAAAACAAATCAATATCAAGATTAATGCCTTGAATTTGCTGATTTCTTTTCTTTTTATTTATTATATGGCCCTTAAATTGTTTTTTATAATATAATATTCTAAAATTATTTCAATTTTTTGTTCAAAATCATTGCCTACGCTTAGTTGTTTGGTTTGTTTATCAAGATTTTACAAATAGTTGCATATTTTTAGGCATACAATACAAAATGCATTTTCTTCAAATATTGAGTCAAAGGCAAAACAACTTATTCGTTATTTTAAAGACTAGAAATTGGAAACCTTGAAATTTAGAAACTTTATTCTGTCTTTAGAAATATTTGGAAACTATCAGGATATTTCCATAATTTTTTTCTTCTGTGAGAAACAATTATTTGATGTATTATATTGGTTCCAAAAAATCTATTAGTTATCGATTAGTAGCAACACATTCACATAATTTTGGTATAAAATCTTATGCCGGCAACCGTTATATGAAATCGGCCAATTGTTCGAAACTATACACCAGAAATTTCTCAAATGGTTTCACTACCTTTTAGTCAGGATATCGATCTACATTTTTACACTTTTCATGCTTTCGTGTGTATTAATTATACCCATTGTCTAGTGGTGGATACCGGTTATTAAAGGGGAAGTTTTATTTTAACTCTTTGCTCTGATATGTGGAAAAGAGAAAACACCAGTGTTTTGGCAAAACTCAGAGATATCAACATAGCTCTTCACGCCACCCATATAGTTGACATAATCTATTAGATACAGTGTTCTCTGATAACTTCGAGCTGAGGTTTGAAGCTCTAATATTAAAAAAAAAATTATTAAATGATCCCTCTCATCAGTTCTGGCAAAATTTCTGAGTACAACTAATTTTCATGAAAAAGTCTCTCTTGTGCAGCTTCATTAATGATGTTGTTTCATTTAAGCACTTAATTGGTTTAATATTGGAAATTTGTAGAATGATAGAGCTGTTGAAGAGGTTATAGAGGAGATAAACCTGGTTTATTGAGTCCTGGTTCGCCTGTTTTTATCATAATGTTCGATGATAATATTAACATTCCTGATATTCAAGAAGCTTCTAAATGGGTAATTGGAGAGGGAATAAAGCCTATCTATCTTTTAAAATTCAAAATAACCAGGATAACAAATTGTTTACCCACTGCTGTGTTAAAACCTAGGCAGGTAATTATATATTCAAGCGCTTTAACCTCTACACCATGAAAAGTAATTAAACTGGCTTGTTAATGCCTTCTATCGCTGTACTGAGTCTTTAGTTTGATAAGAATTTAAAAAATTAAAAAATTTGGAAGCTTTAATTGTCTCGAAATAATTCATCCAGGAAGCCTGTCTCCAAAGAGGATATCAAAAACAATGAGAGTCATGAGAAGATCAAGAAAATTTGAATACATTTATATTATAAGGAAAGGATCTGTGGGAAGAGAATTCCATATATGGGTAGGGCCAAAGAACGTATTTCTCTCTGTAATGCATTGTACGATTCACTGGTAAATACTTCACAGACAGGTGTATTCTCCCTCCCTCAAGCACATTCCTTTATAGTAGTAATGAATCAATACTCTTGAATAATGTACTGAGAATTCTCCAAAAAGATTTCGAGACACTAATCCATACATGAGTGTTTCATAGTTTTTTCGGTCAGCCACGGTAATAAGATCGGATAAAGTGAGAAATTTCTTGCGACTGCTTAAGATACTCGGGCACTCGAATACTTCTTTCGACATTTGGAAAATATTCTGATCCCAGCGATTTGCCCAGAGCATTAAGAGCTCTTGACTGCTTAATGTTTGCGTCATAGCTGTAGATGTAATTTTGTTAATGGTGGACTTAAGAGTTCATTGTGCATTGTAATCGACCCCATTCACGCGCCTCATTGAGGAGACTGGTTGTAGGTCGGATAAGAGAGAGTTATTTAAATTAAAGGCCTGTTTCTGTAAGGCCAACCATTCGTCTTTATATGGAAAACATAAGTGAATGATTTTAAATACAAGCAGACTTTCGTCTGAACCCTTTCTTTTCAAAAAACACTACCACCTCCATTTCCTAAGAATATGTAATGCAAATATTATTGTTATCTACTAAAGGGTAGATAGGTCTAGAAATTATAGAGAAAAGAAAATATAAGAAAATAAGAAAAAGATTTGGAGTTAAAACAGAGCAGTGCCCGTAGTCTAGTAGCTAGGGTTTTGGTTTATTAGACTGAGACAACGATTCAAACTCCAGGTCAGACTTCTCCAAAAAAACGAAATATAAAAAAAATACTTCTTTGGTGACTTTCTCTCAGCAGATTTCTGGCAAAAACTTTGAGGGTAAATGAAATTTCCATGAAAAGTTCTTCAAAAAAAAGTGTATGTCTTTCGGAGTAGACTTTAAACTGTAGGTCCCGTCACTCATGTATATGGGTGGGTTGAGAAGCTAGGTTGTAATCTTGACTAAAGGGTTGTAATGACCAATTATGTATGTATGAATGGTAAAAAAGAGCCTGAATTTAGTAGGAACTCATCTGATGTAATTCCATTTATATTAACTTGTGTAGTGTGATCCTTGAGAAAAAGTGAATTGAATGAAACACCAAAGGCAAAGCTACACTATGCTATACTCTGTCAGAAACTGTGAAAATGTCTAGGGCTACAGACTTGTTCATGCCAAAGCGTTGGACATACGGAAATGAGAAGAGATTATAAATTTATTGACTTATTAGTGCGTAAATTTTCTATTTAAGGTGCAAAGTCTAGCTTGAAACGGTAACAGGCTCAAACTTATACTGTTAAAAATATATCAGTTTATACTCAAAGTACATACATACATACATAATTGGTCATTACATCATTCTCACATCACCTACAGTTTAAAGTTGACTCCGAACGATAGATTTTTCAGAAACTTTTCACACCAATTTCAGTTATTCTCAGAGTTTTTATCAGAATTCTGATGAGAGAAAGTCGCCGAAGAAATATTTTTTCATATTTCGTTCGAGATGTCTGATCTGGCGTTTGACCTCTGGCCTACCTACTACCTACTACACTACCTACTATACTACGGCAACTTCTGTTTATATTAAAAGTACTTCATCCAAACCAGGTTCATTTCAAACATAAGAAAGAAGCTGAGTTTGAGAGTTTACTAAATGCCTTACTGCTCATGACTACTCATGTATCAAACTGACAATTTTAATCATCGAATTTCATTACCTTTGAATTGTCTAGGATTCTGGTATACTTAAGCTTAACGAAATGAAAGGCTTCTTTAAGAAAACTATTTAAAGAATATTAGGCTTAAGCAACTGTAGAAATTTGTTTATTTGTTTATTTCTTTAAAACGTTATGATTTCATTTTTCACCTTTTAGAACTTTATAACGTCTTTATTTGTCATTTAAAACGCACTTTGATTTCAATTATATTTGCAGTAGAAAGTATTGCTTTTGAATTATGTTTGGCCTCTAGAGAAATCAAATATTTATAAATACATAAATGTAATTTGATGCTATAAAAATCAATTCCTATCTTTTGTTTCCATAATTTATAACAGAAATTTCTTTTTTTTTTTATGAAATCAGCAAAAAGGATACAAAATTTATTTTCAATAACAATAAAATGTAGATAAAATGTAGATAAGACAAACTAAACTAAGAAAAAACCAAAAAAAAGCAAAATCTACTAACGTATAAAAAACGCTAATATTCACCCACTCCGCCCCCTTGAAATAAGTGTGCAGCAAACAGAAAAGAAAAACAAAAAAAAAAAAAAATAGCAAAAATGTAAGCGATCTGGGACAACGACACAGTATACAACTGCAAATGCATTGAACAACAAAAAAACAGTTTTTCTTCTCCTCATGGACCAATAACATCCCCCCCACAAAAGTTTGAAATAATTGTAAGAAAACGTAAAAGATTTAACCTTAAAAACAGCTGTCTTTTTGGCACGAATTTTTGGTTATTCACGAAATTCATTTTTTATTCAGAAGTCAACAAGAAACAATACAACACAAGCGTAAGCATAACATAACAACATTAGCGTAATGGAAACTACACCAAAAGTACATCGTCATCGTCAAAGGCGTACAGAGTCACGTCATAGACGTAACGAGCGGCAAACAACCAATACCAGCAGTACATCAGATAGTAAGTCACCAGCACGTATTAATTCCGATAATATTTTAAATGCCGAAGAGGGTACCTGTTCGTCTAGTGTCAGTGGCGTAGCTTCAGATGCTTTGATAAACGCAGTCGCAACACGTCTACTACAGGAACACGAGCGTCAAAACTCAAATGAGGAAACAACGGAAACAACCATGGGCGGTGCTACCAATTCCAGCCAAACCTCTCAGCAGTCCCAGCAGACAGTGGTGCTGGTTAACGGTCACGCACCTCAAGAGAATGTAGGTATAGAATCAGGCAACCATAATCACCTTAATAATCATCACAGTACAGAAAAACATGAAAACAACGATCTTACAAAACCCTCAGAAGCTGATGCTAGTGAATTGGCTGCTACTGGCCCTCCAGACGGTCCCAGTAGCAGTCGTAACTCTTCGGGTGATGCCATGAGTTTACGTGAAACTTTGCAACAATTACCTCCCACCATAACAACGCATAGGCATAGGCGCACTTTGTCACCTCATTCACCATCGCGTCGTGTACACGAAACTGCCGCTGATGCGTCGTTTGCTCGCGGCATTTTAGGTTTCATGGATCGTGAACTGAAACAATCCTCACCCACACCATCTGCCCTCAGTGCGGGCAGTGGTGGCGGTGTTACACGTAAACATCAATCACTTTCAGATCCCACAGCTAGTCCGGCCCAAAGATCAATACGTTCGCGTAGCTCACTGGAAAAGAGTCCACGTCGTAAACGCAGTAAATCGGAATCAAGACGTCGACGTGAACGTAAATTAATAGCCGCCGGCGAAATGGAAGTGAGACAGGCTAACGAAACGTTAATGCGCTATTTAAAGCAGTGTTCGGAAATGAACGATGCCTCGTTGTCGGGCGAATTGGAAATCGATCAGAGTCTAGAGGAAAGACGAGTACATCGAAAGACAAAGTCACAGCGTGATAAAAGGGGCCACATAATAAGTAAGTATATTAGTCGATATAAGAATTATTTATAAAGGTTAAAACAAAAAAGATAATGATGCCTGGGTAATTGAACTCTCTATTCAGATTTGGTTAGATTTGCTGCAGCGTTCTTCTTGTTTTCCATGATGAGAGAGCAATGCCTAACCACTTTGAAAAAATTCCACCGTACTCAGTTGCATTTAGTCTCCAACCAACCGTTAAAATTTCAACGTAGATGTTAACGAGGCACGTTACACCTCAAAACGTTCCTTCCCGATTAGAGAAATCATAGTCTACTACCCTTGTTAAATCCAAATTTCTTTCGTATCATGTCCAATATTGTATCCACATCACTGCGCAATCGCCCAAAGATGTACTGGCATCTTATCAGCTTTCAAGCTGATAAGCTCTTACAGTAAAGGTTCAGCAGAATGAGCCGATGTAGGTATTGAGTGCAAGATACCACTTACAATGATGGAGAAAGATGTTTGTATTTGTTGTATCAGGTTCAAGTTAACTGTTCTACCGAAGGATTGCATGTAGGTCATTCGCATAGGCAATAACTTGACATTCGATTGCTCCAACATCATAAGTTGCTGGTTCAACACAAGATAGGTAATAAGTGAGCTGAGTAGCATAGGGTAGATTGTGTTCTGTACACTCAATCTTTTCATATAATTCAAGCCCTCCTCAATATCCTGGAAGGCATCCAAGGCAGATTTCTCTATCGTATACATTAATTTATGTAAATCGGTTTCAACTGTCTTCCTTCTAAACAATGCATATTGTCCCTTGGATAAGAGATTTCCATCCGAAATGCTGGAAAAAGTACCCAAAAATTGGACATCAAGGATACATACAGACATAATTGGTCTTTAAAACCTTTCAGTCAGGATTATAACCTAACTTCTCACACCAGTTATGTTGGGTGTGTTAAATTTATACATGAATGCTACAGTTTAAGGTCGATAGATTTTTGATAAACTTTTCATGGCAATAATATCACTGTGCTAGAATTTGACACTTTTTTTTGCGTCCAGCTGGGCACCTGGCGGGTTAACCTAATTCGGCTACGCTGAATCCAGTGGTGCTAACCGTTTTTTTAGGTTAGCTCTTGTTTTCGAAATATACTGTTACTTACCGTTATATACCGTACCCGAATTAGGTTAACCCGCCAGGTGCCCCGCTTATCACTTTTTCCAACTAGCACAGTGTATTTGCTCTCAGAGTTTTTTTTTGACAGAAATCTGTTGAGAAGAATATGTTTTCATATTTCGTTTTGTTGGAGGCGTTTGACCTGTGGCTTGAACCGTGGCCTAACGTCTAATAAGTTAACACACTATCTATTAGACTATGGCGACTTCCGCAAAACATATACGTGAGACAATCTTTAAAAAATCTATTTTGGGTATCTCTATAATGGCTTCTGAAATGCTGTTACCTTGACAATCTTCAGGATGCTGCTCGGTGTCGATAAGGGCAACAGCCACCCCTGATGTGTACCAGATGCCTCTTCCTGTCATGGATTAAAGTCTTATAAGGTTCAAGTATGTATTATGCTGATTCATTCATATGAAAGTTTAAAACGATCCCCATTCTGACCAAATATACTTTTGTCCAAAGTGGTCTATCTACTATTAAGTTATTAACCTCAGCTTATTCCTATATAGGCTGATACATTCTGATAGGCAGTGTGTTGGCTTATTAGACGAGAAATCGGAGTTCAACCGAACGAAACGAATAATGATAAAAAATATTTCTTCGGCAACTTCTTCCAGCAGTTTTCTAGCAAGAAAAACTCTGAGAGTAAAATAAAATTAGCATGAAAAGGTTCTCAAAAATCTGTCGTTCGTAGTCGACTATAAACTGTAGTTCCCGCCACTCGTGGATAAATTTAACACACACAGTATAAGTGGTGTGAGAAGCTAGAGTGCAAACCTGACTACAGTGTTGTAAAACGAGAATTGGCTGGCATTTGTTGATCACTGGTAGAAATTTTTCATTCAAATGATTTGAATTTTTTTAATTTGTAAACGCCAAAGGTTTAAATAATCACCCATTATATGTTGTACATTGAATTAAATCAACACATCAATATTGCATATTTTTCATGGAGTAGCTTTTAACAATTTTGCGATACGTGATGATTTTTCCTGATGTTGTAAAAAGGCTCAACAGCGCTGAGGACGATGTTGTAAGATGAAAATAAATATTTGCTAGTGAAGCATTACATATACATAGATTTCATCTTGAAAATTTATATTCCAAAGTACTTTTCAATATTAACGTTATTACTGCTTAATAAACATACTGGACGTGATACGATGCTGATGCTGGTATTTATGATGCTGCAAAGCAAGCCTAAAATATGGTATTTGAAAGGGAGAACTTTTTGTTCGCTTTATATGCCAAATATTTAACCTTTAAAGCTATGATTTTTTTATTTCTTTCTCTACATAATATTTTCTTAAATATCAAACAAAAACAAAGACTCATGTCCTTTGAGAAAAACCTACCATTAAACATACTCGTACAAAAATAAGTACTATTTTTGAGACTTAGCATCAGAGCAAGACGGCGTACCAAGGCAAATGTTGTTTGTATATGGGCACAATAACATACATATGTATGTACATATACTGTCATATATTTCTACCTAAGGACTTATAAAAATTTTATACAAGTATTGTATAATTTAGTTGAAATGAAAATTACGTCAACATCTGAAATAACAGAAAGTATTCTTATGTATGGTACTATTGCCCGTATAGTATTTCACTGAGCTGCTGCTGTTGCTGCTTCTTTTCATACAGAATACTTTTTTCTTCTAGTTTTTCATGTTTGTTGCAATAGCAGCAACAACTACAACCAGTTGCAATGTATTTGTTGTTGTTGTTTTTTATTCAACATCACACTTGACCTTTAACGTCTCATGTTGAGCGGCTGTGTTTGGTTGGTTTGTTAGTTAGACGGTTGGCTGGGCTGGTATTTTATAAATTAGGCCAAAATATAATTTTTCTTTTATAACGGTTTTTGTTTTTGTTTTTGTTTTTTTGGTTTCGGATAATTTTATTTAAAGGGCATTATATTCAAGTAATAAACACAACGAGTAAAAGTGCTAATGGCATGATTGATGGCTAAGGCTAAAAGCCATTTAATACCATACAAGTGTAATTTCATAATTGAACGTATAAATCAGTTAATTTGAAACAGAATAAAAATAGTACAGAATTTTAGAAGAGAGCTTTAAGAGAATTTTTTTTTTGTGTTCACACATACCTATAATATCTCCATCAAGCCTATTGCAATAACGCCTCATAGGTTCCAAGAACATGTTCTGATAATTCATTCTCCCTATCACAGATTCTAAATATAGGATTCGAGAAAAAAGGTTTCTGAAATTTCAGTGCGTCGCCAAAAGACCCCAGGTTTTTCTGGATAATCTAATGCATTCGTAGATCCTTTTTTTGACATCAACACTTAGGAGATGACCTTATTCATGCAGTGCCATTGTGTTCAAATATAGGAAAGATAGCTTGTAAGAGAAAGGAAAGAAGCGTTAAATTGAGAAAAAATTTTTTAAATGATCAGTACGTTCGTCACTTGTTTTTTTTTCGAGAATTTCTTTTTTAAGTAATACTTCTCACTTCCTTTGTTTTAATTGTCAGTAATCATATATACTGTCAAAGACAAACAAGCAGAGAATTACAAACACCCAAAATCTTTGGTGGGAATACCTCACTACCAACTAGGCCTATGGGGCACCGGATGCTTGTGTTATAATTTTCTATTAAAAGTTCTGATTGCTTCAGAAGCATTCGATTTGAGAAGAGGTTTTGACCTTTTGTGTCTTTCGTTTCATTAAAATATCTTCCGAAATATCCGTTTCCACTCTACAGGAAGGTTCTGGCTTCATCAGTGGCATGAAAATAAACCATTCTTAAATGAGTGAATCAAATTTCCCTAGTTGATTCAGTGTTCTCAGATAGCTCCATTTTCGATTTGAATCGTTGCACTGGTTGTGGTGCCATACGTTTGAGAAAACCCAGCTGCTAGGTCACTCTGGCGCTTTGAACGTCTTCTACCAAATATGGAAGAAAGACATCTTAATTGAATAACAAACAACATAGTATCGAGCCAATGTTTCCATCTGAGTTGAAGAATCTTATTTAGGATAGGGCACTGTGGGAACGAAGTGAATTGGATGATAACTGCTGCATCTCTCTAACGTAGATATTTGTTATTTTGAAAGCGCTTGAGGCCGCAATAGGTGCAGTCTTTTCAAACACGGTATTTTATGTGACAGTCATGTTACCTTCAAGACGATTGGGTTCGTTATTGTGACTGGATTAGATTAAACCAAGAAAATAAAATTGCTATGATAAGTTTTTCAATAAATCTGCAGTTCGGAGGACACTTTAAGCTGTAAGTCCCGCCATTCATGTATAAAAGTTAACGCACACAACATAAGTGATGTGAGAAGCTAGGTTGTTATTCTGACTGAAGGCTTGCACTGGCCAATTATGTATGTTTGGTATGTCTCCTAATCATTGAGTAGCTCGTGTAATAATTTATTTCGTTTTTTTCTTGTCGTTCATTAAACTTCCATTAAAACTTTTTAATTATCCCTCTTAAGAAAAGGAAAACACACAGAAACAGTGCCTTTAAATGTTATAATGACACGTATAATTAATTTGTTTTTTTTATTAGTTTTTCTTATAAAGCAGAGGAGTTGATAATAACCTTCAACTTAAATAGAAATTTGAAAATGTTATAAAAATAATTCATATCATATATGTACATATGTATGTATGTGGATGGCTGCATTATAAAAATACATCATATTCAACGACCTTAAAATCATGCTTGTATACGATAATTTATTTACATTTACATGCACATTTAAGCTAGTATAGTTGGTGTAACATTCAGATATTAATGACCAGAAATAATAGGAAATCAAATGAAACTAAAGATTGGAATCGCCAATGTCTACAAAAACAATACTTTTGTTGTTTGCATTTTCCAAGAAAACTTTCAGATTTTCCTTATAAACAATCTTCTCTAGAAAAAGCCCATTGGCATGAGGTTCTATTTTGGCAAACACTCAAGAAGCCATATACGAAAAAAATTGTACAATAAAATGTGCATCGACAGCAGAACGTAAGGAAAAATAGGAACAAAAGAAGATAACATCCGAAAAAGCTTTTCTTGCATCCTGATGGACGGATGGATAGCTGGCTTGAGTATAAAATGGAATGGAAGGAAAAGCTTTTGAAATGCACGCGCGCTTTTATCTTTAAAGAATCGAGCAAACATTCAAAAGCTTGGGTTTCAGGAGAGAAGAAAGTGAGCGGCGAAAATTTCAATTTTATGACACCAATTGACTCGAATTACTTTTTTTTATATTATTTATATAATTTGGTCTGTTTTGTAAAAAATTGTCTCAAAAGTTATTTCGAAATGGTTTAAAGCCTAATCGAATTTCGAAGAAATTAACTTGTATTTCACACTTTCTGTATTTATTTATTTTCGAGATATCTGCGTTGATTCGGCATCTTTCTTCCACTAGTCTTGTGGAAAAAAATTTCAAAGTAAACAAGATTGCCGTGAAAAGTTTCTCAAATCTGTCATTAACAGTCGCTTATTGATAAAATTAACACATACATTATGGGTGGTGTGAGGAGCTATGTTATATACCTAACTATAGCATTCTAATTATAAATTGAGTTAAGGTAATGAAATAAGTTGAACAGGAGTAAACGTACTGTAAGAGTTCAAGATCTCATGTGCTGTACTCACCATTAAAGAGTACCAACCATATTTTCTATAGGAAGTCTCTATAACTCCCTTAGCTTCTACCAATCAATTTCTGTGAAATATGTGATACACGAGTGTATTCCCTCAAATATTAGGATCTCGGATTTACTTAGATTGGGCAATGGCATAAAAAGCATTTCGTCCTTTCGATGTCCTCTCATCATTCCCTATATTTATTACTATATATCATGCGAAGCCGATTCAGAGGTTTAGGCAGAAGACACTGATCAGTGTGCTCTTGTCGCTTTTACTTAGTCTGAATATGTTTTTCATTATCGTCCCAGGAGTACATTTGCAATTTCTTCTTCTGTGGTATTTTTCCTTAATAGTCTGGTTTTCTAAGCACTAAAGACTGTTGGATTATCCGAAGTTGTTCTCTGTAATCCTCTGGCCCTGGCAGCTAGACTAATTGCTTTCTGATATCCGTTAACTGCTTGATGACTAGGCATCCAAATAAGAGATTATTCAGAATGGTTATCTATTCCTTTTTCCCTGATGCTATTTTCCTAACTGTCAGTTGACAGTTAGTGATGATGTTTAAATCCTTATTTAAAAGGTTTTTCCAAATTATCACTTGTTCAGATCATACATTTCCTTATCACAACTCCGCTTGAAAGGCGCTATTATGGTTTCGATAAAAGAACACCGTACGTATCGTTAGATCAACAAACTAACTTTTCAGAGAGTACTGCTAGCAGACCAAAGGCTAGTTGGAAAAAATATTGACCGGTCATTCGATAGAGAGAGAGAGAGTATTAAGCTATAGGACTCTAAAACGGTCGTAGGTAAGATTTGGAGGCCTATACCAGTCCGGTTGTGGTATACATATTATGAGTTCTGATATTAAATTTTCGCATAAATTATCAGACCGCAGCAGTGTTTTCTAGACGGATGTCGTGGCCATTTTTGAAACGGTGCGATAATCCAGAAAACCTCTTAATCTACTTCGGGTTGCAATTGAATTCCTAACAAACGTCATTTTGACTTCCGTTCTTGTCAATGAATGACGGAGGTTTCTTAGAAAAATTTCGGATTATTCAAAGATAATTCATGGGTTCTGGGTCATAGACATTCGTTGTAAATTGCATTGCTGATGGTTGGGATCGATATGGAGGTCAAAATCGCCGACAGGTTACAGGACATAGGTGTTGCAGTTGAACTAGGTCGCTGGTAATATTGGAATTCTCATGAATAAGAACAGCACTGTTTATCTCTTCCATCCATTGCCGATAAATTCACATTCCCCCAAATGACTTCTGCAAGAGATGTGATCTGTTCTTGCCATTAAAAAGCAGAGGTCTTTTCTAAGCGCCTCCTATCTTTAAATTTAAATAAAATTAATTGTTTGCCAGACGTTATAGACATTTTTTATTCAATTATTTGAACGATGTATTGATGATATTATGTGTATAATATAACATCGTTCAAATGTCCGCTACGGCTTCTCTGAGTGGAGCATTTCCCCAATGTCCAAATTTCAAAAACTCTGGCTCATCAATCGGCCTAAATTAGATCGCTGACATGGGTTACGTTGGCTTGGAGTATCGTTGTGGCTTGTGGCTTATTCCCATACATTTGCGACATTGTGGCCAGTTCACATCATCTATGGTACACGTGAGATAACCATGCCCTCAAAGTGTTCGTGCAGAATATGCAGAGTGGCGTGAGCTGTATGAGATGTTACGCTATCCTATTGAAACCACTTGTCGTTTGTGTCCAGATCATTCAATTCAGCTCGAAAGAAGTGGATTATCATCGACCAATAGTGCTCGTGGTTGATAGTGATGGCCTGGTGGTGGTATGTATTGGACACCGTATTGGCTTATTAGACGCGAAGCCACGGTTCAAATCCCCGGTCAGACATCAAAACGAAATATGGAAAAATATTTCTTCGACGACTTTCTCTCAACAGATTTCTGGCAAAAAATCAGAGAGTAAATAAAAGTGCCATGAAAAGTTTCTCAAAAATCTGTCGTTCGGAGTCGACTTTAAACTGTAAGGCCCGCCACTCATGTATAAAAATTAACACATACAACATGAGTGGTGTTGAGAAGCTAGGCCGTAATCCTGACTGAAGGATTTTAATGGCCAATTATGTATGTATGTGATTGGACACACATATGTATATTATTAGTATTGTCCCTAATTTTTTTTTACGAATCTATTCAACCAGAAATGAGCCTCATTGCTGAAGATGATTCGATTCGATTTTAAAATAATTTTTAAATTGAAAAATTTAACTTTCATTGTGTAACAAATGCTTAAAAATGCATCAGCAATATTATACATTATTGACTATTAAAGTTAACAAAACGTTACTATTTTTATTGTTGTTATAATTTGTGTTGTACTAATTTGTCTTGTTATTGTTGTTGTTCTTTAATATCTAATTTTAGGTAAATTTTATACAGCCAGTGGTTTAACATCGATATTAAAAGAGCTTTCAGATGACATTGTACCCGCTGAAGGAGAAGAAATTTACAATCCATTCACACCGGTCGTCTCTCCCACAGATGATACGCCCGCGCACATTGACAAAATGTTTATGCAGACGTCATCAGGATATCGACCAGTTGAACACTACAGTTATTATGGCAAGCATTCGTTTATGCGTTCGGGTGGCATGAGTGGTCGTATCGGTGGCATGAGTGTTGATGGTGGAGGTGGTGGTGGCGTTGGTGATGCAAGTAATGGTTGTTCTCGTATTGTTGGTAGTGATGTTGGTGGTAGTGGTGGCGCTGGTATTGGAGGTGTAGCCGGCTTTGCTTTGCGCACAAGTGGTAGTTATGGAGATACTCGTTGTCTACTGGATGGTGAATATTATAGGTGAGTATGTTCCAAATATTGAATATACTAAATTAAGTCAATAGCAAGTGGTGTTTAGTATTTTTTTTTTTTGATTGTTTGGTGGTGACCGTATGGTATTGATATCCGCTGTTTTACTTTAGAGGGAAAGAATTTCGTATTTAAGGAAACTTGGCTGCTCTTAACCTTTTTTTTGTAGAATTTTGCAACGAAAATACTTGAAAATCAAATTTTTACCAGCGTTTATGACGTACATTTTTGTAGATTATTTATCAATTTGAAATGTCAATGAAATTTGCATTGTCAATATAGTGGTTATAGTTTTAACTTTCTGAAACCGAATTTCCCCTATGAATTCACAGTGCAATTTTTATTTTACTTTATTCTCAATTCTTTATTTAATTTGATCGTTATTATCAGTTTGTCAAGTTCTAGAACCTCACTGTTGATTTGTTTCTGTATTCGTACATTGGACAATGAATTTGTGATTTTTGTTGTCAATATAATTTACAATGTCATGGAAAATTAAATATGTTTTCTGGGCCGGATAGTATACCAACAAAAGTCCTCAAGTAGAACTTTTTGATGCATGTTTATACATATATTAGATATCCTTTTTATCCTTCTAAGCGAATATTTCTTGAAACACACTGTACTTGAAAAAATATCACGATCTTTTGAAATATTTGTAATCTTGGAAGATAATGTGGTGTCCGAATGCTCGCTCTCGCTCTTTAGATAAATTGTAGGCATTACTCTCCGTAATCTGAAGGATTTGGTGAGAGTAAGATTCTAACCCATTTGATGGGATGTGTCACCGAGTACTTTTATCGAAATTGATTGTTTTTGGTGTCGAAATTATTTTGAGTTCTTTTAGGGGTTGCATTTGACCACAGCAGTCTAGTAGGTAGTGTGTTGACTTATTAGACGTGAGCCTCGGCTCAAACCCCAGGTCAGACAGCTCCAACTAAACGAAATATGACAAAATATTTCTTCGGCGTCGTCTTCTCAGCAGATTTCTGGCAAAAACTCTGAGAGTAAATAAAATTACCATGAAAAGTTTCTCAAAAGGCTGTGGTTCGGAGTCTATTTTAAACTGTAGGTCCCACCACTCATGTATAACAATTAACGCACACAACATAAGTGGTGAGAGAAACTAGGTCGTAATTCTGGTTGTAATTACCAATTATGTATGTAAGTATGTACTTGACCACAGCAGGTGGAAATGTCAGTCATACAGGCTGAGATAAGGATTATTAAATATGAAAATGACTCTGGAAAGTTTATTGAATACTTTCTGCTATCTTGGCGGACAGCGGAGAGATATGACATTGATATCATATGGGTATTGGGACATAGTGCTAGGTTGGTAACTCTGCCATTAGAAGGAAGGACACCACCTAGTGGCGTTCATGCCCAGCGCTATGCCGGTAGACAATCTAAATGATCTGCCGTTAATGGAATTTGTAAGTTTAAACGCATTCATCGGAAGCTCTGAATATGTGCAGGACTAGGAAACTGTGTCTATCTATCATGTTGTGTGTGATAATTTTATTCATGAATAGCAGGACCTACAGTCTAATATCGACTCCGAGAAATTAAAGAAATATTTTATGGCGTTTTTATTTTACCCTCAGAGTTTTGCCAGAAGTCTGCTGAAAGTAAGTCGACGAAAGAAATATATTTTCATATTTCGTTTCGTTCGAGAGTCTACGGCGAATTCTGTTGTTTTACTGACATTTTAGCAAAATTAGTTCTAAAGAAATAAAAGGACTTTCACAGCAAATTTCATATCGACGCCTCCATTCTATAACGTTCTAAGTGTACTTAAATTCTACGTTCTCTAACTTAAATACTGTCAAAATTTGGTTAAGATGCGCCGATCCGTTCCGAAGTTATAGGGAAAAATCTACTTAGAATACACATATAGTCGTATGGCGCGTGAAAACTTTGAGAGCTCATAACTCAAGACACACTTTTTTGACTTAGAATGTTATAGAACGGAGGCGTCGATATATATTATTTGAGTAGATCTCATCGTTTAAATAGAACGAATAATACGAATGTTTTTAAGCCTCACATAAAACAATTTCTTGCAGAAGGCACAGTTTGAAAGCCAATCTTTCACAAACCATTTACCTAATTCCAATCCAATCGATTGTTTAAATAGGAGCCATGATTGTTGTCCATACAACAACAAAATAGAAGGATAATATTTTTTAAGGAACCTCGTATTTTATCTGCGTATTTCATTTACATTTGTCATATTTTTCGATTACAATTTCATATAAAATAGAATGCTTAGATACACTATGCAGCATGATTTTTGAACATCTTTGGCCTTTAAATGCTGCAGGCACTTAAATGTCATGACATTAAACATTATCGTGCCATAAGAAGAACTGGAAAGATACTCCGGCATTTAGTTCTTTGAGATTTTTTTGCATCTTTGGTTCTCAATGTTTCTCCTTTTTCCACATTTTCTTCTGTTCTTTTTTTTTAACATTTAAAAGTTCTTAGAAAAAAATAAAAGAAGGAAATAAAACTTTTCCATTGAACAAGTCTACTGCTATTCAACCCACACGCAAGGTTTAAAAACGACGATGCTGAAATTTGTTGCATATTGCTATACTTTGTTGTTGTTGGTTAATATTGAATTTCTAATTTGTCGTACCATTTAGTTTCGTTCATTTTGTTCTTGAATATTTTTGTTGTATACTCTTTATAATGGCTTTGTTGCATGTATAAACGTTGCATCTATATAAGTATGCCAGTGCATCTGTGCCTCAATAACTGTTAAAATACCTTTCTTGGAGACTTTTATTATAAACTTCGAATGCAAAGGATTACTGTGTAATGCTTTAATAATTTTTAAGATTTTCTTTTTAGTTTTTTTTAATAAACTTCCAGCAAACCTTTAGGAAATAAAGAAACTATAGTGATAAATATTTCTCGAAGTATGTTTATGAAAGCATTAAAATGAAATATTCTATTATAATGGGTCTTTCATTCGGCGTTTCCTTACTATAAATGTGATTACATCAAAGGACGATGCAGTTGTTAAAGTTGACACTAAGGAACATTCAAATAAAGTCCAATATGGGTTTGCCTTGCTCTGTGAAGAGCAAACAAACGGTCTCACAAAATCGCATTTGCAGAGACACCAGATAAATCTGGCCCGACAGAATTGAATTGAACCAGAGTCCATAATCCAGAGACACTGATATCTGCGTATACGCCAGGGTACCAGGAATACCGCATAACGACTTCTGCTGAAACTGTAACGACGATGTCTTCATCTGAATATCTCCTCTGTGATTGTCCGGCGCTTGGGAACCTGAGAAGAAGACTCCTTGGGCATCCAGAATTTAGTGAAAAAACTTGTCTAACCGTAGTCTAGTTGGCTTATTAGACGTGAGGCTGTGGTTAAATTCTCAGCTAAATATGAAAAATATTTCTTGGGCGACTTCCTCTCAGCGGATTTCTGGCAAAAACTCTGAGAGCAAATAAAATTGCCATAAAAAGTTTCTTAAAAAAATCTATCGTTTGCAGTCGACTTTAAACTGTAGGTCCTGCTACTCAAGGCTAAAATTCACATACCCACACCATGAGTGGTATGAGAAACTAGGTCGGAATCCTGGCTAAAGTGTTGTGATGACCAAATCTAGAGAACTTAGCACCTTCATAAAACTTTCAGGATGGTTAAGATATATCAACCAGGAGCAATAATTATATGACAGAATATGTGTAATATCTGTGCTACAACGACACCCTTTACTGCCCAAGTAAGCGATGCCCATTGAGACGGCTGCCAGATTAACCTAGCCTAACAAAACCTAACCTAATCTAAGTATGTGTGAAATATCATCGAAATTTTGTATTCGTTTGAAAGGCATGTTGATGTTATTTTGTGTGGAATACACCATTTTTCAATTTTTTGCCACACCTTCTCTGGTTGGGGCTCATTCGATATGTGCAATTTTACATGAGTCTGGAGAATAAATCAAGGCAAGGGTTATGTTGGCTTTGAGAATCGCTGTGGTTTGTGGCTTATTCGCACACATCTGCATCTTAAGAAAATCTCTCAAGAAAAAATCTAACGGTGTCATATCGAACGATTTTGGTGGCCAGTGCCCATCACTTCCATGTGAGATGACCATCCCCTCAAATCACTCGTGCAGAATATTAATGTGATGAATATCTAATTCTGCTAAAAGCACATGTCGCTGGTGTCCATACCATTCAATTTAGGACAACAGCAGTTGGTAATCAGCGATCTATAAAGCTCGCCGTTAATAGTGATGGTCTAGCCAACGTCGATCTCAAAGGAATTAGGACCATTGACGCTGCCAGCCCAAAATCCACGTATTCAACCAGAAATTGGCTTCTCTGAATATGATTTTTCGATGAAAATTTCGAGCCATTTTATTAAACAAATTTATTATTTGTATCTGTTGTCAAATGCTAACCGATGTACCTACAACAAGATGTCCGCTGTCAACTGTCAAGTTCGGAAGTCTCTGTTGGAAGAACTTTTGGTTGTAAAAAGGAAAAATCTAAATACACAGGTCATGTAGAAAGACTTAGTTATTCAGTTGCAGGCATTTGGCAGGTGGGTGTGGTTTTAATTTTATGACAAGAAAAATAATAATCAGGTGGTTATGAATACAAATAAATTAGAAAAACATTTTGAAAAGAGTTTTAAAATTAATTAAAGACAAAAAGAAAAAGTGTAGAAAGTTTGATTCTGGCAAAATTTATAATTTTGTAGTTTTTTATTCTCTTATAAGTCCACAGCACGTGATATGCATACACATGTTTATTTCTGGAATGCAATAATCCTTCACTGCGTCCAAGTTTGTGCTCCCATTATTCATTATCATTGTCAAAGAAACTAAAGAATCTGCACCTTTACTGTACATCATTATTGAGTCTTTAGTGTCCTGTTAAAAGGCTGGTGACAAATCTCTTGTTATAGTTGTACTCAAAATAACTTAATACTCCTACTATTCTATTTATTCTAATAAGCATTTATCCTCTCTTCCCCTACAAGCATACGACAGAATAGTTCTGGCTATATCAATGGCGTGAAAACCCCTCTCCATATTGCAGTGAATTCCCACGCAACGTGACGTGCTGAATTTTCCCATTATAACTCTCACCGCTTTCCAAGACAGTTCCACATTATTTTCGAGTTAATCACATAAGAACCGAGTGGTCAGATAGCGGCCAGATTGTTAGATAGTATTGCGATGTATTGTCTTTTGTACTTTCTGCCCAGGTTGAATTGAGCATATCTTTCGATGGCATAGATTTCAGCTTCAGATATAACCACGAGTTTTTTCATGTGTCCGAAACATTTCATCCTGTTCCAATATCTGTTTTCGACCCATTTATGTACTAGAGAATGGTCCCTCTTTTGAAGGAGTACAAAGTCTCTAGTCGCCGTAGGTTCTGAGCCACAGTTTAAACTCCACGCCAGACAAAAACGAAAGATGAAAAAAATATTTTTTCGGTAACTTCCTCTCAGCAGACTTCTGGTAAAAACTCAAAAATCTGTCGTTCGGAATCGACTTTAAACTGTAGGTACCTCCACTCCTGTGTCTTTGATGTTTAGCTGATTAACAAATCAGATGTTTGAAACAAAAAATTCTGTCAGCATGGCTCGATAGTGCAAGCCATTCACCGTAGCGATATTCGCGCCATTTGCAGTAACGAAACTTGCTCACTAAGAACGAAATAAGAAGCGATAATACCCTTCACTTTAAGTGGAAAAAATTTTGCTTGCTTACGTGGCCATTTAATTAGAAGTGAGCTTTTTCGCTAAAGATAAATCTTTGATAATAAATGCTCATCTTCGACAAGTTTCAAGTGAGCCAAATCGATGAAATTATCAAACAATGTTACGTACATCCTTACATAAAATTGTCCACATAGTCGAAGAAGAAATGCCAACAAGTTATGAATTGATGTCGAATATCGCCATTTCAGCTAACGACCTCGCACTATAGCAGTAATATTCTCTTTAGCGTGAACATTTCTTCGCCTTGTTGAGGATCTTGCATCCAGAAGAGTACGAAAACTACTCGAATTGACGATCTATTATGTTGATCGTAATGGCGACGAAGTGCTCTATGGAAATCGTGTATAGTTTTTATTGCAAACTGACAAACCATATACTGAACAGAAACGTCAACACAATTTCACCAATCTCTGCTATCAAACCATAGTTATCGGTATCGATAGTTCTCATAAACTATTATCTTTCTGAGCTGATGTAATATGATCTAATCGCTCAATTTTCAACCTTCCGTCCTTATTTTGAGAATACTAATCTAATAATCTATGGTTGTAGAAGTAAATTTTCTTTACAACGTAAATATCTCTTGTAGGACTACATGATGTTGTTCATTAATAATTTATTTTTGCTGAAATCTAAAAATAAATTCAATTTCTTTTCTTGCCTTACCCGCTTGATGTACCTTAAATTTATATCATAAATCCTACGCATTTTTATGTGGGTTTCATTTGTGTTCTATTTTATTTTTATTGGCTTGTAATTCTAAAAATAAATTTTTTTATGTCTGCCTTCATTCCAAAAATATAAAAAAGTGAAAAAAGAGAAAGGAGAACCTAAATTTGCTTGTATTTCTGACGTTTTAATGTTGTCTGTACACGTATTGCGCTGTGTGTCCTTTTCAGTTTTTGGTACTCTCATTGGTATTGTAAACGTTTGCCTTTTTGGGGAATTTTATGTTTTACGTAGAAAGTTATACGAATTTTGAAGTTTTGTTTTTCATAACGTTAAGGAAACAGTTTCCTTTGCGTGTTTCAAGACAAATAATATTTGAAAATGTTTGTTTCTTTTTTTTCCACAGTTGGCAAAGTTTTCCAAATTATAGAAGACTATCTAGAGATTATTATAATAGAGACATTTAAAAAACAAGGTGACTCTTTGAGTTAGTCTCAAAAATTACTGTTAGAAAATCTTGAATCGTCAGAGAAAATCTGCGTAGAAATATTTTTTTACATTTCGCTTTTATCGAGATGTCTGCCCTGGGGTGTGAACCAAGGAGGCATGTCTAATAAGCCGTACTACATCTAACTCTGTTATATAGTACAACTGTTATGTATCGAGTGAGCCATCTATCGGTTTAAACTTGAACCATCGGTTATTTCGAATCTGGCAATAATTATGTCATTCTATTCTGTCGCCGTGGGCTAGTAGGTAGTGTGTTGGCTTATTAGACGTGAGGCCTCGGTTCAAACCCCAGGTCAGGCATCTCCAACTAGACAAAATATGAAAAGATATTTCTTCGGCGACTTCCTCTCAGTAGATTTCTGGCAAAAAACTCTGAAACTAAATAAAATTGCCATGAAAAGTCCCCGATATCTCAGACACACTTACTTACGTAGTTACTTAATAGATCATTACAACACTTTAATCAGGATTACGACCAAGCTTTTTAAGGATAGGAAGCCTGATAGTCCTTCGCAGTTTCTCAAGTAAGGCTAATTGATCTGAAGGATATCTTTTTCGTCACTTGTCCTTCGCTTTTTGTACACATTCCAGAGATAGACTTCTGTAAAATTTGGGCTTTGATTAAGAAAAAAATAAAAACATAAACACACTTTGCTAAAAAGAAAACTATAGTTTACAGATTTTAATTAAAATTTTTTTTTATTTTATTTTCATGTTCTAGACAAGAAATCACCACCAACATCCAATTGGCCTGTTTAACTCAACGAATTTGGTTATTAATCTCGAATATATGCCATGGCTTACTAGCTGGTCTAGCATTGGCACACTTACTATTCGTCTTAAGCACACATCCCATGGAATGGTCCAAAGCATTGAGTAGTCTTGCGGGCGAGACAACTTCAGTGGAGCCTACAATAGCAACACCTATAATAATTGCCAATGAGAATACCGCTACGGACGACGTAACAGCTACAGTGGGTCCGCCGCATGTTAAAGCTGAATATGCCTCATTTGCCAACTACTACATAAACGCATTCTATTGTTTGGCCATTATATGTATGGTGTCCGTTTTGGATCGGTAAGTACTATTATCCTTCCTCTAAACAAATTAGTTTTTCTTTTTACCCATACACGTACATTAGAAACCTTCATTGGTTACTACTGTATAGAAAATCCTTTGTTTTGTTTATGGCCTTTGATTATCATTGTAAATCCTTTTGATTTTGTTGGTTTTTTTCAGTTCTTTTTCTATAGTTTTTTTTTCTAGGTTTTTTCCATTCCAATCCACAAAAGATTGTAATTGTTTTCTATTCACTTAATATGACCTTAGCGTGCTGAAAAGTATTTTAATTGTCTTATAGAGGAAGAAGAATTTGAAAAAGGTTTCGTAGACTTAGGAACACATTGACCTCAAATATAATTTATTATTATTGTTGTTGTGTGTGTATTGACTATATGCGATAGTCTTCTTGACTAACAAGGTTGGATTTGTTGAGAATAGAATAAAAAAAGATACGTTTAACTGGGTTAATCATTTATTTGAAAGAAATACAATGTTTTTTAAATTCAATTTTCTTAAGTAAATTAACTTTAAAGATTCGCACTATGGGCTGTTAGGGTAAAAATCAAATGCAACTTTAATTAAGGGCTTTTTAACGTTATTTAGTACCCTTAAGAATTTCGGGGTATTGGAATGAGAGTTTTCATTGACATTGATATATCGGTTGTATATTTTTTATATGCATGATAAATATCGACGTCGATAACTATCAGTTGAGATTAGAGAATGTGTTAACATTTCTGTTCAGTAAAGTTTGACAAATAACCAATAACTGTTTAAAGCCAGAACAATGCTCCCACATTGTAGAATCTATACCATCAACAAGACAAAGAAATAGTGCAAAATATCAATTCGTTATCGTTGATCTTTGAACTTCGACAACGTCTTGGTTTACGTGACTGTAACATAGAGCTTGTAAAAGAATTTATATTTCACGAGCATCGTTTGTTTAGCTAACTTATTTACTTACAACCTATTAGGCAGGAATATGACCTATTTGCTCACACTTCTTACGATGTGTGTGTTAATGCATGAGAGACGCGACATACATTTGAATGTCGACTTCAAATGTCAATTTTTTTAAAAAAAACTTTTTCATGACAATTTTATTTACTCTCACAATTTTTGCCAGAAATCTGTTGAGAGGCAGTCACCGAGAAAATAATTGTTCAAATTTCGCTTTGTTGGAGATATCTGACCTGGAGTCTCAAGTCTAATAAGCCAACTCACTATCTACTAGATTACGGCAACTGCAAGCACTATTGTATATTGTAGCATTATTGCTAGTTGGGCTCATATGAATCTGGCCAAAGATAAGCCATTTCATCAAAGAATTGTGTTTAGCGTTGAGACTTATTTCTGGTTAAATGGATCAAATCCAATCCTCAAGCCGTTAACGAATTATTTAATTATTTGATGGAATTTCGTGGTCATATTCCCAGTCATTCCGGCTGTACCAGACATTTGCTCGTTGTGGATGCATATGTTTCTCATGCGGATTTTTTCACCACAAAAGTCGAAATTTGTATGACTTCACTAAGCAATGCGGATGAAATGCGATCCATTGGGAAGGCTGACTTCTTTTTCGAAAAACTATGCTTCATTACCCATTGAATGAATAGTTGGCGTTTTCCAATGCCTTCTGATTTAAGCTCTCGAGTAAGTTGAATTTTTCTCGCTGAGAGCTGCTTTGTTGTATTTGAAGTTATCGAGAGCAATACGGAATTGTCGTGATTGGCACTGGATTCTTAGTCTGTTATACGTGAAACTTTGATTTGACAGCAAAGTAAAAATCATTTTATATTAGTGCCTTGTTACATTAGGTATTTCTGCGTTAATGCAACGAATAAAGTCGACCAAATGACTTTTGACTTGTGTTGACCACTTTGATATCTAGCAACTGATATTTTCGTAGTCGCCGTAATCTAGTAGGTAGTGTGTTGGCTTATTAGACAAGTAGCCGCGGTTCAAATCTCCAGTCAGACACAAAAACGAAAAATAAAAAAATATATCTTCGGCGACTTCCTCTCTAAGTGATTTGTGTCAAAAACTCTGAAAGTAAATAAAATTGACATGAAAAGTTTCTCAAAAATCTGTCACACGGAGTCGACTGTAGGTCCCGCCACTCATGTATAAAATTAACACACACAACGTGAGTGGTGTTGAGAAGCTAGGCCGTAATCCTGACTGAAGGGTTGTAATGGCAAAAAAAATATGTATGTATGTACAGCAAATACAATACATGTCACAGTACTGATAGTGTCAACCTGATGCATTGTTTGTTTTGCCCCGAACCCGTGGTCAAAACCCGAGATTAGGCATCTCGAACAAAAGGAAATATGAAAAAATATTTCTTTGGCAACTTCCTCTCAGCAGCTTTATGTCAAAAACTCTGAGAGTAAATAAAATATCCATTAAAAGTTCCTCACAAATTTATCAATTGGACACGACTTCCAACTGAAGGTTCCTTGCATAAAATTAACACACACAACATAGGTGGTGTAAGAAGCCAGGTTGTAACCCCGACTAAAGGTTTGTAAACAAGCTGAAACTGTGTTTGTATTCTTTTGACAAATTTAGTTAATATTGCTATTGATTTTGAGTAAAGAATTCTAAACAGCTAATCTGGATAGACTAAACATCTTCCCATATGAGAATATTTTTCCATCAAACCCTGAACTTTTATGTCGCAAGAAGATATCAAATGTTAAACAGATTCTCTCAAATGCTTTGTTTTGAGTTTTTATGCAATTTATTCGTGTAACATTTGACATTTAAAAGAGTGATATATTTGTTGTTGTTGTTATACAACATAAAAAAATAAGAATAATGATATTACAAGTAAAGAACTAACAACAGCTCCTATACCACTATACCAGTCAACCTACCACTATAGCCAGCCAACAAACTAACCAACCATCCATCATTGTGGCCCATCGTGTCTGTCGGCACCACCTCAGATATAAACAATTTTATAAAAAAAGGATATTTTTCCACTTGTTTTTGTTTTTTCGTTTTGTTGTTGTTGTTTTTTTTTAAATATTCTCTTTGAGGATTTTTATTTCAGTTCTCTTTTCTTCTCTTGTTGTACTGTTGTTGTTGTTGTTTTGCTTTTGGGGTTATTTGATATAAACCTGTGACATTTACAGTTAAATGCAAAATATAAAAGAAAACGGATAAGGAAACTGTAGTTGTCCTTTGCAGCTGTGGGAGTGGAGTGCAGAGAGTGTATCTGTTGCAGAATGCTACTCGTGGTATAATTTTTTTCTCTTTTTTTATGTTTTTTTTTTTTAAATATTTTATTTATTCTTTTGTTTTCCTTTTTTAAATAAGCGTGTTAAGTTCACACAACATTAAAACTAAAACTGAATGGAATGAATTTAAATAGAAAGGAAAATGGAAAAAGAGAAAGAGAAAGAGAGAGCGGGAGGTAATGAGAGATGAAAATAACATGTCAAATACATTAATTTTAAATGCTAAGGCGTTGAAGACAATGGCGAAGTATTTTTCTGAGATTCTGCAGCCGGGACAATAGTTAAGTGCTTTCGTGTTAACGACATGGAAAATTTACGAACGCATTTACTTTTAAAAGATTTATGCTTTGCCTACCAAAGAAGAAGAAGAAAATTTTGTTGAAGATACATCTGCCACTCGGGGCGCTTCACCAGTGTCTCTCTGGTGTGGGTACCCGGGCACAGTGGAATTCTGGAAAACTGCAGGGCCGACGAGCTCGCCGGAGCTGGTGCGCTCCTTCCGGAATCCTCTTCTGTTGAATTGGGTATGCCACTTGCCTCGGTCAAGTTGACCATTGCGCGGAGGTTATTTCGGGACGCCAACCTATCCTGGGTCAATGAGGAGTCCTGCTCCACCGCTAGACTCACCTGGCCCAAGATGGATAGAAGGCGTACCAAGCGATTACTTGGTCTTGGTCCTGATGTCATCTCGACTACAGTGGCCGTGCTTACAGGTCATTGCGTCATGAGTAGACACGCGGAAAGAATGAGGCTCTCTTTCAACGACTTCTGGATGCAGGTCCACTGAGGAAGAGGAGACTGTTGTTCACTTTCTTTGCCAGTGCCCGTCTCTTGCTAGGTGTAGATATAGGTTATTTTTCACCTCATTCTTTGTTAGCTTAACGGAGCTATCATCTATTGACATCAAGGATATAGTTTCGTTCATCAAGCTTTCTGGCTGGTTTTCCAGTGCGGGGCCCTTGCGCTGACCAACTTCTTCCTTTTCCCTGATTTTGGTGGAACTTGGTTAGTACAGGGACTGCGTTCACCCGTGGCGTCACAACGGGCTGCTATGTATGCTCAAGTGAGCTTTGTGATATCAGAGCTACCACTCCGACCTAACCTAACCTAACCTACATCTGCCAAATTAGTTGTCAATTATTCAATCGATTTTGCTAAATCACCACGGACGACTATAGACAATGACTTGTGTTCGCTAAATGGATTCTGGAGTAGTTGGTAACTGACTTTAATTTACATCAAAAAATCATCTTCAGCTCAGAGGCTGAATGAGTTATTGATTGTATAAGAATACCAATCCACATGAGATCCAAGAGCGTTCAATGCATTTTGAAAAAGTCGTCGTTTGGTATGAATTTGGTTCTGGCAATGTCGTCGGTCAATATTTCTTTGAAACGATATCCACCAGGTCATTACTGTCAACGGTCAATGCTTATCAACTTCCTTACGCCTGGATGATATGATCTGGACACCAATGAAATGACGTTGAAATAGAACAGCGCTACGTTACTCACAGCTCACGTCGCATTCTGGATATTCTGCACGAACGATTTGAGTGCATGGGCATGAACTGTTTACCGAGATCGTACGCTTTGATCCCTTAAGACCTTAAGACCCTTAAGAAGTTTCCTTATTTCGCATGCATGTGTGAATACTATAGCTACAAACTATAGCGGTTCTAAAAGCCAAATTCAGGCTAGTTCATGTGCTTCATTCATGGTAAATTTGACATTTATGATATTCTCGTTCCAGAGAAGCCGTTATGTTTGCTGCGTGTCAATCGTCAAACGATTTGCTCTTTTTCCAAGAATAGTTCGTCTTCCGTGAAATTGTATACGCTGCGGGTTCTCGTGTAGGAAGCAACATCGTAGAGCTTTCGCAGAGTGCTTGAAGCCTAGGTGGAGGTTGAGGACTCTGGGCAGGGGCTTCTTCGAGGGGTTGAGCTCTTTGTCGAGTGCCGACATTAAGGCTCTACATAGATTCATTAGAAGTTTGAGCTGGTTGAGAAGTGCTAGGGCTTCAATGGTAAAGTCGCACTTTCTTTCTCCTTTATTATCCTTTCTTTCTCTCCTTTAGGACGTATCACAATAAGTCAATTTGGCCTCAGAGTATTGTACTTGTCCTAATGGCGAGTACACATACTCTAACCTGAACCTACTTATAAATTTATAAGAGCAATAAAACTTATGTTGAAAATTTACTTCGATCGATAGGAGTTCAATTCTATTCCAATGTTGTCACAGTTTTCCTGAAATTCTTCTTTATTTCCCGAAACTAAGTTCCTTTGTTCCTATGTGTGATGAACAATTTTGTTGGGCAAAAAGTGCGATTCAGCAGAAGCTTGAGAAAAACCAATAGAGATGACGGTTGCTACGGGAGAGACTGAATAGAATTACAAAAAGAAAAAAGGGTGTGTATCTGATTTAAATGGGATCTTTCTAACAACACCAAATGAAGCCTTAAGGTTAGGCGGTTTTGTACATTCAATATGTAGTAATTATAGAGTGGATGAAATAGTTTTATATCGTTGTATAGATAGTAAGGGTTGTGACATGAGATCATAATCTACGTAAACTTGGTATTCTTCGCTCGTTTTAATGGCAGGTTCATCACGTCACATCATGAAAGATGCATGCAATATTGGTAGGCACTTGTATGGCATTCATCGAACAATTCCGATTCTCAAGGCATGACCATAGGTACTCCCTCAGGTGGCTTCTGCAGGAGTTGGTCTAATGGGGAGGTTATCTATCACCTCATGTGCTAGTACCTTCTTCTTGTCAATAAGAGGCGGAATTTCTTAACATCGCATTTTCTGTTATCCTTGACTTCATTCTGCAATGTAAAGATTGCTGCAAATATTAAGATTTGTTTTGTATGTTTGTTTTGGTTTCCTGTAAAGAGTGTTGGATCCTTGATTTGGATGCTAATTTTTACCTTTCGATTTAAAGAATGTTCGTGACCTAACCTAGCCCTAGCCTAACCTGTCACACCATACATAATAAAAGCAATAAACTTTAAAATTCGTTTAAAATAATGTAATTTAATAACTTTTAGTAGTACCTGACATTTAAATGTGACATTCATTTGCCAATTGCTTAGTGAACAAATAAAGACGGAACTAAAAAATAACACGCACTTGCTTATACTTGTTTGCTAAAGTATACATGTGTGCAATTAATTATAATACTTTTCTAAAGTATACTTCTAGGTTAGTAACACAACAAATTTTAAGTGTTATTCAAATAAGAGAACACATATACACACTTGTGCACACAGAAGTACGAAAATAACCCCCACATACATAAATTGACATTGACATCTTATTAAATGATAAGAACAAAAAAAGAATTCGTCACAAAAAAAAAATAAAAAGATTTTAAAAATATTTCCACATTCGTTTTACAAAATTAAATAGAAAAACAACATATCCAACCATACAACTGAAATAACTTGTTTTAAATAAAAAATGTAGCATACTTTTAGACATGTAGCCTAAATTAGATAACATGTTAAATCTAGACCTGGTATATAAATTAAATTTACATGTTGTATTATAAATGAACATGTATTTGTATTTGTTTCTAATGTCTATATTTAAATATCATTTCAAGGAAATGTGTTGAGGCGTGTTATTTTCACAGCTAAATTTGTTTAATAAAATTAAGGTATACATTTGGGGGTTATGAAATAAATATAAATTTGTGTATATCATCAGGTTAGGTGTTGTGTAAAATATTTCGTTTAAATTTTATTTGACTTTAAGCCGATGTTTATGAAAATTAAAGAGTTTCTCAAGTTAGTTTGCTTGGAACCTATCGTTTCGATAAAAAGGAGGTGTCACACATGAAGAAAGGTACAATTTCTGCAATTTCTAAGTATCTTCTAAGAGATGGCCTGTATTTGATAGGCGATCTGTGGATAAAAGATTTTGTTTCTCTTCATGGAGGTAGCCATGTCTTGTTATATTCGGAGCACGTCCATGTTATTTATTCAATTTCGCTCGATATTGTAAATAGTCGATGCGATCACGGTGCTAGATTAGATGATTAGTGGAACGAGAATACTGGAATATTTCTAAGATTCATGTTTTTAGTCTGAATTTTTGTTCAAACAGGTATTGGTTGGCATATTGATTCACATTACAGGCGCTCACATCGATTATGTATAAGGCATGGTAGAAGAAAGGAAAACTATGGATTCCTCTTCCTATTGTCCTCATTACAGTTGACTGGACAACAAATTTTTGGTATAAGGCCAGAATCGCACGTAAGGGCAGTAGCAGAAAGAATCTTGAGGTGCCCAAGATATGAAAATTGTTAAGAATTTTCTAGCTGCATATAAACAAATAAGTATTGCTTTACAAACAAATAAACTTTCTGTCTAATAGATGACCTAAGAATCTATTGCCTAATGCGTTAAGTTCGATCAAAGTTAGCGCTAAAATTGTTGCATTCCAACCCTTTCCCTAATGATCAATACTTATTTAATTAGCCATTAAGAATCCGTTTACCGGATTCAGCCTGTTTTTATACATTCTTCCAGACACGTCTGCTTCTTGCGCGCCTTCTCCTTGTATTTACCCCAGCCGATGACAGGACTTCATTGTGCTCTATGCCAGCTTTCGCTAATAACCGCCTCAAATACATGTCTTGCCGGAGCATCCTCTTCCATCCAAAGGATATAGCCGAGACAGCGTAATCGCTGGATGTAAATGTGCTACACAATGACTAGCTAATACAGCTTATGTATTATATAATGGAAATGGGCTGAGAATCTTACGTCGAATTTTTCTCTTACGTGCAAGGCTACTTAATCGGTACTTAATATCGTGCCTTATTCTGCATCAAAGCCAAGATCGGCGAGGGTGAGCGACTTAAAAAGTATAAGTTACGTAGTACGAGAGATGTCTCTGATATTCAATTGTCTATTTAGATTGTGTTAGCATCTGTTGGCAAAAGTGATCCTACGCTTGGTCCCCAGTCTGACACGTTTTTATTGTTGGTAACGTTTAAGGCAAGATAAATAAATTCACTGACATTATCGAAAATATAGTTATCGACCGTAATCTGGGATGCAGCCCATGTCCTTACTTGTCGATAACATAACATATACAACGATTTGTTCCCATTTACTACCAGACCCATCTTGGCACACATTCATTCAATAGCGCTAAAGGCAGCAGTAACATCTCGTATAATACGCCCATTAAAGTAAATGACGTCGGCATATGGAGATTTATGTAAAGAATAATGCTATTGCGATACATTACGAACTTCTGGGGAACACTGTTTATGGCAAAATTGGTGACATGAAAGGGGATGGTCATGTCTGTAACCCCACACGGTGTCAAAAGGTTCGAAGAGTTTCATTTCTTTTTTCTGACCTGACTGCCCAGCAGGAATACCATTTTCATTGCTGCAAAAACACGATGCCTCGAAGCTATCGAAGTTTGGCTTATAACCGTCAAAAAGATGGTTAGTGTCCGTTTGTGTTTCATAGGCCATCTCGACGGTTTGACGTAATGTTTTGATCTGGTTGACCGATGGTGGCCTTACCAGGTTTAAAGCCGCACTGATAAGGTCACTTCTGGAAGGTCTGATGCGAGACTCAGATGTTGTCTCAGAGACTCAGATGCTGATCTTACTCTTTAGCGATTGCGAAAAAACTTGTAAAAAATAGCGATGTTCGAACTTAACATAACCTTGAAACCTTGACCGTTACTTTGGTTCTATTGTGGTCCTAGCCTCATCTTTATTTAATGTTAGGAATACTTTTGATATAAATGTTTTCTTTATTAAAAATAATTTCACTTGACCTTTCTTAATTTAATTGGTATGAGAGGCGTTCTTAGGAAATAAAGTAAAATTTTATGTATGAAGGATTTAAAAGTCGGCCCCATCTCTGTAAATTGTTTTCTTATTTTTTTTCCCGGTTTGATTATTATTCCATTATAAATGTGGGCAGTAGCATTTTAAATGTCATTTACATTTAAATGTAAACGAGTTGATTTTATAGTCGAAATATTGTATACATTTGAAATGTCAATGAAATGGAAATTATTTTTTATTTTTTTTTATTCTTTATCATTAAATTTAAATCCCTCGTAAATGTCAATCAAAATATATGAAATACAATATGGCGTAAAGAAGGGAATTTAAATTTATTTATTGTATGGATATATGGTTGGTTAGGTGAAGTGCAAATGGTCCATTAAATGGTGTGCTAATTGCCCATAATTTGTGTGTTAATATTCCTAAACAACATGCAAATAAAATTTCAAAAATTCATGTATTTTTTAACAGGCATTTGAATTTTTAATATTTATTTCGTTTTTTTTTCTTCTTTTCAGCATGGATATTTGTCGTTGGAATTTATCGAATGCATCCGAATTGATATCATTTCGTTGGCTAATTATAGCAATGATATATATAGCGACAATAATCTTAACAATCTGTTCCGATAATATAGATGATAAATTATATTTTAATAATAATGCAAATTTAACGTTAACACAGGAAGAAATGGTAAGTTCAAGTTTTTATTATTAAGCAACTTAAATTGAAAGACCAAAAACAAATAAAATATGTTTAAGATATACTTCAAAAAATTTTATTTTAAATTCTTCCCTTAAATATGCTAGAAACTTTACTTATCCTATAAGTATGCTTGAATTGTCGTTTATTTATTTACTGTATGATCATCAAATTTATTTCAAATATTAGTCAATATTTTGAATAAAGGATCGTTTACTCACTAACTATTCTAGTTCGTTTTCTATTCATATTCTACTGGTATTTTCTTGATAATGGCGAAAAATGTGTCATGTTAGGCTTAAAAGCCAGCTAGGATGGTGCAATCCTATTCTCTTCAAGCAGCCGGACAAGATCTAAAATTTTTCGGTAGAGTTAGCTGCCTCACCAAGCACAGCTTACTTGGATCATATACGGTTTCGTAGTAATACCGATATTAACAATGCATACATACATACATAATTGGTCATTACAACCCTTCAGTCAGGATTACGACCTAGCTTCTCACACTACTTATGTTGTGTGTGTTAATTTTATCCATGAATAGCGGGACCTACAGTTTAAAATTGACTCCGAACGACAGATCTTTTGAGAAACTTTTCATGGTAATTTTATTTTCTCTCCTATTTGGTATCTCTCAACCATCCCGACAGTCTTATGAACTTTGGCAATATATGTTTTGTCACTAAATTCTGGGTATCCAAGGCTTCTTAGTCTCAGGTGCCCTAGCGCCGGACAATGGATAAGAAGATATTTTCCTCTTCTTCCTAAACGTTGTTGCCTCTGCAGAAGTCGTTATAAGGTATTCCCAGTATACTGACGTGAACTCCAAAAGGCCGTGTTCTGTTATCACTGCTATGAGGTTCCTTGCTCTCTGCAGAGGAATGGCAATCTAATATAGGAATTTATTTGAATTTTCCGTGGTAACAGCTTTAGCATGTGCGTCGGTCTTGTTATTCGATGTCCCCGTTTCTAGGAACTCAAATTAGCGAAACCGTATATAGAAGGCTCATATAGACTCCAAGATTACTGTATCATTTTCCAGACAGAAGTAATGGTTACGTTCTAGGCGATAAAATTCCTTGAGAATGTTCTGATATACCCGTCCATGACAGCATGGCCATATCGATGTATACGATTGTTAATGAATATCAATTATTTCTCCTGGAATGATAGATTTTGTTTCTTGTTTATGTTTAAGTACCGTTGAAGACGCTGTAGTCTACTAGGTGGTGTGTTGACTTAATAGCCTTGAGACCGTGGTTCAACCCCAAGCTCAGACATCTAGAACAAAACGAAATATGAAATAACATTTCTTCGGTGACTTCCTTTCAGCAGTCTTCTGGCAAAAAAATCTGAGAGTTACACAAAATTGTTTCTCAAAAATATGTTGTGGTTCGGAGTCAACTCTAAAGGTTAAACTGTGTAAACCCATGTAAAAAATTACCACGCACCACATGGATGGTGTGAGAAGCTAGATCGTAATCGCGTCTAACGGGTTGTAATGACCAATTATGTAAGTAAATAACTAAGTCCCTTGACATAGAGATATAACTATGAATTGTGTTGTGCAAGTATTCGCCAAAAAGGGTAACACACAATAAAAGAGTTCCTTTGGTTATGATTAGACTGCAATAAAAATTTTTTTTGAAATATATTTTTTGTACTTTAAAGAAAATCTTCAAAATCTTTTTAAACTTGTATTCATAAAATTTTTTTTTTTACTTTTCAGCTCAGCAATAGCATCGTTTCAGTGTGGAGTAGTCTATCGGTAACGCGTAGTATTGGTGCTATTTGTGGTTGGATTATGATTGGCTTAACACCTCATGAAGATTATCTTTATGAACATTTATTAGATTTAACGCGTTACCAGATGACAAATAATTAAAAACGAACAAAACCAAATAAAACAATAATTCAGTAATGGAAATATTTATACAAAAAATTAAAAAAAAAGAAAAATATAGTAATATAGGCTAAGAAAATATATTAATTTTAAGTGATTAAATGTAAGAGAAATGAAATATTATTTTAAAGCATATGTACGAAAAACTATTATTTGAAAAAATTTATAACATATATTAGGGAGTTTAATATGGTATTAAAGCGCTAATGTATGCTATAAACATTTTTTTGTAAGATCATGAATGTAAATATTGTTATATATTAAATAGTTTACTTTTATTTTAAATTATAAGAAATTTTTAAACACTTTTTTCCTTAATTTTTTACATTGAAATCTATGGTTCTTTAAAAAATGTCTTTTCCAGAAGTTCTAGATCTTTGCAAGCTTAGTCATATATATACTATATATGTATATGTATACCAGGTGTATCGGTATGAAATAAATTTTTAATTTTTATTGGGAAATTCAAAAACATTTTATTCAAAGTATTGGCCATTTTTCGCTACACATCTTTTCCATGCTTCAGGCAATTTGTGGATTTCACGCTAATGAAATTGTCAAACATTTTTTCGACTTCTTTGTAGGAATCAAAGTGTTTCTCAGTCAATACGTGTATGATTGATGAAAACAAATGGTAGTCAGAAGTCTCGTAAAGACACTGACTCAAACAAATGTCCATACATCTATACTTTTAATATTAAATGATGAAATGATTTTTCAGAGAAAATAAATCACTTTTTAAGGGGAAAGCATAATACATTGTACTTTTTATGGGGAAAGCATAATACATTTGATTTGAAATATTTCTTGCAATTTTCAGGCAGTTTGTTGACTCTTTGCCAATAAAACTGTTCGTAAAAATCAAAGTTCTGCTCAGCCAATATGTATCCAATTGAAGAGAAGAAATAAAAGAAAAAGTCTGGTAAATATGTCTCCCAGCCTAATGTTTTGGTTATACCCTGAACCGGTTTTGCTTTGGATTAGTGTGTCGCAAGATTACCACCTTGTCATGTCTTGCTGATTTTCCGATCAATGTATGTTTCAAATTGAACACTTGTTGCCGGTAGCAATCTATTTTAACGGTTTCATTAGGTTTTCCGAGCTCATGATACACCATACCTTTCTGTTTGCACCAGACACATTGCGTTGTCTTCCTACGGAATCGATCTTGTTTTGCAGCTAAAGTTAATGGTTGCCCCGGATTAACAAATGATTTTTATCGTTAAGGATTTTGAAAATAAGTCCTTTCTCATCGCCAGCAAGAATTCGATGCAAAACTGAAACAGAATTTCATAAGTGGTTTTTTGTTTTTCCATCTGTCTTTTATTCAATTCATGTGGTAGCCATTTTTTAGACAGATGATTCAGGTGACACCTATTTTCCACACATTTGGATCTTTCTAATAGCTTTTAAATGGTCAGGAATTGTTTGCTGAGTTCTGCTATTTATGTCTGACTCAAAATGTCATCTTCATCCAATATTGCTTACCATTTGGCGTCTTGAAATTTTTTTTGGTGGTCATATTTCATTTCTCTTATCAAAATTGTTATCTCTGAAGTGCTGAAATCATATTCTTCATGAGAATGATAGCCCTTTGATTCGAAAGCATTCGATACCACACTCTATCACGTTTCTTCAAATGGCAACAAAAAATTAATGCTTTCTGCAAGTCATAACTTTCTGACACAATATTCACCATCTTTAACACGATGACAAAAATATGGTGTTGGTTGTCCACTGATATGATGTATACTGAATAAGTGTGAGCTTGGTTCACAATAAATGCTCCCTATGGAAACATTTACACCTTAACGCTCACTTCATACCGGTACACCTGGCACATTCAAATAAAAATTAAAATTGTATATTTCGACTAATTTTTCCTTCTCGTCTCACTGTAAACACCAACTAGCGAGGGCTGGAGTATTTTTGTAAAATAATTTTTATTTGAAAAAAGAAAACAAAATTAATTTGAAAGTAATTTTAAACAAATAAGTCGCTATTATTTATTATATATTTTTCAATTATTTTAAATAACTGTAAATATTGCATATAAATAATGTTGATAAACTTAATAATAAATTAAACAATGGTAGTAAACAAATTATATATAAACGAAGCTTTAATTTTAAAGAAGAAAAAAAACAAAAGAATAAAAAATTCAATACAAAACCTATCCCTTAAAAGATCACTAACCTGAACAAAATTTTAATCAATGAACCCATAATTAAGCCAATACGAAATGAATTAAATGTAGACAATTTATAAAAAAATAAATGCCCTTCAAAGGCCGCTAGAAATCAAATTTTGATTTTAAATTAAACTTAAACAAAATTCTGTAACAAAATTTGTAGTTAAAAAAAAAACAAACAAATAAAATGAATTACAATAAAGTTTACTAATGTATAATTTTAGTATACAACCTGCTATAAAATTATGGGAAAAAAAATATAATTAGAAAAAAACTATACGTTTTCTTTTTTGTTTTAATTTCTTAGAAGGACATATCGCTTTATTAAAAATTTTAATTTCAACAATTTTCCATACTCTTATAAGAGAAAAAATATATTAAGTTTAACATACTTTAGGGATATGTATTTTATTATGATTTTAAAGCATACTTTAAGATGTTTCACAATGTAAACATCCATAACCTAAAGTGTGCCAAACTTAATAGTTTTTGTGACCTTTTTTTTAGTCAAAACAATTAAACATTTTTGTATTAAACTAAAGTAATTTGTTTTTTTTATAAATAAATTTTATATTTTTAATATAAACAAACCAGTATGAGAGAGCTCTTTGTATTTGAAAAAAAACCAAACTAATTTGAATAATAAAAAAAGTGAAACAAATTTATATAAAAACACAAAAATCGTAGACAATTAATGCTTGCTTCCCGTTTTGTATTAAAAATGAAAATGAAAAACGAAATTAAAATAATATTAATAATTTAAAAACATTAAAAAGATGATTGCAAAATATTTATAAATTTCTTTTATATAATGCATTACAAAATTAAAAAAGGAAACTTGTATATACAGTTGAATACTAAATTTTAATACACTTTTTGTATTTACAAAAAATTAAAAAAAAAGAAATTAAAAAGAAAAACAGAATTCTTCTTATTATTTAAAGCATAAATTAAGGGTTTTATAATATATTTAAGAGAACAAAATATACATTTAATATTTAGACTGTAAGTTTAATTTCATATTTTTTTTTTGCAAAATTAAGTAGTAAGAATTTATGTTTTCTAAATGAAGTGATAAAAAAATTAATTAAATTGTTATTATTATAATTATATTAAATTAATAATTAAGAACAAATTGTGGCATATTTTTAGGCTTAATTATTAAAAAATTTTAAATCATAAATTCCGTTTAAAATATTTTTATAAAATTTATTTTTATTTACATTGCAACAGATTGTTTTAAATACTTTTGAAATCCATTATACATCCTGGAGAGGTTTAATTTATAAGTAAAAAATACGGCCGAAATAGATAGATGTTTGAAGTGATGGTGTTATTAATTTATTTTTCTTAGTTTAGCATAAATTGATAGTCGCTATTCGTATTCCATCGCACAATTATTATATTTGGTTGGCATTTCTCATTTATGCCTGATAGTTTTTTGAAGGCCTGAATTATATTCAAATTACACGTTTTGTATATAACTTCTGGGTGCCCAGTGTCGAGTAGCAAAAGTGATAGTGTTGTTGTCGTTATTTTCTCATCCTTACAACTTCTTCAAAACTCGTTGAGAGGTATTCCCAGGCTTTGGTTTTCTTAGAAGAATTCTGGCTCAGGTTTATCACAAATTTTTTTCTGAAAAATTTATGTCCACATCCAGTCTCTCAAGTGGGTTTATTATTTTGCAAATGTGTGAAGTAAAGGAATGATGAGATCTGACGGCATTCCATCTATAAAAGTCCGTATAAAGTGATGTCTAAAACGTTAGATATGAATCGAGAGAAACAACTACCAACACCAAAAGCAACAAGTTACGATACAAGTACGCCATACCATATTCCACAAAAGACTCTGTCAAGAACTATAATTTTACTCTCACCAAATCTTTATATGGATTGGTTTCAACTTCCACAGAATAAAGCTAACAGATCTCTAGTAAAACGGTCCTTATGGAAACCGTTTTTCATGTCGCTAATCAGGTTGTTGAAGTCGCCGTTGTCTAGTAGGTGGTATGTTGACTCATTAGATATGATGCCATCGCAGACATAACGAAAATGAAAATATATTCCCTCGGCGACTTTCTTTCAGCAGATTTCTGTCAAAAAACTCTGAGAGTAAATAAAATTGCCATGAACAGTTTTTCAAAAAATCTGTCGTTACGGGACACTGTAGATTCTGCCACTCATATATAAAATTAGCGCACACAATATAAATGGTGTGAGGAACTAGGTCGTAATCCTGACGAAACGTTTGTAATGACGAGTTATTTATGTATGAATATTTTACGTAAAGGACTGAGAAATTTCATCGAGGTAATCCTGATGAAATGTGAATTGAAATACATTGTTAAAGAAGAACTACATTAACAATATATGTAATCGGTCATTGCAAAACATTTAGACAGGATTACGACCTAGCTTCTCACATCACTTTTATTGTGTGTGTTAAGTTTATATGTGAGTGACGGGACCTACAGTTTAAAGTCGATTTTGAACTTTGAAGTACACTAACAAGCAGTATCTAAGTGCCCGTCATATATAAAATTTTAACTAAAAACTCTACAGGAATTATACAAGAGAAGAGCCAACCTTAAGAGAAATTTAAAATTGTATCTAGTCTTTCAATTTATTTCTAAACTTAAAATTTTTTTTATTCTTTCTTTATTTATTCAATAAAATAATTTCCATTCATAGCAATATTTTAAATTAGTTTAAGTATAAAATAATAATCTGTCTTATGAAAAAATTATATTTAATTGATTATATAAAATTGATTTTAAATGCAAAAATGACAACAACAAAAACATAAAATTAAACGTTTATTATAGAACTTTTGTGAAAGAAAACACAATAAAAATAAAAAATTACAAAACCTATATAAAAAAAAACGAGTAAAAAATTTTAAAAAAACTTATATATGAGACTTAATTTATGCAATAATAATATAGCCAAGGAAATTATAATTTAAGAAAAGAAAAACAATATAAATAAATAAAATCCAATAAAAAATTAATTATAAGTAAACAATATAAAGCATACAATGGTTTAAGAACTTTATAAATACATATAATACACGTAATAAATAATCTGTTGTAATATTGTATTATAGAACTTATATATATGAAAAGCTAAAATAAAATATAAAAAAAAAACAAAAATGAAAAATGAAAATTAAAAATTATATAAAAGAAAATATATATCTAAACTTGTATAAATAAAAATAAATGAGAAAATATATATACATATAAATATTATGCAAACATGTTATATAAATTGTATTTTCATTATTCGATTAAGAGTATTCAAGAAGGCGTAAGTAAATCATACACGAGTCGGCTTGGCATATAATTTTTGGTATTTTTTTTCTAAATCTCTTTACTAGTTTAAGAAATATTCTAAATATCTTGGCTACATTTATTATGGTTCCTGTAAAGACATTGACTCAAATAGTTATCCGTACATTTATGCATATTGCTATGAAATCAGCATTTTTCTCTGAAAATAAACCACTTTTTAATGGAAAAACATAGGGTGGACAATTTAAAAGTTTAAATTTAAAAATGCAATGAAACAAAAATGGTTTGAAATTTTGCCGAACTTATGTTTTTTGTTGTTAAATACAATTGTTCAGATTAGAAACGGAATATTATTTCATTCACATGGCAGCCGCGGCTGTTTTCACTGTACCTCATTCGATCAGACCAATTTTCGTGCATTTTTCGAGCGTATAAGGTCGTATCTCAGCAATGGCATAACAAATGTTGGCCTTCAACTGCTCAATTGTCTCTGGTTTGTTGGCCTAACGGCGCCCCACAGACAAAAGTCCAATGGTGTCAAATCACAGCTTCTTTGCGGCCAATTGACATCACCATCTCGGCTAATTAAACGACCATGAAACGTTTGACCCAATAAATCGATTGTGGCATGAGATGTGTGGCAAGTTGCACCATCCTGTGCAAACATTGTTTTGCTTATTAACGTAACGAAAAGATTATTTTTTTAGCAAAAGTGTCATCATCGTACAGTTTGTCGTTGGCCCAATAAATCCCAACGTCGCTCAAGCGTAAATCGATTCATTACGTTCAGTTTAGATAATAAACTGAATTTTGGAACCGAATAGAATGACAAAGTATTGTCAGATTCGAAATAAGCGATGGTTCAAGTTGAAGCCGATAGATGACCCACCCTATATAAAACATTTTATTTAAAGTATTTCTTTCATTTTTCAGGCGGTTTGTTGACTCCGCACCAATAAAATTTTTCGTCTTTTGAAGCAAACCACTTAGCAACCCAATTTTCGATTACTCAGGTAATGCGTGTTCTATTGATCAGAAGAAATAAAAGATAGAAGCCTAGTAAGAATGGCGGGTGTGATAAGAGGCTTCCAGCCTAATATTTTGATTGTACACTGAACCGGTTTCAGTGGTTCGAGGTGCATCACACGAGGCACGCACACAAAGCGAAATCGATCAGGTTTTCTGCCAAAATGGATGGTTGTACCAGAGTAAGTCATGATTTTCTTCCATTTAGGATTCTGAAAATAAATTCAATTTTCATCGACGGTAATAATTCATTGCAACACTGATTTTCTGATGTGTCTTTGAAGCAATATTTCACAATTCATGTGACACTCGAATGAGTGTCCTTTTCCATAGCTTTTTAACCTTCAGAAAACGTTCGTTTTGAAACATTTAACATTTCTGCCATTTGCTTCTGACAGAAAAGTATAATTTTCATCCAATATTCAATTCAATTCGACTTCTTCAAACTTTTTTGATGACGATGAAAAAAATGTAGTTTTCGTTATCCACTGATATATATATATATATATATATATGTATGTGTACTCTACTGAATACTTATAACAGATATCGCCGCTATCAAAAAAAGAAAAAAATTATGGCTGGTGCTCTACGTCCTTCAGTTCTTACATTAAAATCGATATCTATGAACCGTTGAAACCCTCTTCTGCATGTTGCTTCTGGTAGAGCATCATTATCTTATGTCTTGAAAATTATTTTATTCAGTTCAATCCCTAGGTCAAACATCTCGAACAAAACAAATTATGAAAAGAAAATATTTACTTACGTGACTTCCTCTCAGCAGTCTTAAGTGAGATAAAATTAACATGCAAAGTTTCTGAGATCTGTCGTTCGGTGTCGACGTTTACTGAAGGTACCGCTGACACTCATGAATAAAATTAACACACACAATATGAGTGACGTGAGAAGATAGGTTGTAATCCTGACTAAAGATTGTTGTTGTTTTCTAATTCTGTCGGGCAACCTTATTCATAAGTATGTATTGTATTAAAATTTTCTGGTTTGTGTCTACACTAAATTCAAAAAAATTTGTGGTATACTAAGAGCTTTTTTTAATTTAAGACCGTTATTTTCACAATAATAATAATAAATAAGCCGGCTCTATGAATTGTTGCACCGAAAAGAGTTAAAGTAAATAAACGGAGGTAATGGTTTATTTTAGTAAAAGGAATATATTTGCATTTGGCTAAAATAAGAGTGTACTGTGAATCATAGATGGGCACTTTGCAGTACCAGTAAAATTTCAGTAAAAATTGATTTATATATTGATTATATTAAAAAATTTCAGTATTCAATAAAATTTTACTGGTAATGCAATCTAAATTTCATTTAAATTTCATTTAAATTTAGATTGCATTAACAGTAAAATTTTACTTTTTTTCATTTAAATTTTATTTAAATTTCATTTAAATTTAGATTGCATTAACAGTAAAATTTTACTAAATACTGAAATTTTTTCAGTAATCAGTAAAAATCAATTTTTACTGAAATTTTACTGGTACTGCAAAGTGCCCATCTATGCTGTGAATAAGTGTTTTGATTTGATACATATATGTGAATGAAATTTAAATTTGGGTTACTTTGTGTAGTAGGCCTGTTCACTTTAATATTTGTATTGAAAGACTTTTTACAATACAAATATGCTTGAGTACATTAACACTAAGTGTGTAAATCGAGTTGATCCAGAATTGTGTAGTTCCATAACTACACTCACATTGTTAATTTATACATCTGATTATAAAAAATAATTGTCTGGAATTATGAAAAAAAAACAAATAAAATAAAAAAATATAATAATTCTGACAATATTATTTTAATTTAAAATATTGTGTACATATATAACAAAAATGCCCATAGCACAATATAGTCTGAAATGAAATCATTATATCATCTCATAAAGTACATGACAAACACACACAAAAGTTCATTAAAAATAATTTGAATTAATTGCCACATTCACCAAGAGAAAAACGTGTATGAGTAAATGACGAGACCTAAACAATCAGGTAATGTGCTAGCATATAAATTACATACGATAATATGGAGACTGGGAATACATAAAAAAAAATATGTGAGAATTAAAACACACGGACATTTGGCAAAAAGTAAGTGTACTTCTGTGAGCAAGAGCTGACATTTATGGTAATAAATGTCCAAATAAGGTTTGTATAGATGTTTCGAGCCTGTAATATTTTTACAAACTAAAAGCTATTTTAAAGGCAAACGATTTTAATATTTGTTCCCGATTGGAACCTCTTTATTTAAATGCAGACCTAAATATCACTGTAGTCTAATAGCCAGTAAGTTGTCTTATTAGATGACAGCCCGTAATTCAATTCCCAGCTCAAAAATCTCGTACAAAACGAGATATTAAAAAATATATTTCTTTCGGCGAGTTCCACTTAGCAGTCTGAGAGTAAACTATAATTGTCATGAAAAGTTTCTCAAATCTGCCATTCGCCGTCGACACTACACTGTAGTTTCCGCCAATCATGGATAAAATTAACACATACACAACGCGAGTGATGTGGGACGCTAGGTAGTGATACTAACTAATGGCTTGTAATGACCTATTAAGTACTTACATTAAGTATTGACATATATTTACTTACCTATTTAACTATTTTATTCATTTGACAAAGGTTAAGGTCATTTATACAAAATATGTGCTTTTCAAACGAGAAACAATCACAAGCCCTTCTACAACTATTTGGTAGGTAGCACGTTCGAACCCAATAAAATTTACATTCGCTAGTCTCAATCACTTATAACGACAAATATCACGCTTTGAAATGGGACGAGAAATATGTCCAACTGTATAAATCAATTCAATTCCATGCGCAATTCTTCAAAAACCATTTTAATTCAATTCAGATAATTCACTTGTAAAATATTGCTTAATAGATACATTAGGAAATCAGTTTTGCATCGAATTGTCACAGGCGATGAAAAATAGATTTATTTGCAAAATGCTAAATGAAAAAAGTTTAAGTTTAATCCAAGACAACCATCAAATTTTTCTGCAAATTCAGAATGGCAAGAAAACAATGTTGTGTGTCTGGTGGGACCAGAATCGGAGGTACCATGAGCTCGTAAAACCTAATGAAATCGTTCATACAGATCACTCCGGACAACAAATGATCAATTTGAACCATGTATTGATAAAAAAAACGATCGGAATGGGCACAAAATACGTCAAAGTAGTCTTGCAACACAATAATGCATGCGCACACAAAGCAAAACTGGTTCAGGATAAAATCAAATCATTAGAATGGAAACTGTTACCCCATTCGCTGTGTTCACAGACGTGGCTCCCTCCGATTACGGTTTGTTTTCGTTGATGGTACACGTATTGGCTGTGCAGCACTTCATTTCCAACGAGTCGAAAATTGGTAAGACGAGCAGACGAGCATATTGGCGTGGAACCACACATTGTCTAAAAGATGGAAAAATGTGCAACCAGCAATGGCCTTCTGATTAAAAATTTGTGTTTTATTTTCGCCAAAACCTTCATTTCATACCGGTACACCCGGTGCATGATAAAAAAAAAATTCGCTAAAACGGCTATATTGGCAGGCAATATAAGGATGCCAGTAATTTACATTTCATTATTAAATCTCAAGTAGTTGGCAAATTGATAAAATATAGGGTGGGCCATTCAAAAGTTTAAAATATAAACAAAACAACAAAACAATAAAACAAACCAGTTCGAAATTTTGCTAAATTTATTTTGTTTGTTGTGAAGTACAATTGTTCCGGTTAAAAATGGAATATCATTTTAATCATATGGCTGTTGCGGCTGGCCTCACAGTACCTCATTAATGGGACGAATTTTACTGTATCTCGGCAGTGTCATCACGAATGTTGGCCTTCAAATGCTCGATTGTCTCTGGTTTGTTGGCATAACACATAACACTCTCCTTCTGCTTTGAGATTGTTTATTTATTTACGAGAACAAATTTTACCTAAAGATTATTACTTCCATCATTATTTCAAGTTAACACCTACATTTTTATTAAATCGTAGCAGTACTTTGACCTCAAAGGAAATTGTTTGTTTGACATTGAAAAAGAAATCTTATTTGAAGACAATAGATGAAGGAAAAAAAATAAAAATAAATAGAAAGCTTATTTAGTAACAATTTACACTTCATTAATATTAATTTTGGGTTAGTCTTTTCATCTATAACAACAAAAACAAACACAAAAAAATATAAAAATCATTTTCTTACTTTTTCCCCATTTTCACGGTTTTATCATCTTTTGGTTTCTCAACTTTCGTGGGAACACAAAGTAAGAAAATAACTGAAGTAAAATGATTTTTATCATCATCATTATCATTGACGTGAAAATGTTGTTGACGCGAGTACAGGTATAAGTAAAGCTTATGAAATTCAAATTTTTGCTGGTGCTCCGCCCTCTGCCTTCTCCAAAAAAAGAAAAGTTTTTCTTTTGGCTGTTCTAAGAAAGAATACAATAATAATTTAATTTTATTTTTTGTAAAGGTGTTAAACGTTAAACGACCACTTTAAATGCTAATTTTCTGTTAATGTGTTTAAATATTTGTACGTATGTTTCTTCAAAAACTTTTCTTCACTGTGTTTATACCCTACATTGGTGTTGATGTAATCAAACATTATCTACGTATGTGTGTATAAATTAAAATTAAAAGACTCTGCGCTATGCATATATCCATAGCGAGCTAGGTTTGTCTGGTGGTCTGTTAGAAATGTTTTTATTTTTCACCCTTTCCCTTTAGTCAGGTTCACCAAAAGTTTCTCACATCACCGGTCTTGTGTGTATTAATTTTATCTATTAGCAGTTGTACCATCCCTTTAATGTCGACCCCGAAGAACAGATTTAAGAAACTTTGCATGGCAATTTTATTTATTCTCAGAGTTTTTTGGAGATGTTTTTCAACACACTACCTATTAAACTAAGACGACTAATGAGCAAAGTCTGTTGAGAATTTATTCGAATTATCTGTTGCACCAGCTTCTGAGAGACCATCAACAATGTTGTCAATGTTCCCGTGTCCAAGAACCCATATATAGGTAATTCTTAAACTCTTTGCTCTCCATGCGTCATACTTGCACATTATGGTTTTTGAATCTAATAGTTGCCTTACTATCAGTAAATATTGTTATGTTTTTACCTTTTTAAAAACGTTTAGATTGTGAGTTCGTTAATTGCAAACCAAAATAAAAACAAATATGTGTTTCGTTTAGTGAAGGCTTTATTATTCACACTACTTTTGTCTGTCACTGTTCGAACTTCACTACACAACAACAAATTGCTGCTTACAGCCTTTTTGTAAGTAATACACTTATAATTGTGTACAGATCTATAGCGAGATCAAACCACGATTGTTTACTTCGAACGCAACTTGTCTTCACACAAGACTGACTGGATTATAACTGACTGCTCGCTTGCCTTGTCTTGCCCTTTTATATACGCACGTAATCAGTATGATGAACGTTCTCGATGTGGAAGGTTCTTGTTCCCGCGTTCTAGAAAACTCTATTGCGACCACATTGTTGTTTGTGTATTTTGTCCACGTTGTTGATCGTCTCTCATGTTTGTTGTTGTTGCGTTTACTTAGAACATGTTCGATTTGTTTCTTAGTGTGTATCTGTGTCGTATGTACACATACGCATACTCAGGTCTTCGTATTTGTATCTTTTGGTTATTGTTTATGTTAAACGATATTTTCTTAGGAAACGATATTAGTGCGTTTCCATATGCGTAACAATATGTATACATTTTTACTTAATACACTCTGATTCTATATTCACACGTCTGCTCTGTTCAAAGCCATTACTTTAGCCTGGATGCTACAATACTCGTCTTTCTATAAAGCTATCTAAGAGTCAAATGTTCAGAAAAGATTCAACATCTGACTTTGTCGCTAGATCTTGTTCTGTCAGAGAATGATGATTGGATGATGTTCTCATCCATCATCATCAGACTCATACATCAGCACACTCATACATCTTGACCATTCTCATGCATCATCGCCGAACTCATACTTCATCATCATTATCATACATTGTCATCAGACTCATACATCATTATCATACTAACACATTATCATCATACTCATACATCATGATCACACTCATGCATCATTATCAATCTCATACATTATCGAACTCAAACTTCATCATCATTCTCATACATTCTCATCATACTAACACATTATCACCATACTCATACATCATTATCATACTAAAAATCATTATCATAATAATACATCATTCTCATACTCATACATAGTCATCATACTCATACATCATAACACTCATACATCATGACCATTCTCATTCATCATCGCCGAACTCATACTTCATCATCGAATTCATACTTCATCATCATTCTGATACATTATCATCATACTAATACATTATCATCATACTCATACATAATTATCATACTGATACTCCATCACCGTACTGATACACCATCATCATACTCATACATCACGATCATACTCAATGCAGATCTAAGAGCTTAATCGCTATGTGCAATATGATACCAAAATATTTGGCAGAGTGTTACCATACACATTTGTTGCACTGTTAAGACAGCAATTTGAGCACAGATACAAGAATTTCTGAAAGTGAATTTAGATCTTTGGCTGTAGTTGCAACTGCCATTGTAGTCTGCACAATCACGCAGCATGTCCTCTCCATTGTTTTTTTTTTTTTTGTGAAATGTTAAGTTTGAGGTTCCATCACTAAGCCCAGTAAGTAAGTGTACCTTCTGCTGGTTATCCACGAATGGCTCACTTTGGAAATACTTAAAGCGTCCAAAGTAGATTAGGTGCGACCGAATGTTAATACTTTTCCAACGAGCGCAGTGCTAATATCCAGTCATCTTTTGGCATTAACAACTGATTCCGGTTTAAAGTTGTCGAAAACCCCTCTTTATCAAAGCTAGCAGTCTGAATATATTTCTTTTAGTTCTCAAATTAATGTACATTTACTCCTCGTGTAGGCATGTTCTACCGCCGAAAGAGTTCCTGATCTAAAATAGACGTAATTTGAACCCTAAAGTGTCTTAAGAATAAAAAAGAAATGAGAACATGGCATAATGGACAGGCAGATGAGCCTGCAAAGCGAAAAGCAGGTGGGTTAAGAACCTTTCTGTTGAGTGGAAGGAAGAGTTCAGAAAGGAGTGTGAGACTAAAGGTATGATTAAGCGATATGATGACGCTACAAAAGCCAGATGAGTTTGAAAGAGTCTAAAGTTTTGTTAGGCAATTATAATAGAAGGATATTAAGGTTTTGAATCAGATTTTTTAAAAGTAATCTGAAAATATTAAACGACTTTCTGATTGGATATTGCGGACTCTTGCTCAGAGTAGGACTCGCTTCAAGGCCAACATGTATAATCTGTGATGAAAACCAAACATCAGCACAGATACTTGGCGTTTGTACGGAGTCATACTTATTGATGTCGAAGAGTACGAACAGAGTTGCGGAAGACATCAGGCAGAACAGTAGATTGTCTGATCAAAGGACTTCATTATGTCTATACAACAATTTTAATAACATATTTTTTGTTGTGAAATGGTGGTAGCGTGTTTGTTGGATCCGTTACAGTCTTTAGCTGTCGTACAAAAGTTATTGTCTTTTTTAAAGAATACTATGTTGTAAGGTATGATAAAGTTGTATTTACCGACTGTTATTATTTTACTTGTTTGCTGTTTTGTTATTATTTTCCATATTTAAACTGTTTACAAAGTAATTATGATGCCATTTTAATAACCATTTAAGTACATGCTAATTTTATCCATGTAATCATTTTGTTTGATGTTCAAAAGTGTACACACTTTTTTCCAAATATGGTACGCTTGTGTATTTGGAAACAGTTGTGGTCATCTATTTAGTAAGTGTATTATAAAGTAAAGAGTTAAAGGAATATTAAAACAATTTTTATTTAATCGCCGTAATCGTACTTAACTCATTTAATTGGTCATTACAATACTTTGGTCAGAATTATCTCCCAGCTTCTCACACCAACCTTGCTAAGTATAAATTTTATCTACGAGTGGCGACTTCTGACTCCGTGCTCTTAGAAACCTTTTTAATGGCAATTTTACTTATTCTCAAAGTTTTTGTCAGAAGACCTACTACATACATACATACACAATTGGCCATTACAACCCTTCAGTAAGTATTACGGCTAAGCTTCTCACACCACTCATGTCGTGTGCGTTAGTTTTATACGTGAGTGGCCGGACCTACAGTCGTCTACTTCGAACGACAGATTTTTTTGAGAAACTTTTTCATGCTGGTTTATTTACTCTCAGAGCTTTTACCAGAAATCTGATGAGCGGAAATCGCAGAAGAAATATTTTTTCGTATTTGGTTTTGATGTCTGACCTGGGATACGAACCCGGGCTTTACGTCTAATAAGCCGACGCACTACCTAGTAGACTACGGCGACTTCGTTGATTTGAAAAACGGATTCACAATTCGTCACTTAAAGAGTTAAATAAAAAACGTCCATCCGTTCTGATATACTTCTTCTTAATAACATCCCAAATAAGTGGAATTATCTAGCGCCTCGGAAGCTGGATTATATGTCAACTTGTAAAACATATCTGATTCCTAGCAAATATTAGGACAAATTTTACAAAGAAGGTCAATGAATTGAATAAGAGTGGTGGTTCTAAATAGAATCCACAATGAAAAACGTGATCTTAAAACAGTATACGGCTCATCGTATATGTGTAGGTGAAAGGCTCTGTAAATATTCAAAGTAAACCCGAAGCACACTTTAATCCATACTGAAGGCACAAGATAGTAGTGAGGGAAGACACAACATCTTTTCTGTTGATCAGTGCTGGTCAATTTCGTTTATTGTTGACAATATGATTGGAATCTATCGTTTGAACGAATTGTAGAAGTTCTTGATGCCAATCCGGGCTTTGTCATTATTGTCGAAGTTTAACTTATTCTTCGCTCAATATTGTTACGAAAATGAAAACATCGTTTGACATTAACATGTAACAACAATAGCTACACTAACAAGTACAACGAACTTGTTGCAAGTAAACCAACAATATCTTTCACACTGCTGTGAAACGAGAATGCAATAACAAGCAATGTGAAACAAATACACAAACAAAAATAAAGTAGCGATAGAGTTCTCGAGAAGGTGAAACCGCGAACGTTCTACTTCAAGAACGTTCATCAGACTGTTTGCGTGGGCATATAAAAAGGCAAGACAGAGCAGATAACGAGCAGTAATAATTCAGTCAATCTTGTGTGAAGACGCGTTGCATGTGAAAAGAACAGTCGTGGTGTGAAAATCGCCGTTGAAAAGATCTGCGTTGAAAGCAAAGAATAATAGCGAACAAGCAAGTTGTTGTTGTATACGGTGGCACACAAAAGTAGTACGAACAATAAAGAGTTTAATTGAAACTAAATGCATATTTGTTTTTATTTTGTTTGTAATTAACGAACTCATATTCTAAACGTTTTTTTAAAAAGGTAAAAACGTAACAATATTATTTGTATAGTTTTGCCTCTGCTCATTGCCCGTAATCACAAGCTTTAGGCCACTGTTAATCCTCAGCCCAAACATCTCGAACGAAACGAAGTATGAAAAAGATATTACCTCGGGGACTTCGTCTCAGCCATAAGAAGTTTCTTAAAGTACTGTCGTTCGCAGTCGACTTCAAGCAGTAGGTCGCGCCACTCATGTGTATAAAATTAACACATATGTACAGTATAAGTGGTGTGAGAAACTAGGTCGTAATCATGACTAAGGGGTTCTAGTGAACAATTATGTATGTACGCTTGTCAGCAGTGTTTGCAAACAGAAATTTTTGCGCAGTTAATTCATATGAAAGTCAAACATCGAAACTCTTTGCGTATCTTGTATTCTTCAAGTAGTTGATAACTGTTTAAATACGTATGCCTAGTTCCCTAGCATATTGTTTATGTGTCGGCTATTCAAACCATGAAAAAATGAAGTCTAAAATGTAACCCAACAAACATTAGAATGCTTTAAACCTGGTGAAAACTGTTCAACATCTTATTGTTATATTCCGATAATTATAAAAAAATAGAATAATTGTTCTTATGTGCTAGTTTGTTGAGTACAACTGTAAGTGTAAGTGTAAATTTTGTTAATAAATACTTTTTATGATCCCAATCTCTTTTTTTATTTTATATTTTCTGACTACGTGCATATTGTTCGTCGCTTCGTATAATGCTGTTAATAGGTCCCTAGACTACACAAATTCATTCCACTCATTTTACGTATGTATGTATGTGTCTTTGTATTTAAAATTATTTATGTGTTGAAGTACTTAAATAGTCAATTTGAAATAAGCACTTATTTATGAACGTTATAGAAGAGAGATTTTGTGTTCCTTTTTATTACAAACTGGGGGAATTACAAAATTATTTAATAAAGATTTTCCCATAATGAATAATTTAATTGAGTTTATTTGAAGAAATAATCAGTATGTCAAGCAATATATTTTTGAAGAAGAGCGAATGAATTTTCAAAATCTCTTATCTTGGGGAGGCAACCTTATTATTACATACATACAAAATTGGCCATTACATCCGCTGAGTCAGGATTACGTCCTAGCTTCTCACACCACTTATGTTGTGTGCGTTAATTTTATGCGTGAGTGGGGCCCTACAGTTTAACGTCGACTCCGAACGGCAGATTTTTGAGAAACTATTCGTGGCAATTTTATTTATTCTCAAGGAAGTCGCTGAAGAAATATTTTTTTTTCATATTTCGTTTTGATGTCTGACCTTGGGTTTGAATTCGGGGCTTACGTCTAGTAAACCAACACACTACCTACTAGACTATGGCGATTTATTTATTTATTTATTTATTTCATATCACATACAACAAGAAATTAATCTTTTAAATTGCAGTATGTGATTGTATGATCATTACAAAAAATAGAAAAGTATTATACAATAAACTAAAACTAAAACAAATTAAAAAAAAAAACAATATCAGAATATATACAAACAAGAATAAAAACAAACAAACAAGAATAAAAATATGTGCATATATATATGTAATAATTTAAAATTAAAATTTTGAAAATAGCATTTTTTTAAATTGCAAAGCGTTGCCATTGATTTGTAGTTGGTTTGGTAACGAGTTCCACAGCCGTATTGTATTCGTAAAGAACTGCCACTCAGATATTAAAGTCTGATATCTTAACTGAATAATCTGCTTTCCTCTGTTCGATCTTGCAAATTGAATTCGATTAAACAAATAAGATGGTTCTTGAGTGTAGATAACTTTGTGAAGCAAAATTAATGCTTTGATTTTAAGTAAATCCATTAATCCAACACCATATAATGATTTAGAATACAGAGAAGTACCATCATGTCTTCTTATGCCATAGACATATCTAAGAATTGCATTATACGCAACAGTTAACCTAGTTTTACTTATTGAATCACAATAAGCAAAAATTTCGCAGCCATATAACAACTTGGGCATTAAGTACGTTTTGGCAAGAAGCACTCGAATATTAAGAGGTGTAACGTGTTGAAGGGGATATAGCGTTCGAAGCATAGAAAAAATTGTTCCGGAGACAGCATTTATGTGGGTATTCCATTGAAGGGATTTGTTAAACATTATACCAAGGTTTTTTGCTGATTCTACTATTGAAATATTTTGATTTCCTAAAATGATCGGAATATCAACAACAACATTCTGATTTCGTTGGGCTATGATTAGGCCCTTTGACTTTTTAGGATTCAGATATAAGCCATTTGACGTTGCCCAGTAATGTATTCTGGTAAGGTCCTCATTAAGTCTTGCACAGCAGTCATCAATTGAGTCCTTTTTACAATTTATATATATTTGTACATCATCTGCGTAAATGTGGATATTACTATACAAGAGACAATTAGGTAAATCATTTATGTACAAAGTAAACAGTAGTGGACCAAGAATAGAGCCCTGCGGTACTCCTTTAGACCTTTTATTTATCCGTGATTTAGAAGGATTTGAATGGGTTTGATTTGATCAATAGCCAACCAGAATCGTAAACGGGCTTTGCTCTGCATAAGCTTTAGCTGTAAAGATTTTCCATAAGTATTCAATGGAATTGGTTTTTGGTTGAAAGAAAGTTTGAGTATCTGGGTATGGTTGCGAACGTGCCACTAAGGAAACTAGCTGGTTTCATCCGTAGCTCGGTGTGGTTTAAAACCGTCACTAACGGATAATGACCAGGGGGCGGCCATCAAGTAAACTTGCCTGTGAATGGAATTGCAAACGGGACTGCATATTTTCATGAACTTAAACATGCAATGTAGCAGTTGGCAGAGTTAGAAGCTGGTTCGCAAGTATAGGTCTGAAACTTGCTGATCATAAAATAAATGTCGTAAGCAGTAGGAAGAAAATGGAATTCATCACCATGACTGTCGGCGAACAAAGGATAACATCGAACAAGTCAATCAAGTACCTGGGAGTTATGATTGGCAACAGACTCACATTCATATATATTAGTAGGAAGTTTGAGGCGACAACGGGCGCACTCGCGTAAGGCCTAACCTGCGAAGTCCGAAAAAAGTGAAGAGGAAGACATATAGGATAGGAGTGGATGCGGTCTACAGGAGATCTGCCTGTGGCAACACGATTTGACTTCTTCCACAACGGGAATATGGACTCACCGATTAATACCCAATATATAAGAATGAACTAGAAGGAAACACGGCCAGGCAAATTTTTAACTTACACAATTCTTAACGGGACACAGATGCTATAGGAAGTGTGACGAACTAGGTTGGGTTTAGTAAGTATGCGCTTAGTAAGCCGAGCGTAAAACTAGCGACGAATTGTGCGCATTGCGTAGCCCGGGCTATCAATGTCTTTTGAAGATTCACAGCCTTTAGTTCGCATAGCTATAAAAAACCGGCATTAAATTAGGTCAACATTTTCGGAAAACCATTATTTTTGTGTGTCACATGTACATACACACATGATTGGTCATTACAATCCTTCAGTCAGGATTACGACCTAGTTTCTCACACCACTTATATTGTGTGTGTTAATGTTTACACATGAGTGGTGGGACCAATAGCGCAAAGTCGACTCTGAACGACAGATTTTTGAGAGAAACCTTTTCAATTGTATTTACTCTCACAGTTATTGCCAGAAATCTGCGGAGAAAAAGTCGCTGTTTTGTTGGAGATGCCTGATTTGCGGCTTGAACCGCGGTCTCATATCTAATAAGCCAACTCACTACATACTAGACTACGGCGACTATTCCGTTCTGTTGAAAGCAATTGTCATTGATGTTTTATTTGTAAAAACAAAGTGCTTGTCAAACGTGGTTTTCGTTGTTTTTATTTAACGTGTCTGGATTAATTTTTATGAGGTTATATTGACTCCATTGATTTATGCCGACAATTTAGCAATTTTTGAATCTTTGGCAGTCAGTACTTAAGCTGTTATCTTTCGAAGCATTACGGGCAGTTTGTTTGAAATTATTTTCAATGCAATAATATATTTGTATTGCATTGTTGTCTAAAGTTGCCTTATGTTATGTTGTTTGATTAATACCATCAGCAAGAATTTAATTAAAAAAAATTTTACAAATTCTAGACATTAATGTTTTAATTGAAGTGACTTCATTTCCAAAGAAAACTTTTAAATTCATTCGTCCAATAAAACAAAAAATATCTTTGAAATTCTGTTGGCTCTTCATACAAATCAATTCATGCAATTTTCCACATCATTTTACCTTTTCAAGGTAATTTCAAAGGAAATTCCGTTTTTTTAATGATATTTTTACTACACAAACAAAGTTATGCTCATATTAAAATATTTTTGTACTTTTTTCTACATTTCATTTCTAATTTAAAAGTTATTGAAAATTACTCACTTACAATAGAGAATAACATGAAGAACGCATAACGTTGCAGGGTTCTGTTGCTGATAGTTTATGCAATAGACACGTGACGTACGTGATAACACGGTGAAATGTTTTTAACAAGAAGTGGAAAGGAACAAGTACGTTCAGGGTAAATGGAGTAAGTAAGTTATCATAAGCAATCATAGAGTATAAAAGAGAACAGCGTTATTTAAGTTAAATATTTAAACATCCTGTTGCTAGAATTAATGCTGTCAGCCTAACCGTTATTTGTTAAGTTGATCTCTTTTGAGAGTTGCAATTATTATTATTTATTTAATTCTCCAATACCTGATAACCAAGAGGTAATTTTATATTTAAAGCACATGCAAGAAATGTGCATGGATACCATGTTTCAAGGGATAATTAAAGGGTGGATCATTTAAAAGTTTAAATTTAAAAATGCAATAAAACAAAAACGGTATGAAATTTTTCCAAATTTATTTTCAGCAGCCGAAAGACTTGGCATTCCGACTAATTACTTCTGCAGGAAGTGTGGGTCTGAGGAGGAGTGGACTGCTTTTGCCTTAAAGAACGGGAGGTTTAAAAACTCACATAAACATACATAATTGGCCATTACAACCCTTCAGCAACCCTTCAGCAACCCTTCAGCAACCCTTCAACAACCCTTTGTAATGATCAATTATGTGTTATATGTGTAACGTTGAATTCAGGGGCAGAGTTGATTGTCACAACTAGCATAAATGCTGGCGTCAGTAGGAAGAGATCTTCCTTTAAGGAGTCCGCCATCTTAGCTAACCTAACTTCTGATAGTAAAATAATATTGTTATGAAAAGCTGCCACTCATATATAAAATGAACATTCACAACATAAGTGGTCTGAAAAGGTATGTCAGCAACGAGTGTTCAAAAAAATTCGAATCATACTCATAATTTCTGATACATATACGCATTGATATTTATTTTAATATCATACTCATACTACTCAAATTCAAAGTTTGAAGTACTCACCTTACTCATACTTAACAATACGCATGCTGTTGTTGATTTGGACTCTCCTTTACAAAATAAATATGATTCGCGTACGAACACTACAATACTCACTAGAAGGTTATGTGTTTGCTTTGCTTGCTGTCTTTGCCTTTTTTTGTCTCCTTTTTTTATAAATACAGCAACAACTAAGACTGAAAATTTTGATGAATGATTCGAATCACGCGAACAATTTATGAGTATTATAAGTATTTTTCTTAAATTTATGAATCTGAATGAGTAGGCGTATAAATCAAACATACTTCGAATGTTATGAGTTTGATGTCAACGTTCTACTCATACTCATTGCAACCTGTACTTATAAATCAATGTTGTAGTGAGTACGAATGAATCAGAGTAGTTGAATTTCAATACTGTTGACATACTCGTACTCGAAATTTTATGAGTACTTATGAGTAGCGAAAAAACGATTCATTGCTGATCCTTACTAAATGGCTATAATGATCAATCAAGTAAGTGAGTAAGTTATGCCAGATGTGTTTAACATTTGGATGAAATAATTTCGCCTATAAAACATCCCAAAAAACGGTTAAAACCCACCCTTTATTATTGAATTAAGAAAACAAATTTCTTATGTTGCCTTGATTACCTTGCCACAAAACTTTCAATGACATTGCTTGTATTTGTTTTATTTAAAAAAATTTCATTGAAATTATTACGAAAACATTTCTCTTTAATGTGTTGTCAATGCCGTCCATTTTGATACGATTATGTTGCATTAGTTTACAGATACAAACTTTATTACAAGCAAATAATTTTTACTACAAATCAACATAAATGTTCGCACAGTTAGTGTTCGCCAGCAACATAAAAAAAAAAGATTGTTAAGGCACCAAAAACAATTCTTAAAAGCATTCAACCAACACCCACCTTAACTTTAATTTTGAAAATTATTTAATTTTACACAAACGCGCCAACAACACCAAAATAATTGCTAAAACATCAGCATACAAACGCAAATTCTCTTGTAAAAATGGAAATGAAAATGAAAATTAAAAACGAATATTTATCAGCAAGTAATCAAATGTTCAAAGTTGAAAACTTACAACATTAATCTTCAATCGTGACAGGTCAGCAAAGTAGAATTGACACACATAAAACAAAGCTTCTTGGTGTTGCTTACTCCCCCATTACTTATAAAACACAATGGCAATGATTTAGAAGAGCTTAAGTATGACTGCAGCTTAAAGATGCTTCCAAAGAGACAAAACAATACGCAAAAGTCCTCGTTCGTGGAAAGGTTGCGCACAAACAATAATCCTTTTGTGTAAGACATTTAAAACCACACGTAAAGTAAGTTTAACAGCAATTACTAGGCAACCTTTAAGATACTCAGTTGCTGCATTAAACAGGCAGGAAAATCATTTACGTATTCAGTCATGCAATTGTGGCGACCGACAGACGTACAGTTCAAAGTTCATAAACACTAATAAACGTAATGGCGATTAAATAAGAGAAAGTATGAAAGTAATAAAAGTAAACCAAGAGATAACACCGTACGAAATGTTGGAAAATATGAAATGAAAGAAAAATAAAAGGAAAGAAGAAATAAACGAAGAAATAAAATATGACCTTGCAAATGGAATGGAATATTATTGATTAAGTTTTTGTATAGGAATCGAAATCTCAAGGCTAATTAAATTGTTAAACCCCAGAGATTTTTCACTAATGTTTGTTCATGATATGGAAGGAGAGTATTAAAGTCATCTAAAGCGGGAGGTTAAACTGTATAACAAATCAATAAAGTTGTTAAACATTACTAAGATTAGGAAAGTTTCACGGCTGTGAAGCGGTGGTACAGAATAAAACAGATATAACAATGTGATATAACAATACACCTGAGCTAACTGAAAAGTTCAGATTAATCAACAACCAGCATTAGGATTTCATATTAAAACATGACTTTCACATTTTGAAATCCTGGATGAAAGTATAAAAAATATAGTGCTTTATACGGTGATGCCAGCGGCTTATCAGAAGAAGATTTGCCACGAAACTATGCCAATATAATCCAACTATTGTGCAGAATGCAGTCAAAAGAAAATTACCAACTCTCTTCATTATTTATAACAGATTTTCGAAATAGTTAAACAAATCAACTTCAAAGCTCACCGCTTCTGAATCGAACTCATATACAGTCTACCTATCATGGAGTTTTTCTCTACACGATAACGACCTAGGGAAATTTCAGCCAAACTAATCGTCCGTAAATAACAATATTATTGCATGAACACAATACAGTTTTAGGGAACACATTTGGATCGAAGGATGTATTTGATGATAGTGTGTGGGCTCATTACACTAGAGCCTGTGGTTTAAACCCTAGCTTAGACATCTTGAACAAAACAAAATATGAAAAAAATATCTCTGCGGCGATACCTCTCAGCGGTTTTCTGACAAAAACTGTGAAAGTAAAAATAAAATTGTCACGAAAAGTTTTTCAAAAATCTGTTATGCGGAGACTTCCTATCAGAGGTCTTTAAGCAAAAACTCTAAAGAGTAAATAAAATTGCTACGAAAATGTTCTCTAATCTGTCGTTCAAAAGCGACATGAAACAGTAGGTGCTGCTACTCATGCATAAAATATTAAGCACAACATGAGTGGTGTGCAAAGCTGGGTTGTAATCCTGGATAAAGGGTTGTAATAATTAAGTGTTAATGAATGTGGCTCAGCTTGAAGGCCTTGTCTTAATCGTAGACGTATATGCCAGGTTGGATCAAACACATTGAATATTGGTTATCGTCAGGAGACAAAGGCAAAATATGGTTGTACTCATAAATTGAGATGTGTCGCCTGAAGGTTGGTCGTACAAAAAAGTGACACTGTAACCAAATCTAATCTACCACCATGGTACTTAAAGGTTATCTCTCGGTTTTCTATATAATCAGTATGTTTATATGATTCATCAGCGGTGACTTGATAATTATATCAAGTCCAACGTTGCGAGCCAATCTTTCTAGGTGGTCGACTGCATTTTGGAGACCTTGCGAGAGAGTGGACAAATATAATCTGCATAACCCAAACCCTCGAGTTGGCGTGAGAGATTCCATGTTATTCCTTCCCTCTGTGAACAGACTTCGCTCATGATTTCATCCAGCACGATGGTGAATAAAAGAGGTGATAGTGGGCATTCTTGCTTGACTGCCGTGTTTGTTTGAAACGGTTGACTGATGTTGCTGTTGTGAGGAACTGAGAGGTCTGCGTTCTTGTACATAGCTCTAATTATTTTGACTATTTTCTGGAGTACTGTTTTGTTACTCAATGCTTTCCATATGGCAGCTCGTTTGATGGTGGTAAGCGGTGATTTACATGGGAATATTATAAGCCAATAATACAACTTTGTGAAGATGCCATCAATATAGTATATGAAGACCGTATTGATACAATCATGTGACTACATTCCGATATATCACCTAATCACCGATATACGCAAATTAAATATGATTCGTCGTATGTATTGTCTTAAATTTCATTGAAATCATCAAATGAATTTAACAGACTTCTTAAATTTGTTTAAATTTAATTAAACATTCAAAAGTTTCGTTTTATTTTAATTTCTAAAATGTATACTTTCAACAATTCCATCTCCTGAGATTCAATGTCTATTAAAATATTAAATGAACAGTACAATACCGATTTGCTGACCACGGAATAAAGTTCAACAATTGCTTAAAAAAAACTATGTTTCAAGTTTTCAAAACTAAGTCGCTATAAAACTTAAATTTTATACCAATAGGCCAAACTGCCTAACGCAGGCATCATAATTAAGTATCTACTGTAAACACAAACAATGAGCAGCTATAATATGAGTTATATTTAATATAACATAGAGTACATTTGCTGAAATCCATCATAATGCATGACTAACATGACCAGATGTCTTATAGTAAAAATTTAGATTCTAGGATTTTACCTCTAAAATATATAATTGAACAGGAGCCACTGTTATTGTATTAACCAGATCAAGCCCCAAAACTTTAAAATATTATGGGGAAAGGTTATCAAAATATGCGACAAAAAATTGTCAAAAACGACTATTCGTGATACTACATAGAGTCCATCAGCACAAAGGTCGTTTTACTTACTTACACAGTTTGCAAATTGCAAAATTTGACTGTAGCCGGCATACATAAAGGCTCTTCTTCTGCCTTAGCCTCTGTAGGCTAAGCAAGCGATAACAAAGTCTCATTCCACAGATCGGAATTTAACTCCCTTACACTGTATGAAAGTATATGATTTTTCTACAAGGACTTCCGTACTTTGACAGTTGATAACGGGCTGTGGAGCAGTTTGCAGCTGAACCCAGTTCTCAAAGAAAAATCATTTTCAGGGAAAAGGTCCACTTTAGGATGAAGAAGAAGAAATTGTCAAATTTAGGAAGATATCAATCCACATGAGATCCAAGAGCATCAAATGCATCTTGAAAAAGTCACTATGGTGTGATGTGGTCTATATTCCTTTAAAAAAGGATATTGGCCTAGCACTGTAATCACTGTAAATGGGGAGCACTATGTGTCATGCCTTTTGGCATGAGCTGGATGACCTGGATAACAAAAATATGTGGTTTAAGACGGACGGCGATTGAGCGTATGTTTATTTCATGTGGAGGTAATCCCGTTAAACAATTTCTTCTGGAGTTTCTTAAGTAGTAAGATGGCAACTGGAGAGTTGTTGTGACTTAAAACCAAATATAAGACCCCAGATACATAGACAAGACTTTTAAGCAAATAATGTGCAACAGGAGCCGGTAAGTTACATAGATCAGGCTAATATTTTACATTTTATAATAAAGAAATCTATAGAATAGCATACTCTCCTATATCTATTATTTACCGATTTCAAGAAAGCTTGCAATATCATTAGAAGGACTAACTATATCGGAGCATTGAGAAGAGAAATCGTACCATAGAAAATAGTTAAAAAGTAGCGAAACCCAAATACCCAAAATTTAGCTATCAGCCGCTGCCTTTCAACATTAGTAAAAACAAACTTGTCTAGCAGGCTAGAATTTATCTACCGAAAAAAATGATCTTGGGGCGGCCAATGAAATGCCCTAAAACTAAACTAAAAAGCTGTTCAGTTGATGTGTAACATGGCTGTACCAATTTAATATCTGAATAGTGCTTTCATCGTCTTGAATCGTGTAATATGTAGGGTGGGCCAACTGTCGGTTTAAATTGGAACCTTCGGTTATTTGAATATGGCAATATTTATATCAATTTATTCTGTCAAAAAATTCAGTATCTTATCTCCACTGAACGTAATGAATCGATATACGCTTGAGCAACGTGGTCCAACAAGAAATTGCACGCTGATGTTGATTTTGCTACAAAAAAAAACTTCTTTTCGGATGAAGCTCATTTTCCTCTTGGTGGGTACGTAATAAGCAAAAGTACTGTATTTGGGACTCAGAAAACCCACATGAGGTTACAGAAGACAATGCGCCCATTACGAATAACTGTTGGCGAGGCTATAAACTTTTTAGACCAACTGTAAGTATGCATAGTACCGTTTTGAAGAAAACAATGTAATATCTGGTCACATTATTTATGTATATATACACGTGTATGGTAGGTATATGTATAAACAGACGATGAATTTTCCTTTTGGGACTGAAATTATTTACAAAAACCTTTTCAAACGTATTAACTTAAGTGCGACAGCAAATTTTTTATACATTTCGGTGTCCAAAAAATATTATAAATTATTTAAATGAGCACTCATTTTAATAAAAACCAAAAAACAAAAACAAAAACAAAAACTGAATAATTTTTGTTATTTTTATAATTTAAACATTAAATTAACTGCGTTCTAGTATATAAACATTAAAAAGAACTTTAGTACGTAACAAAAATTAAATGAAAGCATTGTAGAGCGATGGAATAACTACCATAGTGGTCGAGAGAAATGTAATATTTTTAAGTGCGTGTCTGAAATGGTTGCATATTTTCATTATAATTTTTCTTATTTTTGTTTAATTTATTGATATTTTTTATATGAAGCTTAGATTTGAAATAGTCCGTTTTAAAGAAATGTGACAGTAGAAGTCTACAATGTTACAAGCTAGAGGATTGGGATGGTATGCGAATATTTTCCATTCACAACTGACTCTTGGAGATCTTTACTAAGGTTCGAGTATGTGGTAAAACATGGAGGTGATGTAATTGATTTCGGAGTCTTTGAATTACAGTGATAATAAGCCTATAACGCTGTTATAGTCTCTGTTAGATTTTAAGTAAATAATTGGTCATTATAACTCTTTAGTCAGGATTACGACCTAGTTTCTCACACCACTTATAGTGTGTGTGTTAATTTCATACATGAATGCCGGGACCTATAGTTTAACGTCGACTCCAAGCGACAGATTTTTGAGAAACTTTTTATTTTTTTTTACTCTCCAAGTTTTTGCCAGAAATTTGCAGAGAGACAGTCGGCGAAGAAATATTTATTTTTTTAATTTCGTTTTGTTTAAGCTGTCTGACCTGGGGTTTGAATCGAGGTCTCACGTCTGATAAGCCAACACATTACCTAGTAGACTGCGGCGACGGCTGTTGAATATGTTTGTGAAAACCAGAGTCGCGGAAACTAATTGGAAGAGAAGTGTAATCTGAGACACATTAGAGGGCATTGTGACCTAACAGATGGAATGCCTGACACTGCCCTACTTAGGTGTCCTCTAGACAATACGGATATACTTCATGATTTTGGGACATGTTTCCCAACGGGAATGAGTAATAAAAATTAATGGAGAAACTTTAAGGCTAGAAATATTATGTGGTATAGGGAGCGGGAGTGTGTCACAAAGTGATATATTCGTAACCGATCGGCAATCTAGCGAGTTTTTTTCCAAGCGAAAGTTTACGCCATTGGAAGATATGTTCACTTTATCTTGGACAGGAAGTACAAAGTACAAGACATAGCAATACTATCAATCAGTCAGGTCGCCTGCCACTCAGCGCCTTTGGTTCACTTGTAATTTGAACGGAAGTTTTAAATTGAATAAGCAGGTATATTGTGAAGAACTTAGCTTCATGCCCCTGATGAGAGCAGAACCTTTCTATGGAGTAGAAGAAGCGATTTGAAAGCGTAAACTTGATGAGGAAAGATGACACTATTCTCAAGCTAAAATATTTTACCAAAATCTGAATTTTGTTATGTAATTACAATAAAATGTGTCTTTATTTAAGCATCAGACTACCCACAAGTAACCTAAGGGTAGTAACCGCCTTTTTGCTGGGCATTGTAAACGCAAAGAGCACTTGTTTTGGAATAGTTCCAAAAAAAAAACTCCATGCTATGCAACAAGACTGGGTAATGAGAGTGAACGGAGGAATTTAGATGTAACATTCTCTTAGGATATATAGTGGAACAGGAGAGCGGGTTTTCATGATTAACGCACACTTTTGAATACTATTTTGGTTAGTTAGTCACCTACTCACGTTTCATTACCTTACTGGCTTCATTTCATTTCAAAGCTTGCAGCCGCGGCAGCCATAGTGAATGAAATAATATTCCATTTCTAACCGGAACAATTGTACTTCACAACAAAAAAATAAATTTGGTAAAATTTTAAATCGTTTTGGTTTTATTGCATTTTTAAATTTAAACTTTTAAATGGTCCACCGTTTAGGTTGTTTAATTATTTGCCTCTTTTTTTAATTTAATGTTCCATACTTTACGGATCCTACAGCATAAGCATTCATACGTATGAGCAATATTTTTTAAATACAGCGGCGTATTACATGTAACTCATACGTCTTACGGTTGATTCTTACTATGATTACTAATGCATTGAAAGCAAAATCTATTGAAACTTCATTACGAAAAACAAACTTCAGTGATTTAAAACCAAAAATTTTTTTTGCGTTTTTCTTATGCAAAAAAAAATGTCATCTTCCAAGAAAAGCAAGTCATAGACCATTAAATTATCTACCCAAGAAATGCAATTCATCAACAAAAAACGCAGTCATTGACCAAAAATTGAAATTCATCCACTACAAAATGCAAGTCATCGCCAAAAAAAAAATTTAAGCCCTCGACTGAAAAAAAATCAAGTCATCAAATAAAAATTGCAAGTCATCGACCATAAAATGCAAGTCATCGAGCAAAAAATGCAAGTCATCGACCAACAAATGCTAGTCATCTACCAAAGAAATGTGAGTAATTGACCAAAAATGCAAGTCATCGTTCAAAAAAATGCTGTTCATCTCCCAAAAAAAGGCTTGAATATTTTTTTAAGATAACTTCATGTGTGTTGTATCGGCGGCTACGACAGTCGGCGACTATCTCTCTGCAGATTTCTAACAAAAATTGCCATGAAAAGTTTCTCAAGAAACTCTGTTGTTTAGAGTCGACTTTTCATGTATAAAATTTACACACACATCGTAAGTGGTGTGAGAACCTAGGTAGTAATTCTGACTAAAGGGTTGTAATGACTAATTATGTACATATGTATGCTTGTATGTAATAAATGGGGTAAAGGGAAAAGCATTAGTAGTTGAAGTAGTAAAAATTTTTTAAGTATTTGGTTTTCGGAAATTGAAGAAAAAAAAAAATATTGAATAAAATTCTTATTTGAAGCAATGAATAAACGCCTCCCAATAATTTTTTATTGAGATAACTTCATTTGAGTGGGGTCCGCGGCTACGACAGTGCATTCGTGAGCCTACTTTTTGTAGTATTCAGGCCGTAATGGTATGTGTCATGTTGTCTTCCAGCCGTAAAATTGTGGCTGCCTTTTCCTTGTGTGCGAGAGTCTTTACAAATGCTGGCAAAATGTAGTCAAACAGAGTCGAAGTGTAGTGATCTTGGTATGCCATTAATTGTCCATCAGACTCACCTCAGAGTTGGTTTATAGTATCGCGTATCATGTGGCACCATCTTATTGAAATTACAAGTAAATCAAGTACAATTCTTCCATTTTGAAAAGGAAAAAGTCATTTACTTTAGCCTTGCTATTTTAATCGGTCTTGTAGAAGTACATGGATACATTGGCATTTCTTCAACTGTGTCTAGTGCTCTTCACACCAAAGTTGATAGTGCTGCCAAAAAGTTAGCTTCATCTCTGAACATAACTTTCCAATTTTTCGCATGAATTCTGATTATAAAATTTAAGGGGTTTGCAAGCATTTTTCGATTTTAATTCTATTCATAGCGAAATGACAAACAGTAGAATGTATGTATGTACTGGATTTTAAATATTCATGTGTATATCCAAGCCATCTGACCGCCAGTGAGAATAGCATCTGAGGCAAACACAATAAAAAAATCATGCAGCGTTACACCCGCTACACAGCGGATGTCGTTTTTAAGCAACGGCAGATAGTAACCCAAAAATGGCAAATAAAAGTGAAGATGTAACAGCCCTCTTAATTCCTTAATCGAACTAAAGGAAAATTATATAAAGAGCAACTATGGCATGTAGGTAGACTTTGGCATTGGCTCTTTAAGATTATTTTTTTTTTTAAATAAATTGAAATAATTTTGTTTTGTTGCCATTCGTGAAAAAATTTTCTTAAAGTATTCCCATGACACAATCCACAAGCTACTAAAAAGCGTCACTTACCATACATACATATATACATATATGCAGACAATTTAAATTTCGAAAAACCTCCCGCCTAGAAACCACAAAAGCAAACTCTATCTACATATGCAAATATATAGGTTGAGGGACACATAAAAAAGTTCGAATGTGTGAATACATGTGTACAGGTATAGTATCCCAGTGGTAAATGGAAGGAGTAAAGAGGCCTTCTAAGAGGCCTTATTTAGCAGACACAAGAACTACGCCTCCAATTCCATACTTAGGAACTTTTTACACGCGATGTCATTGCGGGCAAGGCCTTGCGCGCTCGCTTCTACCTAAAGGGCTTCTAAAAGGTCTTTAATTATAGCCCTATTTAAAGGCTTTCTGATAAAGGCCTTCTAAATGGGTTTCAATTATAGTCCTATTAAAAGGCCTTCTGAAAGGTTTTTAATTATAGCCCTATTAAAAGGTTTTTTGGTAAAGGCCTTCTAAACGGCAAATTAAAGCAGGGATGATAAAAGGAAGCCTAAAGTAGGAATGATAAAAGACATTCCGAAGTATGGATGTTTGAAGGTAGCCTATAGAAGATCTATTGGAAGCCGTTATGTAGAACATCTGTAAATATGCCTTCTAAAAATGAATAAAAATATAAATAAATATTACATTTTTGTATGTCATTTATTAAATAATAAAAATTATTTAATATTTAAATTAAATAAAATAAAAAATAAGGAAAAATAACTATTCAGCATTAAAAAATAACATTACTTTTATATAAAGGAACTTAAGATATAATTATTAAAATAATTTACATATCGGTTTTTTAAGAAGTAATATATGTATTTTATATTTTGTTTACATACATACATTAATAACATTAAATACAAAATAATACTTAAATGAGATAAATTCATTATTATTAATAATAAGTAACATATATATATCACATGAAAATCTCTTATTATTTCATCTCCAAGTAAATTGTGGAGATTTTTGATTAGTCCTCCGGTTCGTACTTTTTTGTTTATAATATTAATTAACTGTTCTTCACCAATTGTTGACACTTTTTCATCCAAGTTTTTTAGATCGTTAATTGTTATTCACTTTTTATTATTTCTTACCACTGAAAAAAAAACAACCGACACTTTAGAAGTTTAAAAACAACTGATGAACACTTGTTGTTTTTGTTTTTTCGTTTTTTGCTTTTTTGTTTCTTTTTTTTGGCATTTTTTTCAAAGTAGACCAGTTTTGTTACTCAGAATGTAAAAAAAATACATGTTGTTGCTCCCCTTCTCAAAGAAGGGAATTTGGAATGAGTATTGGATCTTTTATAAAGGAGCACATAGGCCTACTAGAAGGTCTTTTATGAATGGCAGTCTGGCATGAGAAAAACAAATTGCCAAAAATTTCATGTTTTTGCTTTCCTTCTAAAAGAAGGTAATTTGCAATGGATTTTGGATCTTTTAGAAGGGAAAGCATAGGTCAGCTAGAAGGTCTCATAAGTATGGCTGCTTAGCATGAGTAAATCAAAATGTAAAAAAGTACATGTTGTTGCTTCCCTTCTCAATGAAGGGAATTTGTAATGTATATCGGATCATTTAGAAGGGAGCACAGAGGTCTACTGGAAGGTCATTTCAGTAAGGCTGCCTAGCATGAGAAACAAAATCCAAAAGAAGGGCTAAAGAGACCTTATAAAAGGCCTGCGAAGCGAAGGCCTCAAGAATTTTACCACTGGGATGTACATATGTATATATGTATTCAAATTTCAGTTTATATTGGCACAACAATATTTCCTTTTGTTGACTTATTTGTTTTTATTATTCTTTCTACCTTTTCTTTGTTTGTTTGTATTTGCTACCAAAACCACAAAATATTTTTGCAAAACTTGTCAACACCTTTTTTCGTTTTGACGCCATTGTGCATAAAAATAAAGTTAAAAAAACAATAAAATTCTGGAATATTTTATAATAATTTTACGACTGTCATAGAGTATGTCAGAGCCTTTTGCTTGCTGTTGGAAAAAGCTCTCTAGACTGTGAAAAAGGCAGCAATAAAAAATGAAAACGGTTAGTGCCTATGTGTCAGTGACAATGACTGCGTGTCTATCTGTATTTGAAATTGTAAAACATTTGAATTCATGCATTAATAAATTGCAAACGACATGTTGAATGAAAAAAGAGAGAAAAAAAAAATATAAAAAAATCTTGGAATTTGTTTAAAAACTGCTCACTATAAACACTATGTATGTATGTACACGTATAGATGACTTTAATTTTAAGGCATACAACGAATTCAATGCACCTTAATGCCCAAGTACATTATCTCTTCCTAGGTTATTTTAAGACCAAGAAAAGTCTAAAGAAATCCAAAATCTACATCATCTTTCAGCTTTTCGTTGGCCCATCTAACGAAGAGAAAACGAAGCGGATGGTCATGCGGATTCAACTCTTGAAACAATAGAACTTTGTTAAGCCTCATACCGAGATTTTTTCACAAAATTCGACGTTATCTGGTAAGTGAAATATTCAATTCTTGAGAACAATGACTAATTGATGTTGATGTCCCACGCACACTCTCTGCCATTTTGATATTTTCGGATGTACAAACTTTAGCAATAAACTTGCGTATACCATTCACAGTTCGTACTTCACTGCGACCAAATTTTGTAGGACATTTTCATGTAATTTCCGATCAATTGTCATTGTTTTGGAAATAAATTATTAACAAATCCCAACGTTGCCTCAGCGTAAATCGATTCATTATGTTCAGTGGAGATATCTTTTATTCAACCCGATAACATGATATGGGTGTAATGTTGGATAGTACAATTTACAACCTCTAAGGCGGCAACTGATCTTCATTCCTTACGTTTGGGTATCAACTCTAATAAATTGTTCTCTAGGTATATGACTTTATACTTAAGCCAACCCTGTCTAACGGGGCCGCTGTTTTTTGGCTATCGTTGGAATAAAGGAATCATCAAACCCGGTTTAAGTCTGGCCTACACTTACATCTGCAACTTGTGGAGTCTGTTTAAATCTCTGCATAATATTGGCGATTCCTTGCACAGTATAATGATTATGATGATTATAATCATTCTAAAGTGTTGTCAGCTATCTGCTATAGGCTTTGGATTTAGTTCACTATTTGTAGTAGACTCAAACTACGTTGTTGCATGTGGTCATATAAATTCGGTTACGGATACTCAAGCAACATGCACGGTATTTCCAAAACGTTCTTTTGATATTTTTAGGGCCTCAGCTATCTTGCTTAATTTCACTTTGGTATCATCCAAAATTATTTCGTGGACTTTTTTCATAATTTAACATGCCAAAAATTATTGCCGTTGACAGTAATAACCAGGCCAACGTTGTTTTGAAAGAAATGTGGAAGTCACCAAATGATTTTGGATCTCACGTAAATTAGTATCGTCTCAAATCTTTTATCTAGAAGTGGATCGCTAAAGATGATTTTTCGATGAAAATTTGGTTAAATTTTTTACGGAAGCAGGTCCAAGTCATGACGCACAATTCACCAAAAGATCGAGTTTGTCAGTGATGCTTCCTTGCTTGAATTCTCTTTAAATCTTGTATTTCATTGACGACCTGCTCGATCGTTTACTGAACCACTGTACTTGACTTTATCCAGCACGTTGCGAATACTGTTCATGGTAGAACGAATATGGCGATTGTAAATTGGCCAAATTGCACGAACTGATCAGCCATTTCGATAAAACAATTTTATTATTGTTGTTCTGTTGTTTGTCCAAACAGACTGGATAAATGAAAACTAATTTGATCGATGAAGCTTTAATAAGATGGGCGTTGTAAACTGTCCAATTTCGGAGGTCCCTGATATAAGGCGTTGTACAAGTTACTAGTAAGGTGTTGGCGATGCTAAATTAAAGGAACCTTAACGAAAGATACATATCTACGTAGATAATTAATCATTACATGACTTCCGTCAGGAATATGACCTACTTTCTCACACCACCTATATTGTGTGTGTTAATTTTATACATGAGTGGCGGGACCTGCAGTTTAAAGACGACTCCGAACTATAGATTTTTGAGCAATTTATCATGTCGATTTTATTTTCTCTCAGAGCTTTTGCCAGAAATCTACCGAGAGGAAGCAGCCGAAGTAAAATTTCTTCATATTTCGGTTTGTTTGAGATTTCTGGTCAGGGCTTTGAACCGTGGCCTTATGTCTAATAAGCCAACGGACTTTACCTACTAGACTACGAAGACATTAACACTATGAGCTTTTCGAAAGTCAAAGGGACGGCTAACCCATCGTCATACATCAAACATTTGATGAAAGGTTTTTTATTGTCTAAAATAAAAGTCTTGATTAAAATTAAATATTTTGAATATTATTGGAATTATTTATTGCAATGCAATATAAATAAAATTGTATTTCACTTGGCATAATTCCCATTGTCATTGTTTTAGAGAAACAGAATTTCTGGAAATGAAATTTCTTTAAATGTGTGCTTGTGACTGCTGCTTGTACATGAATTTTGATTTATACACTCTTTATGTAAGATACTGAATATTTTTTTTACGATTCTTTTCTAAACTTAGTAGACCAGCAAAAATACATTTGCTGGGTTCCCTTTAGGGCTTAAACAGTTAAATATTAATTTTTATGGCAATACAAGTTCTTAACGTTGTTTTTTTTAATGTGAGTTAGGCAGACAAAACATCAATTTTTCGCTTCACTTTAAAACAAATTTTTTTTTTTAATAAGAAATATTTCTTTTAAAAAACTTTTTCCTTCGAGTTTACGTTTCCCTCCCCAAATTGTCAGACAATAATTATATGATTTTCCCAAAGAGGTTATTGTTAAAGGAAGACAAAAGGAAGGAAAAAACAAAATAAAAAAATTTGGGTAGAAAGTCTTGCAAACTTTCCAAAAAAGTTGCCAAAGCAATGAATAATAAAAGTATCAGCAAAAAACAGAAAAATGATGGTTTTTCTAGAAAAAAAAGAACCTGTTAATAAGCAATAAATAAAAATTACAGAAAATTCGGACTATTTGGTATAGAAAACTTAACAAAGTCCACGTTAAAGAAAATTATGAAGTTTTAAAGCAAAGCAAGGCAAAGAAAAAAAAAATTATTTGTCAGCACAGATGGAAAATTTAAAACGAAAAAGTTTAAATGAGAATATAAGAGAGATAAAGATCACTTGGTTGTGATTATAATTACTAAATAGACAGATGAACATAATTGTTAAAGATTTTCACCAGAGGAGGAAAAGGGTGTCAATTAATGGACAAAATAAGTTCATATTATTACAATAGAAAATTAATTGGAATTGCGGGTTAAGTTTAAAAAGCTCTTTCGTGGTTACATACTAGATGTACCAGTATGAAGTGTGTGACGACAAAAGTCGGAGACCTTGTTTTTGTCCACACCATATCACTGGATAATATTTAGGATTTAATGTATTGTTTATTTTCTCTTATATGTTGGCTATATGAATTATTGTAAATAACATTATTGTAATTATTTTTTATAAAAGGCCCCACTGTGCCTAAAATATTTAAAGTAATTTTGCTAAGCACTTATAATCTATTTTTAGAAATATTATTATTCTTTATAACGGTTGTCGTACGACTCACATTTGACCTACAAGAACTCTCTGCTGAATTGAATTGATGCTCTCACCTTGGTAAGTTGTAGAGTGGGACGCAACATGATTGATGTTCGATCATGTTTGATTCGTTACTCGTTACCTTTGTGTATAAAAGCGAGCATGACTTCAGCGATCGGGGCAGTTGGTGATGAGTTGCTGGTAAGGCAGGTCGATCTAGACATCGGCTGTGCTGGAAATATGATAAATCCCAAGTGGTGTGGTCGTCCCCACTTGTGATTTATTTACAACCGGCAAAACATTGGCAACTGTGACTGGACGGACTCCGGAGGCCTCAGAACCAGAATCATCCTGTGCGTATGCCGTTTGATTACGTTCTGACAACCTCCTCCGGAGAATTTGACTGACCAGACGAACAAAGGGAGATCTTGGAGCCGCAATCATCCAGTGCGTATGCCGTTTGATTGTTGCTCTGGCATCCTCCTTTGATTGACTTGACTGACTGTGCCGGGGTAACAGAAAGGACCAGTAGAAACTACAGTCATCCAGAGCGTATGCCGTTTGACTGTTATTCTGACTCCAACCCCCTTGACGTCCTCGGCACTGTCACCTGATGAACCGGGGCAACAACAAGGACCAGTAGGACAGCAGTCATCCTGGGCGCATGCCGTTTGACTGTTGTTCTGACTCAACCCCCCTTGACGCCTTCGGTACTGTGACGTGACGAACCGTTGTTAGGCCGGCCTAGGTTATTTTAATTCATTTACAATTTAATTATTTTTGCTTTGTATTTAGTTCTACTTAGTTTAGTGTGTAAGCTATTGCAATATTGTCAATAAATAGCTTTAAACTTAAACTAATTGTTTTTTATGTAACCACCGGACGCCGCTGACCTACCCCAGCACCCGAGCGGAAACGTGTCGTTACAAGTGAGCATCAAGAATCAAATGCCACCATAGGCACACATATTGCTTTAAACCTTAATTTATTTATTGCATTGGCGATGACATCTGTCAAACATATTCAGTATACATCAAATCGGTAAACGAATAACATAATATCATCGTTTTAAAGACGGAGAATTTTGTTTTAGAGAATGATGATTAGCGAAAAGCATTAATTTTTTGTTTTCATTTGAAGAAAAGTTCTGGAAAGTGGCATCGAATAGTTGTCGAGGCATACACATAAATTGTCATCATGTTCTATCATGTTCAAATATAACGATTTTGATGTGAGAAACAGTGTAGCAAAACTGAAATTTTGAAATGATACTGAATTATAACTGAAAAAGGACTTTTTTTGCATCAAATAGTACTCTTGTAAAAGATATATACATACAATAAGACCATTATAACGAACAACTCCTTCAGTCAGTATTGCGACCTAACTTCTCACACCACTTATTTGTGTGTGTGTCAATTTTATACATGAGTGACGAGACCTACTACTGTTTAAAGTCGACTCCGGAAGTCAGATTTTTGTGAAAATTTATTATAGTGGCAATTTTATTTCGTCTCAGAGTTTTTGCCAGAAGGAAGTCGCCGGAGAAAGATTTTTTCATATTTCGTTTTGATGGAAATGTCTGCCATTGGCTTTGAATCGTGGGCTTACGTCTAGAAAGCCAGCACATACCTACTAGACTATTTATTTATATTTAGTCCGTTTAGTCACGTCGATGGAACGTAATGTTGGAAGAGAACGTTCGTTTGAAGAGCAATGAAAATGCTTACCGAAATTACATTACGGGTTCGGCAAGCGTTTTCATCTCTTTTCGTATTCTAATAACGAACGTATGTTCCGTGGACGTTAGGCTAACCGGAGCTAAAGCCTAATTCTACTTTAGCATTACTTTACGTGTTGCTAATGAATGTATTAATAGTTGAAAAGCGCAAGACATAAAATATGTAATAATAAAAAAACACTGAAAGCGTAGCGTGGTACTGCGGTATATTTAAAATGAAAAAGTACTGAAAAAAGTATAAAAGTACTGAATTTTTCAATGAGGAATGAAGAACGCTTAACACAACAAAAAAATATTTGAAGATGCAGACAATATTGGATAAAGATAACATTTTGAGTTGGAAACATATATCAGATATGTTAAATGTTGCATAACAAACATTTTCTTACCATGGGAGAGATCGAAAAGTCTGAAAATAGTTACCACATGAATTGAATCACAGACATAAAGAGGGACGGCAAAAAAATAACTTGTGAATATGACAAAAACACGATAGAAAATCAGTGACCCATTGAATTGTTAAACGGAAAAAATCATGAGTTTAATTCGAGACAACGATCTATTGCGGCTGCAAAACCGGATCGATTCTACAGGAAGACAGTGCTGCGTGTCTGGCGGAACAAGAAAGCTGTGGTACATCACAAGTTCGAAAATTCTGGTGAAACCGTTGATACAGAACACTTCCTACAAAAATTTTTAATTTTAACCATGGATTAATCGAAAAACGGATAGAATAGGCCACAGGACACTGCAAGAACACGGTAAGGTACCTAAAACAAAACCGGTTCAAGATACAATAAAATCATTAGACTGGGTGCTGATACCCCATCAACCGTATTCGCCAGACTTGGCTCTTTTCTACTACTTCCTACGAGGAAGTCTAAAAAGTAAAGACTGCTGCCATACAAACTTGTGAATTTGAGAAAATAAGTTGAAAAATAATACGATTTTTTTAAGGATATCGCAATGAGTATATACTCATTTCAAGATTTCAATAATTTAAGCCCTTCATTTAATAGCAATATGGATTATCTTGATTGAAATAAAAAAATAAAAACAAAACAATTTTTATCGACTATCAGTTGTTATTTGATCAATTTGTTACAAGTCCATAAGCAAGAGAAAATTAACTACCCATGTGTTTTAGTCCTAAGCCATTCGCTACTTCTCTCAAACACAATTTAGTTTCTCCCATTGCCAGCTCAATTGAATTGAATTGAATTTTGTAAAATAAAATATAATCCCGTTACAAGTAATTAAATAAAAACATTTGTTTTTTTTCACTTCTCCTAAGAAGATTAAGTTAAAATTTATTTCGCTCAACTATCTGGCTGAACAAAAATGTAGCGTACAAGCATCGTAAAACAGATTTTTATTCAATAAATGTTTCAATTTGTGGGCATGAAAAAGTTGGCTGATGTTCGTAAAAGGGGCTTAAATTACGGATTTTAAATCTTTAAATTTTATTTTTATCTCTATCAAGAAGCGAACATTCTATCTATCGATTAAATCGATTAAATATCAACGAAATTGTTTTATTTTTCTACTTTTTTTTACTGATGACTTTATGTGGGCTTCTCTAGGTATAGCTCATTCGAATCGTCCAATGTGCCATAACGCTGATGCATACATCAGGCTGAATTTGGCCGATTGCAGGGGTTCTATTAACTTAGAGAATCGAGTACACATTCGTCTTAAGAAAGTTCGTATAGAATATCCAAATATGTGATGACCTATGTGGTCCATAACGTAATCCAATTCACATCAAAAAGAGTTGGTATTTATCAACTCATAGTGCTTACAGTGATGTCCTAACAAACATCTTTCTTAAAGACGAAGCAAACATTGCGTTTTTCGGCATGGTCTTGCATCTTATGTGGATTGGCATCGAAGATTTCCTCTCAGCAATCTTCTGGCGAAAACTCTGTGAGTAAATAAAATTGCCATGAGGAGTTTCTCAAAGTACTGACGTTCAGAATCGACTTTAAAGTTTATTTCTCAACATTCATAGTTAAAATTGAAAGGAAAGATAAGTCGTAATCCTAATTAAAGGATTGTAATTACCAGTTAAATTAAGTAAGTAGGGTACATACAAATTCAGAAATATTTAAACAAACCAAGTTTGGAGTATTTAACAGCTGAAGATTATAATATCCCGGGGACTAGGAACTTGTAAAAGGAAGATGCGGAAATGACAGCTGCAAACCATGGAATATGGAGACGCTTTATGGTAGGCAAAAAATCCTTCTCCACATGTCCTAAAGCGTTAAAACTTTATTAAGCAGATTCTTACTTCTTCTTAACATATTGTTACGAAACTGAAAATGTTGTTTTGCTTTTACATCGTTTAACATTAAAATTGTAAATAAAAGCTACAAAAACAAAAACAATGAACTTGTTTACATGATAAGCAAGTAAACAAAAAATATACCAACAAAACACAAGCATAAAAAAGTAATAAACAAGTAAACAAAAATGCAACAACCAACACTGCAAGAACAAATGTAAACAAAATACAACAATAAACAAGAATAAATGTAAACAATATGTTTACATTTATAGAGATTTCGAGAAGGCGAATGACTTCGCCTTCAAGACCGTTCATCAGAGTGTTTACCCTGTCATATAAAAGGCAAGACAAACAAAGGCAAAGGAGTTAGTTAAAGTGTAGTCAGTCTTGTGAGAGGACGCGGTGTGTTTGAAGAGAAGAATCGTGGTTTGAAGATCTCCGTTACAAAGATCTGTCGAACAATTATCTGGTGATTTGTTATTGCTTATGCAAAAGAGTGCAAAGAGGAATAACAAAGAAAGCAAATTGTTGTTGTTTACATCAAGTTGTGAACAGTGGAACACAGAATTGTGCGAACAATAAAGAATTTTATTAAAACTAAACACTCTATGAGCTCATATTTTAAACGTTTTAAAAATTTAAAAACGTAACAATATTGTACTTCTGGACTTGCACGAAATCTTCAGTTGCACAATTTTTTTTTAATTCTTTTCATAACGATTTCATTGTGACTTTTATCCAATAAGCCCTCGGCAAGGTGGACATATCTATGTCTAGAAATTAATTTAAAAAATATTAACAGTATAAAATATTTTCAGTTTTATAGAATTTAATTAATTTTTCAATTTCTTAAAGTTAAATTATCAACTTTTATTATTTTCTATTCCAGTGTACATTCGTCACGTAGAACTTTTTTGTTTTAATGATTTTTGTTACACGATTTTTTTGTTCTTTTTTTTATTAAAAACTATCAGATGCACTTGTAATGCCTTTCAATTGTTAGAACTTCAAAGCATCACAATAAAAATATTGAAATAACAATGAAAACATGCCAATAAAATATCATTCATGTTCTATTTCGAAAACATTGCGGACGTGACATCAAAATAATTATTAAATATGAATGATGGTACGTGTCTGTATGTAGATGTGGGTTATATTTTGTTTTTACATTTCATAGGATAAACAAAGATTTTTGTTTTATTGAATTTAATTTTATGCTTCCCATTCTTAATCCATTAACAATTCTGCAGTAAAAAAAAACTATGATAACAATGCTCTGATAAAGGGCCTTCTCATATGAAGGGCCTTTTATAAAGGGCTTTCTGATATGAAGGGCCTTTTATAAAGGGCTTTCTGATATGAAGGGCCTTTTATAAAGGGCTTTCTGATATGAAGGGCCTTTTATAAAGGGCCTTCTTATATGAAGCTATACCTGTAAAATTTGTTGTCATTTAATAAGTGTGTTTTGCCAAATCACCATGGACGACTATAGACAACCATGTGAGTTCATTGAATGGCCTCTGGTGCACTTGACAACTTAAGTTCTTTCTCAACGAAAAATCACCTTCAGCATTGAGACCCATTTCTAAATAAATAAAATGATCCAATTTGGGTTCCACATGAGGAAAAAGTCACTTTTTGGTGTGGAATTTGGGGTGACGACATCATCGGTCCATATTTCTTTGAGAAGGTCTTCATTGTCAACGGTGATTACTAAATTCTTAAGACACAGCTCGTGCCACATTACATATTCTGTACAAGAGATTTGAGTACATCCTCATCTTACATGAAGATGATGTGAACTGGCCACCGTTAGACTCCTTCTTGTAAGGTTTTCTTAGGCCTTAGATGTATGCGACGGCCACAGCGGTTCTCAAAGCCAACATAACCCATATCATCAGTCAAATTCAGTCTGTTTTATGCTCCAGAGTCATGGGAAATTGGACATTTCGAATGCGCTTCACCCAGAGAAGTCGTGGTGGCCATTTAAATGATTTTATACTCCACATATAATGGCATCAATAGGTCTTTCAAACGAATATAAAATTTCGATGATATCACACATACAGTTTATTTAAATTTCAAGATAGAAATCGCTTAAAAGAGACCCTATGAGAGGCACCGTGGCAACATTTTATTTTTTGAATTTTGGAAATTGGCAAAACCCATGGAAATTTTGAAGAAGAGAATGAAATATTTTTTTGGAGCGATAAGTGAATAAGTTTGAAATGTTGTCTCAGTAAGAATGCACAGAATTATTTTTTGTATGTTAAAGTGGCAACTCTGATATTTAACAGTTGGCACATATTATGTACGTGTACTCCAATTATTATAAACGAATTGCTTTACTAAGGAACAGTGAGACCACTCACAAACTTGGAAGAATTTTTAGTTGAGAAAGTGCACCTAATATGACAGCGATTCGAAGAGTGATTTTGGATGACATTGGTCGAACATGAGTCGATTATATAAAGTAAGACTGCTGGAGCAAAAATACATGAAACTCAAAGCATCCATATGCCATCTATGAGAAATAAATGCAGCCACAACGAACAACGAGGATTACGGCCTAGATTCTCACATGTTAACGATGTGCGTTAATTTTATGCGTGAGTGGCGGGACGTATAGTTTAACGTCGACTCCGAATTACAGATTTTTTTGAGAAACTTATTCATGGCAGGTTTATTAATTCTCAGTGTTTTTATCGGAAATCTGCTGAGAGGAAGTCGCCGTAGAAATATATTTCCATATTTCGTTTTGATGTCTGAGCTAGGGTTTGAACCCGGGCCAACACACTACCTACTAGACTACGGCGACTTCAATCGGTTTTACTTTTTTTAAATATTATAAAGAATTACAGTGGCTGTGAACGGCGTTTGTTACAGTAGCATGAAAAATAAATTCTGGTGGCCACAATTGGATAGCATGAATGTTGATGACAAGTGGTTTCAGTAAGACGGCGCCACCTGCCACACAACGCGTGTAAAAATTGCAGCAACGATTTCCGTAATAAATTAACACAAAAAATTCTGATGTCAACATCCACCACTCAAGTTGTGTGTGGCAAGTGGCGGGACATACTGTTTAATGTCGACTTTGAATAACTGATTTTTGAGAAACTTTTCATGGCAATTTTATTCATTCTCAGAGTTTTCGCTGAGAATGCTACTGAAAGGATGTCGTTCATATTTTCCAAAGAAAGACATGTCTAGGGCTTGGCTTGTGTCTAATAAGTCAACATACTATCTACTGGACTACGAAGGCATCGTGACTAATTTTTCATATTTTCTATTCTTTTAAAACCGCCTTTATCCCGGTTGCGTTTATTATTTAGTAACTCAATGAAACGAAATATTCATTAAAAATTTTCTGTGTACTATAAAGCGTACTTTTAATTTAAATTCCGCTTAAGACAGAAGGGAAAATGTAATGAAAACAATACAATGCTGATAGAATAACAGAAAACAGTTTAATTGAATTTAACTTTAGGGGTTCAGTTCCAGCACAGTTATTTCTATTGCAACTGAAAGCGAGATGCAGAAATGCACAGGCTTCTTGAGAAATTCTTTGCTTGTATGTACGGATTCTGATAACAAATGAAAGTTACATTGATTTATAAAAGTAGGAGTTCAAAAATTCCTTTATTTTCATTGAGCTATTGTCAGCATTGTTTCCCTACCTATGGCAAAGGAGGATGTCTAACCAAAGATTCATACCACAGTTTCCCTTTAATCATAGAATCATTCGGAGTTTCCGATAAGCGACCTTGATTACCAATGTCTATCATTTATACATAACAATCATACATATATAATTGCTCATTGCAACACTTCAGTTAGGATTACGACCTAGCTTCTTACACCACATATAATGTGTGCGTTAATTTTATGCTATAGATCCCAGTCTCCGAGAGACAGATTTTTGAGAAACTTTTAATGGCAATTTTGTTTACTCGCAGAGAATTTAGCAGAAATCTGCTGAGAGGAAGTCGCCGCCGAAGAAATATTTTTTGACATTTCGGTCTCACGTCTAATGAGCCAAAACACTACCTACTAGACTACGGCGACTTCTAGTCATTAATAGTTTGTTTAAATTATCAATAGAGTCGACACCAAGGAGCCTTTTACATCTTCGTTAAAGGCTGGGAATATGCCCAATAGGTGAAGAACAGTTTCCTCCTCTTTCTCACTTTTACAGTTTCTTCAGAAGGCATTTGCAATCTGTACAAGACAGATTCGTTCCGTATGAGTGCCCACAAGTGTGCTCCTTTGGACTTATTTTTCCAGATTTTCTATGCCATTCTGCCAGTATATGAAGTCACCCATATAAAGCTGAGAATTCATCGCAGAGTTCGATGGTTGAGCCACATCTGGGCAGTACAGCCGTGTGGCTATCAGGAGTATATTTGCCGAAGATTTTACTGTCTTTCATAATTCATGCTGCAAAGAGTATTCCGCCTGAAAGACGCCTATACTTTGTTTTATTTCCAATCGGTATTCCTATTATAATATAGCGCAACAAACAGTCGTACTTAGGCAACTGTACTGAAGACCAATGGTTTTCTATCCCTAGAGCCAAACACGGCCTCAAGAAAACTTTTAATTAAAGCACTTGTTGTATTCGGCATTTCTTTTTTTTGTTTGTTTTAATATTCGAAGCCTAGAAATTTTCCAAAATTTTACATTCTAAATGACCCTTTTCAACGTCTGTTAAACAAGTTTGATACTCATTTCATATTCATGCTGCTGCCAAACTTGTTCTCTCTCTGGCAACAGAGAATCACCACTAACCGCAACTGACAAAATATTTACAAGAAAATTTTCTTTTTCCATCAAACTGTTGTGGCTTGTACGATTTTGTAAATTATAAATAGAAAAAAATTTATGAATTTTTAATTACTCAAGGAAGTTTCATACAAGAAAACAACAACAAGAAAAGAAAAACGAATTATTTTTTTTATTAATTAAAACGCATAAAATATTTGTGTGTATTTTAATGATTAAAATACTCGCAAGTGTTTTTCAATGACATGCCAGGGGACTAATTAGCATTAATGAGATGAGATACGCTTAAAAACGAAAAATTTAATGAAAATTTACTTGTGGCAACAAGTGTTCTTTTACGTGTTGCAAGTTATATACAAATAAATTATTTTGCAGATATGTTTTGCTTCGAGTTTTATTGCTTGGTGAACATATTTCATTCACATTGAATAGTCTCATAAGATATTTATTATTGGCAAAGAATTTTTTTTAAATGAATTTCTTAAAATTGTAACACCATCTTTTAATTAAAGAAAGAAAATAATGACAATCACATTTTATTTAAGACAACTTGTAATTTATTGTTTGCGGATGGTATTAATATTGTGTCGTCTGAAAACAGAAAGCTGTAGCAGTTAACTTTTCTTTCTTTCTACTACGGAAAGGCAAATAAAAACAAAGAAATTCCTTTTCACTGCTTATTCAACCCATGAAGTTGGATTCCATTGTAGTACCAATTTACCCAGTTACAGAACCATTCGAAACTAAGATTCGTAATGTTTAATGCCAATAGACTATTTAAGTCATTTGCTTATTAGTCGCCATTGTCTAAGAGGTACTGTGGCCACGGTTCAAACCCCAGGTCAGGCTTCTCTAACAAAGCGTCAATATTTCTTTGGTAAAAACTCTGGGAGTAAATAAAATGGCTATGAAATGTTTCCTATAAATCTGGCGTTTAGTGACGATGTTATACTGTAGGTCCCGCCACTCATGCATAAAATTAATACACACGAAATGGGTGCTGTGAGAAGTTGGGTCTTAATCCTGACTGAAGTGTTGTAATAACCAATTATGTATAAATGTATGTATGTCTGTATGTACTTAGTAGAAACCAAGACTCTTCCTCCTTCTCATATACTACACTGAGGACTTCTGAAAAATGCTTTTCCTCCTCTTCATTGTCTATACAGCGCGTACAGAAGTCATTTGCTATGATAATAATTGCCCTTATGTTTCTCGGCTATTTGAAAACTGTTTGGAAAATGCTACTGTAAGTGGCATACAACCGAGATAATAGAAAGAAAGAAAGAAAATATTGAAATCAGTAAACTTAAACTTACTTACTTAATTGGCCATTAACAACACGATTAACGGATCTCGGCCTGCCTCAACTTATCCCTCCAGGCGCCTCTGCTTCTTGCGTGCCTACCCCAATTGATCACGCCAATCGATGACAGAGCTTCCTCGAATTGGTTATTTCAATGCATACAAGGTTATCCTCTTCGCCACTTTCTCAGATACCCGCATCAAATACCCGTCTCGCCGGAGTATCCTCCTCCATTCGAACGACATGGCCGAGACAGAGCAGCCGCTGTATATTAATACGCTGCTCAACGTCATTGAGGATCGGATGCGGAAATCATCGCCAACTCGCACTGGACCGAAGATCTTACGTAGAACTTTTCTCTCGAATACTCTCAAGGCTGCTGCATCAGTGCTTAATAGGGTCCATGCCACTGCACTCTAAAGAAGTTTTGGTTTGATCTCCAGACTGACATCATTTTTGGTGATAACGGCGGAGCCAAGATAAATAAATTCGTTGACTATATTAAAAGTATAGTTATCGGCCGTAATCTGAGGATCAATAAGCCGCACGTCTCTACTTGTCGATAACATATACTTTGCTTTGCCCTCATTTACTGCCAGACCCGTCTTAGTAGACTCTCGTTCAATAACCCTAAAGGCAGCAGTAACATCACGCTTGGTACGCCCTATGATGTCAATGTCGTCAGCGCACACAAGCAACTGGACGCTTTTTTGAAAGATAGTGCATTGCGATGCACTTCCACCTTTCGCAGAACAGTCTCCATGACAAAGTTGAAGAGGTCGCATGATAAGGGATGGCCTTGTCTGAAATCTTGCTCGGTAACAAAAGGCCCCTTATGGGGCTATCGAAGGCTGTCTTAAAAAAGATAGTGTGTGTCGATTTGTTTATTATTAGTCTTTTCCAGGATTTGGCGTAGTGTGAAGATCTAGTCGTTGGTGGACTTGCAAGGTCTAAAGCCATTCACACAATACGCCTGTAAGAACCTTATATGCGATAGGGAGAAGGCTTATACCCCCATAGTTGGCGAATATCATAGTAAACTTACATACATACATAATTGGACATTACAACCCTTCTGTCAGGATTACGACCTAGTTTTTCACACCATTTATGTTGGGTGTGTTAATTTTATACATGAGTGACGTGACCCACGGTTAAAAGTCGGTTTAGAATGAAAGATTTTTGAGAAACTTTTCATGGCAATTTTATTAACTCTCAGAGTTTTTGCAAGAAATCTACTGAAGGGAAGTCGTCGTTTCGTTTTGTTTGAGATGTCTGACCTGAGGTTTGGACCGATGCCTCACGTCTAACAAGTCAACACACTACCCACTACTCTACGGCGACTTCTATGTCAGTAAACATGTTGCACAAAAAAAAATTAAAATATGAAGAAGTCAGCAAGATTTGCCTATTGAGTTAAACTTTTCCTTAAAACTCTATCCGTTTATAAAGTATTAGGTTAGGTGTTCATTGGTACTTGTGTGAGTACTTTTAAAATCATTTATGGCCTTATAATAATGCAGTAAGGATTTCACACAAGGTTTCATTTAATTCTATAAGTTGAGCAAATTTTTAGCCTACTGGATCCCAGTCAGATGATGGAGGTGTCATTTAAGTCATCAGGTTAATCTAATTGCAGCTGTGGAAGCTTGACAAGTCTAATAGCTTAGAATCTCCCTGGTCTCACCAAGTTGATACAATCAGAAATTTTACATCCTCCTTACTCACTCACTCGCCACTATAGCACAGTCGAAAACAAAAACAAATTTTATCAAAATAAAAACAATCAAAAGCAAACAAGCGGAAAGTAAAAAAACTGTTCTAGTCTTTTGTCACCCAGTTTTCGACTTCCTCGTAAGAATCGAATTGCTGCTCAAATGTGTGTTCCATCGAGGAAAACAATTCTATTCATTTTTCGATAAATGCCTGGTAAAAATTAAGCATTTCTTTTCGGTAGCAATCTGGGTTTTAGGAGCTCGTGATACACTTGTTCTACCAGATATGGGTACTTATGATTTTATGATAAAAGGAAGTCATTTTTGAATTTTATATCGTATCGAAAAACAAGATTTCTTTTCCATCAAACACCATCGAACTAATGTCACACTTTAGTTATGGCATTTCCTTAAAATTTACATATTATTGAAGCTAGCACCCATCGCTGCATTTGTAATTAAATTAAAGTTTTCTCCAAAGAAGTTATTCCCATTTTTTTATTTTTCATTTTATTCGTACTTTAAAATAATAAACCCAAACGAATGTAAAAAAAAACACGAAAAACTTTTTGGTGTCATTACCGCACAAACTATAAAATTTCTTGCTACTCTTTGTTATTTCCCTTTATTATTTAAAGGAAAACTTTTTATTTCCAGGTTTTTTAATTTCTTTTTAAGGTAATAAACTAGCCTGGATTATCAAATGAAATATTCGTATCTTTTGCCAGACAAAGCAAACGTATTTGTTCGTGAATTTTCTACCTTTTCTATCGCTTTTTTCAGTACATTGATAATGAAGTTGGTAAATGCTGCAGGCGACATATTTACGCTTCTCTTTAAATGTTTTTTTCTTGCTTAAAGTCGTGTCTTTTGTAATTGGTATTGACCCAAATTCTTATGCTGTTTTGTTGTTGTTCTCTTACGTTTCTGTATGTGTCATTATCTTTGAATATCAAGGAAATAAAAACAATTTTTTTAAGAGAAATTACTACAGGAAGTACAAAAAATAAAAAGAAAAACCAAAACTTTCTACATAAATAAAGCAAATAAATGTATAACGATGGTAAGAAATAATATACAATACAGTGCACGGCATTTAGTTAAACGCAAAATAAATATTCATTTAATTCAGTTCCAACCAAAGTATTACAAAGTCTCAAACCTCTTGGCAAGACTGCTAGTTTTGAGCTCAAAATTAATCAAAATTAAGGATCGCCAATCATATTCTCTCTAAGGAGTAATGGGTCTTCCAACTGAGACTTTCGAACTTGTTGAAGCAACATCTATTAAATTAGTTGTCAGCTTTGTTTTGTTTGTGGTTTTGTTTTATCGAATTAGGTGTTCTGTTCGAAGTCGCCGCAGTCTTAGTTCAAAACCTTGAACCTTGGGTTTGCGTATAACAAGCCTACGCACTACCTACTAAATTCTGTCCTGAAAAAAGTATGAATTCGACTGGTTTCGTCCAGTGGAAAGGCGAGGAGAAAGTTGTCAGCCTCTTCCATCTTTAGGTCACAACGTCTCCCGTATGAGACTTGTAATGAGGATCCAGAATCATTTATAAAACTGACAATGCACTTTGAAAGACGAAGTATATGATGTGGTGTGGCGGCGGATAGCTTTAAGGTTTTCAAGAACGATGAAAATTACAGCCAAAGGAATAAGATACTTTGCAATGTTTACTGATTTTTTTTTTTGGTAAAATTAGGTATGGTGTGGTGTGGTTTGCGGGCCGATGGCATCACAAATGTTCGTGACCATACATGTTCAAAAATGATGAAAATTACAGTCAAAGGAATAAACTAGGAGAATTTAACCTGGGCTTACAGCCTGCAATAAAATGAATATGTTCTTCCAGCACTGCTCATTTTAATTTTAATTTATAATTTAATTCCAATTTTCACATTCAATGGTATCCTTTGTCTGGTCTCAATGCTGCATTAAATGAAATTCTTTAGAAATTGCTTATACGCCGTGTTATTTGTTTTACACATTTGTGTGTACTGTACAATTAATGGAAAATTGTAAAAAAATAACAGAAAATAAAAATAAATACTTAATATAAAAATCGTATAAATAATTGAGCATTTAATAGACATGTATTGTAATAAATCTTTTGAATGCGTTAACTAATTAATATTCAATTAATAGCATTTAAATTAACCTTGAAATTAGTATTCATTTAATCAATAAAATGAATTATTTATTAAAATGAATTATTTTTTTTGCATTTTTTTTAAGATTATTTTTCCTTTTTTGAATGTTAATTAAATTTGAATACATTTTTAACCAATTCGGTACATACGAGTTATGATAGCTTTTCTCTAAATGCGATACATATATAACATATGTACGTACATAATTGATCATTATAACACTTCAGTTAGGATTTCAACCTAGCTTCTCATACCACTTATGTTGTGTGTGTTAATTTAATATATGATACAGTCGTGGCAATTCTATTTAGTCCCAGAGTTTTTGCCGGAAATCTGTTGAGAAGAAGTCACCGAAGAAATATTTTGTATATTTTCTTTCGTTGGAGATGTCTGACCTGTGGTTTGAACTATAGCCTCACGTCTAAAAAGCCTACACACTACCTATTAGACTACGGCGATTACAATAGGTCCTATATTTATTTGTGTTTTTCTGTCAATTATGTATTGACATGGGTTTTTGTGAATATAATTTTGTATTCCCAGCATTAGAGAGCTAAATGATTTGGCTTTTATGGCTTTGCTGTACCTTTATCCAAAAGCTCATTGTGTCTACTCTTTCCTAACAGGTAACATTATCTGACCTTTCCATGATGCTCGTTGCATCATGTGTCAGATGACTTTCTAAATAGCTTACTTGAAGTGGATTGAAGTATCATTACTTACTTTATTTACTTCAATGGCCAATACATCTCTTTAGTCAATATTACAACCTAGCTTCTCATACCATTCATGTTTCCTGTGTTAATGTTGACCCCAAACGACAGATTTGCGAAATTTTTCAAGGCAATTTAATTTACTCTTAGATTTTTTTATTTCTTTGTATTTTTTTTTTGGCAAAAGATTACTGAGTGGAAGTCGTTAAATGAAAAGTTTTTCATTTTGTTCGGCATGTCTGATCCAGGACTTGAACCATGGGTTCTCGTCTAATAGCCGAACACGCTACCTACTATTCAAGCTGAAATAATGGCTAGAACGACTGTAGCTGTACGAATCCAATATCATAAAATATTTGAGTAAGGAAAGAGAAGGTTGTGAAAGTAGGAAATAAACATATTTACTGAGACTAAAAGGGTATTTAGGTGCCTTCAGTGATGCACAACATAGGTGATGCACTTGCAAACGAATTCATATGAATTTAGAGCGGCGAACTAGTGACCATAGTTTAGTAGGTAGTTTGTCGTTGGAATGAACGGTTCAAACCCTAGGTCAGATATTTGTATTAACGAAATATAAAGAACACATTTCTTTGGCGACCTCCTCTCAATGGATTTCTGGCAAAAACTCTGTTAGTAAAATAAAATTGCCATGAAAAGTTTCTCAAAACTGTAGTTTGGAGTTGACACTTCCGCCACTAATGCATTAAATTAACATACATTGTGACTAAAGGGTTGTAATGAGCAATTACGTATGGATGTAAACGCATGATCTCACACAGACTTAAATTATCCTCTAAGAAAGTATCAAATGAATCTCCTTGCTTCGAGGGGGGAAAAATCTTCCCAGCTTCAGACTGGCACCCTGGTGCAAACGTCAAATGGCTGAGAGTATTACACAACGACATTTACAAAAGTTGTAATGATAAGGAACCAGAGGTAGATCGCAGAACATCTCGTTCGGCATTGTCTGTGTGTTGTAAGCATAAAATAAAGTCTTGTTTGGGCATTTCCAATTTATTGATAGGAGGTTACTAAACAGAAGTGGTTTGAAGAAAATCCATATGCTCATAACTTTAAAAGGATTGTTAGGCAACGCTTGTCAGTAAACGTAGAAATATATTAGAAGGGACCAGTATAAATAGGACGCAAGTTATCTTAAGATTAAGAGGAAGTGTGAGATAAGACATCCCTTCAGTAAGAGGGGCATGCTTGTTGCAATTATTAACATTTTCTTGACTGTAAAATGCTCAACTAAATAAATAAAGTAGAAACAACTATACCCATTAAAAACATGCGAAGACCATCCAGAAGCTGTGCAGACTGAAAGCAATAAGTCAGAACATTGATTTGAAGTTTGGTTGAAACACTATTCACGTTTTTAAAGCTTTCAAAAGCAGAAAAACGCTGATTCTCTTACGATATAATTTTACTACGTACAGTAATAATAATAAAACCTTTAAAAATAGAATTTATTGGCATAAAATCTATTTGTTTTTCATTTTTTTAAAGACATAAAAAATTTGTTGAAAAGTTTTTTAGTTTTATTACGTTTTCGTTTTTTTCGTTTTTAACTGCGGTAAGCTAAATTACGACAGCGTCGTTTCTTTGATGTACGTTTTATTTAAATACTAATAGCTATAGAAAATTGTAAATTTAGCTTAAAATTCAAATTCAATTGTTTAATTTTTGCTTGTCATTGATTTTAAGATGTTTAAAAATAGATTCTCAGTATCTGGTGAATCTGATAAGTGAAGTAAACGATTTTTTTTTCATAAAATAAAACTTTAATCTTTAATGGAAAAGTAAGACATATTCAAAATATTGGCCATTGCTGGCTAAAATTTTTTTTGTCCTTTAATCAATTTGAGGATTCCACGCCAATAAAAGTTTTGGTCTTTCGAAGCAGACTAATTAGTTACCCAGTTTTCGACTACGACTTCGTAGGAATCGAAGTGCTGCTCAGTCAATGCATGTCACAGCGATGAAAACAGATAGTAGACGGATGAAGCCAAGTTGGAGTAGCAACTCCCTGCCTTATGCTTTGATTGTATGTATTTCGATACCCGTTTCGTTTTGTATTTAGAAGCATTATCAGGTTGTAAAATTAATTTGTCGTGTCTGGTGGCTCACTCTGGTCGTTTTTTGAATAATGCATGGTTCAGATTGATTATTTGCTGTCTGTAACCGTCTGTATAACCGGCTTCACCAGCTCGTGGTGTACCACATCTTTCTGGTCCCACCAGACACACAGCATTGTCTTTGTTTGTAAGTGATTTGAAGTATACTAAATATGTTTGACAGACATCATCGTCAACAAAAGAGGAATAATAAAAAAATTAAGGCACTTTTACTTCTTCGGGCGACATCCCCTTAGCAGTTTTCCAGCAGAAACCTCTGAAAGTAAAAAAAATTTCCATGAAAAGTTTCTCATGAATCTGGCGTTCTGAGTCAACTTTAAGCTGTAGGTCCCACCACTCATGTATAACACTAACACACACTACATAAGTAGTGTAAGAAGCTAGGTCGCAATCCTGCCATAAGGGCTGTAATGACGTATTATATAAGTATCTGGTATGAATGAAGGCCGATATTTGTATCTTGATGATCACTTAATACCGTTTCATGTGTTGCTTTACACGAATATGTATGTGTACATCGAACTTAAAAAGTTGTTAATGAGAACCAAAAGCCTTAAAAGTTTGGGTCTTCAAAACAGTTTCTTTAAAATCTCTAAATAGGCATCGCATTTCAAGCACTTAGTACGGAAACTTGAAGAACACGTCGAATGTAAATATTTCATTTCCAACTTCCTGTATGCATATCGTAGTAAGTGATCTGTATTCTCCAGTTCTATAGGGTGGGTGATTTTAAAGTGTAAATTTAAGAATGTAATACAACAAATTCGTTTTGAAATTTTCTAAATTTATTTTTTATTGTGAAGTACAATTGTTCCGATTAGAAATGGAATATCATTTCAGTCTTATGGCTGCAGCGACTGGCCGCACAGTTCCTCATTGGATCTGAAAAATGTTCGTACAATTTATCGAGTGTATGGTGTCATATCTCGACAATGGCATCACGAATATTGGCCTTCAAATGATCAATTGGCTCTGGTTTGACGGCATAATACTATTCTTTTACGGCGCCCCACAGTAGATAGTCCAACAGTTTCAAATCGCAGCGGCTATTCAAACGTCCATCCAACGTTTGACGTTCAATTCAATTAAATCGTGTTGTTTACATTATACATCACCATTCATTAGCTTTACTTTGCATTGGCTTTCAATACTCAGGCAAAAAATACAGGGTCAAGGTTCTGCTTGTGCGTGTGTAGATAGAAAACAAAATCTAAAATTGTAAAAAGACTTAAAAGGGATGACTGCCATTAAAATCTAAAGGACAGATTATTTTTATTTAAGACAAATGAAATTAGATTTTATTTGCATTTTATGCAAAACAGATGTCATTGAACGATTTTGATTGGCAATAGAAAATCTAGTTAAATTGGCAGAGGAACAATGAAAACATTTTTCTTTTGTTGAAACAACACTTCAATACGTGGGATACACGCTTTCAATTGAATTTTCCATTGTTATATGTACGGTTGTTAAAAGTATTCACATTACTTCCACTGAGATGGCCATGTCTTCAATTTGCTGGTGCAGAATATCCCATGTGATATGAGTTGTATAACATATAGCGTCTTTTTATTGAGACCACGTCTCTTTGGTGTCCATACTACTCAATTCATTGCTCGATATTGACAGTATTATGTTGGTGCGCCAGCCTAACATCCAAACAAAAAATGACTTTTACGGAATGCAATAGGCTCCCTTGAATCTCATGGATTGCTAACTGGTCCCATATTCGACAATTTTATTTGTCTACGTACTCGACCAGAAATGGGCCTCATCACTGAAGATGATTTTTCGATGAAAATGAGATTCAACTGCCATCTGCTGCAGAGCCCATTTAGTGAATATACAACGTTGTCTGCGGTCGTTCATGATAAAAAATGGCAACTACTGTGGCAGATATACTTAGCTTCCACATTTTTAACAATCCGTCAATCCGTTCTAAAGCTTCACTATATGATTTCTGAGTTTTTTACTTTTCAGTGTAGATTATCAAGCAAAATTCAAGAATTGTTGAATTTAATCGTTTTAAGGGGAAGGTAAGAAACCTTCAACCGGAAACTAGAAGCGATTCATTGTGGTTATCTTCATGAAAATTAATCAAAACAACAATATCTGCTAATCATTAAAAAAAATTAAAATATAAAGAAAATGGTGAGAAAGGAAATTGACTGGTGTAACGGAAGACAGTGAGGGAAACATGATCATCATACTAACCAGCTATTATCAGAGACAGAAGAATGAATATTAAATATCCTAGACAAGGTTAACGTACTAAAGCTTTTGGCATAACCCTGACGAACAATCATTAGTATCCAACTCAACACACAAAGATTGTGCCACAGAAAATAATTAACAGAAGCCGGCACTTTACTATAAATCCTCCAGAAAGAATTCGTATTATTATCCTACATCCTGTTGCTTCCAAGCGCCTCGTCGAAACATCAATTAATATCCAAACAGATTTTAAACTCAGTTTTAGAAACCATTCGATTCTAAAGCCGTACAACATGGGCTCGATGAATTGCTGTACTGTACTATTTTAACTTGACTATATTAGTTGATGTGTTATAATTCTAATTATCTTACATCAAAAGAGCAAAAGTCTTAAATATTATGAAAACTCTAATCAGTTAATATCATAACGAAACAGATTTGTGTTGTTCCCATCGTTACATTATAAACATATGCAAGAGCTACATGTATATATATGATAAAAACATGATGCTAAGATTATGTAAGTAGCAAATAACGTTTGCAACAAAACATATTCATGTTGTTTTTATCGTTACATTACAAACGTGTTCAAAAACTACATGTATGTATTCACATGAAGGCAACATGTTGATAAGATTAAGTAGACAATAATGTTTACAACAAACACATTCATGTTGGGCTGATCGTTACATTATAAACATATTCAAAATCAACATGTATACATGCATGATAGCAACATGTTGGTAAGGTTAAGTAACAAATAATGTTTTAAACAAAACATATTCATACTGTTCCGATAGTAACATTATAAACATATTCAAAAACTACATGTATACATATGTACAAAAATATTTGTTTCAATCGTACGCAACAGAGCAGATCTCAAAAAAAGTAATTTCCGAGTAATGCAGAACACAGCTCAGAAAATAGCTAAAAGGAACCTTTGATTTAACGCCAGAGTGAAATTATTCATTGTGGCATGCTATTTAGAACCTTAAAGGACCTGTCATATGCAATTTGGACGAAAAAAATTATGTTTGGAAATGTAACTTATTTGTTGACCATCTGAGGACCGCGTTCATTTCCAGATTTACGTGGTCATAAAATTAAAGTTTTAAGAGCTCAAAAGATTTAATTCATAGAAAACTCCTCGTGTTGTTAAAGTTAGTAAAAAGATTATTATGGAACTCAGCCGAATATTTTGGAACTTGATGCTATTTAAGCCAGTGAAGGTCTATAAGGTATGTTACAAAAGCTGTCGTCTAAACAACTGAAATACAGCACTGTTGAACAAACTCATAGCTAAGTGCAGACAGTAAGAGAAGTTTTTCAAGGTTTGTGTAAGGTTCAGCAAGAAGGCGTAAAATATAAACTAAAGATAAAGTTATCTCTTAAGCCTGTGCAGTTGTTAATAGAAGTCTACATAACCGCCCGATGGCTTATTATTAATGCAGGCGGTTTGAATTGAACGTTTTTTCAATCAATTCTTTGCATGTTTCTTTTCATGCTCGTTTGAATATTTCTTTCCAATTGTATTGAAACTGCTGCTTAAAAAAAATACAATTCAAACGAAATTATTATTTCACAGAAATGAGTAGAGAAAAAAAAATAGAAAAAACTGCACAGAAGGTTGCCATAATTTATACATACATACATATGCATTGATAGGGTTCAAGGTGCTGAGATGAAATAAAGAAAAAACAAATTTGTGCAATCAATTGTAAAAATTTGACAAAATTACATATGAAATCTACGAATATTTAATGAGCATAAATCACTGAAGCTTTTTAATATTGATAAATTTGTCAGAAATTTATTTGGAATGTTAAGACCATTCACCTTTGACATTATTAAAGTCATGAACATTTTTATTTCCAAAGAAAATTTCAATCGTTTTTTATAGAGATTTTGTAAAGGTTTAGAACTCAAATGATAAGAAGGCTCTTGCAACGAACTTCAACAATTACTAACGGCCATCTAGTTGAAGCTACATTTGCCATATTAATTGTTATATATTCATACCCGCCAACAGGCAACAATGTGTGCTGATTGAATGGGCTTTGCAGCAGATGGGCCTCATCGAAAAATTAACTTCGTATCTGGATGAACAAACTAAATTGTCGAAATTAGGGCAACACCAATACATATGACATCCAATACATTTAAAATAGGTAACTATTTGGTGTGGATTTTGGGCTAACGGCGTCATGGGTCTGCTACTGCCAGCGGCGAGTACTATAAGCCGATGATTATCAATTCCTTTTGGCGTCAATTGGATTATGTAAACAATAACGACATCAATAACGACATGATGTAAACTGGCCACCGAATCACGTACCAGAAGTGAACGTCTTCGCTGAAAATAATTTTTTCGATGAAAATTACGGTCAATTGTCAATTGCACCACAGCCCATTTATCAAACATACGTCGTTGTGTATGATCATCCATGATGATTTGGCTGACAGACAATGACTGAATAAATGAAAACGAATGTGATAGATGTAGCTTCAACAAGATGGTCGTTATCATCTGCAATGTTCGGAATAGAAAATGATTCGAATAATTTATTGCGAGTTTTGAATACATTCACTAAAATAGAGCACATTGTTGTCATTTCTTACAATTTTATTTTAACTTATCACGAAGACCCATACATACATAATTGGCCATTACAACCCTTCAGTCAGGATTACGGCCTAGCTTCTCAACACCACTCATGTTGTGTGCGTTAATTTTATACATGAGTGGCGGGACCTACAGTTTAAAGTCGACTCCGAACGACAGATTTTTTGAGAAGCTTTTCATGGCAATTTTTACTCTCAGAGTTTTTGCCAGAAATCTGCTGAGAGGAAGTCGCCGAAGAAATATTTTCATATTTTCTTTTTGATGTCTGACCTGGGATTCGAACTCGGGCCTTTCGTCTAATAAGCCAACACACTACCTACTAGACCACGAAGACCCATATGGAGGGCAAATATAACGAAACTCATGAATTGCATTGCTTGTCTTCTCTTAAAGTCATCTACCATTCAAGAGACGGGTATATGTAGAACGAAGGGTATAAATAGAAGTCGCCGTAGTCTATTAGGTAGTGTGTTGGTTTATTAGACGTGAGGCCTCGGTTTCGGTGAGACAACTCCAACAAAATGAAATAAAAAAAATAAAAGTACTAAGGGAATGAGCTCACTTCACTCATGCTGTGCATTCTTTTGGAGTTTGGAAAATTGGTTACACGTATTACATAAGCCCTTCAGTCAGGGTTACTAGCTTCTCACTCCACTCATGTTGTTTTTGTTAATTTTTATACATATGTAAGTGGTGGGACCTACAGTTTAAAGTCGACTCCGAACGACAGATTTTTTAGAGACTTTTCATAGCAGTTTTATTTACTTTCAGAGTTTTTGACAGAAATGTGCTGAAAGGACGTCGCCGAAGAAATATGACCTGGAATTGAAACCGTGGCCTTACGTCTAATAAGTCAACACATTCACTCTTCATTTTTTCTTTTCACGAGCAGACTTAAATATTTTCTTGATTAATTTATAATTTATTGAACTGACATACATACATATTGTTTAATAAAATTTCAAACTATAATTAATAAATAAAATTCGTATTAATCGATGGATGGACGCCACTGAAAGCGATAACCCAGCCGGTACCATCATAATTTACACTCTTGCGGAAACGTACAGTAACAAAATTCTTTGTGCTAAGGTAATAACGGGGTTCATCCTGAAAGCAAACATTAAAGCAAACATGCCGTAAGTAAAAGGGGAAGAAGAAAAATGTTTAAAAAAATCTTACTTCGCCACAGAACTGACGCATCACCTTCTCTGGACCTTTGTCAATGTCGTTATGTTCAATAATTTGCAAATAATCGGTACGGCAAGTCGTCTTGGCGCCCATATGAAAAATGGGGAATTTTAATAGTACTTTTAAATTGCCCGGAACTCGAATATTCCAACGGCAGTCCGAGTTGTTGCGCACATGTTGAGGATAGAAAGGATTTGTTAGCAGGCCTTTTGTATTATAAAAGTCTCCACCACAACCGGGTCCATTGTTACTAGCCAAATAGGTAATATCCATTTGAGTATAATAACCACTTAAAGCCAACCGTATGCGCAATTCATTAGTATTGGAGAACAGCGATTTGCCAATATCGACAAATTCACATAGTTTTTGTAGCGAAGTATTGGTATGTGCATCGAATACCTCCATATATTCGTTGTCACAATTATATTCCGCAAAAGACAATTCACTATAATACAGAGTTAAAGTGGTATTAATGGGCGCCTTAATAAAAATATCACAGTGATCTGTTGACTCGGAAAACTTAATACGGCCTTGGGTACCAGTGAAATTGCGATAACAGCCTGTGTAAATGAAAAATTATAAATTTTGTGAACTTTGTTTTAGAATTTTTATTTTATTACCTTCTGCTACCGTGGCCTTTAATTTAAAGCCGGCCTTATTTAGTGCGCCATTGCTCTTAAATTTAATAAACGCCGCATTCGAAGTAGTAAAATAATCGTCGGGTATTTTAGAACCGCAATAAATATGTTCAGCTGCATAATCATAACTTGGATAGCTGCCTTGATAGTTACCGTTGAAAATCAATTGACTACCATAGTCTTTATAAATAGTTTCGGCATCCTGAAAATAAATTGTTGAAAATAATTTGAGGCTGTGGATTGTGGATGTGTGCTTTCATTCGGAAATTAAACTTTCAGTAATGTAAAGTTCTGTATAACTGCTACCGAACTTGTAACGATTCTACTGTTTGTGGGTATGTAAGGCACTACTGTTATATGAATGGGTATGCTATCGTTACGAAAATGAAAAATCAAAATACAGGTGTTTTGCTTTTACACCGCTCAACATTAAAATTATAAACAAAAGCTACAAAAATTAAACAATGCAATAAAGAAAACTGTTTACAAATTATCATACTGCTTAATATAACAACAAACTCCAGCATAAAAACTTGGCCAACAAGTAAATAAAAATACAACAACAAACACCAGCGTAAATAATGGTAAACAAGTAAACAAAAACATAAAAGCCAAGGCAAAGCAAGCGACTGAGTCAAGGAAGTTCAGTCAGTCTTTTGTGAAGACGCGGTGTGTTTGATCAGAGTAAACGTGGTTTGAAGATTTCCGTTACAAACAGCAGTCGGATAATTGTATATTAATTGTTATTGTTTATGCAAATGGTATAAACAGAGGAATAACAAAATAAAGGCAATTGTTGTTGTTTACATAAAGTTGTGAACAGTGACACACAAAATTGTGCGAATAATAAAGAATTTTGATTAAAACTATACAAAAAGTTTGGTATAACACGAGATTCGTCAAGACATTTACTTCTTTAATAAATCGAGTGACTAACAGCTTACTCCTTAATTGAAACTTGAAAAGGATCAGAAGACCCTATAATGTTGGGGATATTCTTAGCAAGAACACTAAGTAGCTAAAGTGAACGGAATACAAACTCTTTTATAGCAGCGATCATGCTATGGATGTGTATGTTTTGCAGTCGTTGATTCGAGAGGGAAATATTCTTAATCCATGGAAAATTCGCGACTATTTTCCGCGGGTAGAAAGTACAAAGCATATGTCTTAATAATACCATCTGACAGTGTGACCGCCAATTGAGGTTAACTTAAAGGGACGGTCTAGGCTAGGTAGATTTGGTAGGTGGGTTAAATAGTGTTACCCTCTGCTGAGTACGAACTGCGGGCAGCGGGACTTCCACATTGCCAATGGTGCAGGGATGTTGAAAAGAACATACTCAGCGAAAAGCAAGAGAGGAAGCAAATGCGGTTTAGGAAACAAAACTTTTGTGTACTCTAAAGGAGAAGATTTGAGTCATTCAGCAAACTAGGAATAAACTGAGGTTAGTAATCAGTCCCCATAGTTTAATAGGTAGTGTATTGGCTTATTAGAAGTCGCCGTGGTCTAGTAGGTAGTGTGTTGGCTTATTAGACGAAAGGCCCGAGTTCGAATCCCAGGTCAGACATCAAAACGAAAAATATGAAAATATTTCTTCGGCGACTTCCTCTTCTCAGCAGATTTCTGGCAAAAACTCTGAGATTAAAAATTGCCATGAAAAGCTCCTCAAAAAATCTGTCGTTCGGAGTTAACACACACAACATGAGTGGTGTTGAGAAGCTAGGCCGTAATCCTGACTGAAGGGTTGTAATGGGCAATTATGTATGTATTGGCTTATTAGACGTGAGGCCGTAGTTGAAGCTCCAGTCCAATATAAAATTAAAAATTAAAGAAGTTAGGTCATAATCCTGTCGTATAATCAGCTTGTAGACACAAACTGCACTCAGAATACTGATTGATTTGAACGCCATATGTAGATCCTATAATCTCAAGAGCATTATATGTCCCAGATCAAGTAGTTGAGTGCATATCGGATGCTGGACATTGAATTGTTTTTGTTGAGTAGAAATAGGCTGATAGAGCAGATATTTTAGAATATGATTGTTGTACTACGGCAGCTCTATACGAGTTTTCGAAATATACCGTTATTTTGAAAATGGAGGAGGTTGCGCAACATATACACTACCTAGTAAACTATGGGGACTGATTACTAACCTCAGAGGAAGTCCCGCTGCCCGCAGTTCGTACTCAGCAGAGGGTAACACTATTTACCCCACCTACCAAATCTACCTAGCCTAGACCGTCCCTTTAAGTTAACCTGTCCTGGGATTTGAACTCGGGGCTTTCGTCTAATAAGCCAACACACTATCTGCTAGACCACGGCGACTTAAAAAAAAAGACTTACATCACCGTTGATAATTTTAATATAATCGGCAGAGCATGAACCATTGACATCGGGACCCTCAATATCGAGTTTCTCAAAGTGTAAATGTATACTCTTATCGGCTTTAATTTTCCAAATACAATTGATATTATTGGGATATTTTCCAGTGCCATCATCCGGTGATGCTATTGTAACAACCTAGAAATAGTAAAACTTTAAATTTCTATGCTCTTCCCTATTTTAAAATACTTACCTTTTGTGTATTGAAATCTAAATTCTGTTGGCCACATATCTTGGACACTGCCTTAATCGTGGCTATGAAACCGCTGCTTGTCTCTTGGCCATCCGTTACAAATCTCAGGAGCAGAGTTGATTTTGAGCTTACCACCGGACTGGGTAGATCATGACCACAAAATTTACCAATTTGATCAGCAAACATACCCGAACCATCACGTATATCCAAATAGTCATTCACACAGTTTGTGGAATTCTCCACATGGAAAGTGCTAAACTCTAGTCTCAGCTGACGATCAGGGGTTGTGGTGAACAGCCAAGAGCAGTCAAGATTGTTGGCATATTGACCGGAAAAATGACTGAAATCGTATGTAAAATTGTTGGTGCCCAGATAAATGTGATTGTCACAATTGGGTATAAACTTCACTAAGGCCTTAAAGCCTCTGGAGGCATCGCGATCATCCGAAAACGAGCGTATAAGAGCAGTATTTTGTTGTATATTAAGGATTTCCGTTTGGCCAGTAACATTGCCACACAGTTGCACCATACGTTCACTTTCAACGGTATTCAGGCCCCTGTATACCTCTACGCCATCGTAACTGCAACCGCCAAGCGATTCGAAGTCGATATACTCGAATTTGATGGTGATTTTATAGTTTTCTGGTGCCTGTAGTTTCCAGATGCAGGAGCTTCCATGCGGGTACATTTGTGTGGCTGAATCTCTGGGTGATTCGATTATTGTAGAATTGGTGATGACAGCACCACATTTATTGTGGCCATATTCTAAACGAAAACCTTTGCGCCCGTAACTACCATCGGTTTGAAATATAATCGAAATGATTTTCTTGGATCTGATTTCATAATCCTTTTTCCTGCCACACAAAATATGATTTTCTGCATCGTTGTCCCTTATATTTATGGTGACATTATCGAACATACACTTGTTGAGAGGTGAGTCTTCAAGCACAAAATCTATAAATCTTATGTACAAGCTATCCGATTCGGTTTTACTTATTGAGGGTGAAGGTACAATGGTATAATTGCACCTTAAATTGGCTGGATATTCGTTAGGATAGTTGGGTGAGGTTAGTTCCTGCATAGTGTCAGTGGCATACAGTATACCGCCACAATTGCGTTCAAAATCTACTGTAAAACCGGAACCTACGGTATTGTCATCTGAGCGGAAATATAAACGCATTTCTGTTGTCGTAGTATTAATCGTTTGAGGTCGTGTGCGGCCACATACGGTTGTAATATCCTGCCATTCTTCTTGTTCGGGTGACTTTTGCTGGATTCTCAAGTAATCTTTGGTACAATTAGGTGAGGATTCTATGAAGAAACGATCGGAGAATATTGCAGCCAAATGGAAACCATTAACAGTAGACAATTCCCAAATACATTCGACATTATTTTTATACTGATAATCAAAGACAATTTGACGGTAGGGATACTTCAGAATGCCACCACAACCGCTACCTTCGTGAGTGGTTAAAGCGAATACGGAATTCTTATTGTAATTTGAGGTTATGTATTCTATGAAAATGCCACCGGTAACCACTAAGCTGGCAATGCTCGATTGTTCGCAATAGCGTCCCAAATGGGGTGCATTCTGATTTGGTCCATTGTACACTATCAGGTATTCGTCTTCGCATTTACCCTTAAAGTCGGTAGTGAGGTTAACATCCACTTGAAAATCCTCATAGGTTTCGGCAAAGGTAGGTGGCGTAAGACCCCTACCAGAGTGACCCCATACAGCCCAGGCACATTCTAAACGGCCAGTATAATTTTTCATATCCGGTTGTGTTATAACAAAATTGTCATAATACGATAGAGGCCATATACCGCCACAATTGTAGGATGTCAGCTGTAAATCCAGTTCTCGCAGAGCATTGCGTTTATGGCCCGATATAACTAGCTTTGTGCTATAGGGCAGTCTAACGCTGGGCTGGGTTTCGTTACGGCAAAGTAGCAAAGGCGCAATGCGTTCATCACCCGCATAGAATTGCACTGCCGAAGAATATTGACATCCATAGATATACCACTGCTGTGTCGTATTATAGGTTTCGTACCTTGTTATCTGTATGGACAAAGTCTGATTGTAGTTCGGCTTCAGATCATAAGAGCAATATGTTGGTTTGTCATTATCTTCACGTTTAAATGTCGTTGTTCGATATTTGGCTTCTCCAATGGAATTAAAGGCTTGCGACATATCGTGGCAATGTACAGACATTTCATTGGCTCTAAATTTTAGTTTGAAACCACGATTTTTATAGAACGATAACATTAGAGCATCTATAGTCATGGTATTATCACTGGAGTATATAGCCGGAGGAATAGTATCTGTAACTCTTTCTATGATGGAGGATAACTTACGATCATTGCTGAAAGTTAAGCGTCGATATACTCTACCACTAGACTCCATGCCCGTGCCCACGTCAAAGTCCAAAAATTCTATCTTAATACGTCGTCCTTTAGGAGCCTCCAAGTGCCATGTACAGTGTATAGGTGAGTTCGTGCCTTTCGGGTAATTGGGGGTCTGCAAAATACCTATTAATGCCGTAATGGTCTCACCGCATCTGTCACCAATAGACGAGTAGCTAATCTGAAAACTGTCATAGGAATAGAAACCGTCCTTAATACGATAAATTATTCTTAGTTTATTGCTCTCTATGAAATAGCGATTTTTCTCAGTGCCACATATAAACAAAGTGTCGGTAATGTTTTCTACATCCGTAGAAAAGACATCGATTTCCTGTAATTCCAAATGGGATTCTGATTTGCAGTCGGCATTGTGATCATCATAGGCTTCTGGTAGTCTTATTTGATCTATGTCGATGTTAATGGTGGAACCCAAGGGCATTTCCAAAGTATAAACACACTCCAATTCCTTTTCATTTGGTCTCAACCGTATTATGGGAGTTGAGATAACACCCTCGGAATCATAGTAAAAACCACCACAACGACTAATGCTTGCATTAGCCTGGAAACCTTTATGAGGCTCAGAGACATCGGTGAAATAGGTGACGCGTAAAATATTGCCCGTAGAACGTATAGTATTGGGCTTAGTTGTGCCGCAATATCTGCCTATAAGTGGCGCTATTTCGGAAGCACCATCATTCACTTGAACATATTCCAGTTCACACTGTTTAGAATCCGAGTTAACTGGTATCAGATCATAGTCACCAAAGAAGTCTAACGTTATAGTCTTGTGCAGCGGCGCTATAATTTTCCATATGCACTCCGAATGGGGATTCGGTATATTGGGATAGTTTGGTGTCGTTATAGTTTGTATGCGATCCCATATAAAGTCATCCCTTAAAATAATTTCCTTGGAACAATCTTGGCTTATCTCCTCATAGTGGAAGGAAGCCCTATAAGTAGAAAACCCGTTTTTAGAAAATTTAATGTAGGCCCGATTCGAGGAAGTCTCCAATATGTCCGTTATATCGTTATCGCAATATTTTCCCTTGCCCAAGAACGGCGAATCCTCAGCCATGCCATTGCGAACTAAGAAATATATTTTACAATCGCCTTCTGAGTTTGGCACCCGTAACCAAAAATCGGGGAACGTAAGACGTATGCGACGACCAGGTCTAACTCTTATAGTCCAGGTACAATCCTGGTAACTGCCAATACCGGTTTTCAATTCGGTTATATTTACGAAACCTCTACGATCGTTTAATTCGGCACCGCATTTTGTGGTTATTAGTGAGGAAAACCCGGTTTTATTTATGCCATTATCGGTAACGAATTCCAACTTTAAATAAGGTCGACCTTCGTAACGTAAAACTTGACGGGACGTTTTTTTACAGATCTTTGCGGACTCTTGCCAGTTTTGTAGATCATTACTGTGCGATACTCTTACATAATCGGCAAAACAATCTTCAAAATCTTCAACATCAACTGTTATGAACATAATTTCTGCATGCATGGCTGGGTTATTGGGCATAATAGTCCATGAGCAATGTAAGTTACTGTCATAACCATTAGGATAGCCGGGTGAATTGAAGAGAATGTTGTTATTTATTCGTAAAATTTGTTGACCACAAAGTTCAGACATCCTTTCAGCAGTTTGATTGCTACGCACCACTTCCTTGGACAATTGTTCCCATTCAAATTGGAAGGGTCCACGAGAGGCAGTGAAATACAATATGTTGGTATTCGAACGCACCCTATGGGTGTTGGAAAAATCAAGGGGGGCACCAATATCAGAATAGCCATCATAAATCTAAGGAAAAACATTTTTTTTTTTCTAATTAAATGAAGGCGGGTAGAATTGTTTAACTTTACCTTAATGTAGGGTATATCGCTATCCACTATATGTTTAACGGTTAAAAGGACCACATAATTCCTATCAACCGTTATACGCCAACTGTACAAGTCATCACTATGGAATTTAGCGGGATAAGCAGGAGACTCAATAGTACCTTCGGTTCCATTAATTTCATTGTGTTTAACTGCAAAAAAGAAAATTGGAATTTTGTTAATAATTTATTGTCAAACAATGATGGATAAAATAATAAGGACACCAATGCGAGACATTTAATGAGAAATTAAGTAAAATGACAAAATTGCTGATAAGTGAACTGCATTTATTTGTAGCTTATGTACTACAAAAGCAAATTTAATAGTGATTTTTTTATTAAATTTCTTTAAAAGAAAACTAAAAAACACTTCATAATAATGTTGGTTTAAATTTGAACGATCGTTATCTCGATTGTAGTAAGTAGTATTTATAACATTTTATTCTTTCACAAAATTTAGTATTTTATCGCCACTTCCAAAACAAAGACAATTAGTCGGAAACTGCACGACCACAGAGAAAGATCAACAGTACACGGTATGCGCATGTTTATTGCTAAAATGCGTGAAACTGGTTTCATTGTGAATGCGTCAAGACGTGAGCGTGTTAAATATCAACTTGTCATCGTTCTGAACAATTGGACATTTCACGTACCATTCACGTTGAATCTTGCGAAAAAATCTCGGTATGATGCCTTTCAAAGTTCAATTGGTTCAAGAGCTGAAGCCGGATAACCATCCGATTCGAAAACTCTGAGGGTAAAATAAAATTGCCGAGGAAAAGTTTCTCAAAAAATTAGTCGACATTAAACTATAGGTCCAGATACTCATGTATAAAATAAACAGAAGCTAGGTCGGAATCCTGCCTAGAGGATTGTAATGACCAATTACGTATGTATGTGGATCAGACATCAGCAATGAGTATTCAAAAAGATGAGCAGATTCGAATTATACTCATAATTTCTGATACTTATACGCATTCTTACTTATTTTAATATTTACTCATACTACTCATGTTCAAAATTTGAAGTATTCACCGTACTCATACTTAACAATACGCATGACGTTGTTGATTTTGACTCTCCTTTACTCAACATTTACCAGAATCACAAAATACGAATGATTCGCGTACGAACACTACAATACTCACTAGAAGCTTGTGTGTTTGCTTTGCTTACTGTCTTTGACTTTTTCTTTCTTCTTTTGTTGTAAGAAAGACTACAAATTTTGTTGAATGATTCGAACCACTTGAATCATTTAGGAGTATTATAAGTATTTGTCTAAATTTATGAATCTGAATAAGTAGGAGTATGAATCAAACATATTTCGAATGTTATGAGTTTGATGTCAACGTTGTACTCATACTCATTGCAACCTGTACTTATAAATCAATGTTGTAGTGAGTACGAATGAATCAGAGTAGTTGAATTTCAATACTGTTGACTCAATCATACTCAGAATTTCATAAGTACTTATGAGTAGCGAAAAAACGATTCATTGCTGATCTCTGATGTAGATGTTGTATACACACTCCCTACGGCAAATGTAAAAGTGTGTAGACTTGGTAGTATGTTTTCTTTTCATCAGACGGAAGCCCACGGCTTAACCCCCAAGCGAGCATTTCTGTAACCAGCAAGGGAAATACATCTGTTAAATACAGTCAAACTAGCTATTGTTAGTCATTTAGAGCAGAAGCTTCTCAAATATCTGAAGTCACATAATCTAAGGAAAGTTTAGGAACAGTTTTTTTGGAATAATAAACATTAAATACTTACGGTAATAGTAACTGATGGAGAAACCACCTCCAACTATATCCTCATTGCTATGGAAATGTATGACTAAACCCTCGGGGCCCTCTATAGCAGCTGGTAATTTATTGCCGCAAAACACAGCCAACAAGGGGCCCATATCATCAGAGTTTCTTAATTCCACATAGTCATTATTACAATCATCAGAATCTTCCAAATCGAATGACTCGAAGGTTAAACCAATTCTATTGCCTTGGCTGCCATAAATATAATATGAGCAGTCTATATTAACTGGATAGGAGTTGGGATATTTGGGTGAGGCAAAGCGACCTCTAAGCGATCTGTACATATTGCCACAGGAATTGTCCGTTAGAAAGGCGTACGCTTCAACTTCGGCTATAAGACCCAAAGGCAACTTTAAAGTCAAAGCATGCCCATTAGAGATTATATCTGGCGGATGGATTTTACAAAATTGAGCTCTCAAAGGTGAATCATGTGTTAAGCCATCATAGACTTTGGCGCCCTTGGCTAAACAGTCTGCTTCGTTGGGATAAAGTTGATTGTAAACTGGATTCATTTGTATATGACTGAAGCTTAAGGCAACATGTTTGGTAAGATCATTGGATATAATTTGCCATTCACAAGTTTGATTTACTACAGCATGCTTGTTTATGTCAATGCTGGCATAATTGACGTCATCCAAAACAATACGTTCACCACAATCCTCAGCGTAACTTAGTTTAAAACCTTTGGCAGGCACTGAATCATCTGAGTGAAAATGTACGGTAACTGTATTGCTTAAACTGCGCCAGGTATTATTGGCCTCTGCATCCATAGAGGCACATTTCTTAAATAACTGCAATGGTTCGGAGTCACCTAGTTCCTCATACGCTTCCACATAGTCCATCTGACAATCATAGAAATCCTCCAAATCTAATTCTTCCAAATTAAAGATAATGGCATGATGCGATGTTACAGATATTGTCCATTCACAATCAGAATTTTCCGGATAATTATTGGGATAATTGGGAGATGTTATAACACCATTGCGACTGCTTAAAGTACCGCCGCAACCTTAAACAAAGAGAGAATAACAGAATAGAGAATTATGCCGCGATCGTAAAACATTTTGTTTAGGGGGAGAAGAAAAAAAAACGAACAAAACTTACTGGACTTTTTCACAGTGTATTTGGCTGTAAATCCTATGCCATTACCCTCTTCATCACTACGGAATCTAACGTACAACTTATGGCTAGACGAGGTATATACAAAGTTGCTGTGTTTTCCACAATGACGCTCCTTAACATCGTTACTGTGATAGTGTGGCGAAATGATTAAAGCATCCTTAGTGCAATTGACAGAGTCCTCTAAATCCAAATCAATAATTTCCACTTCAATGCCATTTCCCGGCTCAGTGAATATTTCCCATAGGCACTCGATATTTTTAGCATACGGTTTGGGATAATTCGGTGTTTGGAATTCGCCTTTATCATGGCGGAATACCTCAATACAACCCACCATGGCATATTCCAATTGGAAGTTCAATTCATTTCTAGTTTGCCTTATCACTACGGTATCACTGGTGGCATTGATAATATCGCCTTGACCCTGTACATCATAGGTTTTATTATTGCCATCGCGTATATCCAGCTTGGCTTTTTTATCCACCGTATCATAATAGGTAATCTCCGCTTGTATGCGATTACCTTTGGGTGCTTTTAAAGTCCAAGTACAATTGATAACATCCATGTTCAAATCAAAAGGCTTACCATAGTTAGGACTTTCAATAACGCCGTGGCTTTTAGTCAACGTAACCGTACAGTTGGCCTTAAATGATAATAGAAAACCTCTTTCACGATTACTGTCGTCTGTGGTCAATTTTATTAAAGCTTCATTGTTATCGATAACATATTGCAATGGCTTTTCATCGCTATCCAGTTCACATACGGAAGCCAAATGGGTTTTCGTTTCTGTGGTGCCATCATATATTGACAAAGAGTCATAACGGCAACTCGCATAATTTTCTAATGCCAAGTCTTCGACTGTTATATGTATAGCTGAACCACTAGGCACATGTATACGCCATTCACATTCTGCTTTGTTGGGATATGGTTCCGGATAGTAGGGTGATGTAATAATACCTTGTTGACCCTCCAAATTGCCACCACAACCATTTAACATGAGAAACCAGTGAATCTGGAATCCGCGCTTGCTAACAAAACTATCTGAATGGAAATGTAAATACATTTGGTTAGTGAACGAGGGTATATTGCGTGGTATAGCGCTAATATTGCCACAAAAGTATCCCAATAAAGTGGTACGGTTCGAACCACCATTTCGTATTTCTAGGAAATCTTTTGAACAATTCTTTGATTCTTCCACATCAAATATTTCAATTCTCAATTCCATTTGAGTTCCTGGTGGTGTATTAATAATCCACGTACAATCCAAATTTGCGGCATAATTTTGAGGCCAGTTGGGTGTTACGATTTTGCCATTCGATGAATGTATATTGCCACCACATTGATCGAGGGCATCTATAAATTTATAGTTGAACTCAAAACCTTTTTCCGTGTCCGATTCATCCGATACGAATTTAACAGTCAACATGCGTGAGTGTGTTAAAAATGTCTGCGGTCGATGGGCATTGCAATATCTGAAAAGGCAAAGATGTTATCAGTAAAGGTTCAAAGAACCGAGAAGATCAATCAAAACTCTTCAAAACTGTTTAATAAGGCCTTTATTAGACCTTAAAAAAGACGAGAATTTTTCGATTCTAAATTAAAAACTTCAATAGATTTTTAAAGAATTTAAAAGAGAGATTGGTTGTCTGATCTTGAACTGATTTTATACAGTCATGCTGAAACCATTGACTTGGATTTGATGTCAAGAAACATTACATTATCGAGACATAGAGAGGTTAGAAAAGAGGAGGTTAAAAAGATTTCTTACCTTTCTAAAGGCAGACTGGTTTCATCAGCCAAATTATCATAAAGCTCCACATAATCGTAACTGCAATCTGATGATTCTTCAAGCTCGAAAGATTTCCATTCAATCATTACCAGTTTATTTTTGGGTGCCATAATAATCCAATAGCATTTCATGTTATGCATATATTCGCCTTGTTCATCCGTTGGCAAACGTATGCTATAGCCTGCTTTAGTATAAACGCCACCACAATTGGTTTTACCCATTGGCACCGATTTATATGACAATTTAAAACCTCTACCCGAAGTGGTTAAGCCAGTTTGTAAATTCAATATCAGCATATTTGTTTTCGAAACAAAATCAGCGTCAGGCTGCGTTTCACCACAATAAGGGCCCAGAATATTCTTATTAAAGTCATCGTTTATCTAAATTGGAAAAAGAAAGAAAAAGGATTTCAGTGAAGTATACATTCCCACTAAATCTATGGAAAACTACCGTTAATTTGGTGTAAGCACAATCGGTATCCTCTAGGCTGGAGTCCTTAAGATCGAAATCTTCTATATGTACCGTTATAATTGTATTGGGTTCCGTTAGAATTTTAAAAGTACAATAGCGCTCTTTATTACTCAGCAGAGGATAATTGGGTGTTTGGATTATACCTTCCGGTGACTCAAAACTGTAGGAACAATCTGTTGCAAGGAAAAAAATAAATAAAAATATTTGTGTTTTGTTGTTCGTTTTGAAAACAATTTATTTTGTTATCTTACCCGCCTTATAACTCAATTTAAATTCTGCTCCTGGATGGCCATAGAATTTCAATATAATTTTATTGAATTGCGAGTGTATAACCGCTGGCATGATCTCATATTCGCCACAATATTTTGCCTGTAAAATATTTTCATTGAAAGAGGGATTCACATCGTAGATCTCTATACAGTCCTGTGCAGTCATTTTAAATGTTTGGAAATCTATTGTTATTGACTCGCTGGCTGTCATACGTATTTCATATTCACACGATAGGGCTTCATTTTCTATATGAGGCGATTGTATGATGCCCTCTTTAGCCGTATAAATACCACCACAATTGTGTACACGGTCTTCAATAGAATAGAAGATTTGAAAACCGGTATCAGATCCAATATTATCGGAATGAAAGTGTATAACGGCCTCATTGGTGGGTAATAAAATTGGTTGAGGATTTGAGGAATTACAAAATTTCTCCAAAGTTTCGCCTGAAATGTCATCAATGATCTGAAGAAGAAAAACGAATGAATGTTTGTTCAAATTACAGGTTTATTGAGACCTATAAATGAATGAATGGATAGAAATAGGAATTGGTTTTAGACTAGCACTACTTACCTCCAAATAATCGTAATTACAGCTGTCATGTTTCTCTATTTGTAAATTGAAAAACGTTAGCTTAAGGCGTTTATCATTGACCGCCTTAAGTCTCCATGTACAATCACGATTTTTCGGATAATTACCGGGTGAGCCGGGACTAGATATGGTGCCATGACTGGTAACATTAACTAAGCCACCACATTGTGGCTCTATGGATGTCCATTCCAAATCGAAACCCTCTTTGGATGTGCTATTATCCGATCTAAACCACAAATACAATTGATTCGTTGATGATATAATATTGCCACCTAAAGGCTTATGGGGACCACAAAATCTGCCAATTAGTTGGTTACCAGCACTATGGCCATCATTGATTTGCAGCCAATCAAAACGACACTCGGTGGAATCCTCCAATGTAAAGGAACTGAAAGTAACATTTAAAACCAGAGATTCATTGGTTTTAATAACCCAGGCACACTGAACATTATGCGAATAGGTAGTTTGAGTTCCGGTAGGATAGCGTAAACGACCAGATTCACCCTTCAAAAGACCGCCACATTCATTGACACTTTTCTCGCATCTATCTCCTGTAAAACCAGGTCGACATTGACAGATCATTTGATAAGTGGTTACAGAACTAATCAAATGACAAAGGCCACCATTGCGACAGGGATTTGGTGAGCATGGACTAGGCTCAGGCGTACAAGTGGGAGGCGAAAAACCCAAAGGACAGACGCAAGTAAAACCACCATCATTATCATCCAAACAAGTGCCACCATTCTAAAATACATAAAAATCATTCATAATCAATATTTTTTAATACTCTTCTAGTCTTACCAAACAGGGCAGATTAATACAATTCTTAGCGGTGCCTGTAATGCAGCCATTGATGCCGATGCCAGAGCCTACCATGCCAGGTGGACAACTACAGGCCACAGTATTTGAAATTTCCTTGCAAGTGGCTCGTGGATGGCAAATATTGTTGTTGGCACATGAAGTAACAGCACCTATGGACGACGAATCACTTGAACCGGGTTGTGTGTTGGAAGTGCGCACACAAGAACGTCCATCTCCCGACCAACCCAAAGGACATTCACCACAGTGATAAGAACCCTTAAATTTAAAAGTTTTCTTTTTTTTTAATTTTATTCTTATCTTTTTATACTCTCCACTTACATATGAATTGATACACGTTACTTTAGGACTTAGACTGCAGCCGCCATTTTGTGTGGCACACTCATCTATATCACGACAACTTACACCATTACCCGTTAAACCAGCCGGGCAGGGTGCACAAGTAAATGAGCCCGGCAAATTTATACATTGTGTGGTACAAGCTGTATGACTTTCGTGGCATTCATCCACATCTACTGTACAGGCCGGTGTCAGACCATTTGTTTTCCAACCCTGATCACAAATGCATTTATAACCGAACGTATCATTGCTACTTACACAAGTACCATGACCACATAGTTCCCACTGAGATGATTGCATACAGTCGCCTTTGCGTTGATTGCAATGAATGCCAAACCAGCCAGGCAAGCAGATGCAACTATACGAACCAAATTGATTAACACATTGAGCACCATTTTGGCAGCCCAAATCGGTTCCAGCGTAAAGTGCACATTCGTTAACGTCTTTATCACAGTTAGGACCCTGTTTGAAAGAAATACAGAAATTTGGAATAAAACTTAAGATTTAGATGGTAATAACAGCGTAAGTCGCCGTAGTCCAGTAGGTAGACGTGAGGCTACAGTGCAAATCCCAGGTCAGAGATCAAAACGAAATTTAAAAAAAATATTTCTTCGGTGACTTTCTCTCAGCAGATTTCTGGCAAAAACCTCTGAGAATAAATAAAATTTCTCAAAAATCTGTAGTTCGAAATCGACTTTAAATTGTAGGTCCCGCCACACAACAGAGTTGTTGTGAGAAGCAAGGTCGTAATCCCGATTAAAGGGTTGTAGTGTTCAATTATGTATGCATGTAATAACAGCGACTTAATATCTCTTGTACGTCAAAGACAAGAGTTTTAGCCTAATAACCACAACAAAAAATGCTATTGTTTGAGGGTGTTACAACACTTTAACAAGGATTCTATCATCATATACACCCTTACGCATGTTGAGCACAGTTAGATAATTGCTAACGAGGCCATGCTCGTAAGAGGAGAACTTTCAGAGAAACAACACTGAATTGTACTAATTATACCGAAGTCAACAACGTCAGATGTATTGCGAGTGCTCAAGTAAGACCATAACTCCGAGACAGGTACCTCAATAAGCGCGAGACACCAGACAGACACAGTTTGAATTCGACGATGGCCCAGAATTCTGGTGTCACAATTATGATTTTATTTTGAAAATCGATATGCGAATAATTTTGTACAATACAGGATTCACAATACAGGATTCACAAAATAGATTGATCCTAGCTATGATACGTTCAAAGCTGAGACTAGAGCCGAGCTTCTGCTAATAAATTGGCACCGTAAACATTAGCCAGGGGACGAGACAGACACAGATTGAATTCGAGAATGGCCAGAAATAGTTTTCCTATTCGACTACGCAAATGACATTGCAGCTGTAATGTAAGCCGGAACCACAACGCTTAAAGATGAGACTTGAGCCGAGCTTTTGATAATAACTAGGCGGCCTATCCATAATGCGTTTAGCAAAAATATTAACGATGTTGTAATATCTGCAAAGCACTCCGTAATTTAATTCGAAATACGTTTGATTACTAGACTCGCATGTTCAAGCCAGATACACTACTCCAGGGAAAGAACATGCGATATAGTCAAAATGAGTAGGCTCTGTAGGTCGCGGTCGATGGTAGAACAATCATAAAGAAAGATACATTGTTATTGACAACGTATAAAAGCTTCTTTCTCTATGGATGCGAGATATAAATACGACAGAGGCGATAAAAAACGCAGTACCAAATCAGCGACGATTGCACAAATTATATCAGGAATGTTCCTGATAGACCGTCAGGTGGATCAATATGTTTGAGAAAATGTACAACGGACAGTTAAATTCAATTCATTTACTTAAAAGTCACTTCATTGGCTAAAAGTTTAGTTGGGATTACGACGTAGCTTCTCACATCACACATGTTGTGTGCTAATTTCCTCCATGAGTGGCGGCATCTACAGCTTAAAGTTGACTTCGAACAACAGTTTTGGAGAAACAGAGTTTTTGACAGAAGACTGCTGAAAACAAGTCGGCGAAGGAATATTTTTTCATATTTTATTGTGCTCGAGATGTCTGAGCGAAGCCCAACTCCCGCCTTTAGTTTGTTATGAGGCGATAAAGTGATGGACGGAGTCAGCTAATGGATAAAAAGGAAACATCAAGGCAAAAATTTTTGCATAACTCATTTGGTCTCAGGTCATGAGTACTTTAGAATTATTTACAGAAGATGAATACATGTAGTTCACTATACTGTATTTATGAGGTAGAGGGCTATATTAAGGACGCAGAATATTTTTGTTTCAGCAAAATGGGCGAAATGGTATGGAACTAAGAATTGCATCTCTAACACCAAAAAACTTCGTGGAGCAAATGATAGAAGAAGAAGAGAACTGAAAATATTTTGCAAAAATTTTTGTGCGAATCTAAGCTTAAAGGAATGTGAAAAGCGGGATTGTTTGTAAGCGGAAAAAGTCGTAGGATTGGAAACTGAATGGTAAGGTGATCAAAAGACCAAAGTAAACGAAGATGTCTTTAGGCGGCATATTCGAAATGATTGAGTTAAGCTTGATAAAGGACAGGGAAGCAGTTTCTCACATTTGTCGTACACATATCAAACTTCGAGCAGATTGTCACCAGTACGACTGAAATATTGCAACTAAGGTCTCTTTTGGTATCGCAAAAAAAAAAACTGTCATTACTTACAAAAGATAAAATGCCTTATACATAACTACAGAATTATGATCGAACCATTTATAGATGGGTAGGTTCAACAAGCAAACAAATTAGATTGAGTGGGACAGAGACAGGGTACGAGGACCTCTTCCATGATAGTAGAGGCTCTGTTGCATTAAAATTCTGTGCAGCTGGTGATGAAGCCCATAGTCATATAAACTGCAGGATAATGGAAAAGGGCAAGAACATGTTATTCATAAGAGGCCATCGTAACCTGATGGATCCATTGCCTGGCAGTTCCCCTCTCAACTGTCTTCTGAGTAGTACCTTATGACTACATAGTTTTGGGAAGTGTTTTGCAACGGAAATTCGATAATAAAAATGAAAAAGTTTGTCTAGAACCTATTGAATTTCTTACGAGGCACACTTTTGTGGTATATAGTTGGATCAAAGAGCGAAGGGTTTATAACCAAGAACAGAATATTCAGAACTCAAGTAAAACTCGTGGGTATTTATTAAGCGGAAACTTATGTCATCGGGAGATGTGTTTAAATCAAACTAAACAGCATGAGTTTGAACTGTCCTGGAATGCTGACTCAGCTCATGAATCAAGTCATGTGAGAATTTAGGGCGATAAGTGGGAAATAAATTGAACGTGAAGTGAAATCGAAATACAAACAAAAAAAAAATTCTTCGGCGACTTCCCCTCAGCAGATTTCTGGCAAAAACTCTGAGAGTGAATACAATTGTTATGAAAAGCTGCTCAAAAATCTGTCCTTCGGAGTCGACTTTAAACTGTATGTCTTGCCACTTAAATATGAAATTAATGCACATACCATGAGTGGTAGTTTTTACTATGGGCGTATAGGTATACCATGGTAGGCACGAAGTATACTTTTAAGCAAAAATTAGAAATTGGTGTCTAGTTTCGTCTAAACGATTATATTTTAATATTTCTCCGTAGAGTATCGATTACTTACCTCAAAATTTGGTGGACATTTACAGGCATACGTGCCAAATAGATTCATACAAGTGCCAGCATTTTGACACGGATTACTTTTGCAATTATCCGTTTCCAAGAGATCATACAACGACTGGACTCTAGTCTCGACGCGTTGCATGCGTATTTTATAGCGTCTCAATAACTGATTGGCACTTATGGTACGATTTTGCAATGCCCTAAAACGAAACTCTAGGCCATTGGGCCCAAATGTACGTATCTTTACTGAGGTAACATCTGCCATAAGCTGTTTTAAAATGGCATCTTCTTCTTCCGTCCATTCGGTTTGTGTTGATAATGTATCTGTTATACGCCCCTTTTTCGTTTGCAACAACAAATCAATGACATCGTATTCATTGTTAATATTCAACCGCGATTTGCCCTTCAGCAGGAAGGTTATGTTACGATCTAAACCAGACTCAAAAATTAAGTGGCCATCCTTGGAAATAATTTTTGGTCTACAAAAAAAAAGAAAAGTTATTTTATTTCTCTTTAAGCAGAACAAAGTTTCTTCCTCTTGCCACTTACGAGTTCACTAAAGCATTCGTTGTCCATGGAGTGTAAAATAACATAAAACTTATAAGAAAATTTAAATGAAACATTTTGATACAGTGTTTCTATTTAAAGGATGTATTATTTTTTTAATTGATATCCTTTTTTATTTTTCAGTTTTATTCTTTAGTCATCTCACTTGTTTTGTTTTTCAATTCTATTTTGTTAGCTCTAAACACTTTGAATTTAACTTGAATACTGAACTAAAATGTAATTTAAGCAAGCAAGACAATTTGGGGGCGTATATTGAATTGATATTTGAAAGAATTTTTTTATATGGCAACGCCCTCTTTTGGTGATAAACAGCCTATTTTGATTTTATAATATCTCAACGCTCATAATATTACCACATAACGGGGCAATAAAAAAAATTCTAGCTAGTAAAGGGTGTCTCAGTAAGAATGCACTTTTTCATTTTAAACTAAAAATATGTATTTTTAGTAAGGAAAGTACTGTAAAGCAGACATGTTCGGATTCAGTAAGTAATAATATATCCGTTAAATTATTTCACACAACCTCAAAGAGAAAAATATCACGGTGTTGAGTCGTACGTTGGCGTCCTGATCTTCAGATTCATGTCGTCTAGTTGAGACCATAAGAACTCCGTAGTCATGATTATATACAATGCCATTTAAATGTGTGTACACACTTGGTCATTACAACCCGTCAGTCAGGATTACAACCTAGCTTCTCACACCACTTACGTTGTGTGTTAAGTTCACACATGAGTGAAGGTCCTACAGTTTAAAGTCGACTCCGAACGACAGATGTTTAAGAAACTTTTCATGGCAATTTGTTATTTACTCTCTCTACTTAATTGGCCTTTTAAGTCCGTCTATAATTTTCAATGTAATTTCAATTACATACATACATACATACATAATTGGCCATTACAATCCTTCAGTCAGGATTACGGCCTAGCTTCTCAATCCACTCATGCTGTGTGCCTTAATTTTATACTTGAGTGGCGGCACCTACAGCTTAACGTCGACTCCGAGCGACAGATTTTTTTTGAGAAACTTTTTCATCGCAGATTTATTTACTCTCAGAGTTTTTGCCAGAAATCTGCTAGAGAGGAAGTCGCCGAAGATATATTTTTCTTTCATATTTCGTTTTGATGTCTGGCGAGAGTTTTGAACTCGGGCTTTACGTCTAATAAGCGAACACTCTACCTACTAGTCTACGGCGAATACAATTATTTCAACTACAATTGGAATTGGATCTGGGGTCTATTCTAATAAGCTGGCACTGAGTGGGCCACACAGATTACCTACCTCCTTCGAACTTAATCCGACTTCGCTGGTATCCCATCTCATCAAATCAAAGTGTGTCAGGAGTTGCATAAACGGATCGTATACGTTGAAACAACACACCCTCCTCTACTGAGTTTCGAACCACTGTGGCATAGAGCGAAACAAAAGACTAACGAACTGTCACGGAAAAGATCGGATTTTTGGGTGAGAGAACATTTGAAGATCTCGGCATTGCCACTGAGGAAGCAGACCGGTTTCATTCGGAGCTCGCGTTGCTTCAAACCCACCACAAATGAATCATGACAAGGCGGCTTACCTCACACTGGATAATAAAACGGGCCGGCCATATGGACCACCGAGTAAACTTTCCTGTGAATTGCAGGCTACCCGCTTACTTAACCTAACCTCCAGTTAGAAATAATTTTACTTAATTAAACAACTTGTATGTAGTACAGTTATAAAAAATGAAAAATTTTTAAATTTCAGACCAGTCGCCGTGGTCTTATAGGTTGTGTATTGGCTTATTAGACGCAAGGCCCGAGTCAGACATCAAAATGAAAATACGAAAAAATATTTCTTCGGCGACTTCCTCTCAGCAAATTTATGGCAAAAACTTTGACAGTAAATAAAAGTGCCATGAAAAGTTTCTCAAAAATTTGTCGTTCGGAGTCGACTTTAAACTGTAGGTCCCACCACTCATGTATAAAAATTAACGCACACAACATAACTGCTGTGAGAAACTAGGTCGTAGTCCGGACCAAAGGGTTATAATGACCAATTATGTGTGTATGTATGTTATGTAATAAAAATTTAAAATTGTTTGATTGATATCTGAGTTTATTATTATCATGGACCTACTGTACTAAATATTGTCATTTATATTTCTTTACATTTTATTCAATTAATTGAATAATTGTTTTACTTTTTAAATAATTATTTACACAAAAGAAAAACATTAATTTCAATTGAAAATTTTCTTCTGAAACATTTCAAAAACAGCCTTAAAATTCATCAATCAGAGAAACAAATAAAACGTCATGTTTTTCATCCACAAAGTCCGTCAATATTCGCTGTCAATTTGCGGTTACAAATTTGAAAAGTTGAAGTTAAAAAAACACCGAATGAAAATAAGATGATTTCAATCAATAAAATCAACAAAACATGCTAAAAGTCTACATTTACAATTGCTTTGATGTTGAAATAAACAATAAATTATTAAAACTTTTCAGTTTAATTTTCTTTTGACTTTAAAACAAAGTTATGAATTATTGTTATGTCTCATTAGAATAATTGTTAGAGTATTTCTCTTGTCGAACTACGAATAGCTACTGTACACAGCAGTTTTGAAATTAACCAGGTATTATGGACCACCTATAGTTTGTAGAGTTCCATTCTGCTTTTTTCTAATTTGAAAAAGTATTCTTGTAGGGGCACATATATCGAGACTATAGAGGTCTTTTGCTCAGACATCTGCAATCCATTCTGTGCCAGTTTGTCTGCATTTTCATTTCCCTCTATGCCACGGTGTCTCGGAATCCAGTAGAGGCGTGTGTCAACGTATATGGTGTAGAGAGTGTATGCAACTCATGACGCCCTTTAATTTGACGGTGAAAAATCCCAACGCTTTGATTTGCTGCTTGGTACGAATTTCACCGTTTTTAATATGATGAAATGATGTTTTTCGTTCATTGATTTAATGTATACTTGTACGAAAGCAGGATATTTAGGCCGAACTTAATCGAAGAAGAACACATGCTGAACAAAATGGACATACTGAATCAAAATTGCTTTAATAAGACAACTTGGCCTTACACGTACATCTGAACGGCAGAGGCGTTGTAGACAATAATGAATACAGGGCATGAGAAAAGTACATCGAAACGATGGAGCACTTTTTATGTTATTGCCTAACCTCGGTAAGCATGAGACTCCAACGTTTCGGAGAGGATACCACATCGAGAAGTTGCTGTAGTCTAGTAGGTAGGCAGGTTATTAGAAATGAGGCCTCAGTTCAAACCCCCAGGTCGGACTTCTCCACCAAAAATAAATATAAAGAGAATATTTCATCGGCGAATTGTTGTCAGCAGATTTCTGACAAAAACTCTGATAGAAAATAAAATTGCCATGAGAACGTTTCTCAAGAATCTGCCGTTCGGAATCGACTTTAAACTGTAGGTCCCGCAACTCATGTATAAAATTAACACACACAATACAAAAGTGGTGTATATGTTTGACAGATGTAATTGATAACACAAAAAATTAATTACGGCTTGTTTCTATGAATGTTTCTTAAGGAGGCATTTGTATCTTGACGCTCACTTTACAACAGTACACCATAAGGATTAGTTTGATGTACATAAGGGATATGCTCTACCGCTTGAACTCTTTAATGCGTTGCATTGTTAGTATAATAACTAACAACTCATTGTTATTCTCACGTGTTGAGATGTTAAAAGTTCAATACCTTTCACACGAAACACAATTGCCTGCCTTTATTCAAATTCTTTGAACTTTCTTAAGTTATTTTTATTTTATTGTTTTCTTTTTACAAAAATATTTGCCTTTATAAACTTTTCCCTGACAATTCATTTCGATAAAAGACAAACAAGAAAACAATGAAACAAACAAACAAACCAACAAATACTTTTTTTGCTCAAAACTCATGCAAATAAATCCAAGGCATTGTTTTAAAGTAACCAGAAGCAGAGTAGCTGTAGCAGTTGCGGCTGCTAACAGGAAAATGCAAATTGAATACAGAAAACAAAAACTTGAAACCCTTACAACACCATACCATAGCTAAAGGAAAACCCATAATACTGGAAACAACAACAAGAACAACAACATGTTCCATAATAAAAACAAAGACTATGGAATAACAATAAAATAGAAAAAGCGAAAAAATAACAATTTAATCTTTTGTTTCTTGTTATTATTGTTGTCAGTATTCTGTTTCTATAAAATTCTACCATTTTATGGTAGATATCAGTCAGTATTAGACTAACTGTCTGCCTATTTGTCTGTCCCTCTGTTTGTATTTAACCAACAAACCGTGTAACGCAAAATGTCGTTCAACAAATGCATCGTATTTGGCTTCCTTTAGATCTCTTTAAAATATTTATGACGTTTAAATCTTAAATTTGAAGGAAAATTTATGAAAAATTTTTCTTTTTAAATAAATTTTTATTCGTTAGTGTAATGCATCACTGTCATCATAAAGAAGCATGGCGATATCTTGATTGTAAAACCAGGAAGTAAAAGTGGTTTCAAGTATATTCAGACCAACTATAGCCAAGATTTTGGTATGCCTGTTGCTTCTATAATTCCATAACGTGTGACTCTATTTATTTGTGGCATTCACAACCACTTGTAAAGCCAATTTGTTTGGTGGTAGCCAGTTGATGCAGTAGTAAGAGCAGCTGTCTTCATAATCCCGGACATCCTCTTAAAATCTCAAATCTCTTAGGCCAACTGTGTGTGTTAATTTTATATATGACTGGCGGAAATTACAGTTTAAGATTGAATCTGAACGACATATTTTTGAAAAACTTTTCATGGCAATTTTATTTACTCTCAGAGTTTTTGGCAGAAATCTGTTGAGAGGCAGGCGCTGACGGTATATTTTTCATATTACGTATTGTTGAGATGTCTGACCTGGGGTTTGAACCGTGACCTCACTTTTAGTAAGCCAACACATAGCTTTCTAGGCTACGTCGAATACGGCCCTGTAGAATAGTGTTCGTTTAATTACAAAATCGTATGGCTTGTATACGACTTCAAAGTCAATACCAATTTTGGGCCTGTGGTTCACTTATAATAATAAAGAGCAGTTGTCGTTATGGTCGAGATAACTACCAGCCCACATTTCGTTAGTAATCTCAGCGCAGATTCCAGATTTTATGAAAATAATTTTCGATCTTAGCCTGTAATCGTAACTACCGCGTCATCTGCATTGGCGTTAATCTTGTGATGTTTATCAGTAGAGTGTTGAGAATGAGGTTCCATATTAAGGGCTAGACTACAGTCCTCTGTACACGAAGCGAAAATGCTCGAGATCGAGAAAATGTGCAAAGTTCGATGTATGTTTGAAAATTTTTTTGTATGCTACACTATCTGTAAAGGAATTCTGCTTTTCAAAATAGACTGCTCATATAAATAAGGTGGCGTACCGCTTTTAAAGAAACAGGTCCCTCTTAGGCTAGCATTTCGATTCATTGTGATATCACAATCAATTCTATCCGGGATCACACATTCCCTAGAGAAAACTATCGCGACTCCAAAATAAATCTTGCTGTTGCAGCAATCTTTATATAAACCAATGCCTCTTTAAGATAAGAGTAAGGCACTGACACATAAATGAAAGACATTCTCTTCCTCTTCTTCAGACCCACAGTTCCTGCATAAGTCATTTGTCGTCTTGCCTGCCAAAAGGACAGTGGCCTGCATAAGTCGTACTATAGATGGCCATACGATTTAAAGACAGAAGTGAGCCGGTCCACTTCTTATCCATACCTATTCCAACACAGTCTAGTAATATAGCACATGTGGTTCTGCTGTTCCAATGAAACTAGTTTCCCTAAAATATGTGTGGTTTTTTAATTTTGATAACCCAACAACGTGAAGAGAGCAATCAAGAGTAAATCTGTTGCTGTAGACAATATTTATCAAATGTTGCCAATCAATTTGGTGGCTGCTTATATTCCGCACAATTCACTGTGCGTATATTCTGTCTAAGCTAGCCAAGCACAGAATAAAGGCATGGTTAATGAGTGATGCCAAATAATTTTTTCCCATCAAAATAATGATTTACTTTGGCAAGCTGTATTGGTCAGAATTGTATACAATACATACAAGAAATGTCATACAAAATTTGGTCGCAGAGAAGGACCAACAGTGCCCGTTATACAAAGTTTGTGAAACTGGTGCGCCAAGACGTGAGCGTGCTCGTCCAGATCTCGGTATGACTCCTTCCAAGGTTCAAATTATTATAAAGTTTAAGCAGCATAACCATCTACTTCGTTTTAGCTTTGTTAGGTGGGTAACGAGAAACTGCACGATGATATCGGTTTTGCCAAAAATAAAGAATCTTTTTGGATGAAACTCATTTTGAACTTGGTGGGTACGTTAACAAGCAAAATTGCAGTATTTGGAGCTCAGAAAACCCGCACATGGTTTTGCAGAAGCCCATTACGAGTGACTGTTTGGTTTGACCCATATTTATTTGAAAGAGAGAACGGCGCAACCATTACGGTCAATGTATACACCTATCAAACCATGATAACCGATGTGTGGGAACTTGCCACACATCTCATGCCACAATTGATTTATTGCTTCAAACACTTGAATGCCGTTTAATTAGTTGAAATGGTAATGGAAACTGCTCGTCATGAAACTGTGACCTTTGGACTATTTTCTGTTGGGCTCCCTTAACGAAAAGAATTATGCCGACAAAACGGAGACAATTGAGGATATAAAGGCCAACATGCTTGATGTCACTGCCGAGATACGACCTCGAATGTATGAAAATTATTTATAAGAATATAAGTCGCTCAATTAATGTGTACAGTTATGCTAACACATTGTATGTGCTAAGACAGTAAACTGCATTTGTTACACCAGAACGCTCAAATAAAGCATTTGTTCCTGAAAAGTCGTGTGCGTTCAGTCCGCAGCTCAGTGTTTGGCTGCTACGAAGGCAATATATCTTGTGTTACAATGAATTGCTTTACGCATGTAATCGCTGATTTCTTTGACGTATAGAGCGTTTTGATTAATTTTGAACCGGAGTCGGTTAATAAAAAATTTCAGAAACATTTATTTTTACTGATTTAAACTTGAACGAAATAAGTTTTTTAATTTAAGTTAAATTTTTAGAGTTTTTTCCTCCAATACTTTTAAATACGTACGTAGAAAAGCTTTATTTTATTTTTTTTCTTTAAATTCTAATATTTTATTCCATTATCTGGAAGAATAAAAATCATGCACATTATCTATTAAAAAATACCAGAAAAAAATATGTTGTTGCCTCTGGTGACTCTGTATCCGTCCTATGTAAGCGTCTACCAAATTAAATAATAAAAAAGAAATGAAAAAATATTTTGCCTTTCATCAACCGAAAATGCTGTTGTTCTCCAAATAAAAAAAGGTTGCACAGCAAACATAAAATGTTTTCTTTTTTCCCCCTTTTTTGTTGATATAAAACATATTTCTACAAATAAAACGAAAAAGAAAAAAAGAAGACACAGCGTTTCTTGGCATGTTAGTATTTCATTGACCCTTCAACATGCCACTAAAACGGCTTAATTTTATTAAAAAAAACACAATTTTTGTGTCGAGTCCAAGTGTTGTAACAGTTTTATGATGCTTTTAAAGTGGTCTTAATATCGTGCTGCTGTTGAAATCTTTAGATTGTAGTTGTCTTAGGCAACAAATGTCTTCTATTTTGCTTAGTTTATTAAATAGGTCACGGTCTAAAGGGAAAACTGTTTTATTTGATGTATAAAATTGATTTCATTTGGTTAAGAAAAAAGGGTCAAATCTTTTATTTATGCCCGTAGACATTAAATTTCACAATGAAAATGAAAATTCTCATTTTATACTTTGATGCCTTTATGATATAATTCATAATACAGTGTGTTTGTTATGTGAAATGATTAATTTATAGTAAAAATATTCAAACTTTGGGTTCGATATGAGCCATCTTACTTACGGACTATCGTCCACAGATTATGAAAGAATGAATCAACTAGAGCCACAAAGCGTATTACTAGAGTATTACTCGGACATTGAACTGATACTCGTTTAACGTCGAATTATTCGACATAATATTAACAATAATAACAATGCAAACTATAGTCGCCATTGCCTAGTAATAGACATCTCCAGCAAACCGAAAATAAAAAAAAAAATCTTCTTTGGTGACTTCCTCTCAGCAGATTTCTGGCAAAAACTCTGAGAGTAAAAAAAATTACCATGAAATGTTTCTCAAAAATCTGTCGTTCGGAGTCGACTTCCAACTGTAGGTCCCGCCACTCATGTTTAAAATTAACACACAACATAAATGATGTGAGAAGCTAGGTCGTAATCCTGACTATGTACATATATATGTCTAACAAATGAACGCTATCCTGGAATCCATGTAGCAGTTACCTTCGAATGATTCGAAATTTCCATTAGAAATCCTCGACATACATGGGCAAGGACGGACGTTGAAACTACCTTCTTTAGGGACTTAATCGCATTCTGGCTGTCATAGTATATCAAGAGATTTTCAGAGAAAACTCCGCCACCCAACAAGCACAGCACCGCTTTCGAAATTTCCGTGACCTCAGCCTGGAAAAGGCTGTAGTTGTCAGGCAGCCTACATAGAGTAGGTGAAAAAGGTGACAATTGTTCTCTGTTTCCGTTAGAAGGCCACTGGGAGGAATTGAACCTTATTTCCGAGCATTGTCTCCAGATAATCGTTGAATATCTAGCTATCTATGATTATGATTTTTGTGCCTAACGAACATTACTTGGGCATACATGCCTATGAGCTCACGGTACAGAACTCTCAATTTCCAATATAAAATAGGGCATCGGTGGTAAAATTTTTTCAATTAAACAAATTTTTCTCTGCTCGTTTTACAGATAGGCTTAGTGTAGTAATATTTCTAGACTCTGTTGGATTCCTCTGAATGACTTTCCCAAAGCCAGCAGTTGCTAAGAAGTCATCGTAGTCTAGTAGGTAGTGTGTTGGCTTCGACATGAGGCCACAGTTCAAACCCCAGGTCAGTATCTCGAACGAAAGGAAATATGAAACAAACATTTCTTAGGCTTCCTCTCAGCAGATTTCTGTCAAAAACTCTAAAAGTAAATAAAATTGCCATGAAAAGTTTCTCAAAAACCTGCCTTTATACTCGTGTATAGAATTAACACACATAACATGAGTGGTGAGATAACCTAGGTCGTAATTCTGACTGAAGGGTTGTAATAACCAATTATGTATGAATGTAGGAGGAAGAATTTTTTGCCAAGAAGAAGTTTTTATCGTTTTTGACTGAACTCTTCAATATAAAAATTTGCTGAAGTCATGTTGGTGTCTTTAAGGGAAACCAACTGGCTATTAAATGATGGTGTACATTTGGAGTAAATGTTGGTTCATGCGGTTCTTTGTTTTTCATACAGAATTCACCATCTAACCTAAACGCAAAAGTAAAGGGCTATCCATTTCGTGGTTTCAAAAGTATGGGACTGGAATTCGACATCTGTCAAACTAAGTTGTGAAGCCAATTTTTTTCTTTTCAGTTGAAAGTCTGACATTGACGAACATGGATCGCTTAGCTATCACACAACGCATAACAATTATCAAAACCTACTACAAAAATGGTGATTCTGCCACAGCCACGTATCGTGCTTTAAGAGGAGATTACGGTTTACATAATCGTCCAACTACGCAAGCAATTGGCAAAATTGTGAATTGAGAATCCTCAAGTAATTCAAGGGAGGCCATTACATCCAGAAAAAGTCACTGTTTGGTGCGCTCTTTGGTCCGAAGGTGTGATTGGACCTTACTTCTTCGAAAACGACGATGGAACGACTGTCACCGTCAATTCAAAGCGTTATGGTCATATGATAACCGATTTTTTTTTGCCTGCTATTGAAGAATACGAATTGGAGAATATGTAGTTTCAACAAGACGGTGCCACATGCCACACAACTCGAGCGAATATGGCTTTATTGCAAGAGACATTTCCTGGCCGCGTAATTTCTCGTCGTGGCGATATCAACTGGCCACCAAGATCATGCGATTTGACACCATTAGACTTTTTTGTGGGGCTATGCGAAAGACCGTGTTTATGCAGACAAACCTTCAAGTCTTGCGCACTTAAAAACCAAAATTCATCAAGTTATGGCTGAGATACTGCCCAATATGTGTCAAAAAGTGGTCGAAAATTACCTCAAAAGAATCAATGCTAGCAACACTTCGCGTGGAGGTCATTTGAATGATGTAGTGTTTCATACATAAAGTCAACTTTCAAACTTTACAATAAAGAAGAAATATCATGAAAAAATATTTTATAAGTGTTTTATTTACGTTTACTTTTGAAACCACGATACAATCGAAATTAACTTATTCTTTTAGAGAGAAACGAAAAGGCGAACAAACTGCCACTGAAGGAATCGGAGATGTCTAAAGACTTGATGATAGAGGGGATATATGCGTCCCTACAAGAATACTTTTCTAAATCGAAAAAAAACCGCATGGAATTCAACAATCTATGGGTGGTCCAACATTCCGGGTTGTCGAATTTCAAAACTGCTCTGTCCAGTGGTGAACAGCAGGAGAACCAAGGAACTACTTGAATTCTAGAAAAGAAGCGGTTCGAATTCTAGCAGGAATTCTAAAGGGAGACTAATGCAGAAGCTGCCATGATGTGGAGGAAACGGAATTGGTACAACACCTTTTATGCGAGTGTACTGCACTTCAGACCAGACTTCATTGGTTTTTTGTTGGCCGATCTTTTGAGAATTCAGTTATTGTAATAAAAAAAGTTTTTTAACAAATTTTTTTAAGTCTTCTTTGGACAATTTAATTTTCCACTCTTTCATTCATTTTTTTTACCCTTAAAAAGGCACAACAAAAAAACTTTTTTGAAGTGAAACATCACAGCTGGTGCCATTAATTTTCTATTTTTTACAACGAAAATATTTTATATTTACTGGTACATCGCAAAGAGAGTCTATTAAAAAACATTCTGTAAGTGGGCATCTATTTTTTTTTAAAAACCCCATATATTTTTATAGCTTTTTTAAAACGTATTTATTTTAAATATTTTCGAAGAAAAGCAAAAAAGTTAACAAAATTTGATTTTTTTTGCTTCGAATTAAAATCACACCAAAAAATCTGTGATATCAGGCTGCTGAACAGCTGTAAATAGACTGTTTTTTAACAGCAACTCGAATTGTTTTTTTTTATAGCAAAAGAGAATTGGTATCGCTTTCACAAACTAATTGAATCGTTGATAAAAATAAAAGATTTTTCTTTTCATTTTTGTTGAATGAAATGTGTCACGAAAAAATGCAATTTTTGTGTGTATTTTTTAAGTTGATTGAATGTATAAAATTATTTCATTTTCACCTGGTTTTTTCTACTGTTGATGTAAAAAAATTTAAATTCAAAAATATTCTGTATTGTTTTCAATCAACAAAGATACAATGTATAGAGTGTGGATGGATGGCAGCGTGAAACCACCAAAAGACATTATCGATTATAAAACGAAGCAAATTATATACATACATACGTCATACGTATATACATAACTAATCATTACAACCATTTAGTTTCAGGATTATAAACTAGCTTCTCATACCACTTACGTTATGTGTGTTAATTTTATACATGATTGGTGGGACCTACAGTTTAAAGTCGACTTCGAAAATTTTGAACGATATTAATCGCCATGAGATCCAAAGATCGTTCAATGCATTCCAAAAAGGTAAATTTTTGTTGTGGATTTTGGGATGGCGACGTTATCAATTACGAGAAATATAGGTTGATTATAAGCACATTCTTTTTGCTCTGAATTTGTTGATGTGGACACCAACGTTATGTGTTTTCAAAAAGACGGCGCTATGTACCACATATCTCATGCCACATAGGATATTCAGTCTGAATTATGGCTTAGCTTCTCATACAAAGACGATTCCGAATGACACATTTTTGAGAACATACATACATATATGGCCATTACAACCCTTCAGTCAGCTTCTCATACCACTCACACAGTGGCGGGACCTTCAGTTTAACGTCGACTCCGAACGACAGATTTTTTTTTGAGAAACTTTTTCATGGCAATTTTTATTTACTCTTAGAGTTTTTGCCAGAAATCTGCTGAGAAGAGTCGCCGAAGAAATATTTTTTTTTTTGAATATTTCGTTTTGATGTCTGACCAGGGATTTGAACCCTGGCTTTGCGTCTAATAAGCCAATACACTACCTACTAGACTACGACGACTACTATTTTTGAGAACATATATACGTAATTCCCCAAGAACCCTGACCCTTTAGTCAGGATTACGGGCTTGCTTTTCCTAGCTGAGAAACATTTTTCAAAAATTCGACAATCTTGGCTTATCGCTGCAGATGATTTTTTGGCAACAATTAGAATCATTGGTCAACTGCTCCAGAGCCCATTCAGCGAAAACACGTCGGTTTCTATGGCCTTCAAATAGAGATTTGGCAAAACTGACTGAATAAATGACAACTAATATGTAGCTGCAATGAAATTCAACTCAGAAAGTTCGGAAATCCCTATTACAAAGCCCGATAGCATGGTAAGGCCAATGCGATCTGCATTACCTAAACACTGGAAATAGGGTTATCACTTAATCAATCAGCCATATGGGGAAATTTCAGAAAATATAACACCATAACACCATGCTACACGACTGATCGAATAGCTTTTCCTATGTAGTAAATTAGTGTCAGTGAAAAATGGTGCAGATCGCAGTGAGTATGGAGTAGCTTTAAGCATTCTGATCGATAACTGTGAGTGTATTTATCAAAAAGTGTTGCAGAGTTATATGCTGGTCATTTGGCATCAGTAACATAGATCTCCGCAATATTACCAACGACTACCCCATATTGAAGCAAAACAAAAGTAGAATATGGTATGGAATATGGTAAGTATGAAAATGTTTTGGCCATACCATCAGAAGCAAGCCCAATAATATCTTAAGATGATGCACTCAATAAAAAAAAACAACTATGAGAAAGCGTAAAAACTAAAGGTTGGGCCTTTTAAAAATTTAAATTTAAAAATGCAATAAAACATAAAAGGTCTCCAAATTTATCAATTTTATTTTTTTGTTGTGAAGTATAATAGAAATGGAACATTATTTCATTCGTATGGCTGCCGCGGCTGGCCTCACAGTACCTCATTCGATCGGACCAGTTTTTGCACACTTTTTCGAATGGGGTCGTATCTCGGCAATGGCATCATTAATGTTGGCCTTCAAATGCTTAATTGTCTCTGGTTTCGGCATAACACTTTTCTTTAATCGTAGCTCTTTGGAGGCCAATCGACATCACCATTAAACGACCATCAAACGTTTGACGCAATAAATCGATTATAGCAAGTTGAATCATCCTATTGAAACCAAACATCGTTTACATTAATACCATGAAGAGCGGGTACAAAAAAATCGATTATCATGATGTGATAGGTGTCTCCATTGACCGTAATGGTTGCGCCGTCCTCATTTTCAAAGAAATATGCTCCAATGATGCCTCCGCTCTATAAGCCGCACCAAACAGTCATTCGTAATGGGTGCATTGGCTTCCGTAAGACCACGTTTGCTTATTAACGTACCCACCAAGACGAAAATGACCTTTATCCGAACAGATGATTTTCTTTGGCAAAATCAACATCATCGTATAGCTCCTCCTTGGCCCACCTAGCGAAGCGGGTGGTCATGCAGCTTCAACTCTTAAACCAATCGATCTTTGAAAGGCCTCCTACCGAGAACTTTTCGCAAAATTCGATGTAAACGGGTGCGTGAAGTGTTCAATTCTTGAGAACGATGACGAGTTGATGTTGAATGGATACTCACGGACAATCTCAGCTACAGCTTCGATATTTTTGGGTGAACGTACTATATGAGAACACTCTCGTTTCGGCTTATCAAAAGTGAACCCAGTTTCATGAACCTTAGTAATAAATTTGTGTATACCGGGCATTGTTGTTCTCTGTGACCAAATTTTGTACGACATTGTCCTGCAGTTTTTGATCAATTGTCTTTGTTTAGGAAATAAATTTCCAATAGATCCCAATGTTGCTCAATTGTAAAGCGATTCATTAAGTTCAGTGGAGATAATAGAGAAAGCCTACTGAATTTTGTGGAAGAATATAGTGACATAAGTATTGCCGGATTCGAAATAACCGATAATTCAAATTTAACCCGATAGATGGCCTACACGATGCAATAAAAAAGCGAGTAGGATTAAGATACTTTGTGGAAGCCGTGTAAATTAGTTATTATTGAGATGGTAATAAAAAGTATAAGAATAATAAGATAAAAATTATGAAATTATTTCTTCTAGTTTGCAACAACCCTATTATTGTTTTTATTTCCAATGCTCTAAACAAAATATTTTGTCTAAAAAAACCGCGAATCCTTTTCTGCTCACTAAATACATTGTTTGCACTTGAAATTTATTTAACAAATTAAACAATTATTTGATTTGTTTTTAAAATAAATTAAATTAAAAGCCTTTCGTTTACCCTAAAGCGGTGTCTAAACTGGTTAAAAAATTTAATTTATTTTTCTGCTCTTTAACGTCTACAGAAAACTAATAAAAGTCATAATTGTTGCAACTAATTGGAAGTAATTTTTAAACAAATTAGATTTAGTGGCCAATAAACAAAGTTTTTAAAATTTAATTTAATTATTTGATACAAACATGACAATATGAACGTTATAAACAAATTTAAAGTGAATTTAAACAATAAAATATTTTAAAACATTAAAACGATTTTCCAAGAAAATCTCTTAGTTTTCATATGCAAACTTTTTGTGATGAGCAAGACACTCTTTTGATTTTTATATGAATCTCTCAACATAATTTACAATCTTGCGAGCGTCTTAACTGTTGCCAATTCTAAATATAGCACTTGATAATGATGGACCGTTAAGCCAAAATCAAGGTTGAGTGATTTTTTTCTCCCTGTATTATGACTGTCAGCATATTTTTATGGCTTTAAGGAGTGTAATTCGTCTCCAGTTGTAATCCCTCAAGTCATTTTTATAAGTTAGAGGCAGTTAACCTTATGGAAATAAGAAGTAGGAATAAAAAATTAGCAAGAATCCCCACCACCATACCAAATACTCAGAGGGAATTTTTAGGCAACGATAGATGACAACACCTAAGACTTGCTACAACAAACCAATCCGAAACCTACTTAGCTAGAACAACAAAAATATATTAAAGAAATGGAAATGAGGCAGAAATGTTTTGTGGAAGCTTTATACTCCCAAGTCTACAGTCATCAGGCAGCCTACATACCCTCTAGCGCTTTTCATTCTGAAATTTCAACAAAGCAAAGTACGTATAATTTATTACAGAAACTTGTTATTCAAATATCCGAGAGGGAGGAGAGCATCCCAAGTGTTAAAATTTCACATAACTTTGACGCATAACACACGCCGGACCAATGTGGGCACAATCTACACCAGTAATCGGAACAACTAGTGGTAGCAGTGATTTTGGATCTGTTGCGAATTGCTATCGTCGACAATTTTGTTTATTTACATATCCATTTATTCAGAAATGGACTTCATGGCTGAATATGATTTTTCAATTTAAATTAAGTTTGGTTGTCAAGTGATCCAGAAACCATTCAGCAAATACACGTTATTGTCTGTGATTATCGTTGGTGATTTCTCAAAATACACTGAACAAATAATAACTAATAAATTAACAACATAACCATGGCAAAATTTGGAAATCCTGTTAGAAGACCCTATATTAAAGAGTACAGTAACTACGAAAATATTTCAAGGTAATCCTTAAGAGAAGCTCCAACTGCAATAAACAAGATATTCAGAAGCATTCGAGGTATCCCGAAAAAGTCAGTATTAGCTTATGTCATCGGTCCCTATTTCTTTGAGGACGACTTTGACTAGGCCATTACTGCCAGCGGCGAGGACTATGGTCCTTTTAGTCTGAATTTTACGATCTGGGCACCATCAATATGTGGCTTCAATAGGACGTCACTATGCGTCACTCAGCTTATGCCAAATAAAATATTCTGCACAAACAATTTGAAGACATGGGCAGCTCAGGAGGAGGTGATGTGAACAATGCGACTAATCCATAAACCACAGCAGAACTCAAAGGCTACATAACCCATGCCATCGTTCAAATTCAGCCTGATATGTGCGCTAGAGACATGGAAAATTAAAAATTTTGGATGCTCCCCACACAGTCACAGCAGTGGCGGTGGATGTATAATTGAAGTCGCAGTCGTCAAATAGCTAGTATGTTGGCTTATTAAACAAGAATCCGTGCTTTGGACCAAACGAAAAGTGAGAAGAAATATTCCTTTGGGCGACTTTCTCTTAGCAGTCTTCTGCAAAACTCTGAGAGTAAAAAAATTCCTTTGAAAACTTTCTCAAATCTGTCCTGTAGGTACTCATAGTCATGGCTAAATTAGTCATGGGTAGCATGTGAGATGATGCGTTGTAAGTAAATTAAAGTATTCTAACGAAATGTGGACTGGTAGTTATCTGGATCATAACTGAATCCTATTCACAACGAAGTGGCTTTCACCCTGTTTAATACCACCAAATATCTTAAAATCATATTGGACAGTGAACTAAAATAAACCATCACAACACAATCCACGAACCATGAAGGCGGCAACTGCTCTTTATTGTTGTAAGAGAGCAACAGGCCTAAATTGGGGTATATACCTTGAAGCCATACGATTTTATAATTAAACGAGGTCTACAGGGCCGTAGTCGAGGAAGTTGTATGTTAGCTAATAAGCTAAAGTGACGTTTGGCCACGACTTAAGTACTAAGTTAGACGTCTCGACTTTCTCTCAGCAGATCTCTGGAAAAAATTCTGAGAGTAAATAAAATTGCTTTGAAAACTTTCAAAAAATCTGTAGTTCGAGGATAACATTAAAATGTTACAATGTTAGTGGTGTGCGAAGTTAGGTCCTAATCCTGACTGAAACGTTATAATGACCAATTATGTATGTATATATATGCAGATATTGGAAGCCTTCTGCCTTCTGCTTCCGACTAGATACCAATTTATCAAATAAAAATGATTTAAGTAAAACCCCATTCATTATGTAAAATTTTCACAAATTAAAATTCATTAGATTTCTCGCATATGGCCACCAACAGGTGTTTAACGAAAACGTTTTAATCTGCTGACGAAATAATATTAAAGAGCATTGAATGTAGAATGTAGAAATAAGAGAGTATTAAATATACGGCGAAAAAGCTGTGTACAAGTGTATTAATGTTAGAAAACATAGAATTTTAAAGAGAGTCGTTTAAAATTAACAGTTTAAATCTCTCTTTTTATGTTAAATATTATGTTACAGTGCTGGTTGGCTTGTTGTGATATAAATTGTCCTTAAATAAGAAAAACCAAAACTGGTGGTATACTTTTGCTATTCTCTCTCGTGCAAACAAACATATGACAATACAAGCTACGGTTTATTTATATGTACGGATACTGAGGATGTAAGGATTTTTTAATACCAATTAAAGCATAAAAAATTAAAAATTTATTCAAACGTTTAAATATAAAAACATATTAAATGAGAGAAAATTAAAAACTCTTTGATTAATTACACTTTCTGCTTAATTAGTTGCTCATCAAAATAATAATGCAAACGTCTATCTCTTTGAGTTTGATTGTGTAACAGAGAAATTTATGCCATTTGTTGAAAATTATTTTCATATGAATGCCTGTAATTAATTTTGCTTTAATTGGCTGTGAATCGAATATATTTTATTTAAAGTATAATTACTGCCATTTAAGTTGTTGTTGCCATTGTTCCTCTTGTTGCCGTTATTTCTCTGTTGCTAACTAATATCTTTTCATGAAATTCAAATTAATTAACGAAAGGCTTACATTTCTTTTAGTTGCCTTTTTCTATTCCATGTGAAATGTTTTCGTTTATTTTTTCATTTCTAGTAATGGTTGTCTCTATGAGGTTGTTGGTGTTTTTGTAATTGAAACTTTAAAAGAATTTTTTTAAACTACAATGGAAAAATTTTTCGTCTGGTAGGTATTTTCAAGGTTTTTCGACTTCTTTATAGGAATCGAAGTGAAGCTCAGCCGATGCGTATTCTATTGATGGAACCAAATAATAGTTGGTAGGAATACAGTCTGGTGAATATGGCGACTGGTGTAGCAGCTTCCAGCCTAATGCTTTGATTGTATTCTAAACTGGCTTTGGTTTGGCTTGCAGAAGTATTGTAATGTTGCTAAATTACTTTGACATATCTTGTAGCCATTTCTGGTCACTTTTCGATCAATACATTTTTCAAATCGATAATTTTCTTGTAGATCTGTATTAACGGTTTCACCAGGTTTTAGGAGCTCGTACTACACCACATCTATCTATCCCGCCAGACACACAGCAGTGTCTCTCTGTCGAATCGATCCGGATTTGAAGCCGAAGTTGATTCCGTTTAGGATTCTGAAAATAAATCAATTTTTCAAAGCCAGTAACAATTCGATGCGACATTGATTTTCTATCGTGCCTTTGAAGAAAAACTTCACAACTTCTCTCTGCCATCACTGGTCATTTTTATTGGTTTGTAAAGAAGACATGTTCGGATTGAGAGAAGAAATAAACAGCCGTTACGACTCTGAGATCAGAGCATTACTCTTTTAATGACAATTCATAATTTTTTCACAGAAGTGTGGATGTATCTCACTGATGATGCGTTAAGTATCGGATATGATGTTGGGATTGTTATGGTCAGTTGACTAAAGAAATTCTTGAGAAAATTTGTTCAAAAAGTCCTTTGTACAAATAATTGTTGGTGCATGCAATAGATCGGTCGTGGCGCCGATTTGATGAAACCACATGTCGTCCAGTTGACTTCGCCTAGTTGAAGCCATAAGAACTCCGTTGTTATCTTCCAGGTACGAAAGCCGTTCACAATCTTTGCATTCGGCTTTATCTTGAAAAAACTATGGCAACTGCTTGGGAGTTGCTTGATGTGTGTGCTTATATGTCTCATGGATTGCAAGAGAAAGTTCTGAGGCCCAAATTCGATATTTTCTATGCCATTCGGATGGAAATGCACCTCCTGAAGGAAGATAATTTTTTTCGAAAAATTTGTATTACCCATGGAACGAATTGCCGATAATACTGGTTTAAACTCTTGTGTAACCTGAATTTTTCCCACTTCATTCTGTCTGTTTCAGTCCGATTTTAAAAATAAACATGTAAACTAAATGGGCTCTGAAGCTCTGAAGCCAAGTGACTCTAATTTTCATCAAGAAATAATTTTCAATGATGAGGCCAATTTCTGTTCGAGTGGGTACGTGAACAAACGTAATTGTCGAATTTGGATCATTAATCATTCATACTACAGATCGATAATTACCAACGTTTTTGGGCCAACGATATGCGGCTTATGCCAAATAGATTATTCTGTGCTAGCAATTTGAGGGCATGCGCATGCCACGTGCAGGTAATGTGAACTTGCCAGCAATGTCATCACAGAAGTAATCAAAGTCAATGTAACCTATGACATCGACAACAAAACGAAATATGAAAAATATTTCTTTGGCGAGCTTTTTTCAGTACTTTTCTGGCCAAATATCTGTCGTTCGAAATCCACTTTAAATTGCAGACCTAGCCACTCATGTTTTAAATTAACTTACACAACATGAATAGTGTGAGAAGCTGGGTCCCGATACTAATGGAAGAGTAGTAATGACCAGTTATATGTATATGACCAGTTATGTATGTATGTATGTATAGGCCGCTTGTCCACTGTAGTGTATTTCTGGCCTATTAAAAATTGAAAAATGCTTGTTGTTGTTCCTTCCAATTTACTTAAATATTAATGCAGCAATTAAGTTCTTTTGGAACGTCACATAGACATCCATCGCAATTCTGTCTGGGATTTTTTCGGCGAATTGCTGGGCTATTGAAAGGTAGTATATTGTCTGAAATTGTGTTACTGATAACTGGTCAGCTGATATGAAGTTCATACTATTGATCTTCCGATTGTCTTAGTTAAACTGGATGTTTTCTTTGTATCTGTCGTTGTATAAAAAGGCTGAAGTTCGTTGGCCGCATGGGGCCACGTGCTATACTGCTAGCCTCTGCTGGTCTAAAGGTACCAATAAAAGAACTGATATTCTTATTCTGCTGGATTGTGTAAGTTCTGTTAATCTTAAAGTCGCCGTAGTCTAGTATAGATATTGTTGGCTTAGTAGACATGATAGAGATAGAGATCTGCAATGAGTATTCAAAAGATGAGTAGATTCGAATCATACTCATAATTTCTGATACTTATATACTTATGATTATAATATCATACTCATACTACACATATTCAAAGTTCGAAGTACTCATGGTACTCATACTTAACAATAAGCATGATGTAGTTGATTTCGACTCTCCTTTACTCAACATTTACAAGAATCACAAAATAAGTATAAATAGTGTGCAAACACTACAATACTCACTAGAAGGTTGTGTGTTTGCTTTCCTTGCTGTCTTTGTATTTTTCTTTCTTGTGTTTTTGTAAATGCAACAACAACTAAGGCTGTAAATTTTGATGAATGATTCGAATTACTCAAATCATTTATGAGTATTACAAGTATTTTTCTAAATTTATGAACCTGAATGAGTAGGCGTATGAATAAAACATATACATATTTCGAATGTTATGAGTTTGATGTCAACGTTGTACTCATACAACCTGTACATTGCAACCTGTGCTTATAAATCAATGTTGTAGTGAGTACGAATGAATCAGAGTAGTTGAATTGCAATACTGTTGACTCTCTCATATTCAAAATTTCATGAGAACTTCTGAGTAGCGCAAAAAACGATTCATTGCTGACCTCTGGTTCCAATCCCAGCACAGACATCTCCAACGAAACGAAATATGAAAAACTATTTCTTTGGCAACTTCCTCTCCGTAGATACTAGGCAAAAACTCTGAGGATCAATAAAAATTGCAATGAGAGGTTTCTCATGAAACTGTCGTTCGGTGTCGACTTTAAACTGAAGGTTCCGCAATTCGTGTAGAAAATTGTCCCACACGATATAAGTGATGTGAGAAGGTATGTCGTAATGCAGGGTGATGGATTGCCATTACCAATTATGTTAATCGTAAGATTTATTATAAATTCAAAAATGGTTCGATTTTTATAGAAAAAGCTTTTCAGTGGGTAGAGCTCTTGAAAAATCTGATCATTTTAGATTCACTGGTTTTAATAGCCTCAACATTCTCACAAAACAGAATGAATAATTCCATTATAAAGTCAACAAAACTGGCTTTTATATGTAGATAGCATTTTCATGTATAGTTTAATCTCTATTATTATATTTTATTTTTGTATTATAATGGGAAATTAAATTTCAAGGCCACTTCATAATACCTAAAATAATATTTGCATTAAAATGGCCTGCCTATTGAATGTAGAGTAAGTGTGTTTCACAAGAAAAATAAAAAAAATCTGCATTCTTAAAACGAATTTTTAATAGATTTATTATGAGTATAATAAAACGTATTGATTTTTTCTCCATTAGTAAAGAACATCACATTATGAAATAATAATGAAATTACCAAAAACAAAAATAAAAGTCCAAGTTAATCAAGTTGACTCCATGATATCCTACAACGCAATACAGCTTTTTAGAACTTCAAATCGTTTCTTATAAAATCTTCAAAAGGACCGTTGTTTTCAATAAATGATAAAATGAAGCTTTTAGAGGCACTTGCAGTGGAGTTTGAGATGTGACGAGGTTTTAAAACGCTTGTTTCTCTCCACACAAACCAAAAGAAAACTAGCCCTGCTATTGCAACAATCTTCATATTAGAGAGCTCGGTTAGAGTTGTAATAAAGTGTAATCTATGTCTCTTCATTATAAGAACAGGGCACTGACACATACAGTATCTTCCTCCTAATCAGATCTAAAGCTAATGCAGAAGTCATTTACTGGAATACGGAGTTTTTCGGCGTGCCTTCCAAGAGGTCAGTGGGCTTTAAGATTCGTTATTGCGCGATGGATGGTCATGTGATTTAAAGACAGAGGTGAGCCGGTCGTATTTTTGTCTACACGTGTACAGCAGAGTCTAGCAATATTGCACGCATCCTTCTCCTGCCAATTTTCAACGATGTTCCTATGTCGCGGAACCTTTATAAGAGTTACTTGGGAATGATCTGAAATTTCTCTGACAAATCCACGATATTCAATCACAAGGACGGTCATTGAAACTATGTTCGTTAGGGACTTAATACAGCCGGACGGTGCCAATAACTGAAGAGACTTTCACAGAAAATCTCGCCTCCTAACAAATATTACGCCGCCTTTAAAACTGACATGATGTCTGCCTGGAAAACACTGCAGCGGTCAGGCACCCTATAAGTTCAATATTAGAAGCCTTAATAACTTATCACATCCCAGCCTCTCATTTGTCTTAGAGCCATCAGCGTAAACCTCAAGGATTCCATTGGGAGCTTTCGGATCTTTAGTTCAGAAATCCCTGGTTGGAAGACTAAAATCGAATGTTATATTTCCCGAATAGCGGCATGTTCATAGTTCATATTGGATCAAGATTTGAATGCATAGAATCTTACTGCCACCAACTAAGGCCTCTGCTTTAGTAGGAAGGGCAGAAGGGGGCTAATTGAGTATAGCAAATAATACCTTGTGGAACCTATCTCTCTCTTTCATAATTATTATTTTATTCATAATTTTTAGTCTAGTAGGTAGTTTGAGGCCTGGGTTCAGACCCCAGATCGGACGTCTCCACATACATAATTGGCCATTACAATCCTTCAGCCAGGATTACGACATAGTTTCTCACACCACTAATGTTGTGTGTGTTAATTTTACACAAGAGTGGCGGGACGTACAGTTTAACGTCGATTCCGAACGACAGATTTTTGAGAAACTGTTACATGACAGGTTTCATTACTCTCAGAGTTTTTGCCAGAAATCTGCTTAGAGGAAGTCGCCGAGGAAATATTTGTTCTTTCATATTTCGTTTTGATGTCTGACCTGGGATACGAACCCGGGCTTTAGGTCTAATAAGCACTACACACTACATACTAGACTACGGCGGATACAACTCATATATAAAATTAACACAGACAACATTAGTGGTGTGAGAACCTAGGTCGTAATCCTCATTAAAGGGTTGTAGTGACCGATTATGTACGTATGTATGTAAATAATGCCTTGGTTAGAGTGGAACAGAGCGCACTGGTTTTCAGAGCTGCTGACAGTCTACGTCAACAGTGGTGTTTGCACACCATACATCACACATTTATACCATAAATCAAGGATGGCATCGTCACATTCCGATACAGCCCGTATGTGACGGTTGGTCTGAGACCTCAGAACTTGTCTATTGTTCTTTTGCAGAATTAAAGCCCTATTTTTGCTTTCTTAGCCCTATCAATAATGTTATCTTTCCATGAGAGTTTAATATCAGGGATGATCCCCAGATACTTAACCCACTTTGGTAAGGAGAGTTGAACTACATTAAGGGCATATATTCTCTGCAGCCAAAGAATCTCTATATCGGATATTTTTGTGGGACAGCATTTGTAATGCCATCATTTGAAAGGTTTAATGGCCCATTAAAGGTGCAACAGTGTCCAGGTGTGATAGATCCTATGTAGGTGCCCAAAAAGCCGTGGATTTTTTTACATATATTTGGAATTTAATACCCTCCACATGTCTTCTAAGTGTTGACAGATTTTTAGTGAATTCTTTAGCAAAGAAAACTGTAGACAGGATAAAATGCCGATTGAAAGCATGAACTTAACATGCCACCGCTGCTAATGGTATTGAAATTTTGCGCATTTGTTGAAATTTCATTTGAAATGCTAATGTGTTTTTCTTAATAAAAAATTGGCATTTTCCAGGAATAAATTAAAAATAATTCTTTTCAAGTATATTTGAAATAAAAATGTCTCAATTGTTTAAAACAATTTAATTTTGAACGACATACGATATGTACATACCATTCAAGAGAAAGTACTTACTTCCGTTAAAATTTCTAAATATTTCCAACGAATGAAAACAATATTGAAATATGGTGCTTCATAATTCATCTGTATGGATGATACATACCCCTTCTTATTTTCTTTTATTCGAAGCGAATTTACATACTTAATGAGCCAAATGCTGTATTCCCTCATAATGGGTAAGAATGACAGAAATATTAAAAGCTTTAATTAATGGTATGAATAATGAAACAAAACTGTAAACTTATATTCTGTTTAAACTGACAGATGCGAAGCGATTTTGTTCATGTAAAATGAAGCTAAACTACATGGACAGCTGCTAAAAACAGATTTAAATTTCAATGAATCTTTGTTAACTAACTTTAAACGTTAACATAAGAAACTTGAGTATGTACTGACAACCACATAACTGTAATGCAAAAGAAGATTGGCACTGTTCACATGCTCAATATGAATATCCTTTATATTATCCAGGGATTACGATTGAAATCGCATTTGTTGGCAGTAATAGTTGTTGCATGGTAGATGGTATCTGTTGGTATTTGTGAACTTCTCAGTATTATGGTGTCAAGAAATTTAAACAGGAGATTATAACTGCCTTCTACCCTATTCTACACGCTACTACTATCATCCAGGAAGTGGTTGGCTTCTTCGCTGATAAGTTAACAGTAATCCTTTCTCATATGGATGTAATTAATTGCCACTATGAATACGGTATAGTCGCAGTAGTTTAGTAGGTAGTGTGTTGGTTCTTTAGGCGTGAGGCCACGATTCCAACCGCATGTCAGACATCTCCAACAGCAAAACGACTTTCTCTTAGCAGATTTATAGAAGAAACTCTGAGAGTTTCGAAGTCGACTTTACTCTACTCATGTATAAAATTAATACACAACATAAGGGGTGTGAGAAGCTAGGTCGTAATCCTGAACGAAGGGTCGTAATAACCAATTATGTATGTATGTGTTTATGCATGAATACATTATCTACAGATAAGAGAATAATTGCCATTGCATGGTGACATACTTTGATATCCACAATGATGTAATGGATGTCCGTGAGACGCAAGGCAATCTGAGAAATGCTCTTCTTCTTATCCAGATCAGTCCAGCAGAGCATAGCAATACTGTTCGTGCCCCAATGCTGCTAAGGGAATTGTACCATCTTGTACAGCGGCGCATACAATGGAGGGTTTAACAAAGACAATCGAAACATGATCGGCCTGCAACATACCCAAAATTATGAGTTTCGGCGCTGGCCATTTGTCAGTAACTCAATTTCCGGCGATATTCGTATAGCCCGAGACTTACATATGTACATACGTATGTATTACCTTTCAATAATCTACAATTTCGCCGAGGAATACCAGTACGTTGATGATTGTTAATGTGACGTTTTTTGGCCTCGAGTAAATGGGTAAATCACTCAACAAACATTGTGAAGCTTTCATTACGATTAGCCTGAGATACACAGCAAAGGACAAACAGTCGATACGAATGGCTAATATTAGAATCCTTAATACATATGAAATGGCTCCTTCATTAAGTGCTTCCTATCTTTAAATTTATATAAACTGAAGTACGTGTGAGATATCATCGAGATTTTGTTTGAAAGACCTATTGATGGCATTATGAGAAGAATATAAGATCGTTGGAAAAACTCTTCCTCTGGGTGAAGAACAACCGAAAAGTCCAGAATCGATACGATTTGTAGCTTATTCGTCTACCATCTGAGGCTGAAGAAAACCCCTCAAAAAAGTCTATTAGGGTTAAATCGTACGATCTCGGTGGTCACCTGAACCTGAGGTGACCATGCCCTCAAATTACTCTCGCAGGTTATCCAATGTGGCATGAGCTGTTTGGCACGTAGTGCCGACCTATTAAAGCCACATATTTTTGGTGTGTAGATCATTCAATTCAGGCCAAAATATGATGGTAATCATCGACTGCCCCATCGTAGTGGCCTGTCCAAGGTGGTTATCAAAAAAATACGAACCAATGACGCTGCCAGCTCAAAATGCGCACAACAGAGTGACTTTTTGGGATACATTTGACACTCTTGGACCTCATGTGGATTTATATCATCCTAAATTTCAACAATTTTGTTTGATCACGTCCCTCTTCTTTCAGAAATGAACTTCATCGCTTCAGATATTTTTTGTTAATACAACAATGAAACGATAAAACAATCTTATTATTTGTACGTATTATTAAATGCTATATCCCTTCATAGTGATTTCGCAAAACAGACAAATGAATAGTAGTCACCGTAGTCTAATAGGTCGTGTGTTCGCTTATTAGACGTAAAGGCCGGGATCAAGGCCCAGGCCAGACATCAAACCGGAGCAGATTTCTGGCAAAAACTCTGAGAGTAAATAAACCTGCCATGAAAATCTGTCATTCGGAGCCGACGTTAAACTGTAGATATCGCCACTCAAGTACAAAATTAAGTTACACAACACGAGTGGTGTGAGAGGCTAGGCCGTAATTCTGACTGAAGGTTTGCAATGGCCAATTATGTATGTATGTATGACTAAATGAATGACAGTTAATTTGGTCGATTTAATTTCAGTAAGATAGCCGTTATCAATGTAAAAGTTTGGACGTCTCTGGTCAAAATATTATATTTTTCGGGTTCGATAAAAACAAAAATTTATTGCCAACCTTTTAGCTAGCTTCTCATACCACTCATGTTGCGTGTGTCAATTTCTGTTCGTGAGTAGCGGAAACTACAGTTTAAAGTCGACTCTTAACGACAGATTTGTGTAATTTTAATAAAATATTAAATGTGTAAACATATGACATAAATTCAAAGGAAATAAAATTTAATTGTGTGCAGCAACTACGTGTGAATTTTCATATGAATTCATGTTTCGTAACCGCTTAGTAACCACTCAGTTTTTTAATTAAATTACATATTTAAAAACATTCACAAAAATGACTGGAAGTACACTAATTAATTCAAAGTTCATTTTGATTTACTATTTATAACAGCTAATGAGGTTGATAGTGGGTTGTTTATTATTAATTAAGTTTTCTTTAATGTACCATAATTTGGTTTCAATGAAAATATCCAATGAGAATATATTTTGTATTACATTACATTACATTATGGTATGAAATTCAAACGAAAGCCTGCCTTTGGCGTATTTCTTCTTCTTAATTAGTCATTACAACTCTTTAGTCAGGATTACAAGTTAGCTTCTCACACCACCCAAGTTGTGTGTGTTAATTTATTCCATGAGTGGCGAGTTTAATGTCGTCTCCGAACGATAGATTTCTGAGAAACTTTTCATTGCAATTTTATTTGCTATCAGGGTTTTTATTGGGGCATAGGGCATAGTTATTCCAACTGCTTTAAATAATTTGAATATTGTCCTGACTACTTACAGAGAAACTCAATGTCATTGTCAGCTGGAAGATTTGAATCACGTTGTCCTAAAGGCCAGATTCTACTAATATTTCTGAAGATATCCTAATCTTTTAGGATACTGCCGCAGTCGATTAATTTTAGTGCAGACTTCATAACAACGCGTTCAACAAAAAACATTCAATGTTGGTAGTTCTAGAAATACTTTCAGACAGACCTTATCGTGGAATGCATGGATTGTTCAGAGTGGAGATGTGTTGTTAGAGCATAGGCCTATTACTGAAAGTTACTAAACAAAAAACAGCAGTGTGTTGTTTATGCTGTTAATTCCATAATAATTTTTCCTTGCCCAAGACACAGTCGATGACACTCAACGATGATTCATAGAGTTTGCTTATTGCGGCAACAACAAGAACAATCACAATCTCATACGCCACCGCCTAGATGCCCATCCCAAGGAGCCTACATTTCAAATCAATTATTGAAACTCAAATATTTTTTATTATTTGATTCCATTGTGCCAACTTAGACTCAATCATTCCAAATTGTTTATCGATAACAATTTAATCTTCAATTTCTTTTTTCTTTCAAGAATTCCTGCCATTATTTGTTGTTATTTTTCTATTTCTATCAGTAGTAATTCCCTTGCTAAAGATATCTGTTCTGTGAAAATAAAAATAAAATTTAATTTGCCATGATACAACATCAACAACATCCCAAGCCACGTGCTAAAAATCAAATCAAATCACAGTTCGCTTTAACAACCTGTAACGCTTTAAATTGGGATTTTCATTAAATTGCTTAAATAAAGTTTAATGTCCTCTAAATGCCCATAAAAATGTTCTTAATGTTCAACATGTGCAGTGTGTCTGTCTGTCCTTAGCAATTCAGCTAGTTTTTCACTTAGACGGGTATTAAGCTAATATTAACCTCTGTACAACAGATATAAAATTTTAACTGACTTTTTTGGTTGGCATGTGTTCATGTACATATAAACATTCGTATGACCACAAATTATTGTTAAGAATGACAATTATTAGATAAATGGTCTATTAATACCATAATTTTCAGAATAAATGTTACAGTAGGGTACGACCAATAGAGAGATTTATAAGAAAACAAAAAAGAAACAACAAACCAAATCCAATATTTAAGTTAATTGTGTCAGATTTAAGTTAATGGTAACAAAAACAAGAACTTTTCCCTTTTTGCAACAATTCTTAACTTCGTTTTGTTGGCTTTCTTAACTCACTCACACATATTGACAATGATTTATTAATTTTCTTTTAGTACCCTTAAAAACTTCTTATTTGTAAATCTAAATGAAACAAATTGTGTGTAAGATATCGTCGAATATATTGATCGATCTCATATATCTAATGTATCCTTAAATACTTCCTATTTGTGAATCTAAATGAAACAAATTGCGTGCGAGATATCGTCGAATATATTCATCGATCTCCTATATCGGGTGTATCTTTAAATACTTCCTATTTGTAAATCTAAATGAAACATATTGTGTTTAAGATATCGTCGAAAATTTTCATCGATCTCCTAAGTCTGGTGTATCCTTAAACACTTCCTTTTTGTAAGTCTAAATGAAGCAAATTGTGTGTGAGATATCGTCGAATATTTCCATCGATCTCCTATATCTGGTGTATCCTTAAACACTTCCTATTTGTAAATCTAAATGAATCCAACAAAAAAGAAGCAACAAAATAAATCCAATATTTAAGTTAACTGTGTCTGATTTAAGTTAATGGTAACAAAAACAAGAAGAATAACCTTCTGCAACAATTTTTAACTTCGCTTTTTTGGCTTTCTTAACTCACTTACACATGTTGACAAAGATTTATTAATTTTTTTTTTTTTGCTAGCAATACTTTTTGCACTCTATGTGATCTAAACCAAGTCATAGTTTACAGTGTGGAATGATAAGCGAAAACTATCATTTGATTAAAATAAATATAACATTGTATATGGGGCTTTTCATACTAAAATTGTAATAGTATAGGTATATTAAGTACTTGTGTAAATCCCGCAAAAAATAACAACTCGACCAGAAGTTAAAGGCTAGAAGGCTATCTGCTGAGCATGTCTTTGAGCAAGCATAAAAACAAGTAAACAAAAACCGAACGAGTGCCATTACGCTTATAATCCAACTTCCTAATCGAAGTGTGCAAGCATTGTCAGCATAATTTTATAAATTTGTTTAAATGTTTTGCACTATTATAACACGTAGCACTTTTGCAAAGTATTCCATATGTAATAGTACGGCTACCCAATTTGTGAGTTGCCACTCTCAAAGTTGCATAAATGATACTTAATATGCAAAGTATGTACACTGAGACATCATTTCCTTGCAACAAAATTGAACGTTTTCAGCAAAATAAGAGGAAAAGTGGTATCGCTTTCCAAAAACTATTAAACTAAATAAGGCAACAATAAAGCTTAAACTAGGTTAGTAAGAAAGAGGTCCCCGTAGGCTGGTATTAAGGCCAATTGGGATGTCTAAATCATTTCTACCTAGGGATCAAACATTCTCTAGCAAAAACCGACCTGAGTAGCAAATGAATCTGGCTATTTCAGCATTGGAAACCTCATTCAGAGATATAGGAAAATGAGACGTCAAAAGCCTCCGTCTCTTTATGACAAGAGTAGGGCACTGACACATGAAGTAAAAGATACGACTCTTACTCCTTCTCAAACCCACAGTCTTGCATAAGTCATTTGCCGGAATGTCTTTCTTCACATATACCCATATTACAGTGGCCCGTAAGAATAGCTCGAAGAGAGTCAATCCTTTTCTTTCCAATAATTGTGAGAATATCCAAGTAAACTGAACCCAGACGTGGTCTTACAGAAGCTAATGTACTCATTACGAGTGATTGTTTGGTGAGGAGGCATCATTGGCCAACATTTCTTTGAAACTGCAGAACAGTGCAACCATTACGGTCAATAGAGACACCTATCGCACCATGAAAAATGATTTTTTGTACTCTCTCTTCATGGTATTGATGTGAACGATTATTTTCAACAGAATGGTGCAATCTGCCACACACCTCATGCTATAATCCATTTATTGCGTCAAACATTTGATGGCCTTTTAATTAGCCGAAATGGTAATGTCAATTGGAAGCCAGGATTTAACAGCGTTGGACTATTTCATTTAATAAAAATGTTTGATTTCATACATTTATAACAAGTGCTTTCTTAATTGCCGATATTTTGCCGATTTTTAAAATCTGAATACCGATAAATGCCGATTTTTTTGACAAAGTTGCCGATTTTCCTTCAAAATTATCTGGCACCCCTGCAAGACACAAATAAATTTTTCAAAATTTCAAACCGCTCTTGGTTTAATTGCGTTTTTAAACTTAAGCTTTTAAATTGCACAATCTATAAATCCCCATGCACTATTTGTGAATGAATTGAATTTTTTTCTCAATAATTCCAAATAAGAATTTTGCCAAATGCTCTTCAGTTGTAACATCCAAAGCTGAATCTAATCTAGTCCATTCATCTACAACTTCACTGCCAAAAACACAGCTATACACCCTTGTCCGTCACTATTTTGGACCCGTCAGTGACAATACTCCATCTATCGAAGATTTTATCAGAACCTTTTCCGAATTCCTAATCAGGTATTATCACATTCGGTGTAACGCAGAAATGAACTTTTTTGGCCATGTACAGTGTACAGCAAAAGTTTAGGTACCCCAATATACATTTAATATATATTTTTATTTATTATTTCCCCCAATAAATCTCAATCTCACACCTGCTGTCGACTATCTCCATCTTTACTAGATTAATCTCCAGGACACTATTATCTGGTGATATGACATTTTTAGTCATGTATAGCCATGGAATAAAAAGGTGTAGCATTTTTTTTTTGTGTTGAAAAAAAATACGTTTTAATACAGACGATTAGTAAATATATTACGGGTATGCTATCTACTCTAGAATGAGTATTATTTTCAACTTTATTTCCATTAAAGTGTTTTAAATGATAATTTTTTATGTTCAAAATTATGGAAAATTAATCTCTTTAACTAAAATGAATTACCAAGTGATTAAATTGTTTGTTATACAACCCAAAAATAAAAAAAAAACTAACGCAACCCTAAAAAGGTCGACAAATTATTCTCATTATAAGCTCTACTAAGATTTAGGCCTGTTTGTTGAACAATTTTTCTTCATGAAATGGAAACATATTTCCCAGCATATTTAAAATTGTTGTAAACAAATTTTTTTCGATAGAAAAACACATTTTGCTCGTAGGACTTTTGTTACTTACGCTTCAATTCGAACCGTATGTTTCATAATTTTTTTTTTCATTTTAAAACAAGAGAAATCATAGAAAGTGTTACGTTAACAAAAAAACAAAGTCCCTGTGGTATATTTAGTAATAAAACTGCTTTATCTTGTCGTATTCCTTATTTTTCTTTATTTTATTGTATTGGTTGCAAACAATATGGTATTCACACATCTTGTCGTTTACGCAACTGTCATTAAAAAAATCTAAAAAAAAACTAAAAGCATACAAAGAAATACTTTCACACTTTGAATCTAAACCAATGCCATCAGTTCCGCACACAGTTATCCTTCGATTAACGTAGCGATGGGTTAAAAAAAAATATAGACGTAAAATTGCGCATACGTACTACCACAAAATTTGCATTTGTTAATAGAAAATTAAAAAAACCCTGGTCAGATATCTCCAACGAAATGAATTATGCAAAAATACTTCTTCGTCAACTTCCTCTCAGCAGATTTCTAGCAAATACTCTGAGAGTAAAATAAAATTGCCATGAAACGTTTCCTAAAAAATCTGTCATTTGGAGTCGGCTTTAAACTGTAGCTCCCACCACTCATGTATAAATTTAACACATAAGTGGTGTGAGAAGCTAGGTCGTAACCCGGACTGAAGTGTTACAATGACCAATTATGTATGTATGTAATAAGAAAAAAATTATAAAGAACAAAAATTCGTTAAAAATTAAATTAAAATCAGCAATGTTGCTTATCTTTCTTTATACAGAAATTTCCGATAAAGTAGGCTTAAAAAGTATGTCAATTTGCTTCTGTAATATGGATTTTTTTCATACATATCTGGACATTATTTAAGACTAGAATATAATTTTGACTTTGCCAACTCCCCTCTTTACTCATCGTATTTAATTTCTTGATGAAATTGCATTGCATGCAATCAAACGTTTCAGTCAGAATTGTCAATGAAATCTGTGAATTGGTTTTATGTGTCTCGATATATGAAGATCGTTTGACTTTACAACATAGTGATCTAGGTTTGTAAGTACTTGATCATTCAAATTAAAATAATCAGTAAGGATAGTATTTTGTGTACCAGAAAATCCTACAATGTGGACCAAGACTTTTCAAAAATTTCTCATTATGTACGCAGATAGTTCCTCTCAACTTTTTTTCTTGTTCATTGCTTGCTTTATTGAGCCGTAATACTTGTTGGTTTACGATTGTCGCCTTTAAAATTATTGACTTTAAAATTATCGCTTACGTTGTTCAAATTGATGTAGTATGTCGCAGCAATATCAATTATTTGCAGTACTTTTGTATCTTGAAACAATCGTCAAATAACTTCTTACTGAGTGCAAATAGTCTTTAAAGACATTTAAACCAGATCGGACCAGACCTATACTAAGTTTTGGGATATAGCGGTATACTCGGTAACAAGGCGACGGATGCTCTCGCTAAACGGACTATTAGTTCAATTTCTAACGGAGACTAAATGCTTGGTCCTGATCTCTGAATCTGCCACTTTCACGGGCTCATCACTAGATAATTTAAGGAGGAAGAGCAGAAGCCTTGACGGAATTGATCGAGATGTTATGTATTTATGATATAGATTGATGGGTTTGGATAAGGCCAGCATGAATTTAGTTATTGATTTTATTACAGGGCACTGCGGAATTATATGGCTGACAAAATTCTAGAAGAGATTCTAGCCAAACTATCGCACTGTATGTTGCGATGAGGAGAAGTTTGACACCATCGAACACCTCCTCTGCAACTGTCCAGCCCTTAGTAGGTCGAAGTATAAGACTATATTCAAAAGTTGATTGAGCTGGTTGAGAAGTGCTAGAGAATCAGGGTTGTAGACCTGCACTCCTGTTGTTTTGAGCTTTATCTTTTTTCCTCTATTTCTACTATCCTCCCCTTCTCCTCTCCCCATTTTCCAATCTAGGATAGTGAACCTTTCTTTCTCTTTTTTCGACGACTTCCTTTCAGCAGTCTTTTGGCAAATTCGTTCGCATCTTCACTATCTGCAATGGTAGAATCTTCTACAAACGTTATGTTATGAAGTTGAGGTTTCCATTTTTAATCCATTCTTCACTGACATTAAACTAATGGTGTTTTCTTTTCTACAAAGAAAATGTCACCCTCTTACAAGGTGCATTAAAAAAATTGCTGACCAACCCTGTTATAATGTAATTTTTATTTGAGATGAACATAACACAAATATGAAAAAGGGTATGCCCCGTGCCCTTAAAAATATGTTGTATTTTTTTGATTTGTTTTCAATAAAATATGTAAACATAAAAAAGGTGTTGCCAGATCGCTAATTTTTCGATTTCATTTTTTCAGGGCTTTTTTTATGACCAAATAACATTTTTTTTAACACAGTTCAAACACTGAATGCAATTTTTTATATTACTGACCATGTAGCTTTAATAATGTAATGTTCCCTTAAGGTTACCCCACAAAACCATGAAAAAATTAACTTCAAAATTGGATAACAATACTAGGCGACTTTTTTTAAATTTCATCTGGTAGCCCTATAAATAAACAAAAGTCATTTGCTTTACAGGGCATTATCAGCACTCTCGATTTATACAGGGCGTAAAATGCATTGCCCTCCACCATTTTCAAGTGCGAATTATTTAGAATAAAACATAACACCCTTTTAAAGGGAGAAACATTTTTAAGAAACAAACACAAAATAGCATTTTTTAAAATAAAGTGCACATTTTTTGGTAGAAAAGAAAACACCATAAGAATCGACTAAATAGGTACTCGTACGTCGACATTGGTCGAATGATAAAGTAAATCGAAGTGATTTTACGCCGTAAATCGAAACGCCGTAAATCGAGGTATTACATTATTCTACTTTCAAGATAAAGTTGCAAACAGCATAGAAAACAATGTATGTCCTTATGTATGTTGAAGTGATTTTTCATTCCCTGAGATAAGATTTTTGTTGAAATTTATTACATGTTAGTTTTGGCGTAATGTTTTGTTATCTAAATGTCCACAATTTAAACCAACCATACATATCTCAAATGTTCTTTTACACATAAAAGAAACAATCCAAAAAGGGAAACTTTACAGGGTACAGTTAAACAGTCATAATTTTGATATGAACACCTTAAGCAGTAGTTTTTATTAGAAGAGTAAGATTAAAAAAGAGTATCTGGTTTGTTGTCTTACTCTTACGAGAATAGTAAATTATTTTACAAATTAACTGAACTAAAGCCTGAATGAGTTAAAAAATTAGAATTCACAATTCTCTTGTCTTCATTTAAAAATGTATTACGTTAGCTTAGGTACGATGTTAGATAAGAGGAATTTTCAAACCCGGTTTGAGCATACTTTGAAAATGGTGCCGACCACGATAACAAGTGCTCTCAGGACTACATCACCTTAGGCATAATGAGACTAATGCAATAGAGTTCACACATAGAAACTATGGTTATATCAATATTTTGGGGTATAGTTGGCCTCAATAACAGTTTTGAATTTGAGCTTCCAAATTTTGACAGTTGATAGCAGATCATGGACAATCACACACAACGCTTAATGCACTCTGGAGCAGTTTACAACACATCTTAAATTTTACTGAAAAAGTATCTATAACTATGAGAACCATTTCGGAGTGAATGAACAAATAAAACTGCCGAATTTGGGACGATACCAATTCACATAAGAGCTTTCCGAAAAATACTATGTTTAGTGTGGATTTCTCATTGGTCAGGCTATCACTGTCAACGGTCAGTACTATAGGTCTGTCACTACTAACTTTTATTGGTCAGACTTAACTGATGTGGACAGCAATGTCATGTGATTTCAACAGGATGGCGCTGCGTGCGACACATTTCATGCCAGATTAGATATTCTGCACTAGCGATTTAAGGGCATGGTCACCTTACGGTTTCGTGTGATTTGATGTCAATAGACTGTTTAGTGTGAATTCATGGGTGGTGACATCATCGATCCATATTCCTTTGAGAACAACATTGGCAAGGCCATCGCTATCAACGTTCAATACCATAGGTTGATTTTTACCAACTTCTTTTGGCCTGACGTAAATGCTAAATGATATGGAAATCAACAGATCGGTGCTACGTGTTATAGATCTTATGCCATACGGGATAATCTGCACAACTGATTTGAGTGCATGGTCATCTCACGTGAAGGTGATATGAGCTGGACACCAAGATCGTACGATTTGACCCACCAGTGCGGTGTATGCGAATTAACCACAAAGCACAGCGCTCGCCAAAGCCATCATAACCCATGCGCCAGAGTTATGTAATTTGGACATTATGCATGCGCTGTACCGAGTGAAGTTGTGGCGATATTATATCCCACACATAATGACATCACTAGGCCTTTAAAATATGTTTGATGCTATCTAACGCACACTTTGTTTTATTTCGTTTTAAAGAAAGAAAGCGCTTAAAGAAGGGCCCTACACGACAATCTGAACTCGCCTTCGATCCTGAATTTATCACGCGGATGAAATAATTGGTCAATTTACACGACTTTGTATCGTGTATGTTGTATTGAATACACTTTTTGTTTGTGAACGGTCAATGCTATGCTGTATTGTGTATTTCATATTCCAAATGTCAAAAAATGATAAGAAGAAGAATATCAGCATTCATAATTTGATTTTCAAGCAACAAAATGAAAAATATTACGGAAAAAAGTAAATTAAATATTATCAGTGCGAACAATTATAATTTTAAAATGTTAATTGTTGACTCAAGTTACATAGAAAATATTTTGTATTTTTATTCTTCTTCTTCTTGATAACTGCCAACTTCCAACAACATATGAAAAAATGTGTATCAGTGTATCGGATTTTTATACGAAAATTATCAACAACAAGCATACGCTGTTGTATATTCGTTCAACAATACAATGAGTACAACTATACAAGGGCTTGTCTGAATTGCCCAAATAATTTCAGGAAACGTAATCTAAGTATTCACTAACGGACTTTGATCGCGAAACAAATTGAATGTCGGTTCATTTTAGCTGAGCCTTAGATTGTTCCTTTCATCTAAGATTTTCTCTTGGATTACCATATAATTCAGGCTGATATAATAACTATAAAATCAGAGTTTATTGTATGGCGATGAAATCATATTTGCGTACAGTTAAGCTGCCATTGGAACCATTGAGAATATGTACAACTCTTCGAGGACTGTACAAGTGCGCCTTGATAGCGAGATATTTGATATTTGAAAGGTGCCAACAAATCTGACAAACTTGCAAAAGTTGCCACAACGGCAGATCCAATTGGTGATGCTCCACAGAAGAGCAAATAAATTGTTTGCCACAGACTTTTATTCATTTTGCATGGAGATATAAGATAATAATATGAAAAAATTATAAAAAAATAATATGAAAAAATGCAAATTAAATTTTTCTAGAATATTCTTTAGGAACCTCATAGTGGGAATAATGGATAACTAGATTAGTGTGGTAGCTTTCATACCAAAAGCTCAAGTTAGCACGCATAGCTGCCCATTGTGACGCCACACATGGATCACTAGTTCCAGAGTATTTATGCCCAATGATCTTTTTGAATATAATTTTCTTCTTCTAATTAATATTGTGTATTAAAAATACTTTTAAAATTACAATACATTGTCAATTACGGTCCTTTAGGCTAAAGAAACTTTAAAGTTTTGTATCACTACGTATTAGTAATATTTGTGCCTGAAGTTTGTTATACGTCATACTGTCTCGTACTAATGATAGCCTCTTTTATTTGATTAACGAGACGTATGAGTAATATTTTAAAGTGCTGAAATAAATATTACGCATACTCTTAATTTTCACAAGATTAGTGTGCTGTTTCCACATAACAAGTAATATTCCAAGCAAATAAAATTACACAAGCAAACACGTAAGAAAATGAGATTAAATATTCCTCTAGTCTGATTTACGTTATGCTGCTTGTTTTTGAGGTTACCATGATATATAAGTTAACAATGGGTTAACGAGTTACTTTAATTTACTACATTTCTCTTTATTCATACTTTTATTATTACTTCTTTGTTGCTAAATGGAGTAAAAATTATATTAATATCGATGTTAACAATGGGTTAATGAATTGTTTTACTTTATTACAATGTTACTACTCTCCTCTTCATTCATATTTTTTGTATTGCTTTTTACTACTCTCCTCTTCATTCATATTTTTTGTTATTGACTTTTTGTTACTAAGTACAGTAATAATTATATTTATGTTTTCAATTAATATTCTTAATTGTTACTACTCTTCTTTTCATTGATATTTTTTGTTATTGTATTGTTTTGTAAAATTTATTTTGATGCTTTCCGTTAATATTCTTAACTGTTGCTATGCGGAAGAGTTTCATTGATCTTTTTTTCATTGATCTTCTTTTTCATTTTATTATCCTTTGCTATTTTAACATTTTTCATTGAAAGCTGAGTTTCAGTTTCACTTACGCTTCGGTTCAGTGAAGATGTTCGAAAGGATGCACATAGTGGATAAATAAAATAAAAATGTAAAAATAATATTAAATAAAATTAAAATAAACCTAGGTTAAGATCATAGTGTTTAAGATTAAATTAAATAAATATTTGAAAATAATATTAAATAAAATTAAAATAAATATAAATTAAAAACAATAGTGAATAAGATTCAAATTAAGAATAATGTGAAATTAAATAAAAATCAAAATAAATAGAAATTAAGAACTTAGAGAAGAACTTATATAGAAATTACAATAAGTTAAGCCATTAAAAGTTCCACATAGTCGAAAAGGCAAAAACGAAATTAAAATAAGAATTAAACTTGAAATAACATTAAAATTAACTTAAAAACTAAAATTCTAAATAACACGAATAAAATAAAAACTGAACTAAAACGAAGCGTGAGGTTAAATAAATAATTTAAAAATCAAAAACCAATTGAACTAAAACTTAAAATTTTATTATAAATTAACTTATATATAAATACGTGTTTTGTTCAATTTTATTCACGATAAAACAGCTTCCTTCCAATATTGGCTGGGAACTCTAATGAGAAAAAAATAACAGCTGTCGTCTATTTAGGTTCGGTTAAGGTTTAAAGTTACACTCATTAACGGCTACAGGGACAGTCATCAGTGGTGAATACGTCAGTAATTTATAGGAACCGCTAAGGTGCACCTGAGTCCGGTAGGAAATTTTTTTACTTACATGCAGAAGGCGTCGTTGTCTAGTAGGTAGTGTGACATCTCCAACAAAACGGAATATGAAAAACTATTTCTTCGGTGACCTTTTCTCAGCAGATTTCTAGTAAAAACTGTGAAGGTAAATGGGATTTCTATGAAAAGTTTCTCAAAAATCTGTCAGTCGGAGTCGACTTTAAACTGTAGGTACCGCCAGTTATGGATAAAGCTAATACAAACAACAAAAGTGGTGTGAGAGGCAAGGTCACAGTTCTGATTGAAGGCTTGTAATGATCAATTACGTAAGTACGTACGTACATACAGAGTTTATGTTTCCCTAGTATTACAATCATTTATTTGCTATTGGTATTGTAACTTATGCTCCGCAGAGGAGGTGGAGTTAACAAACTCATCGAAAATGAAATCCAGCATATATTGATGGAAGATATTAATGATGATGAACAGAAATAACCAAGCTTTGTGGCACAAGTCGATGATAACGGTGTATCACAATTAAGTCCGTCTCTGTGTCACTTAGTAATAATTAGATAGCTATGTAGGTTGACGGAGAGAAGACCACCCAAGGATCTCATGCCAATTAAGTCATCACGTAGGCCTGTAGTGCTCATGTGTCAAATGCGGACAGAGAGCATACAATCCGAAAGTTGTTCCTGTTACCGATTTATTTCTTTTAGATGTTAGTGTTAAATACAAAATTTTATATTTTTGTACAGGAAATATTAGAAATTCGATAAGCTGCTAAATATGCCCGAGAATTGCTAGTCGGAAATGATGAAATGAAAGCATTTCTTAGAATAAATTTAGATTGGGTTATCAGTTCTTGCCATCATTTAGAGATGACTCGTCTATAGAAACATATTTATATATCAAACGTTATGCCAAGACCCCGGTTTAAGGATATATGTAGAAACCTTAATTTTCCCAGTAAAGCGGTTCGCGATCCTGCAAGCCCAAATTGTGACAGATTGTATAAATAATGGTAAGTAATGCTTTAATAATACTTTTAATAATACTTTAGGACAGAATTTTTTTCTATTACCCCTCTAGGGAGCATATGGCTTCCACAAAGCGCGACACGATTCTCCGCTGATGTTTTTGCGCCTTCCCATGTCAGGTCATGAAGCCTTAGATTTTGCAGGACCGTTGGTCCCCAGGTGTTTTCTGCTCTGCCACGGTTTCTTGAGCCCTGGAGATTCCACTCTAACGCCATTCTTGTAATACTCTTGGGGTTCTTTTTCAATGTATGGCCGATTCTCCCCAATTTTATTATTTTTTTGGTCTGCTTTTGGGTTCCTCCTCTGTGAGAGTCCAGATTCTTGTAATACTCTCGGATTTCTTTCTCAATTTTTGTCCGATTCTCCGCCATTTTTTGTTGGTCTCCTTTTGGTTTCCTCCTCTGTGAGAGTCCAGAGATCTGCGTTGCTGATGGTGTTGGGCCAGAATATTGTACATATAATTCTTAGGCATTTATTGATGAATACCTGAAGTTTTTGAGCGTTGGTGTTAGATATAAGCCAAGTTTCGCTACTATATAGTAACATTAACTTTACACAAGCGTTGAATATTCTTAGCTGGGTACGCCTAGGTATATATGAGCTTCTCTGTACGGAGTGCAGTCGCCCGAATGCTGCTCTCGCTCTATTGAGTCTATTATCTACGTCTGTTAGGACAGGATACATTTAATTTCTTCTGCCGAAAACTAAATAAAATTCTGTAAAGTAATTTGTTATGGTCACATATAAGATTTACATAAAATCAGTAGATTTATACACTGCAATTTTCGTTTTTATTGCTTTGTAAATAGTACAACGACAATATTTGATATTTAAAGCAATCAATATAATTAAATTTATTGAATGGAAAGACGTCTGTTCTTATTTATTGTTTATCTATTGATACAAATGAGTTAAATAATCTCAAAGTGATGCTATGATAACAAATGTACAATTCAGATGAGTAAGAAAATATGAATATGTATACATGCGTTGGCAAAATAAAATAAATTTTTAAATTTTCTTTTGTGCATTTAAAGACACAAAATAAATCGTTAAATTTCTTAAGTTCAAAGCAATGCAATGCAAAGAAGCATCGATGCTTTATAAATTTTCTATAAAATATATTAAAGTTTTCTGTGCATAGATTGACTCTTGCAACAAAATAGAATTCAAATACACGATGTACTCATTATTGCACAGAGATAGTGAAGTATTGTCAATCCATCTACAAGTCTCATAATATTCAGGATTCTCCACGCCCAGGTAAAATGCCTATAAGTAGTGTAGACTCCAACTACGTGTGTGGTGATTCTTTCTTTTCAACACGAGGTCTGTATATTTGACTTGTATCGATTCCTATTCTGAAACGAGTTACAATACTCAGGCTACATATCGATAGTTTGATATATAACTCCAATCACTTCTTATTGTAGTTATATTACAGGACGCTCCTTGATAGCATAAGGGCGCGCGTTATATTGCTAGGCTCTACTGAAACAATATGAATAAGATGAAGACTAATCCAACGCATTATCATGGTTCTCACAGGTTACTGTCCTACTGGAATGTATGCTGATAGACTTGGCACTTCCTCGAATGACTTTTTTGGAGGAGCTCTGGGTTTGAGAAGTATCAGTTCCCGGCACTGGCTAAGCAATGGCGGAACTTTTTAAGTTTTCATATTCCGTCAAGAAAGCTTTTTATAGAAAATATTTAATTTCCAGATTGGATATTTATCACATACATACACATAATTGATCATTACAACCCTTTAATTAGCATTACAGCCTAGCTTCTCACACCACTTATGTTAAGTGTGTCAATGTTATACATGATAGGCAAGTTCTATAGCTTAAATTTGACTCCGAAAGACAGATTTTTGAGAAACTTTTCATGGCGATTGAATTTACTCTGAGAGCTTTTGCCAGAAGTCTGGTCTTATGCATACATAACTAGTCATTACAATTCTTCAGTCAGGATTACGACTTGGCTTCAGACACCACTTAAATACAGGTTAAAGTCGACCCCCAAACGACAGATTTTTTAGAAACTTTTCATGAATAATTTTATTTAAGTTTGGTGTTCAATATAATCCCATTGCTATAGATACTAGGGGTATTTATTATTTGCCTTGTCCCCAAATGTTAATATTGCGTTTGTTCACTTTAAAATTTTCTTAAATTTAATATCTCTTTCCCTTAATTTTTAAACAATTCCTTTGTTTAAAGAAATGTCATTAAAATCACGCAATTCAAATATAATCCTTAGACAAGCAGCTCCACGAATTTAATACAGCTTGTTTAAGATGTAAAGATTTTCAATTACAATACCTTTTTTAACTCCCTTTTTTAAATTCTCTACACTGTGATCCTTTTTCTTATTGTGTAATCAATTATTGGGATTTAATTAAACTTTGACAAATTCTTGCTTTTCCAAAGAAACCGCGCATCAACAACAACACCAACAACTCCCTTTGGTTATAAAAGTTTCCAAAAAAGTATTTATTGAACGGAAAGCATAAAAGAAGCTGAAAATTCTGTTAATTTCGGTATAATTTTACATTTTCAATATTTGTTTACAGCGAAAGGAATGAAAGGAAATTTAATAAGACAGCCGCTTAAGAGGTTGAACAAAAAGTTGAGAGGGGCGTACAAAAGAGTTTGTTTCGTTTTGTTTTGTATGCGAACAAAAGGGTTTTGTACGAGAACAAATCGACATTTTAAACATTCAAAAAATCATAGCCGTATAACAAGCGTGGTTCAAAACAGAGTGGAAATGTTATTCGTCCCAGCGGTATTATTATTAATGATTGTCATGAACAGACATCAAGTAGCATCTGTTGTTCTGTTCTCAAAGATAACGCTCAACAGTTTTCTTCTGGGATGTATTAATACCGACAAGTGGCATGTATACATGCACACGCATACATAATTGGTTATTACAGCCCTTCAGTAAGGATTACGACCTCCATCTGGATAACCTGATGCATGAACAAAATCTCCACTTATTTTAATTTACCCAGAAGAGTTTAGATGGCCCCAAGGAAGAAGAGAATAGTCTTTGCCTTTCTTTATCTATGTTTGCTCTGAATATACCCTTTAAAACATTTTCTTACTCCACTTCTAGAACGGTTAGACGCTCTGACTGTAAGATAGTATTGCTATTTCCCCTTTTTTTTTGTACATTCTGTAAACGTCGAATGGAGTACATCTTGCAATGGCATAGAATTACGCTTGAAAAATACCAGCAAATGTTCTTTCTGGCACTATAAACTCGATCATGGTTTTTCTTTTGTCCATCATTTCCTTAAATGCTCTCGATAAGAGCCCTCTATACCAATTTACTACCCAATAATATTTTCAGAAGCCATCGTACTCTAATAGGCACTGTGTTGGCTTATTGAACGTGAGTTCGTGGTTCAAGCCCCAGCTTTGACATATTGAAGAAGAGGAAATATGAAAACATATTCTTTCGACAATTTCCTCTCAGCAGACTTCTGGCAAAAACCCTGAGTGTAAATAAAAAGCCATAAATAGAGTTCCTCATGTCTGTCGTTGAACTGTAGGTCCCTCCACCCATGAATAAAATAAAACCACACAATATGGATGGCGTGAGAAGTTAGGTCGTAATCCTGACTGAAGGGACAAATTATGGTAAATTATGTATGTTTGTACGTATGTATGTATGTAAGTAAGTAAGACATTCTTTGTTATTTTACATTCAATTTCTACGACTTTATCTGATCGAGAGTCAAGTTTGCCTACGCTTATTCTGAACATCACTGACAGGCACCACCTCAAATTAATATTATACTTGAGTTTAACGTCGACTCCGAACGACAGGTTTTTGAGAAACTTTTCATGGCAGGTTTATTTACTCTCAGAGTTTTTGCCAGAAATCTGTTGAGAGGAAGTCGCCGAAGAAATATGTTTTTTTTTTTATATTTCGTTTTGATTTCTAACCTGGGATACGAACCCAGGCCTTACGTCTAATAAGCCAATACACTACCTACTAGAGTAAGCCGACTTCAATCATCTCTCCCATAGATTTAAATCGACAGACCACAACAACTGTCTTATGAAGCTGTCAACTAAATGTTGAACAATTATTCTAAAATGTCTACGAGGAACTTTTGAGAGGTTCCTCTTTCCATTTTTGCTAAGTTTAGTGGTTCTCTTTTGCATCTTACGAAGAACCGAAATTGAAATTTTTTTTTGTCAATCAATTAGTTAAACATTGAAATGAAAATCAATTTTCCTTTTAATTTGTCAACAGATTAGAAAACTTATTTTCTTCTCTTTTCAATCAATTTTACTTTTCTTTTTAACTTCTCAATCCTCAATGCCAATATCTGCTTTCAATATCTGTATTTCAGTATGAATTCTCTAACAATTGCCCTGTTCTTCTCCACTATTTACGTCTGAATACCTTATATTTGTTAAGAATGTTTTACTTTTTGGTTTCGAATTAAAATGAAAAGAAATTCTTTAAAAAACTTTCAAACACAAAAAACAAACAAAAAGAACAAATAAAAAATAAATCTGCAGATGACTATACTTAGTTGACTGGTCGTTAAAAAACAAAAAAAAATCAGGATGAATTTGTTTGCACCATTGTGGGCATAAAAGTTTTCAATGCAATACAAATTTAAAGAAGAAGAAAAAAAAATTACCAGAATTAAATTTATAAACTGCTCGGGGGAAGGCATACCCAAAGTTAAAGCAACATCGGCAAATTCACCATGGATGCACGTTTGTAAAACAATGCGATTATTAATGAAAACAAAAGTATTTACAACACAATACTCGCAATGTTAGCCTTACACTTACATAATTACATACATAAATACGTTATTGACCATTACAACCCTTCGCTCAGGATTACAGCCTAGCTCGTCCCACCACTTATGTTGGGTGTGTTAATTTTATACATGAGTGACGAAATTTGTATGGCAATTTTATTTTCTCTCAGATTCTTTGCCGTGGCTGATCGCACAGTACCTCATTCGATCGGACCAATTTTCGTGCCCTTTTTCGAGTGTATGGGATCGTATCTTGGCAATGGCATTACGTATGTTGGTCGTCAAATGCTCAATAGCCTGTGGGTTGTCGGCATAACGCTTTTCTTTAACGGCGTCTAGCAGAAAATAGTCCAAAGGTGTCAATTGACATCACCATTTCAGCTAATTAAACGGCCGTCGCAATAAATCGATTGTGGTATGAGATGTCACATTTCTAAATTCAAATAAAACAAAATGTGTCAGAGATATCATCGAAATTTTATATTCGTTTAAATGTTTTATTATCGGTGAAATGTCCATTTCTCTGAGTAACTCACATTCGAAATGTTAAATATCCTAAAGGCTAAATTTGATTGCTATTAAGGTTTCAATGGTTTTGAGGACCAATGTGGTTTGTGGTTTATACACATACACTTGCCACACAAGAAAAACTCTAAAGGGGTTAAATTGCACGGTATATGGATGTATGCCTTCAAATCGCTCGTGCGGACTATCCAATGTGGCTTATTAACTCTTATGGCCTGGCCATAATATGGACCGATTATGCCGCCTGCCAAAAATCCACATCAGACTGTACCTGTAAATTATACATTCATGGATTTCATGTGGATTGGTAACGTTCCAAATTCGATAATTTAGCATGATCTCGTAACTATTTATCTACTCATAGACGTCATCGCTGTTGATGATTTTTCAGTGTAGATTAGGGTCAGTTGCTTAGTGAACAGATGCCGTTGTCTATGGTCTTTTATCTTCCGTTCCTGTCTCGAAGAAAATTGTTGTTTACAAAATGCGGAGCTCAAAGTAGTCTAGTAGGTATTCTGTTGGCTAATTAGACGTGAGGCTACGGTTCATACCAAAGGTCAGGAATTTCCAACAAAACAAAATATGAAAAAATATTTCTTCAGTGACTTCCTGACAGCAGTTTTCTGGCAAAAACTCTGAGGGTTAATAAAATCGCCATGAAACGATTCTCAAAAATCTGTCGTTCGGATTCGACTTTAAACTGCAGGTCCAGCCGCTCATGTATAAAAATAACACGCACTACATAAGTGGGGGCCCTGACTGAAGGGTTGTGATCATCAATTATGTACTTATATAAGGCAATGGTAGTGCACAAGGCGAAATCAACTGCCTCGCTCTAATGTATACTCTCACGAATAGCGGCAATGTTTTCGGCAGATCTTGCGTTTAACAAACGTACGGATGTTTTTTGATCATTAACGGAATTTATTCGCAACATTACGAATAGTTTTCTCAGTGGGCCTGCGATAGCAATCGTGAAATGGGTAATTTTCATAGAACAATTTTAATATTTGTGCGTGTTATTGAAGGCTACATACGTAAACAGTGATATGGAGAAACAGACTCAATTAGTGACAGATGTTTCTTCAAAAATATGGCCGTTATCAACTCTGAATTACTTTAAGACTCTGTTGGAAGATCATATATATGACAAACATCTTTCACGAGTTCGATGGAATTCGCTTAGTACAGGGACTGCGCTTACCCGTGACATCACAACGGGCCGGTATGTGTACTCAAGTGAAATTTGATGTCAAAGCTACCATTTCAACCTAACCTAACTTTTATTAGGTACTTCTCAATATAATTTCCAATTTCTGATATAACTGATTTATAGAATTTAAAATTGAATTTAAAATAGAAAAGTAGAGCCCTTATTGTTACTGATTACGTCGAAAACAGAAGACCATCACTCCGATTCCGGCCTCAAGTTAGGAGGATTCAAGTTAGCAAAAAACAAAGTACAGCTACTGGAATTTGAGGTCAAAGAAGTGGTCCGAAGTCGTTGCAAATGTGTCAGCCAGATATGGGATATTGAACTCTACGAATCAATATGATTATGTGTTGGAAGCAATACTTCCCCTTACAGTGCTTTTTATTGAAATAAATTTCTTAAGCCATTTTGTACTGCTCTACAAAACTGTAAGCCGTAGTTTTCTACTTTTAAATCATTTGAATGAAAAACAAAATCAGTAAATTCTTAGTGAAATATGAACGGACCAAGGAAAATAAAAAAGAGGATGGAGAGACCATTAAAAGTGCAATAAATAAAATAGAAAAACTACTATGGAGCTTACTTGAAAAGGCATAATTGGTCAAATGCAACCAATCTTGGATATAAAGAATGTAAAAGAAATGCATTGGGAATGTAATGCCGTAAAACGAGGTATTTTTCAAAAGAAGTGTTTTTGTTTTTAAACTCCTATAAATATAGAAATAACACAACATAATGCGAAGCTAAGATCTTATACAGCCACTCATAAATAATATCACATTGACGGCTACAATAACTGGCACAAACAAAGTACCTAGTCTGAGTGGTAAGGAAATTATAGTCGATCGTATTCGAACTTGAGGTGATGTGGAGTAGTGATTCAAGTGTAGTTCGACAACAAACCCGACTAATACTGGTTTAAACCTCAAAGAAGGCGATAAATTTTTATTTTTTGTTTTCGATTTTATAAAATTAAGGCGTTGAAGTCCTCTCTCTTTCCCCACATAAAATAACATCAACAACTAACGTCTATTTTAGCAGGGCATTGGTTAACTAGACAATGTCTCAAGAATTTAAACCTTAACTCTGATGTGTTATAAATATTACATATGAAAAGAAAATAAGCTTATTCCTTGCGAGGATACCTTGCAGTATAACAAAATTGCTTCTTAAATCTATTGCTCGAACCTCAGCCCATACATCTCAATACAAAACGAAATATGTCAAGTTTTTGCCAGAAAACTGCTCAGGCTAAATAAAATTGTCATGAAGAGTTTCTCAAAAATCGGTAGTTCGGAGTCGACTTTAAACTGTATGTCGCCCTGCCACTCATTAATAAAATTAAAGCACGTAACATGGATGGTGTGAGAATTCGGCCTATAATCCTAACTACTATGGCTTCGTAAAAGCTTGCTTAGATAATGTCGAAATTTTAAACAGTTTATACGTGCGCCTTTTACTCGTAGACTTGAAAGAGAACCAAGATAGGAATTTCGAACAAATCGTACGGAATATAATAAAGAGCTAAGAATGACCAATTGTGATAATTTTAGAAACTTCTGTTAGGGCATAGAATCTCTAATGAAAGTAGCATTAAAGGGTTCCGGGATTATAAAGCCATAGAGAGACGAATTAAAGAGCAGAAGCGCTGCAGTGAACATACTTTCCAGAAAGTAGTGACGATAGTAGCAGATAAGCAGAGAGTAGATCTGTTAACTTTGGTAATGAGAATAGAAAGATTGTAGTTTATGTATGTATAGGGTTTTTATAATAACCTGAACAAATAATATAAACAAACAATTGACGGCTTCTGAATTGTAGGCATAACCACACAAATCTGTTATCTTTGCGCGTAGGTTAGGTAGGTGTCTATTGTGCGCGTAGGTTAGTAGAACTGGATTCAAAAGCCCATATGTCCCATCAAAATTCATCTGTGTTATCGCATGCATGATCTTTCTCTCTCTATTTTATAATTATTGTCGAAGCTTAGAAGGTAAAGTGCCTTGGCTTATTAGACGTGAGGTCACGGTTCAAACTTCAGGTCAGACATCTCCAACAAAACGAACTCTAAAAATATATTTTTTCGGCGACTTTCTCTCAACAGATTTCTGGCAGAAACGCTGAAAGTAAATAAAATTGCCATGAAAAAGTTTCTTCAAAATCTGTAGTTCGATGTCCACTTTAAACTCTAGATCCCACCACTCATCTATAAAAAATTAACACACACAACATAAGTGACGTGAGAAGCTAGGATGCAATCTTGACTGAAAGTCTGTAACGACGAATTATGTATGTATGTTGTATAGGGCGAAAAAAGAAAAGCCAGATGGATTTGAGGCAATTTTTATACATATGATTATAATGGGAGGAGGTTGAAGTCTTGTATCAGACTATTCGGGCTCATCCTTTAGACTCACAGAATATTTGTTCAGAATAGGAATCGCTTTATGCCCAATATGTAAATTATGAGATGAGGGAAATTGAAAAATCACCACTGCGTTGTAGTAAGAACTAAGCAGTGAGTTATCCTTACGGGCACATTACCGCATTCTAAGGTTCACCTGGAGAACGGAGATGGAGAAGTACAAAAGATCATCTGGTTACCGTGCTGGAGTACTTCTACACAAAAATACAATGCAATCAGTCCTGCGTTTGTTAGATAATTTTTAATTACAGTTTATGCATTGTGGCACCAATCTCACTCTCAACTACCCACGGGAGGGTAAATAGAGCTTTATCCTTCTATGAGGACCATGGGCAAATGCTCAGATAGTCCAGTTGCTAGTGTGCTAAACTACAAATGTAGTGAAAGCTATTTCGATTTCGACTTGTCCATTAGTGTGAAGATCGTAGATTTGATTTCAACCATAGACTTTGCGAGGCAGACTATCAAAATATTGACCGAATTGTTTCGCATTCGTGTATGGTTCAGAAGCGTTGATTGTATTAGTGCTTTGAGCATGGAAGCTCTAAAGAAAAGCCGTTTGAAACTTCTTTTATTTAAAATTGTACTTGATATGCGATTTAGTGATAAAATATTAAAGGATTGGAATGCTATATGGTGTCTTAAATGGTCTGCAAAATGCCGGCACAGATTTAAGTTCACTTTTAATTCAAAATTTTAAAAAAAGCTAACTTCCCTGAAGACCGCATAAAGATCATATTGTAAGTCATTTATACAAAAGGATTATAAGAATCACAATTGTCTTAGTGAGGCTAAGCGTCATTCTATTTCGTCAGTTTAGTCCCAGACGTTCAAATGTAAGTCAGCGAGTGTCAACTTAAACTTGAATTGGGTAGTACAAACCGAACAACTTATTTGTTTTGAAAGCACTATTAAATGTCTTGTACACCAAATGTAAGGCTAACACTAGACGTTCATTGTTTTCTTGTAAAATAAAAACTTTATAGCATACAATCAGATTTTCTTTGTACTAACCCGGATTATTTTTAACAAAGTCCTGAATTCTTTCTTAAGTAAATATTTTAATTCTAAGAATAGTTTTTCCTTGCAAGTATTTATAGGAAAGAAAACGCCTTTAAGAAAAAAGGAATTATTATGGAAACCATAAACAACAGCATAATAACAAATGTAGGTTTTAGTAAATGAAAAAGTAGAAGAGAATGAAAACTTTCGCTTTGTATTATACTGACTTTAAAGCACAATTTTTAATTCAATGTGGGGAAATTTAATTTTTAAAGATTTGAAACTCAGAAAGATTTCTTTAGAAAAATTGTTTCCCATATGGATAGTTTGTTAAAATAAGAAATTTCTTTGTGATCCCTGATACGACCTATAGGTGCATCTACAGCAGACGGTAGTAGCCTATAAGAGGGGCGCAAAGCAGCATCAGTAAGATTATAGACAATATGCTTGGTTAAATATTCTCGATTTCAAAGTAAGACTAAGTAAGTAAGTATATAGAGCTGGTCGTTCACCCAAGGAATTCGGGTGGACCCACTTTGACCACATGGCGCCCATTTTGATACCACAGTTTCTATCAATTATCCCCTACTCCTGAAACTACTTAGAGCTTCCAATGAAACGATTCAAATTGCCGATGTAAATATTCGATATTGCACCAAGGTCATCAATGCAGTGGCACCAATATGCCTCTTTCTCCTTTAACATAGTGCCGGGCATGTTATCCTCCTCCTCATCTCTGCAGCTTTTACAGAAATCATTTCCCAGGACACCAGCCCAATGCGCATCACAATCTTATCCATACAACTCCAAAAACTGCACGGAGCATGCTTGTTTGGAGTTTAAGCAGCCTTGCAGTGCACCCTTAGGCAGGTTTTCTGCGCCGGTCTGCCCCTATTTGAAGCCGACCATCTGTAGTTGGAATCTGTGACCGAATTGTTAGTCATGAGGTTACATGTCCCCAAAGGGACTCCAAGAGCGCGGATTCGTCGGAGAGATCGATCGACGTGCCGTGCCTGGCCAGTTCATCCGCTCTGTTGCTACCCGGGATATCATTGTGTCCCGGAGCGCAAATTACGTGAATGTCTACATCGTATCTTTCCGCCACCCTGTTTAGGTGGCTACGATAGCTGTATACTGTCCTGGAATTCATCACGTTAGAGCCCAATGCCCTAATAGCCGCCTGACTGTCGGAGAGTTTCGATTGGGGATATTTGCAATCTAAACAATCGTAACTAATTCTTCTGATACAGTGATCCCGCACCCTTATAGATTCGGCTATTCCGATCGATTTCGAGTAAATTATGCTACCAACGTTTTATCAAGCCCCTTTTTCCCCCCAACGAAGTAACACTATCTATTGCAGTAAGTCTTGTTATAAAAATGAAATATAGCCTCTTCCTCTATTCCAGAATCTCGCCTTATTCAAATAAGTAGCATTGCCTTGCGAACCCGAAGCATTTATTACGAGAAGGTTTTCATGCTGACAGTATAGCTATTCGAGTACAGAAGCTGTTATCACTCGACAAACATTGTGGCGCTTTCGATATGCATGCAGCCTACGCTTGAAAAATATTACAGAAGTCAGGCAGACTATAAGAAAATCTAATTTCCAAACTCTTAATATGTATTACTCTCTGTAAAGCATTTTAGAACCACCAAGGGAATCATTGGGAACTTCTGAATCTTTGCCTTTGTGGAATTCTAAAATCAAATGTCGTATCGAAGATGTCATTAGATCACAAATACAACTCTTGAATTGCTGAATGTTTAAAGCACTGATTAGGTCAGGATATAACCGTCCTACAACCACCAGCTCAGCCCTCTACTTCAATAGACGGGCAGTAGAGCGCTAATTGAGTATAGAAAATAATGCCTTATGTGGAGTAGAACAGAGTGCATTGGTGGACATTGCTATTTGCCTATCATCCAGCCAATGTAAACATAGTGGGCTCCTCTATAGACTTATACATTCAATTGTGAGTGATTTTTTTGTAACAAACCTTCAAGAGATGTCTCCTATTCAAACAAATTGAAATTGAATTATTGTTGTTGTTATTTTTTATTGGTGTGCAGTATACCATAAACCCTTCTTAATATCATTTTTTCTCTTGATATGATATTCATTGGTGGTTGGAAATGCTTACGACCTAGCTTCTCACGCCACCCATGTGGTGTGTGCTAATTTTATCTACACCACAGTTGATGGGCGACTTCGAACGAAAGATTTGAGAACATTTTCGTGGCAATTCTATTTACAAAGTTTTTACGAGAAGACTGCTGGAGGAAGCCGCCTTACGAAATAATTTTTTTATATCTCGGTTCCGTTTCAGATGGGCCACCATAGTACCTACTAGATTATAACGAGTAGTTATAACAAGCGATACTAAGACAGACTTTCTTTTACGATAAAATGTCAGGCCAATTAATTTAACAAACAAAAAAGTTCCAGAATTTCAGGTGGAAATCGAACTCACATCCTCGATATTCGTAGTTTAGTACACTACAAACTATACAATCGGTGCACATTCAATTTGTCGACTGTTCTCTTAAAGGTGTACAGCATTAAGCTCGTTTTACCCCATCCATTATATTATCCCTTGTGGTAAGCTTTGGTCATTGTAACACTTCAGTCAGGATTATGACCCAGCTTCTCACACCATTAATATTGAGTGTTAATTTTATACACGAGTGACGGCGGAAGCTAAAGTTTAAAGTCGATTTCGAAAAACAGATATTTGAGAAACTTTTCATAGCAATTGTATTTACTCCCAGAGTCTTTGCCAGACATCAAATAAAGAGTAGTTTTTAACAGTTCCAATATTACAGCGCGGAACTGTAGAACTCCATTATAAGTCGTGCTTTATGCCCTTGCCAGTAGAGGCGGCAACCACCCTTCTGGTCAAACATTCTGTAACGGTATGCACAACTCCGTCACTGACATTTGCGTGTACTGGACAGTGTTGAAAGAGCTCTCCTCAGCCTTAGTAAACCGACGCTTGTTGTAGAAGTGTTGAGCGCTCCTGTTAGTACATGCCGTATCTCGTTGTCTCGTTGGCTGTCAACTAAAATCACAAAAAATCTATCGTTTCTAGACACTCGTGAATCAAAAATAATTAAAATATGAGCATTAATAAGAGAAAAATTTTTTTCTCATCTCAGAATATTTAAAGTGTTCATATTTTAAAAATTATCTCATAAATTATTTAGAATTTCAATTATTTTTTTATTTTACATTTTTATTTTACAGACAAAAGAGACCACACATAGTATATAAAATTCTTAAAAAAAACAAAAATTTCTTTTATCTTGCCTTTAAAGCCAGCCTTAAATTCTTTTAAAAACAATTTCGAACAATTTAAATCTCTGGAAAGGCTCTCTTCATATAAGCATGCGACATAAAAACAAATTATCAAAGTGATGTAAAACAATTTGATGCCGATGTTTCACATGGCAGAAGCTTCATTAAACTTTTATAGAAAAACAAAGAAAAACATAGACAAAAACAAGAGAAAAAGTAAACCAAACATCTCAAGAGATAAGGCTGAGCTTGTAGTACATGTACCCGAAAATATGTTATCTGGTACGATGAAATATTTAGCCACATCTAAGACCTACTTTTGACACTGAGTGTAATTGAAGGTCTCATATCCATCAGAATCCAAAATATAGCACAACATAAACAAAGCCACCTGACCGTAATTGTGAGAGGTGAGGTGATTGGTTCTATGTGTGGGTGTGTGTGTGTTTGTTAGCATACGGTTGCGTGTTCTGTTTAAGGTTTACAAGTTTAAAGAATAATATTTTGCTCAAAAGAAATTTAAATGAGATTTTTGAAAATCGAAAGTTAGGTTAGGTCCTACTTAGGCTAGTATTTCGACCCATTGTGATAACACAATCAATTGAAACATACCCTAGAACAAACCATCGCGAATCCAAAATAAAGATTGGTATTGCAGCAATCTTTATATTAGAGAGCTCGTTCAGTAATGTCAGAAAGAGAGAGGTGAAAAAGCTCGATGAAACACAAGTTTGCTGCTGCTACTCAGACCCACAGCTTCTTCAGCAGTCATTTGCCGGAGTACCGAGTCTTTTATCATGCCTACCAGACGGCCAATAGCTTGTAAGAATCGCTATTGTGTGATAGATGGCCATGCAATTTAAGAACCGAAGTAAGACAGTCCTCTTCTTATCCTTAAGTGACCAGCAGAACCTGAAAATATTGCACGTACCCTTTTGCTGCCAACGAGATTAAGCTTCCCTATAATACGTGTTCATGATATTCAAACTTACTGAAGCAATCTAAATGCAGTATCCAACTATATCCCTAAGTTCCATTATCCTCATAAGGGTTACCTTTGAATGATTTGAAATTTCTCTAAGAAATAATTGGCATTCATGGCCAAAGATGGACATTGAAACTGCGTTCGTTAAGGACCATCTGGGATGCATTTTTAGGGTTCATGCCTAGCGCTCTCTAGCAACATTAAAGAGCAGTAACCGCCTTAGTACTCAAGTTAAAGTTAAATTTGCTGTCCAATATGTTCCCAGGATATTTAGCGCTAATGGATAGAGTGAGAGCTACCCCGTTGATAGTAGAGATCAACTCTCCTTGTGAACAATACTAACTCTGGTTTGATCGGGTGTACTCCTAGAATACCTATTATGAGTGATAGTTTGGTGCGGCTTGTGGAACGGACGCTACATTGGACCATATTTCTTTGACACGATTGACCGTAATGGTTGCGCCGTCGCACCATGGTAACTGATATTCGCTCTTCGTGGTATTGATGTGAACGATATTTGGTTTCAATGGGATGGTGCACCTTGCCACATATCTCATGACACAATTGATTTATTGCGTCAAACGTTTGATGGCCGTTTAATTAGCTGAAATGGTGACGTTAATTGGCTGCGCTTTGACATTATTGGACAATTTCCTGTGGGGCGCCATTAAGGAAAAGTATTATGCCGACAAACGAGAGAAAATTGAGAATTTTAAATCCAACATTTGTGATGCCATTGCCAAAATACGACCCCATGCTCTCGAAAAAGATCACGAGTATTTGTCCGATCGAATGAGGTACTGTGAGGCCACCCGTGTCAGACATATAAATGAAAGAATATTACATATCTAACCGGAATAATTGTATTTCACAACATAAAAAAAATAATACATTTTTTAATTTAAACTTCTAAATATCCCTCCTTATAGTATGTCATCTTTGAGGGTATATAGTAAAGCCAAGAGAGTGTCCCACGAATCGCCACTTTGGAAACATTTGATGCGTCCAAAGTAGATTCAAAATGCCTGCGTCTAAGCAGTCTTTACGTTTTCCTTAATATTTTTGAATTTCCCTGATTTACAATAAATTCTTCGAATACTTGGCAACTCTGTTCAATATTATCTTATCATATATTTATGCATATTTGCTTCGATTGAACTCTTCGGCTGTACACGGTTGTATTAAACCAAAAACGAAGAAATAAGAATGGCATTCAATTGATACTTTTGCAAACTCAGTCACGTACATACATTTTCGGGATTTAGAATTTTGGTTACTTTGTTCGAAAGGTTTTCTGTTCTTGTTGTTGTTGTTGTTATTACCTATTTCGCCTCAACTCGTCCTTAATGTTTTATGTTTCGATGTTGTTGTTTTTGTTTTTGTTGGGGGTTTGGTTTATATTTTGCATAAAACTCGAAGACACTACATTACGTGGATTTGTATGTGTAAGACATTTTACGTTTAGGCAATTACCACTAGGGAAAATGTGAAACAAGGCAGTCAGCATGTGACATTGAGGCGAAAACACACGCACATACACATGTATATGTGCTTGTATGTACAAGTGTTTGGTAATATAGGTAGAGTCCTGAACATATATTTTTTTGCTAACAAGAAGAGTATAAAGGATAAAGGCCTACACAACGCAGCATATTCAACGTGTGTGTTCAGGTTAAATATTTTTTCACGTGTCTTATTACATTGATTTTAAAGCCACCGTAAAGCTTCTGAGATATTTGCAGTAGTTAAGACTGAGGACTACAGTGTTCTATGTTCTAATGTGTAAAATTTACAAGGAAAAATTTCAAACACTCTGTAGATTATAAATGTGATAATTTTCAATTCATAAAACCACAAAGGCTACCCAATAGGCAATTTTGTCTGCTAAAAAGATTTTTTTCAATTCTAAATTAAATATTTTTGAACCAAATATAATAGCGAGATTTATTGAATTTTTACTAATCCTCTGTGTGCTAAATTTTGAAATAAATATGTCGGAATTGAAAACTTTAGCCGCCGATATTATGCGTTATATCCAACAGGGCTTAAGCGCCTTTAAGGAAGATTATAAGGCTCTTCCAGAGAAATCTCAATCATTACCCGCATTGAAATTCATGAAGAGTGAATTGGAAGAATTGTGGTCGAACATTGATGGGGAATTCAAGCAAATCCCTGAATTCAATGAATTTTTATGGCCTCTCCAGGAATGTGAGATTTGAAAAATTCTATAGGTCAACTATGACTTCCATAGATGAGTCTATAGAAAACTGCAATCAACCCAAAAATTCCAAAAATATATACATATACATACACAATATACATAGGTCTTGTTACAATACAGCACAGTGTCTTTGTTACTATTACTGCATACGTAATTAAATATGTATTGCAGGCAGGATAATAGCTTTAGTATCTTTAAATACTTTTCATTGGTTAACTGAAGTACAATCATGTTTAAATTCAACTACACACCGCTGGTGTTAATAATTTCAATTTAACAATCCCAACCATTACCACTATATAGCCTGGATCACAACCTATCTCCTCACACCGTCTAATTAATAATTGTTAATTTTTATCCACGAACATTTACAGTTAAAGTGGACATCTAAAGATTGAGTTCTGTGAAATTTCTCATGGGAAAGAAATATTTTTCCACATTCCGTTTTGTTGAAGATTTCTCAGTCGGAGTTTGAACCACACACTTTAGTCTAATGAGTCAAAAGACTACCTTCAGCGATTTTCATACATCAATATAATGGTTAATACCGTGATGGGTTTCTCTTGAAAATCAGTGCGCAGACACACCAGCAAATTACAAAAATGGAAACTTTTTTGCAAATGCTATGAACTACTTTAGACTAAAAACCGATCAAATACACTTAAAGTATATCGTTCAGTACAGACGCAAGGCTTAACTGAGGTAAAGATGGAATGCCCTCAGAACAGTTCCAAATAGACTCACGGAATTCATTGGAAATCTTCCAACCTTATTTATGAAGTCGGCGTAGGCTTAGATATATCCAACGAAACGAAATATGAAAAAAGTAATTCTTTCTGAGACGAAGTCTTCGGGCAATGGGCAGTGTGAGAAGCTGAGTTGTAATTTTGGTAGTAGAAATGTTGTAAGGACCAAGCAACTGGATGTGAAAAGTAGTAAATAAAAGGGACGATTCTGCACTAATAGGAAAGTAATCATCTTACTAAACATTGTAGGAAAAATATTAGAAGAAAAAGTAACCACTGCGAATCGAACACGCAACTGCATAGAGCAAGACAACACACTACCATTAATAACAGAGTTTACCGATAGAAAAGAAAATACCCTACACCTAAATATGTATGTAATTTGATTCCTAGAAGGCACTTGACTTCTTAGATTGAACGAAGATATGTTCTAGTAGTAGGTAGTATGGTAACTTATTAGACGTAAGACCACAGTTCAAATTCTAGCTCAGACATCTCCAGCAAAAAGAATTATGAAAGAATATTTCTTTGACGATTTTCTCTCAGAAGATTTCTGGCTATAACTCTGAGAGTAAATGAAATTGTATTGAAAAGTTTCTCAAAAATTTAAACTGTTGTACTGATTAAGGTAATGTGTGCAAATGATATCGACAACATAGGAGTGATCGGCGAAGAATTTGAGATGCAAATATTGCTTTTTAACACCTCTGTTGTTCACCGTTGTTTTAGGCGAATTAATGCCTAATAGTGTGTAATTTTCATCGACATTTTTAAGACCTGGATTCGCAGGCTTTATTTGCCTTCAGCCTCATAAATGTGCAGAGTAAACCAGATGAACCAATGCAACTCGGAAGCAGCATAGAATTGGATATAAACACGAAGAAAACTTAATGTAAAGCTTCAATAACGCAATGACAAGTGAATTTACTCTTGACCACCTAGCGATCTAATATGTCGATCCCTATGATTTCACGATGTCAGGAGAGAGAGAGAGAGAGAAATAGTGCAGAAAATGTTTAACATGTAGAACAAAGTAAGATCAGCATTTGAAAGTTTAAATAATATATGTAGGTCTACCCTAATAACATAGAAAACCAAGTTACGAATAAGACTGCAACTTACAATTGGCAATCGTAATAGCATAGAAATGTTATCCGTATAATATGCCTGCATGTTCGGGTTAAACTTATGAAGTCGCCTTACTCAAATAGGTAGAGCGTTGGCTTATTAGACGCGAGACCGTGGTTTAAACCCCATCTCAAACATTTGAAACAAAATGAAATATGGGAAAATAAATATTTTTTCTGCGACTTACCATCAGCAGTCTTCTGGCAAAAACTCTGTCGTTCGGAGTCGACTTTGAATTGTAGGTACCGTAATTCGAGTATAGAATTAATGCACACAACATAAGCGATGTAAGAAGATTACAACCTAATCCTGGAGGAACAGTTGTAATGACCAATCATGTATGTATGTATCTGTTACTGTTGTACCTAAAGTCTTGCAGATGACGGCGAAATATCGATTTGTCATTGTTTCCCACTTACAGTCATTCTGTGGAAAATTTTACGTACGAATAGATTTCATCTAATTTTGTCTCCCACTGTAGCATCTTGCTTACATTTTGTAGGCAACTTAAATTGAAGAATATGAATGGTACTCATGTTGTCTGTTAATATTGTTTTAGTATTTGTTATTGCCATCTTATGTGTGTATTTGCGGTTATGTTGATTGTATTTTTCGTGTCTTTATAAGATTTTCGGTTTGGTTTTTTCATTTTTTCTTTTGTTTTCTGAAAAACATATTGTTTTCGATTCGGTTTTCTCTTGAGTGTTGCCGATGTTAGGCGACAGACTCAAATCTGTTTAATACAATGGAATAAATGTAAATAGTATTAAAAAATGGCTGTCAGAACAGAGACAAATGGCTGTCAGGCAAATTTACAAAAATTTCGAATAACAAGTAACGTTTAGTTAGCTTTAACCGGAAGTAAAAAAGAAAATATTGGGCGTACATACATATGTTATATACCAAGGTATATGTTTTCTTTCCCAATAGACCAAATATAACAACACCATTTACTATAACTAGTATTTAGACAAAATTCATACGTAATGCACTTATGAGGCAAAAAGTCAGACTGTACTCCTGAGTAAAGCGGCCAATAGCGCAATGTAATGCAACTATAAAGGGAATTATGTATGTAAAGATTTGAAATTAAAATTGGCTACCAATACGAGATTATAATACCTTTAGGCTTTGTAATATCACATCTATTTTTCCCTTAGTGAAGTCGTCGTGAGCTCACGGTTGAAAACCCATGTCAGAAGTTTCAAACAAAAAGAAACATGAAAAATATTTCTCCGGCGACTTCCCCTCAGCGGATTTCTGGCAAAAACTCTGAGAATAAATTTGGGAAAGTTTCCCAAAAATCTGTCTTTCGGAGTTGACTTTAAACTGTAGGTCCCGTCACTCATGTTTAAAATTAACAAACAACAAAAGTCGTGTGAGAAGCAATCCTGACTAAAGGGTTGTAATGACCAAATTGTATGTTGGCTATTTCCCTTAGTAGTGGAACCATGCGAAAAAAAAAATCTTTTGTCATGTGACCAAGACTAATATTTCTTGGACAAGTACCCTGATACGCTATGCCGTAACGACTTTAATAACTATGCTCAGCGTGGTCCTTTGAAGTTTGAGAATACTATTCTAGACTATGTTCTAAAATGTTATCATTAGAAGGGGGTATTGTGTGTGGACCTTATATTTTGGTGTTTAACTAGGACTCAATCGGCCCACTATATATCGGTGCCGTTGAGGTTTCCTGGGTGTTACAGAGGCATCCATTGCATTGAATTTCTATTGAATTCCACTTGCTGTAGGATATAATTATTGAAAAAAGTTAACATATCATTCGATTCGATCCCGAACTTGGCCATAAATCGGATAAAAGCTTGCTTTAATACTAAGCCTCTTCTCTCCTCCAGCTCCAAAGGGTTTGGGGTGTATGTATGTGTTAAAGAGTTGATAAGATTGGATGTTAAACAGCGTAGACCATTAGAAAATATAAAACCTAAGAGTTGGAATTAGAGCATAACCTTGCCGTACTCCTGAATTTCGCCTAATCGCTTACTGAAAAAGACCGATATGAACCCAGAGAATTGGCTACTGTAGTCTAGAAAACCACTGTATTTAGAAATGGATGTCTCCAGATTATCAACTAGAGATGGGAGCAAAGCCAACAGCCCGCCAATAGTACGTACCTTACGGAAACCGTATTGATTGTACTTCAAGTTGATGATGAATTACACCCTCAATAGTCTTGGAGAGTGCAGAAAACATTGCTATCGGAGCTTTGTTTTTGCAATCAGTTTGTACACACCTGCTGCCGCAGTAAATTTTAAATGCCTCGTCTGTGAATCGGACTGATTAATGATAATGTGTGAGAATGTGATGATGTATGAAAATGATAATGATGTATGGGTGTGATGATAAGGTATGAGTATGATGGTGTATGAGTATGATGATAATGTATGAGAATGATGATGATGGCGGAGTATGATGATAATGTATGAGTATGATGATAACGTATGGGTATGATGACAACATATGAGCATTATGATGATAACGTATGAGTATGATGGGGCATGAGTATGATGGTGCATGAGTGTGATGATGTATGAGTGTGGTGATGTTGTATTAGAACGGTGAGTGGCAGGGTTGGCAAAATTGATACAATTGTACTTTTTTTGGTACAACTTAAATATCAAAAGTACAATGGTACACCAATCACCCATTTTGTACAATTTCAAAGTTTTCCCAATTTTGATTTTAAAAATAATAAATTCAATAAATTTAGAATTAGCGAAGCAGAAGACGCTCGAATTTATATAATTTTAGAACGAATTACATTTTTATTCCGCCAAATGGGTTGCAATTTTTTTAAAAATATGTACTTGATAAGTATGAAATATCAAATTTAGATCTAAATGATGAAGATAATGATCTTCCATTAGAAGATGTTTATTGCGGAAGCCAGGTATATCAAATAATGAAATTATAGAAAGTGTTATCATTCAATTAAAAAAAAGATGCCAAAAATTTGTATTTAAAATTTTGCGAAGTTCTGAAAACAAAATTCAATTTTGATAATGAAGCCTTAAACTGGTTAATAAGTTTTCCCCAGAAAATGTTACCTCTGGAAAAACTAACAGCGTGGTAAAAATGAACTCCAAAATTTGGAAACAATAAGTCACAATTCAGAACACTGGCTGATTTAGAAATTATAAAATCGTATAAAAATGGAAATATAGGGTGTTTTTTTATACAGGTATAGAACCTTAAGTTGCAATAAAACAACGATGAATTATTCGATTGACATGAATTTTATTTATCCGAAAGATAATCTTGTGGCATAACATTTTAAATATGATTTCTGGCATATGACCGCCACGACTGGCGCGGATGTAGTCCAATCTGGACGCCCATTTTCGATGACTTTTTCCAACATTTGTGGCCGTATATCGGCAATAACACGGTGAATGTTGTCTTCCAAATGGTCAAGCGTTTGTGGCTTTACCGCATAGACCAATGACTTTACATAGCCCCACAGAAAGCAGTCTAGCGGTGTTAAATCACAAGATCTTGTAGGCCAATTCACAGGTCCAAAACGTGAAATTAGGCGGTCATCAAACGTGTCTTTCAATAAATCGAAATAAAATTGCACTATTTGCAAGCGTTGTTCAGGCGTGAGTCTATTCATGATGAATTGCCAAACCAAACTGAGAATAAATCACTTGACAGCTGTTAAATCGGTCGCCATCTTGAAAAGTAATGCCAACTTAAAGTTTTATACCTCTATAAAAAACAGCCTATATAAGCAATTTTTGGACCAACACTTTTGAAATTAAAAACTAATCAAATGAATATATGTTTTTAGAACTTAGTAAAGTAGGAAGAGGGATATGATCTATTCCTCATTCATTCGCAAATGTAGAAGGAATTTTTTCGTATCAAAATATAATAAAAACAAAAGAGAGAAACAGACTGCATGTAACTACACTTTCTGGTTTAAATAAAATATATATTCCTAATAAACATATATATTTCCAATAAAAAATGTCTTTTGTACAATTAGAGTCAAAAAAGTACAATTTAAAACGCTGGTCTGTACAACTTAGAAACGTCATTTGCCAACCCTGGTGAGTGGTGATGATGTTGTATGAGTATGATTATAAAATATGAGTGTGACGATAAAGTATTAGTGTGATGATAAAGCTTGAGTGTAACGATGTTGTATGGTAATGATGATGTATAAGTAGGAGTATTATGGAGATGTATGAGTACGGTGACGATGTATGTATGAGCATGATGTCATTTGATTATTGAAGTTTCATTTCAAGAGTATGAAAACTTTCATCATAAGCCTTATTATCTATATTAGCGTAGAAGATCTATTGTTGCCAGCAATTACAAAAATTTCTTCTTCTTAATATTGAAGATCCAGATAATCTAATCAATCCACTATGTCTGTCAGTTACTGTGCTCACTTCTCTTAGACCTCTTACGTTTAAATTCATTTTTTAAATTTTCATGCTCTTAGTTGAAAATGGTGTACAAATCTTAAATAACTGTTGTGGTCTGTTAACGACACATCTTCTCATGTATCAGTAAAAGGATAAGCTAAAGTTTTACACCCTCCTTTCCCTGTTTCAAACACTAAAACAATACCACAAGTTTGCATAGATGTTGCCTACAATTTGAAAATATTTAAATTTTTCCTTGGCTTGTTTTATGTGTGAAAAATTTCACATACTTTTCTAAGAAAAGTTACGGTATGGAAAATGCTTTAAAGTTTTAAGAAAATTTTGTGGTACAAGTGTAGAATATTCTCGGGAGTGTCTTTAACAAGGAAAAATTTGTTTTGTTTACGTTTTCATATACATATTTTAAGAAAAACATTTTTATTGAAGTAGAGAAATAAATATGAAATAAAAGTTGAATTAAGAAAATAAATGGTAGTAAAGAAATCTAACTAACGGTAAGTGATGAATGGGGGAAGTCACAAGTAATATAGGGTCTCCATGAGGACTATGAATATCGTTAACTATGTTGACTGTTAACGTCAGCTGACCAAATTTTTGTTTTCAAAATTAATCAGCTTAACATCAGCAACTTGGTTTACAGTGCACTTAACAATCGATTTATAGCGTATTAAATTTGATTAAACTTTTCTTTCCAGTAGTGCATGTGTGCCAAGTCTAAGTCATTGATCTGAGCTCTTAAAGCATTGGAAGTCAATATTAAAAGCAGTATTCCTCATGAGCGGTCGGTACCATCCGACAGTATATATTCGGGATACCTTTCCTCAATTGACTCACAAGTTTTCCGGTTTTATTCTTATCTAGATGCGGATAAAGTTGTCAAAAGAGAGAATACGTTTTATAGATTTTTTGAGCTCCTTTATTGATCAGGACAAAAACCGTTTAATCTTTTTGCTGGGCTAGGTCAGAGTCTCGGTACCTGGCATATAATAGCCCGACTAGGTTTCTTTTTAATCCATGTGATTTCTTTCGAAAGTCATCCGAATGATGTTACATCATGTATTGTGTTATAATCGGCAAATAATAATTTGGCTAATAACTTCGGAGCCTAACATACAGATGGAGCTACAATCCTATCTTTTGGATTTTGACTGAAGTAATTTCTGTTAAAAAAAAATCTTCTCGGGCCAATGCGAAGGTTATTACCGACATAAACCTTAAAATATGAATTTTGGACTAGTACAAAGTGAATTTAAGGGAAATAGCTAAGGCTCAAAGGCAGTAAAGGAGCATTTTGTATACCAATTATTTGGGTATGCGAATGCTCTGTGCAAAGTAGGTATTAGGCGAGTTTAAACAACGACTAATTAATGATTCTAAGAAGTACTAGACTATAAAAAGTCGAGTATATGGAACGATAGGTCACAATGGATGAATAGATGGGCACAGTATGATATTCATGGACATAATCAGCTCTTAAGGCGACAGAAATTGGTTATTACATTTAATGTAGCTTAGATTTGTTTTTGATTAAAAGAGTTAGTTTCATCCAAATATTGTTTGCCACTCGGCGTTTTCAAACCTTGTAGGTGGTCTTCCATGTTCCTCATTTCTCACATTAAAATCGTTATCTGTGAACCGTCGAAACCATTTTCTGCATATCGTCTCTGAGAGAGCATAAGACTCTCCAGCAATTAAATTTTTTTTAAAAAATTAATGCTTTCCGCAAATCATCGATGAAAAATCATGATGTTCGTTCATTGATTCAATGTACAGTGAGCGTCAAAAGAAACTGTACATTAAAAAAATATAAAATATATAAATTATCGTATTTTTATAAAATTAAAAAAAGTTTTTAAAATTGAAACAACAACAACGAAAAAAAAATTACAAAAAATTTCAAATTAGTGTCAAATTTTTTCGGGAATTTTATCCTTAGTGTACAGTTTCTTTTGACATTCACTTTATATTGAATATGCTTGACAGATGCCATTGCCACTATGAAGACAGTTGTATTTTGACGCTTACTTCTACTAGTCGTGCACGTGGTACATATGCTGTTACGTTTTTACCTTTCTAAAATGTTTAAAATATGAGTTCGTTGATTGCAAATAAAATATAAATAAATTAGTGTTTAGTTTCAATTAAATTTTTTATTGTTCGCAAAATTTTTGTGTGCCACTCTTTACAACTTGATGTATCCAACAATAATTTGCTTTGTTCACTATTCTTCTTTCCACAATGGCATAGACACTAACAACGCGGATCTTTGCAACGGAGATCTTCAAACCACGACTCATCTCTTCACACGCAATGCGTCGTCATGCAAGACTGACTGAATTCTTGCTGATCGTAAGCTGCTTTGTCTTGGTTTTTATATATGTCCACGTAAACAGTCTGATGAATGTTCTTGAAGTGGAATGTTCATGGCTTTGCCTTCTCGTGATCTCTATTGTTGTTGTATTATTGTTTGTGTATTTTGTTTTCATTGTTTGTTATTGCCTTTTTGCTTACTTTTCTACCCCCTTTTCTTTCATACTGCTGTTATTGGTAAATGGGTTTTTATTTGTGTAGCTTTTATTTATCATTTTAATCTTAAACGATGTTACACCATTTCCATTTTCATACCAATATATAGTATTTCCACTTAAATTCAATGCAGTGAGTGCACTGTACTTTATTTAATATTAGGAAACAAATTTAACATATTTTTTCTTTAAAAACTTCATATTCCATCTTTCCATTTTCTGTTAAACTGCTACCTACACGAAATAACCTTTTCAAAAGCAGTTTCATTAAATGAAAATCATTACTTTTAATAAAAGATAGAGAAGTTATAAAATAAAAGTTTCTTTGTCTTAAAGTTTTCTCATAATATTGCAACACGATTCAATTATTTCAAGTGGAAGTTGGAAAAATTTGTAATTGAATAATAATTGATGGAGAAAACGATACTCAAGTCAATTGGTAATAATTTCAATTAAAAGTTAAGTTTCAATTTAATTAACGCACACAAAAAAAAGACGAATAGAATGAACCTAGGAATCATGTCGGAATACTGTAATGTGCAGCATCATCATCGTCACAGACTATAAAGACTATTTAGGTTCATAAATTTAACAATTTTGAATATAATGGGTGTCTTTTTTTACTAACTGACTTACTTAATTGGTCACTACAAACCTAGCATCCACGTTTGAGTGCTCGTACAGTGCGTACATCCGAAAATACCGAGCTGTGGCTGAAAGTGTGCGTCAACATCAATCCGTTATCGTTCCCACCAACTCGTTATCGTTCTTAAGAATTGAGCATTTCAGTTTACGTCCAATTTTGCGAAAAGATTTCGGTATGAAGCCTTACAAAACTCAATTGGTACAAGAGTCGGGGTGGCGTGACCTACCGCTTCATTTTCCCTTCGCTAGATGAGCCAACGAGAAACTGCACAATGACGTCGATTTTGCCAAAAAAAAAATAATCGTTTCCAATGAAGCTTATTTTCATCCTGGTAGGTCCATTAAAAAGCAAAATTATCATATTTTGGAGAAAAACCTCACGAGGTATTTTAGAAACCATTGCATCCATTACGAGTAAGTGTTTGGTGCGGCTTGTGGAGCGAAGGCATCGTTTGCCCATATTTCTTTGAATTTCTTTGAGGATGGCTCAACCGTTACGGTCAATGGGGACACCGATAGCACCATGATAACCGATTTTTTTGTACTTTGTATTGATGTGAACGATGTATGGTTTAAACAGGATGCTGCAACTTGCCACACGTCTCATGCCACAATCGATTTATTGCGTGAAACGTTTGATGGCCGTTTAATTAGCTGAAATGGTGATGTCAATTGGCCGCCAAGAAGCTGCGATTTGACACCGTTGGACTATTTTCTACGTGGAGCCGTTAAAGAAAATTGTTATGATGATAAACCAGAGGCAATTGAGCATTTGAAGGCCAACATTCGTAATGTCATTGCCGAGATACGACCCCTTATACTCGAAGAAGTGTACGTAAATTGGTCCGATCGAATGAGGTATTGTGAGGCCAGACGCAGCAGGCATATGAATGGAATAATATAACGTTTCTAACCGGAACAATTGAACCTCAGAATAAAAAAATTAATTTGGCAAAATTGTAAACCATTTTTGTTTCATCGCATTTTTAAATTTAAACTTCTAAATCGCCCACCCGTTATATTTACTTATATTTAATATGTAAAATTCATTCATGACAAGTACATATGTGGCGTATGAGTGATATATAATTCCATTAGTTTCAAACGTCAAACTTACTGCATACTTTTCAGGGTAAGTGTTCTACTACTTCTAATATAATGCGTATGAGTAATATATTTCAAATGCAATTAAATAGTAAGTATACCATAATTTCTAGTGGATTTTAAAACGTTTAAAATATTTTTTTTTCGTTAAAATCAGGCATTGCGTTACATTTTTTTGTCTCGGAGATATCGTTGATATCGAATGTTATTTTCCAAGGTTGTTCGACTTTTTAAGCTGATACTGAAATTTAGAAGATGCTTTAATTTAAATTAAGAAATTAATTTTTTACACCCCTTAAAAATTTCAACCCCGTTTTTGTTTTATTGCATTTTCAAATTTAAACTTTTAAATCACCTGTAGTAAAATGAAAGAGTTTTAGTTTTGTTGTTAAGTGCGGCTCGATACGCACAGTTTGGCTTTTGTTTATTGATTGATTCTTGAGGGAAAATGTCCCTTCTTTTATACTAAATTTTGGCTGATTTAGCATTTCTAAATCAACCCCTTAACTCTAACATATTTCTTATATTTACTTAATACATTTAACAATTGTTTACATATTTATTCTATATTAAATAATATTGCATTGGTTTGTGTGTGTACTAACCATGGGACAAGTGGGTGCAATATGACACGCGCCCGTTGTTCATATAAACATAATAATTCCCACGGTTAAGTGTGAAGAGAGCCATACACGATCACCAGTAATGCAATACAACAACAACACACATTATAATAAAACCAATGCGGCTGGCGGCCTGACAACAAAGTATCAAGTGATCGTCGCATGTGCGCGACGGTCAATAACATTGAGTCAAGTGGCCGCTGCTCATATGCAATTGTATATTCTTTTGTTTATGCATATGAAATATTGTGTTGGTATTGACAACTGTAAAATCATGCTACACCTCCACCCTTTACAAGAATGTTCATATAACTTTTGTTCTATGGACATTCTTTTACACAACACAATACAATGATTTTACATCTATTTCTAATTTATATTTTATTAGTAAACTTAATTATTAATTAATATTAATCTTAATTTAGTGTATTCCAATCTTAATATTATTTCTTATTTTAATTTTAATATTTATTTTGTTTTTAATGAATGTTTAGTGACGAGTTCACTTAGTTAAAAAAATTTATCTTAAAGAATATTATTTCACTTTTCTGCGCAGTTTAGTGTTATTGTTAAAACTATTTGTTATATATCTTAAGTCTATTCTTATGAACTACTTGTTCTTTATTATTTTTCTTATCAACTATAGTTACATTATTTCTTAAATCTATATTTTTAATTTTATAGGGCCCTTTGTATTGATTATCTAATAGTGTTTTCACACCGAGTGGTTTTAACGCAAAAGTTGGTTTTAACGTTAAAATCAAAAATAAAACCTGCTTTTACCATACAAAATTATTGTGTTAAAATCAACTTAAAACCTTTTTTGAATTGGTTTTAAGTTGATTTTATGAAATACAACCTTGTTTTATGTACTAAATCAGAGCTACCAGCTCTGAAATGGTAAAAACAGCTGATAAAAATTAAATAAAAACAAAATAAAAACAAAACAAATGTAAAAATATAGAAAGCCGGTTGAATAAAAATGTAAAATTTCAAATAATGAATGCTACAACAATAATAAATAAAAATATTTTAACAATAATATTAATATTATTTCTTAATTTTTCATATTTTTTGTTTTTTCTTATACAAAAACATTTCTGTTCCGTCATGAATGTATGAAAGTTAAAACCTGATTTAAGAAAATTTGCAGTGTGAACGCAAAATCAGCTGATTATGGTTTTAATGCTAAAATCAGGTTTTAACTTTTGGTGTGAAAACACTATAATTTGTGTCCGGTTTCATTTTTAAGAAATACTAAATCTCCTATTCGAAAATTACAATCTAAAGTGTTCCTATCATAATTATTCTTTTGTTTAATTTTATTTAAATCTAATAATTGTTTGGCTCTTTTAAGTGCTACTTCTAATCTAAATTTTGCTTCTTTAGCATAATCATCCACATTATAAAGTGGTGCAACTCTATCTACCTCATTGCAATTTTTAAAACTATTTGGCATTTTACTGAAAACCAATTCATATGGACAATAATTATGTACTGTTGATGGTGTTGTATTAAAACAGTAAGTAAAATACCTAAGCCATTCGTCCCAGTCGTCTTTATCTACAGATATATATGAACGTACGTATTCATTAAATGTTCTGTGAGTTCGTTCTATTGTACCTAATGTCTGGTGATGATGTGCTGTTGAAGTTAATTTTTCAACTTTCAATAGGTTGCAAAGTTCAGTCAGTATTGAGTTTTTGTATTCTGTACCCATGTCTGTAATGAACGTCTTCATTGGACCATAGGTAAGTACAAAGTTTTCAAATATCGCTTTAGCGACAGTTTTAGCCGATTTATCTGGTATTGGTACCGTTACCAAATATTTAGTTAAGTCACATATTAATGTGATTGCATATTCGTTTCCGTTTATTGATCTAGGAAATGGTCCGATTGTATCTACATACACCGTATCAAATGGCATGGTGGGTGTTTCTGTGAGAATCATGGGACTTTTAATGTGTTTGGTCGTTTTTGCTAATTGACATTTTTGACATGATTTAACGTATTTAGCTATGTCTTTTGTCATGTTTTTCCAGTAGTAGTATCTTTTTATTTTTTCTGCGGTTCTAAATATCCCGCAATGACCTCCTTCGATAGGGTCATCATGATATTTCAGCATGATTTCTAGAATTTCCTTAGAATTCTTTATATCTAATATCTTTATTTCATTTAATAGCGCTATTTTAATTTTATTTAGTACCTTATTGCCCATATTTCTAAATTCAAACTTTGAGATAAATTCGAAAATTTTCTCACTAGGTGCTACTTGTAGTTTATTGATATTTAATTTACTGGCCGCTTTCTCGAGCCTAGAGAAAAATTGTCCTAAGTCAAGTTTCTCTTTAGTAAATATATCATTTATATTTATGCTAGCTAATATTGATTTTCCCTTCTTTATGTAGCATTTATTGGGATAAATCTTTAATTTATAATACTTTCTGACGTCACTATTCTTAATTGGTACATATATTTTGGGCTCATCTAATACATCTGTTTTATTTGCTTTATGCTGATTATTTATTCTACTACTGTCTTTTTGTTTAATCGCCGACCTTGTCGTGACTTTTAATACGCACGATACTTTTTTATTAATTTCCTTAAAATCATCTATAGTAATTCGCGACAATGCATCCGCGACATAATTGTCCTTCCCCCTAAGGTATTCAACTGTAAAATCATATTCTTCCAGATCCAGTCTCATTCTCGTTAATTTGGAACTTGGGTTTCTCATTGAGAACAGATAAGAAAGAGGTCTATGGTCAGTACGAACTAAAAAGTGTTTTCCATAGATATATGGCCTGAAATATGTGATAGCCCAGTGTATGGCAGTTAATTATTGTTCAATGGTTGAATTATTACTTTCACCCTTTGTAAATGTTTTTGAAGCGTAGGCTATGGGAAGTTGTTTGCCCTGATGTTCTTGAGTCAAAACAGCACCGCATGCATGCTTGCTTGCGTCTGTTGTTATACAAAATTCCTTAGCAAAGTCGGGGTACTGAAGTAATGTTGGATTAATTAATGCTTTCTTTAAGTATCTAAATGCAAATTCGCAATCTTCTGTCCATTCAAATGGCACTCCCTTTTTGGACAATCGTGTAAGATGTCTAGAATATTCGGAAAAATTTTTGATAAACCTCCGGTAATAATTACAAAAGGCTACAAACCTTTTTGCACTATCTGCGTCCTTGGGCGTCGGATAGTTTTCGATCACCGAGTATTTACTATCATCCGGTAGTATTCCCTTATCAGTACATTTATGTCCAAGGTAAGTTACCTCTCTCATGAAGAATGAACACTTTTCGGGATTTAGCTTAAGATTGTATCTACGACAGAGATTAAAAACATCCTTTAAATTTGAAAGCATATGTTTTTCGGAGCATCCCAGTACGACCAAATCATCCATATAGAGAAATGCCTGATCTGGCTTCAGGCCACTGAAAGCAATTGTCATCATTCTTTGGAAGGAATTTGGCGCTATCTTTAGGCCGTAAGGTAGTCTAGTAAACCTGTAGGAGCCATTGGTCGTAGAGAACGATGTCAAGTCTCTGGAGTTTTTCTCTAATCCTATCTGGTGAAATCCCGACATTAAGTCTAAACAAGAAAAATACTTTGCTCTGCCAAGTTGGTCTAGAATATCATCAATTCTAGGCAATGGGAATTTATCCGATAACAATTTTTTATTTATTTGCCTGTAGTCTATCACAAGTCGCCATCTTTTCTCATCCGAACCCGGAAGTGATTTTTTGGGAACCAACAAAATTGGACTATTGTATTCCGAAAATGATGGTTCAACTATTTTATCATCTATTAGTTTTCTACCTTGTTTGTTAATTTCATCCTTATGCGAATGCGGTATACGATAGTTTTTAATATATACTGGCTGTTTGTCATTCAATCTCAACTTTTGCTCATAGAAATTGTTAGTAGATATTGTTTCTGTTTCCAAACCAAAAATGTCACTATACTCTTTGCAAATTTTTGTTAGTGTAGGTTTAAATTGTTCTGGGAAGTTTTTCTTTAAAATATCCATAACTTTTGATTGTCTATTTTCAATTTTGTTCAAATTTTGTGTAATTACATTATAGTCAGAGATGTTTTCGGTTTTAATCCTATCCTGTTTGATTGAAATTATACTATCATTAGTATTTAAAAAACGAATAAAAGCTTTGTTGGATTTGACTATAATATTTGGTATAAAAACGCCTGTTGTTACTTCCTGATTTGGTATCAATATTTCATTTTTAAGATTTTCAAATATAATTTGCCTTCTCACTTCTGATCTTGGTGGTAGTGTTATCTCATTATGATTATTTGTTATTGGAATGTCTATTGCATGATACAGATTAGAGGGTCTTAGAACAAGATAGTCATGTTCTTCATTGAAATCCAAAACACAATTATATCTTTTCAAGAAGTCCAAACCAATAATTCCATCACAAGGTATGGGAAAATTGTTCTGAACCACTTGAAAGTAATGTGGTATTAAAAAGTTTTTAAATTTCATTTCCAAGAATATTTTTCCTATGGATTTCAAGTATCCCTGTCCTATTCCTGTTATTGTTGTAGTAATGTTTTTATCTGCTTTTTCCTGAATCTGCTTTTTCCAATTTATATACAACCTCTTCGTGAAGTGTATTTGGTATTTTTATTTCTAAGCCCTTTTTATCTAATATATTCACTATTCTACTTCTTATTTAAATTTATTCTATCTTGAAGTATTTCTACTTCATTTATAACATTGGCCGTTGGCCTATCTAGCTTAGTTTGTGTTTTGCACATTATATAAAAAAAAAAAATTTTCTTATTTCATATTCTATGTAAATGTTATTATTTCTTTCATGGACCCTATACAATTCTTAAAATTATTTTACAAATTATTATTTTTTTTTTTTACTTTTAATTTCTCCTTGCCAATTCTTCTAATTTTCTTAACATAGCTACTATTTCCTTTTCTGGTCCTTCTATAATTCTGTCAGCTACGTCCTCATCAGTAGGAGGTTCTGGTTTCCCTAAGAATTTCCAAGTTGATTCTATCGCCAACCTATTCTGTTCAAACGTCAATTTACTATTATAATTGTTCATAAACAGAACGTTTTTCCTATTGTCCTTATCTTCAAATTTATATGTTATATCCTGAACTGGATTCCTTTGTCCTATCCTTCTCTTATTCATAATTTTATTTAGTATTTAAAAGTAATATATATATATATATATTTTTTTTGTAATAACTTTTGTGTTATTAATTCTTTAGGTTTTATTCTAGAGGGATCTTACAATATAAATTTATTATATTTTTCTTATTCAATTTATTATATTTTTCTTATAATATACATATTTAGTAATCAAATTTATTATAATTAAAATTTATATATAAAAAAATATTTTTTTTTTTAAATGTTTGCCAAGAGCGGTTAACGCTTTCTGGCCTATGGGGCGGCTGAACGCCCCACTTTTAAAGCTAAACTAATTTTTAAAATTTTTTTATTTTTTTTTTTGTTACCACTCGGCTTCACTTTTATCCTTTTTCATGTGGTGTAGTTGATCAATTTGATCCTCCTTTCAATGTTGCATCTGCTGAGGCGTTTATGATGAGTTTACTTGCAGGCAGTCTTGTAATAGTTGACGTTTCTCTTCGCACCATTCGGCAAAATCTTACACTGGCCAGGCTCCTTCGGGGTCATATTATCCTCAATATGAATGGCAAAATCAAGTAGTAAATTCCAAGCCATGATGACTGTCTCTTGGCCAGACAGTGTCTTCCTTCTATGCTGCTGACGGATCGTTTCGGCTGATCCGCCAGGCCAAAAAAAATTTTTTTTTTATGGGTGCAACAAGTGTCGCACTCCTTTGCCTCAAATCTTGGGTGCTTTTTATCTAGAGCACTCCAAGAACTGGCAGGATCGCCATGTAGTAAAATGAAAGAGTTTTAGTTTTGTTGTTAAGTGCGGCTCGATACGCACAGTTTGGCTTTTGTTTATTGATTGATTCTTGAGGGAAAATGTCCCTTCTTTTATACTAAATTTTGGCTGATTTAGCATTTCTAAATCAACCCCTTAACTCTAACATATTTCTTATATTTACTTAATACATTTAACAATTGTTTACATATTTATTCTATATTAAATAATATTGCATTGGTTTGTGTGTGTACTAACCATGGGACAAGTGGGTGCAATATGACACGCGCCCGTTGTTCATATAAACATAATAATTCCCACGGTTAAGTGTGAAGAGAGCCATACACGATCACCAGTAATGCAATACAACAACAACACACATTATAATAAAACCAATGCGGCTGGCGGCCTGACAACAAAGTATCAAGTGATCGTCGCATGTGCGCGACGGTCAATAACATTGAGTCAAGTGGCCGCTGCTCATATGTAATTGTATATTCTTTTGTTTATGCATATGAAATATTGTGTTGGTATTGACAACTGTAAAATCATGCTACACACCCACCCTAAATATGATGAAGGTACGAGAGAAATAAGTAAGAAGAGCAAATTGTGCAAATTTGAAACTGGTTGCCTGGTACTGAGGAGAGAAAAAAATATTTCATAAACCTCTGCTTGCAATGAAGTGAACATTTTAATGACGAGATTTTTTAAAAAAAATTTTAAAACTCAGGCAGCAGTAAATTTTTTTCACCTCGTTTCGTTACCATTGAAAACAATGTCAGTTTGGAGATCAGGTATGGAGTTTTTCTTGCCAACAGATGTTATTATGGTTTCCATGGGCAATTGAGTAGCTGATGCCTTTCTCTTTCAACGGAACTAATGCTCTATATGTCTATCATTCTACCCTTGTTTTTTTATGGCCCGGAAGCAAGTTTCATACGAAAAAGTTCTACACAAGATCTTTAATAGTAAATGTAGTTTTTGAAAGCGTTCAAAAATTAACAGAGGTACTACAATTCTACACCATTCTGTACATGCTAAGATGAATGGACGTTCCCCACTACTTTAGTAATTTTTAATGGTCATTAGCCAACACGCTCTTTAACCCCAACATATGCGCAATTTTATTAATCCGTGTTTTATTACTTAAAACATGTTCATGTCTTAAATGAAACCACACTTTGAGCCTATAAACTGACTTAAGCTACCTATAAACCATTTCTGCTTAAATTCGAAACAAATTTTCTACTCTTCTTAAATGGCTTTTGCAAATGTTTTATGGCTTATCACGTTTTAAATTAGAGGCCATAAAATGTAACCAAAATGAAATGAAATGCATTACAAATCTAATATCGTTCAAAGGCCATATAAATACATACACTTTTTTATTTTCATTTTATGTGCTAACCATTGCATACGCCCTGAGCTTGTCAATGGGTGTTAACGGGAGGAATTGAGCATTTATTTATGGTAGAAGCATAAAAACTCATGTGCTTGCACATAAATTTTAAACAAAAGTATACAAAATATTGAACATTTCGAATGTATCACCATCAAGTGCGAGAGGCGCCTGGAGATGACTTAAGCGAATGGTTTATTTCACCATAATCTGTGGCAAATAATTTACTTTTACAAGTTAATGAAAATTCGGCATAGAAAAGCAATGTTGAGGGTAACAATACTTTGCTCTTCTAGTGTAAGAAGTAAATCCGTCTCAGGCTGTTGAAAAATAGAAAAATAGGGATAATTTTGATACTCTACGCTATCATGGATCCACCACTAAAAGGTCGATTGAATAATGAAAAAATGTTAAAGACCGGCACACAAGCATACAAGGCGTTCAGCACCAAAAAGTTATCAAATGTACACCTACCGTAAGCACTATAAAAACAGTTTCCAGCGCCCACCCCAGCGAAACCGATGGTACAATGAGAAATGTTGCTAAGCTGCTGCACACATGAGAACATATAGTCTGCCATTGTTGATAACTACATACCTTTTCAGATGCACGAAGAGGGAGCAGCAAAAGGAAAACGAATTTGACAGAAGTGAAAATGATGGACAAGCATTTTACAAAAGGTTAAAGTGTCCGATCGAAAATTTCAATTCCGGATCATTTTCCTGCCAAGAAGAAAAAGAGACCTTGGTTGCGGATTCGCAAGGGGTGCTAAGGTAATGGGAGAAATAGTTTTCTATGCTACTACGAGACGACGATGGGACGAATTATCAATGAAATGATTCTGCTTGAAGACCAAACATATATTTGTTGCTGCCGACAGATGGTCTCCATGGGCAATTGAGTAGCAGAGGACTTTCTCGTCCATGGAGGAAATTGTTTTCTACGCTACTACGATATCATGGTGAGACAAATTTCGACCAAAGAAAAGATGTTGTATCGAATACAATCAATGATGACAGCGTATAGATTCCGCCGCTCAATTACGATGACATCAAAGTCGCAATTCAGATACTTTAAAACAACAAGACTACTGGTGATAAGGTCCTGTACGCTAATAAGTTGCATGCACCAAATTAGTATCGCTAGAAGAAAGTATGGCCAATGTTTGATACGACAGTGGCTCTGATATGAGTCTCCTATAAGGCTTCAAATCACATTGAAGCCTGTAAAAGACCTACGAAATGACTTAACCAAACCTTTTGATACACTGCGAAGTTTTGCACTTCATTATGGAAAGAAGTTCACGATATTGAACTTGCTGGGGCATCACTAGTGGTCCGAAGATTTCAACTATGTTTAGGTCATGTACAGTAGGAAACCCACCTCCTTCGAACTTGTACAAATGTGTGGATAGTCAAGCAGCAATCAAAGCGCTTGGATCCCATCTCTACGAATCTATTGAGTTCCGGGTCGAATCTATTGAGTTATGCAGCATAGAGGGAATAGAAGAGGCGTACGATCTGGCACGAATGCGATCGCATATGTCTGAGGAAGAGACGATAAAATGGCTATATCGACGCCTCCATTCTATAACGTTCTAAGTGTACTTAGAACGTTTTTAATATTCTTGCATTTTTAAATTCTACGTTCCCTTACTTAAATACTGTCAAAATTTGATTAAGATGCGCCGATCCGTTCCGAAGTTTTAGGGAAAAATCTACTTAGAATACACATATAGTCATATGGCGCGTGAAAACTTTGAGAGCTCATAACTCGAAACACACTTTTTCGACTTAGAATGTTATAGAACGGAGGCGTCGATATGAGCCCCTACAAGAATACATGCTCGAATTGGAAAAAGCAGCATGTAATTCAACAAGCATGGTTGCCAAATTTCGACAAGAGACCGTTTCGCACTCTCACAGGAATTCTAACGTGACACAGCGCTATTGGCATTTTCGCTGACAAGCTTGGTCTGTCCCACAAGGACTACTGCAGAAGCTGCCATAATGTGGAAGAAGCGGAATTGGTACAAAAATTTCAATGCGAGTGCTCTGGACTTCAAAACCGACGTCATCGGATTTTGGGTGATAGAACGCTTGAAGATCTGGACAAGGTAGCGAAAGCGCCACTAAGGGAACTGACCAGTTACATCCGAAGCTCGGAGTGCTTTAAATCCAACACTAACAGATCGTGACAAGGAGCTTACCTCATACTGAGTAACTTATATGGGCTACCGAGTGAACTCGCCTGTGAACGGCAAGCTAACCTAACACACGCAACATGATAGTTGCAAGAAGCTAATTTGTGATCCAGACTAAAGTGTTGTAATTTCCTGCAAAACGCAAGTGGATCGGTTTTTCGAAACCAGAAAGTCAGCTGAAATGGGAGTAAATTCAAGACTTTGTACTTCTCCGAACACCCTATATTTTCTAGCCCCCCCTGCCAGCAACATTTTGAAATAAAGAAAACATAGAAACACAATTTTATGATTGTGGTTTCAGAAGTAAAACAAAGTTTAAAACCAATCTACCGCTACAAATGCAAAGAGGGTTTAAAATTGAAATTTGTTTCCAAAGGAATTGTTCTCATAAAAAAAACACTAAAATTTGTTTAAAGTTTCTTCCCAATCATAATAATATTGAAATGTTAAAAATTTTCATAAATTTATTCTACCAAAGACAAAGGCATCATTTTATTGGCCGTGATTTTAAGCTTTTGCACGCAGAGATATTTATACAAGGACTAACATAGAGATTTTTTTTAAAGGTCAAGGTTTTGCTACAGTTTAATTCAATTGAAACTAATGTGTAATTGGAATGAAAACTTTATTAAAATGAATTTAGTTTGTATATATTCTTACTATTGAAATATTAAGATTTGTTATTTTCACTTGTACCCCCATTTGGCTTTGCCAAAGCAAACACTTGGAGCGAAATTATGTATCGCGTGGACCATTTATCGGGTTGAATTGAACCATCGGTTATTTCGAATCTGACAGCACTTATGTCATTCTATTCAGTATATTAACTGCAATGAACGTAATGAATCGATTTACGCTTGAGCAGCGTTGGAATTTATTGGGCCAATGAGAAACTACACGATGTTGTCGATTTGAGCAACAACAACAACAACACCAAAAAAAGAAACAAAAAAAATTATCATCTTTTTGGATGAAGCTCATGTTTATCTTTGTGGGAACAAATTGCCGTATTTGGAGCGGAGTATGAGGACGACGCACACAGTCGCGAGCGTGGCCAAAAATGGTTAAAATCAATGTGGGAAATTCAACATTTTTTTACCTTTATCTTATAGAAAACACTTCTATTAGTTGATATGTACAATTTTTTTAAAAACTTTTGAGTAGTTTTTTAGTTATTGTATCTCAAAGTTAAGAATTCTTATGTAATATAGAAAATTTGTTCGAAAACTTGAAATTTGACATATTTTTGTCATAGTTAAAACTCAAAAATTTTTTTGATAATGACTAAATTATTTGTAATAGAATTGTAAGCCAGGTATGTAATTGTAATTACAACGCTATAATTGTTTACAAATATTAATCATATGTGAAATATCGTTAGCCAAAGTTCAGATCTTCAAAAAATTAAGATTTTCATACATTTATTAACTTCAGTAGTGAATTAAAAAAAAGCACCCAGTATCACTTTTGAAATTTTTTGATATTTTATTGCCACAAGTATGTACTTTAACATATATAAATTTCAGCTGCTTCTGACTGCTTTTGTGGGCGTTATAAATGTTTTTATTGTCAACATCATTGCAGAATCGTGATATTTTTGAGGACTGGGTGCAGCTTAAGAAAAATAATAAAGCAAATGTGTTGCATCATATTGTACAATTTGTGGAAAGTCGTATTCAAAGATTTCTAGCAGAAAAAGACTAACTAAAATTAATTCTTTTAAAAATTAGTAATAATTGGACAAAATACAGACGTGGAAAAAGTAGGTTTGAAACTGAGTTGAGGAAGTGATGTAAATTTTTCTAGATCATTGATTTTTTATACATATTTAAACATACATAAATTCAATTAGGAACCAAGTACAAGTGTCTTTTCACTTATATGTATAAATTTAAATATTTTAATATATATAAACAAATTTTAAATTTTTTAATAAAATATTATTTAATTAGTATTTCAGTTATGGTAAAAATGTATCCTTAAAATTGTCTAAGGATATATGGAATGTGAGCAAATTAAATTTTAATGATCTAGTAAAACATTTAAATCAAAATTTGCGATTCGAAAAAAATATATGTATATTTCATTTTTTTGATACTTTTTTGAAAAAGGACATTTTTAAGGTGGGCGTATCCCTGCCCCAAATTGAATGAAATTTGGAGGAAGTATTAAGCATGTTAAAACTAATAAGTGTACCAAATGTTATTAACATATCTTTTTTCCTCCAAGTCACAGCAATTTTTAATTTCAGGATATATGGGAAGGACACGAATCCTTTGAGTTTAAATGACCAAATTTCAAGTATGATTATGTTTTACCAATTAATATAGTACAATACTCTACTATTACTCCTTCTATTTTTGGCCACTCGTTATATGAAATCGCGACAGTGTGCGACGCAGTTTAGTTCGCCGTTTAGTTTGCGATTTTATTCCGATTGACTATTATTTGTATCCGACCAACCAGAGACAATTGAGCATTTGAAGACTAACATTGCTGAGATACGACCACATTCGCTCGAAGAACTGATCGAAAATTGGTCCGCTCGAATGAGGTATTGTTAGGCCAGCCGCGGCACCCATATAAATGAAATATTATTATGCTTCTAACCGGAACAATTGTACTTCACAATAAAAATATAAATCTGGAGAAAGTTTAAACCGTTTTTGTCTTATCGCATTTTTAAATTAAAATTTTTAAATCATATTTAAAATGTAAAATTCCTTCATGACAAGTACAGATGTGACGTATGAGTGATATGTAATTCCATTAGTTTCATACGTCAAAGTTATTGCATACTTTTCAGGGTAACTGTTCTCTACTTGTAATATTGCAATTAAATAGTAAGTATATCATAATTTCTAGTTGATTTTAAAACGTTAAAATATATTTTTGTTTAAATCAGGCAATCTGACCATTGCGTTACATTTTTTTGTCTTGGAGATATCGTTGAATGTCGAATGTTATTTTCCAAGGTTGTTCGACTTTTTTTAGCTGATTCTGAAATTTAGAAGATGGTTTAATTTAAATTAGGAAAATAATTTTTTAAACCCCTTACTCTCGAAAAAGTAGCCAAAAATTGGTCCGATTGAATGAAGTACTGTGAATTTAGCCTCGGCAGTCATGTGAATGAAATAATATTCCATTTCTAATTGGAACTGCTACTATGGTCTCAATAGGCAATTGAGTAGCAGAGACCTCTCTCGTGCGACTAAACTAACACTTTTTTTATTGCATTTTTAAATTTAAGCTTTTAAATGGTCCACCCTATATAACCTGGGAAACCCATTAAGGCTGGCGACAACAATTGATAAATTTTAACCATGCATGGATAGAAAAACGAGTAAGGAAAAGTAATGAATAATGGGTAACGAATTGCCTGCTTCAAAAGGCGAACAATTTTATTGTTGTGGAATCCACAAATTGTCTCAAAGATTAAAATAATGTGTAACCAGCAATTGCCAGTACTTTGAATCAAAAATTTCTTTGGTTTCCCATCAAAGATTAGTTTTCTATTTTGAAAGAAAAAAAAAAACGCGCATTTTATACCGGTAAAGCAACTGGTGGCGCAGAGTCTCCGTAGTTTTTATTAAACTTCGCAATTGCAATAGTCTAGTAGGTAGTTTGTCGGTTTATTAGGCGGTAGATCCCACCACTCATATATAAAATTAACCCACATAACGTGACTGGTGTGAGAAGCTACGTCGTAATCCAGACTTAAGTGTAATGACCAATTATGGTACAGGTCGATCACATTTTGACAGATGAAAGTTGGTTAAAAGACAGAAATTTCAAAATGTTGTGGATTTCAACTCGAATAGGTTTTTCTACCCTCCACTGCACTCTATGTCCATTCAATCTAATTTCGCCTTATATTTCCTCTTCTAAATCATCAGAAACCAAGGCAGCCAAATGTTTTAAATCATGTTTCAATGGCTTTCTAACAGTCTAGATTTGGGTTGCTGTGCATACACAGCTCTTATTGGCAGTCATTTCATACTTTGCTTTATCTAAAACCAAATTAATGTGAATAATTTTATACTAAACCCATAGGGCATATTAAATAAACATAAATATTGTAAATAAATAAATTTTATTTTATTTTATTTTATTTCATTTAACTGTACATTTAAGGACTTTATGTCGCCTGAGGAGTTGTTTGCTTAAGAGGTTTTTCTTTCACTGCTATTGCAGCTACAGTGTAAGTAATTGCAATAAAACGAAATTGTTGTTATAATTTTATGGCATCGAATGTGTGTGTGGCATGACATAAAATCATACAATGGCAAGTGTTGAATCAATATGAGGCAACAACGTGCAACCATAAGACTTTGTGGGCTGGGAACAAAGCAAAGTGGAACAACAATTCTTATAAAATCACATGTATGTGTACACATACTTAGAAAAGCTCTGTTGGTGTTTTACAATCACCATATAATCTCTTGTTAGAGAAGATGATATGTTGCAGTTCATACGCAGTTTCGTTACTCAAAATGTTTTCTCTTTAAAACTTCTATTTAATACTACGAAAAGAAGGAATTTTTTCTAAGAATAGTGGAGAATATCTTATCTTAACACTCTAAACAGTGGTAGACATATGCTCTGGATGTGGAAGCTGCCGTCATTACTATGCCATTTGATTGCCTTCAATTCACTTGAACTGCGATTAAGGAAAGGGGGACTCTACTCCTCCGCTCAGTTAGATAAGGAGATCTATACTAATATAGTGTTACGTTTTTACCTTTTTAAAAACGTTTAGCGTTGCAAACAAAATCAAAATAAATTTGTATTTAGCTTCAATTAAATTCTTTACTGTTCTCACTACTTTTGTGTGCCACTGTTCACAATTTGATGATACAACAACAATTGGTCTAGTTTGTTATTCTTCTCCACACTTCTGTTTGCGTAAGTACTAACAACTGTTCGGTAGATCTTTACAACGGTGATCTTTAAACCACGACTGTTCTCTTCACACGCAACGCGTGTTCACACAAGACTGACTAAATTCTTACTACTCGTTGCCTGCTTTGTCTTGCATTTTTATATGCACACGTAAACAGTCTGATGGAGGTTCTAAAAGTCGAACGTTCGAGGTTTCGCTTTCTCGAGAACTCTATCAAGACTTCATTATTGTTTGTATACTTTGTTCACATTGCTTGTTGTTGCGTTCGCTTACTTGTCTATCCGCTTTTCTTTCATACTAATGTTGTTGGTGTACTTGTAACAAGTTCATTGTATTTGTTTGTGTACATTTTGTTTATCGTTTTAATGTTAAACGATGGTACACCGTTTCCATTTTCGTAACAATAGTGTAAATATCATAGGAGCTAGGAGTTTGGAAGTCTGTCGGACGGTATTGGCATATGCCACTCCTAGCGCTTTCTATCCAAGTCGAATTGAGCCCATCTTTCGGTAATGTGAACCTCTGCTTGGAAAATTCCCTTCAGTTTATCTATTCTAGGCCACGTGTATCATGTTAAGGATAAGTCACTCAATCGTACTTTAAAAATGTGACCGACAGTAGCTTGTTGTACTTTTTTGTGGGAAACTGCTGAGGGGTGTATTACGGCTGATCATGTTGTACTCAATGCTGCGATGAAGAAGTATCTAAAGCAACATCGAATTCTAATGCCAAGCCAACAAATTACTTTGGACTGTTACACGTAATTCTGTGATATCTTTTCATAAGGATGTTAGCCTCTCTTACATATTAGACATCTTCCTCTTCAAAAAGTTCATCATATGGTGAAGGGTATATGAACGACGAGAAAAGAAAGAGATAGGGAAGGTCATTAAGAAAAAGGAAGGAAGGAAAATAATTGGAGATAGAATAGATAGATTTTAATTCATTGCTTGCTACTTGAATAATTAACCAGACTTTGTATTAAAGTCTAGCCTTTCAGTTAGTTTGGAATCATTACCCCACCATGACTTTTTCTTTAAATTACTAAATTCTTCGTTTATTTTAAATTTCAAATTCAATTCATTTGGTTTATAGAGTGTAGCGTAGTTGACGCAACAATTCTTTCTGCAAGGGACTTGTAAAACTGAAAGAATAATGGTTTACTTTAAGAATATATTTGCAACACATTGTTTGCTTACTTGCTGCCGCAATACAACACACATACAAATATACCCATTTCCCCATACACGCACCCACAAATACATTGTCATATACATTGTCATTTATTGTTGCCACTTCAGATAGTGGATGCTGACATAAGAGCTATTCTTATTGTTGCAACATTTTTACGCATCATTTGAACGAGATGTTGTGGTTGTTTGTCTATAACACCCGCATTAGAATTGTAAGTTTTTGTGATATCAATAAATATCACTGTATGTATGTAGACTTGCATACGGGCAAGCAACAAAGTACCAACAGACTTGTAAATGTAAACTTTAATGATAATAGAAAACCAATATTTTTTGTTTAATTCTAAATTTTTAAAACACATTTGTTTTCTCCATATAAAGCTGATGCAGTGCTTCAGCTAAAACAAACGTAAATGGATTGAATAGGAAGGTGCACCTTCTTCCATGAAATCAGAACTCACTAGAGCACTTTCATATAATACCACATGATGCTATACTTCAAATACATACATACATATCAGAGATCAGCAATGAATCGTTTTTTCGCTACTCATAAGTACTCATGAAATTTTGAGTATGAGTGAGTCAGCAGTATTAAAATTCAACTACTCTGATTCATTCGTACTCACTACAACATTGATTTCTAAGTACAGGTTGCAATGAGTATGAGTACAATGTTGACATAAAGCTCATAACATTCGAAATATGTTTGATTCATACGCCTACTCATTCAGCTTCATAAATTTAGAAAAATACTGATAATACTCATAAATGATTCGAGTGATTCGAATCATTCATGAATATTTACAGTCTTAGCTGTATTACATTTACAAAAAAAGGAGAAAGAAAATGAAAAGCACAGCAAGCAAAGCAAACACACAGCCTTCTAGTGTTCGTACGCGAATCATACTTATTTTGTGATTCTTGTAAATGTTGATTAAATGAGAGCCTAAATCAACAACATCATGCGAATTGTATGAAGTATGAGTACAATGAGTACTTCAAACTTTAAATATGAATAGTATGAGTATGATATTAAAATAAGTATGAATGCGTATAAATATGAGTATGACGTATGATTATGATTCGAATCTACTCATCTTTTTGAATATTCATTGCTGATCTCTGATACATATGTAATTGATTATTATAATCCACAGTCAGATTACGACCTAGCTTCTCGCAACACTTATCTTGTGTGTGTTAATCTGTATACACGAGCAGTGGGACCTTAAGTTAAAACTCGACTTTGATTTAAAAATTGTTTGTGGAAATTTTTACAACAACTGAGAGCGTGCAGGAGATTTCGAGGCGGTCGAAAGACTTGGCTCTTCGCAGATCCCAACTTGGTAAATTTTGTGTTAAGGCTTAGTCCTGCAGACTACATACAAAATTCAACTGATCCAGGAACTGAAGGTTAAATGACCACAGACAATGTGTTTTTCCTGAGTGGGCTCTAGAGGAGTGGCCAACTGATTTTAATTTTAATCAAAAATACTCTTAAACCATAAGACCTAGTTCTGGATGGAGGATTGTAGGCAGATGGTGTCATCGGTCCATATTTCTTTGAAAACGACGTTGTCCATGTCCACACCGTCGACGGCGAGCCGTATAGGTCGATGCTTACCAACTTGTTTTGACATGAATTGAATGATAATGGACACCAATGATATCTGGTTTCAAATAGATGGCGCTACGTGCCGTTCATCTCATTCCACATTAGATATTCTGCACCATAGATGGGCACTTTGCAGTACCAGTAAAATTTCAGTAAAAATTGATTTTTACTGATTACTGAAAAAAATGTCAGTATTCAGTAAAATTTTACCGTTAATGCAATCTAAATTTGAATGAAATTTAAATAAAATTTAAATGAAAAAAAGTAAAATTTTACTGTTAATGCAATCTAAATTTAAATGACATTTAAATGAAATTTAAATGAAATTTAGATTGCATTAACGGTAAAATTTTACTGAATACTGAAATTTTTTTCAGTAATCAGTAAAAATCAATTTTTACTGAAATTTTACTGGTACTGCAAAGTGCCCATCTATGTTCTGCACTAACGATTTGAGGCCACCGTCATAATAAGGCCACAAAACACAGCAGTCTTCCAATCCAACATAATCCACGTTAGCGATCAAATTCAGTCTAATTTATACGCCATGGAGTTATGAAAAATGTTACATTTCGGAAGAGCTCTAAAGCAGAGCTGCTGTGGCGGACATTTGAACACATATTCCACACATAATGGCATTAATAGGCCTTTCAATATATAGAATAAAAAATTTTGATGATATCTTATGCTATGTTCGCACGAGCCTTCGAATTACTTCGCTCTCTGTTTGAATTACTTATTTGAATTATCATGTTCACATGGTTGTTTTGTAATTCTTTTTTACAGTTCTTCTTCTTTTTATTACTAAATTATTATTAATATTTTTCAGACAGCTTCTTCAAACGCTGCAAATACTTTTCAAAAGGTTTTCTACACACATAGTGGATTCCTCCGCTAATTTCGCGAATAACTTTCTTATAAATAATACTTTTTAAAATATTATTTTTGGATTCCATTATTGTTTATTGTTTACAATATTTTTTGTTTATATTTTTTGTGCTTTGACAGCTGGTGATGGCAAAAATACGATAAAATTTAGAGATTACATTGATTTTTAAGTAATCCACAGGGTAATAGAAATTGGATTACAATTTGGGTAATTCGCTCACAAAATTTTGTATGGCGAATGACGTAATTTAGCACATAATTGGGTGTTGAATTGCGAATGAGAGAGCGAATTACGAAAAATTGATACTTAATTGGTCATGACAACGCTTCATTCAGGATTATACATCATTTATGTTGTGTTTGTTAATTTTATACATGAGCGGCGTGATATACAGTCTAAATCGACTCCGAGCGACAGATTTTCTTGAGAAACTTTTCATGGCAATTTTTATTTACTCTCCGTGTTTTTGCCTGAAATTTGCTAGGAGGAAGTTGCCGAATAAATATTTTTCATATTTCATTTTGAACCATGGCCTCATGTCTAATAAGCTAACACACTACCTACTAGACTGTGGCGATTTCAATTTCACACACACTTTGTTTTATTTAAATTTTAAAAATCGGAAGCGCTTAGAAAAATAAATCGTATTACTAAGGGCTGTTCCTTAGCAACTGTACACAAAATAATAGTAGTGAGAGTACTGGGACATGCAGCAAGGATAATACGAATACGAATAGAAAGCCTTTGCTGGCACGTGATTGCCTATGTCAGTTCGATGGATAAAGTCACGCATATTTTATGTAGAGAGAATGTTAATCTCCCGAACGCTACTCATGACCGTACATGGTCTTTTGCTTCTAGCAGCATGGGAAAAAAGAAAAAGAACTTGAATGGATGGCAAAGAAATTACGTATGGGTTCAAATACGTTCGAGTGGAATTGAATTTAAATGTTTTACATTCCATTGATATTAAAGAGACAGAAGAGAAACTTGCAGTCAGGACTACGACCTAGCTTCTCCACACTACTTATGTTGTGTATGTTAATTTTATAAATGAGTGGTAAGACCTACAGTTTAAAGCCGATTTCGAACTACAAATTTTTTAGACATTTTTCATGGCAATTTTATTTATTCTCACAGTTTATGCCAGAAATCTTCTGAGGGGAAGTCACCGAGGAAATATTCTTTTATAATTTATATTGTTGGAGATGTATTATGTGATATGTATATTGTGTTAATAACAGCGTTATATTGTGTTAAAGATATTGTGATAACGTTAAGTTATGCTGAAAAGTTATGTAATTTTATTGTTTGCTTTACTCATATACGCCCTACACAAAAATTCTTAAGAATTTTGCAAAAGTAAACTTATGCTTCTTAAGAATACCACGGGTATTATATCTCGCAATGAAGATAAAATCCAATTTTCAAATAATTTCCTGTATTAAAAACATATTTTCTTATCGAATTCGAATACTTTTACAACAAAATTTCTGCTTGAATAGAAGGAAACCATCAAGGCAATCAAATTATGTTACAATACAAAATAAGCACAAGAAGGGAATCGGGAAATTTGCATTTTGCATACGAAAAAGTTTCTTTAAAAGAATTTTTTTATTTTTTTATTTTTATTTTGATTGGCCAATATAAAGTTAAAACAGGTAAGAAAGGGAATTGATATTCCCTCAAAAAATTAGTGAAATATTCTTTTTTCAAAGTTATGTCTCTTAGAAGAATTTGAGAAAAAAAAAAATTAAAAAAACAAATGAAAACTCTATTAAATATTTTACCTCACCCATGTGTTGTGCTTAAGAATTTGGTTGAAGGAATTTCTCGTTATTCTTGTGTTTGTTTTCAATTTTTTTCTCAATGCTTGCGTTACAATTTTTCGTAGGATTATGTTTCACCTTGACAATCACAATTGTTTGTAGAAACAATTACGTGAGCAGATTTAGAAATCTGCTGGCTGTAATACATTTTCCGTACGAATTTCTCCGAATTTATTTGACATCAGAAATCCCCCATACCACAACTGTACTTGACCTTATTAGTGTGGTATTAATGTGGTTTCCGGATTAATCTTAACGGGGATTGAATCTTGTAACAAAGCAATCCTCGTGGAGAGTTTGTAAAATAAAGAAGAAAAATAAAATTCGATAATTTCAAAATTTTCTTAAAACCGTCATGGTTTACATGGGTAAATATTTCTCTACAATTATTGTAAAATGAGACAAGTGTAGTTAGTATTACAATCTAGCCTCACACACCACCCATGTAGCGTTTGTTAATTTTAAGCTTGAGTGACGAGATCTATTGTTTTACGTCGGCTCCAAACGTTAGATTTGCGAAAGTTTTTATGGCAATTTTATTTACTCTCAGTGGTAAAGGCTACCTACTACATAATAGCGATTTTATACCATGTCAATTTATGTAGGGTATAGGTAGGGTATGTAACTGAGAGGGTTCGTAAATCAGCTGCAGAAAGACAATTGATTCGTTCTCTCTGTGTTAGTTATGGCAAAAATTCTGAAAATAAATAAAATTGCTTTGAAAAAGTTTCTAAAAAATCTGTCGTTTGGATGTGAGAAGCAAGGTCGTAATCCTGACTGAAGGGTTGTAATCAATAATTATGTATGAAAGTATGATGGCTTCGTATGGTTCGTTGAATTAATTCGTTATGGATGGTACTGTAGTCTTGTAGGTAGAGTGTTAAGTGTGTGTAAAGAAGAGCCTCAGAGTTCAGACATCTCGTTGGAATGATTATGGTAATGGCGATAGTAACGAATGCGGCAGGATATGTCTAACATGTTGAACAAAGTAAGTTCAGAATTTGATCGTGTAAATAAAATATGGTTATCGACCCTAATAACACAGAAAACCAAGGTACGAACATTACAAATGGTAACCGTAGTAGCCTTGTAATTTTATCCACATAATATGCTTGCTTGGTCTTGTCAAAGGAATTAAGTAGCCGTAGGTTAGTCGGTATAGTGTTGGTTTATTAGAGGGGAGACAGTATTACAAATCCCATTTCGAACAAAACGAAACATGAAAAAAATATTTCTTTGGCGACTTCCTCTCAACAGCAGCCCTCTGACAACTATTCTGAGAGTAAATAAAATTGCCATGAAAATATTTCTGACAAAGTTGTCATTCGGAGTCGATATTATGCAGTAGGTCCCATCACTGAAAAAATTAACACACACAAAATAACTGCCTTGATAAGCTGGTTTCTAATCCAGACTAAGTTGGACTGCCCTCAATAAAGATTTCAATGTGACAAAGCGGGGAAATATTTTGCAATGAACATTACGATTGCATTGCGCTTTACCTTTATAAAAGCCCTTTTTGAAACGCTTTATTGGTTTTCATCTAGTTTTCGTCTCAGTCTTCATAGAGTACTTATTGTAATTCAGCTTAGTGCACTGTCACGCTGACACGGTATTCATTTTAGTAACTCTTCTACCCTGTATTGAATCCACAGATTCTGGCTGAAAGTGACTACACCTTATCTAAAGCCAACATTGATGGACAATTTTACATAAAATTCCAAACAGAGAAAACTAGTCGTCTGATATAGTAAGCTCCGATGATAAAGAAAAGGACACAAAGATCGTTAGAATAAGGTACGCTTTGGAATTTTCTCCAATTAGCTTGCAATGTATTTTATCAGGTAATAAATCATTTTCTGGAACTGATCTTGAGTAAGGCACCTTCAACTACTAGCATTTCTATCTTTTCAAACAACAAACCCAAAATCAATTATTTTTCAAATGCAACCTTTAATTCTGAACTGATTGGCAATTGTCGCGACTATCTCAATTGACTCTAACTGCTGGTTTTTTCCTCATGACGGGTGAAGCTTGAGTAATTGTGTAGCGCACGGATTTCTCTATAAAAGCTCATTCCTAGCAAATATGAAGCCACATTGTAATATTGGAATACCACCTAAATCTCTTAGGCTATCCATTAAACAAATATGTAGATTAGCTACATGGACTGAGCAAAAATCTTGGCTTATTGCCAGACTCACTTGATCTATATATTATTAAAATTCTTCTTTCTATGTTTCCTAAGGGTCTTTGTTTAAGGGGTAGGCAGGATATTGTTGACTGGTTGGGGAGGAAAAAGAAATATCTAATTGTCAGTTTAATCACCAATAATCAAGAACACCGCTAACTTCTCGATAGATCTTGGGCTGGGACCTTTGATTACAACAAGGTTACAACTACCTTCCATCCTATTCAAATCCTAAAATTTGAATTGTACACATCAACAGTTACGTACAGACATGTTGCTGTTCCTGTTATCAATGTTTTTGTAAAATTTTGTGGTTTGTCAGCTTCTCTCTTTTTGTTTGGTTTTTACGGCCGAATTATGGTGTCAATTATTTATTGTATAGTGAGACGTGACTGACCATAACATGCTTTGTTTAGGTGTAAAAGTGTAATTCACTGAAGGTGATTTGCGTTTATGAGAGCATTAGTGACACACAAAATTTGTAGATGAAATGTAAGATACGATTGTGAAGAGTGTGGAAAAAAATCAAACAGCTGCTGCCTTACAATAATGTTCATTAAAATATAGATTAAAGCGTTAAACAAGAGAGATAAGATTAATTATTTTGATTGCTATGGCATAAATGTATTAAAACACAAATATCGGTTCTTTCATTAAACGCTTTCTATTTTAAAATTTCAAAATAAAACATAGGGTGTGTGAGATATGATTGACATTTTTTATTCGTTTGAAAGACCTTTTGATGCCGCTATGTGTGGAATATAATATCGTTCAAATGTTCGCCATGGCTCCTCTGGGTGGAGCACAGTCAAAATGCGCATAAATCAGGCTGAATTCTACCGCTAATGTTGGTTATGCTGGCTTTGAAGACTGCTGTAGTTTGTTAGTTATTCATATATACCTCCGACTTCAGAAAATTCCACGAGCAAACGTCCAACAGAGTAAAATCGAACGATGTCGATGGCCAGTACACTTTACCTCCATCACAATATTCTCAAATAGCTTGCGTAGAATAACCGATGTGGCATAAACTGTGTGTCACGTAGCACTGTCCTGTTAAAACCACATATCGTTGATGTCCATATTATCGAATTCAGTTCACATGAAGTCGGTAATCATCAACCAATAGTGCTCGCCATTGACAGTGATGGCCTGGCTAACGTCGTTCTCAGATGATACACGCCAGAGATCAGCAATGAATCTCTTTTTCGCCACTTATAAGTAGTGATGAAATTTTGGGTAAGAGTGAGTCAACAGTATTGAAATTCAACTACTCTGATTCATTCGTACTCACTAAGTACATGTTGCAATGAGTATGAGTACAACGTTGACATAAAACTCATAACATTCGAAATATGTTTGATTCCTATGCCTACTCATTCAGATTCATAAATTTAGAAAAATACTTATAATACTCATAAATGATTCCCGTGATTCATGATTCATCAAAATTTACAGTCTTAGTTGTTGTTGCATTTACAAAAAAAGAAGAAAGACAAAGACAGCAAGCAAAGCAAACACCCAACCTTCTACGAAGTATTGTAGTGTTCGTACGTGAATCATAGTGCAGACCTTGCGCTGACCAACTTCCTCCTTTTCCCTGACATTGGTGGAACTTGGTTAGTACAGGGACTGCGTTCACCCGCGGCATCACAACGGGCCGCTATGCGTGCTCAAGTGAGCTTTGTGACATCAGAGCTACCACTCCGACCTAACCTAACCTAACGTGAATCATACTTATTTTGTGATTCTTGTAAATGTTGAGTAAAGGAGAGTCGAAATCAACGACATCATACGTATTGTTAAGTATGAGTAACGTGAGTACTTCAAACTTTGAGTATGAGTAGTATGAGTATGATATTAAAATAAGAATGAATGCCTGTAAGTATCAGAAATAATGAGTATGATTCGTATCTATTCTTCTGTTTGAATACTCATTCCTGATCTCTGATGCGCACCAAACAGTGACATTTTCGGAATGAATTGGACAGACTAAATGAAATACAGTTAATTTGACTAGCGTAACGTCAATGGTATGGCGTAAGCAATTGCTAAAATTTTGAACTTTTTCTTGGAAGATCCGATAGTATAAAAATATTATTGTGTGATAGTAAATGTTGTTATTCAGGAGAATAATTATTATATTTTGATTTTATGAATAAGAATGAATTAAAAATAATTTGCAATGTATTGCTGCTGTTTGCTTATCTAACGATAAAACGAAATACTTGGAATTTATCGATTGGTTTCAGAAACAGAAAATCCATGGACAAGAAAAAATATAAAAATTTATAATAGCAAATGCAATAATTATATACGTATTCATGGATGATTTCATAGTTAGATGTACACTGAACTGCGGAAGAAATTGTACGACAAGACTCAAACAAATCAATTTCATATCAAGAGTTTTTCAATTCGGCTACATGTGAGTGAGTGGAGAACTTAAATTCCGTATGGCAACTGTATTGATATTCGTAGAAGAATGTGTTGTTAATCTGGAATTGATAAAATCAGCATTTTCGTCCAAACATCAAGGAACTGACTCAAAAACCCATTACATTAGAAACGCAGTAGGGGCAGAAAGATTATCCGAACATCGACAACATGGGCCAATTAATTCAACATCACGATGGAAATAATATCAGAAGCAATTTTACAATTAATGAGAGGAACAGAATTGAATTCTTAGAGAACAATTGAGCCGTGTGCAGGACTACTTTCCGTATGTTACCTCATATCCGTCCAATCCAGTAATGAGCTGAAATATGGAAAGTTGAGACATATAATTCGACTATAATGGTAGCATGTAGTGATGATACACAATATTTTTGGTAAGATCATACTTCTATTTCGTTAATTATGCGAATTAGGTTTAATGTAACTGAGAGCTTAACAAACATGTTTCTGTTGAGAACGAAGAGCAAAGCATTAAGCATGATATGGCACCGCCTACTTAACGCGAAACTGCAAAGGTTGATTGAAGGCACTGCAAGTATAGATCTTAAAATAAATATTATGAAGACCTAGTTGATGCCCACAGGAATAAACAAAACAACTTGTATTGGGTTTTCCAAGAGAGACTTCCAAACTTTGACAGTTAAAGTTACATCTGCCAAATTAGTTGCCATTTATTCAGTCTGTTCGTTGTGTTGAACAAGTGTTGATGGAGTCCTCACTGCATAATCAAAAATCGAGTTTCTATCTTCAAGCATCTTCTGATAGTCCAATGCATGACTGAAATATTTCTTAATTGTAGTTACTTAAGCAAAGCCTTCTGGCTTAAGAAGAGTATTCGCCTCCTTCCATCCTTCCGTTAGCTCTATATATGTTATGTTATTCAGCTTGCCGAGGCAGTCTGAAGTCATTCTCATATAAGCTAAGTAATCGAATGGTGACCTGACAGTCATATAGTCTTGCTATTCACCGTTTCTTCGATCGATCCTTCTACCACACAATAATCCTCCTCTTAAAAACGTATGTAGCCTTCGAATTGCCATCCTCACTCGTATCATCCATCCAGTTGCGAGGCGCTTTTCAAAATCATAGTGTTTTCCGCGCTGCGTTAACGTTTCTGCTGAGGAGGGAGCTGGATTTATCCACTGACATTAAAAGAATGCGTGCCTTACATGGATAGCAGGGCTAAAATCAAATACCTCCTGCGGACTATACTTTCCGGAGTTAACAAGTTATACTCTGACATAACAGTCAAGCCACTTCTGAAACCTCGTTGCATCATATTTTGTTGTGATTGTCATGCTTATATAACGTTGTTCAAGCTAATCTTACTTTCTGGTTGACTGAACACTTCAGTCTTACAGACAACATATCTTTAATGAACAAAATTCAAGATATTCTATAGAACGGGTTGCGGTTTGTCTGGCTATTGCCTCGCTTCTTTTGCTTGGATGGTCATAAAAACTGTGAAATATTGATTTCCGAAATTATTACATTTCATTAATTATATTGTTAAATATGTTGTCTTTCAAAAAAAAAAATTCTCCCAAAGCATTAAGTCATACAGTTGAACAATTAAATTAAAACGGCACTTGTCTGCACATGTCAGCTTGACGACAGTCATCACAAGTGGATGTCTCCCTTATAATATGAGAATTATGTGCCAATAATTGAATTAAAAACTTTTATTTTGGCAAAGAAGTTCACAAATTGTGTTTCATATCGTTATGATATGCTTAGGACATGCAATCATAGGATACTCCATAAAATAATCTCATAACTTGTGTTTTCAATTTGAGTATTTATTTACAGAGGAATCTGGAACTCCCTATTGATCACACGTTCGTGGTTTTACACCAAAAATATATGATAGATGCTATGACGGCAACTGTTTGCATATTCCTGAAAACGTCATCCCAGACATGCTCTGTCTGATCCAGGTCACGAGACAAAGTTGATTGTAATATCTCTTCGAATATACTTGAATCCTAGATTGTACCTTGGAGTAACCGATTACTTTATTACTAATCAGACTAAAATACTGGGTATAAAAACTGTCGCTGTGCAAATGTTCTGTCAGAGTATAACAAGTAGACATTTATTTACATTTACTGACAGTACGGATGTTAGATTCCAAACATTGTCCAACAGTGCCGGATGTATCTGCATGAGATAGCCAGATATTCTGTGGTTACTTCCACTCTCCGTTTAGGTAAGCTGGATATTAAAAAATCAACATAGCTAAGCACTTGCAAAGGCTTGTACAATAGATTATTAGAACAAATTCGTACGTTAGAATTGGCATTCCCCAGCAGATGAGCAGCAAATTGAACTCAGTTGTGTAAAAGTCGCCGTAGTCTAGTAGACATGAGACCTTGGTTCAAACCACAGGTCAGACATTTCCAACAAAACGAAATATGAAAAAAATATTTCTTCAGCGACTTCCTTTCGCCATGAAAAGCTTCTTAAAGTTCTGTCTTTGGAAGTGGACACACAACATAAGTGGTGTGAGAAACTAGGTCCTGGCTGAAGGGTTGTAATGCCCAATTATGTATGTACGTTATATATATATAGATACAGAAACAAATTTGAATATATGCATATTTAGAACCTAATAAAAGTCAAAACGGTATACTGGCCCATGCTATGCATGGCCACTGGCTGGAACCCCAAAACCCAAAAGAAGAAATTGCACTGGGTTACATCACATTGTCTTGGTGGCCAATTGAGGCCTCAATAACTATTTATTATTTAAAAACACTGCAATTTCGGCTTAGACTTGACAGATTCATTGTGAATGCATTTGCTTCCATGAATTGCATGGGGATTTTTCCATACCCATAATTCGACAATTTTTGTGTATTCACTAAGCTTTTCAAATGAAAAAGCGCTTCATTGCAGAAGATGATTGTTCTTCTTTTTTTTCGAAATTGCTATGAACTTCACTTTGCTCCCATTATCCATTGAATGAATTGACGGCATTTTCCATAGTCTATTGGTATTAGGTCCTAAGTGAACTGAATTTTGTACATACGAGGATGGAAGAGTTTTGACAAAATTCGCTGTAAAGTTCTTCGTGAAATTGTAATTTGTTGAGAACGATGCCGAATTGATTCTTTTGGTTTTCAGCGACACACTCATATTTACGGCGGCATTGTTATCAGGACACCGACGGTAATATTTACGCACAGGGATGTTATTATCCTTAATCACACTTTGAATTGTTGACAGCTGCTTATTAGAGTCGCATTTATTTCTGATCAATTGCATGAACATTTTTTGAGCCTGAAATTGGACAATGTTTTGTATACTCACTAAGCCATTCAGACTGAAATGAGTTTTATGGGAGAAGATGACATTTTTCTTCTCCAATAGTTAACACATTAGGCACATTTTCTCTATTAAAAATTCTGTTTGTGAGCATCACTGGCGTTAGAGGGAAAACATAAATACTCTGAAAATTTATACCCAAATATATTTCGAATGTTATGAGTTTGATGTGAACGTTGTACTCATACTCATTGCAACCTGTACTTATAAATCAATGCTGGAGTGAGTACGAATGAATCAGTGTAGTTAAATTTCAATACTGTTGACTCATACTCAAAATTTCATAAGTACTCATAAGTATCGAAAAAATGATTCATTGCTGATCTCGGGTGCAGATCCTAATAGCAGAGCCACTTTATGCCTTTGCAGTATTCGCATTTCACAATACCGGAAGTAGAATGGTGCCTTAACAAGAGTGAGCATCATTCTTCATTTCTTTTGCAGAAAACATACTTTAAAAATATTATTCAGAATCCATATATGTACGTGTGAATGATTTTGTAGCATTATATCGTGTTAATTGAATGAATATTTGCTTGAACTTATTTTGAACAACGTTGAACGTTGGCATCAAATCCCCATAATCGTAGGTGTTATGTTGCTTACATCCTTATTTGAACACGTTTTTTCCAGTTTGTGCGAGTTCCTTGACGCAGAACTTTTCTTAAAATTTCCTGAGGGATTTCGTTTTTTGGAAATCCAAGCATATGTTGTGCTAAATTTTTATTACATGTACATGACAAAAACAACAACAACAACAACTCAAAGAAAGAAAATAAAATAAAGTAAAATGAACCATAAAACGAAAATAATTGAAACAATACGAATATGCTACACGTGTAGTAGCACTTAAAACATTGGTAATGATAAGGATAATGAAGATGACGATGATGATGCTCATGTTCAGGCAGGTATTACAGATAATCATGATGTCTGGCCATAGACAGACGAAAAAGAAAAATATTTTTTTGATGTGTAATATGAACGGCATAAAGAAGGACTAATGAGTTTTTATATTTTTTGTTTATCAAAGAATTCCTCAGTTCAGAGGTATAAACTTTAGGCATTTAAATTCCAAAAAAAAAAATATGTATATATATGCATGTGAATGACAAGCCAATACAGTTTTCTTTGAATTTAGTTTAGTTTCCAACTAAGAATTAAATTATCATGCTTCTGATTATTGGGATTTTTATATTGTAATGTATTTTTCTCTTCCATTTTATGTTCAGTTATAATTACAAATTAATACACGTATCACAGAGGGAATTAATTAATCAAATTTATAAACTCATTTGGTAGGCTAATAGCTTCCATTCTCCTAGCAGAGCAGATTTAGTGAGCATAGAGTGAAATAAATCAGTGATGAATGGTAATAGTAATAGTATCGATAACATAATTCTAAAAAAGATGAGATTTATACCGTCTATACCAATTGCCTTGTTTTGACAGTGGAGAAACTCTTCATAACCTCACTTTGAGTAACACAACGAAATGTGAATGTATTTCCAAATGGGTTCCTTCACAAAAGGCAACATTCACAAAGAACACCGTTCATTAGCACCTGTATGTCAAGAAGAGCCTTATTTGTGTAAATTTAAAATTTTTAGAATTTCTTTCCATTAGGACCATTGCTGCGGAGAATCTTATCCGATAAAATAAGCACTTTTATTCCCTAAGGTTTCTAACTACTCGTCATCTACAAAATCGAAATATAGGTTAGGTTAGTTCAGAGTGGTAGCTCTGATAATAAAAGGCTCACTTGAGCACAGGTGAACGCAGTCTCTGTACGGAACAAGTTAAACTAAAAATTAGGGAAAGAAGTTGGTCAGCGCAAAGGCTGCACATCAAAAGCACAACTACAATACGCTGGAAAACCAGCCAGAAAGTTTGATAAACGAAGCTATATCCTTGACATCAATAGATGATAGCTTCGTCAAGCTGACAAGAAATGGAGAGCCAAATAAGCTATATCTGCAACTAGCAAGAGATAGGCACTGACAAAGAAAGTGGATTTGCACCCACGGTAGAAGTCGTTAAATGGGAGCCGCATCCTTTCCGCGTGTCTACCCATAACACAATGACCTGTAAGCATGGCCACTGTGATTGAGATAATGCCACGACCGAGTCTAAGTAACTGGTTGGTACGCCTTCTATCCATCAGGGGCCAGGTGAGTCGGGCGGTGGATCAGGACTCCTCCAGGATAGGTTGGCGTCTAGAAAGAATTTCCGAAAGAAGCAAACAAGTTCGAGACAGCGGCGACCGAAGTATACTTTTCATACACATCTCGACATTATTTAAAACTAGAATTTATCTCTTTCACATCGTTTCTCATCCTATTTAATTTCTTCAATTCAATCAAAGGTTTCAGTCAGCTTCGCTAATGGATTGAATCTATGAATTGTCTTTATGAGTCTCGATATTTGAAGCTCGTTTGTATTTTATGGCAATTTTATTTACTCGCACAGTTTTTGCACGCAATCTACTGAGAGGAAGTAGCCGAAAAAATATTTGTTCATATTTAGTTCTATTGGAGCTATATGGCCTCGGTTTTTAAGTGTCGACACACTACTTAGTAGACTAGGGCGTTTGATATATCCACCCTCATCAAAAAATAGTAGTAGCAGTAGTATCTTCACTGTCTGCACTTACAGATTCTCCGACAACTATTATGTTGTTGTGTAAGTTGAGCTCCGCTGGTATTAAAACAATAAAATTATGATGAAAATCACAAATGCAAGCCAACAACAAATTTATTTCAGTAAATCCAAGTTATCGATATATTACTTTAAAAAAAAGGCAACTTATCGACTAACATCGAAGACGAGGAACGAAAAATTTGACAACGTAAATCAAAATGATATAAATCTAGGGTTTAATGTAGTATGCGATCTAGTAAAGTTTCCGGAACAGTGTACCATTTAATGTTAGATATCGTAAAGTTTTTTTTAATTTCAAGAAATTGATTTTCAGTTGATGTTATTATCCAAAATCATTACACTTTTATGTCTCATAATTTGCAACTTGTTATATACTTTCTTGGCTGTACATAATTGTGATTTTTTGCTTTAGCCAGTCAGCATATACAAAGGCTATAATTTAATTAAATTAAAATAGAAAAACAATGAATCAGAAAAAAAAACAAAACAGGGAAAATCATTAAATATATGTATATGTATAGTGTTATAACAGTTATTAACAATTATATAAACAAGAAAATAAATTCAATTGCCAAGGCCATAAATTAGAAGAGCAAGCAACACTTGTTGTGCCACAATAATAATAAAAACAATCCAAGCAATTATAAAAGCGACACAAGCAAAGTAGTTGCGTTGAAAGGACACACAATAACAAACCATTTAACAGCACGTACATACATATATTAGCAACTGCCATACACTCAACTGCCTCCTTGACACTCTCTGCAATACCGACACCATAAAACAAACGACAGAAAACTACTTATACCCCCCTACACATTGGTATACACTTGTGTGCACTTCCAAAGAGTGGTTCTAATTAAGGCATATCAAATTCATTTACATCTTGTCCTTAGAAGTTATAATTTGTTGTCGCATAAAAACGAAAAAACATTTACATATACACAAACACGCATTTACACCTATACTCATATACCAAAGAATATAAAGAAACCACTTAAAAGTAAAAAATAGTAAGAGAAGTAGAGAAGTGCCTGTGTGAAGTGCTTAAAACATTAAATAACATAAACTTGGTTATTGTTGTTGTTGTTGTTATTTTGAAAAGTGTTAGGTGCTTTTATTATTCTTCTTCGTGCATATTTCCAAGCTCTGGAACTATAAAAACCCATTTAATGTAATAAAATTCTACTTAAGGAGACATAAAGTTTAAGCAATCCGTACACCTGTGGTTCTGTGTATTCGTTCATTTCGAGAATAAAGTTTTGCTTACAAGTCAACTTTCTGTTGAGTGTGTTCGTTTTTTTGTTGTTGTTGTTGTTTATAAATTATTGGATGTTTTTCTTTTATATGTCATCGGTATTTAATTAATGTCCTTTTGGTAACTCTGTATGTAAGTAGATGGGAAAAAGTAATCTAAACCTGAGCAAGATGAACTATATGATACTCTACACTCAACTTATATGATGTTTTTAAGGAATTATAAACACAAAGTTAAATACAAGAACGATAATTTGTTGGTCCTTATAAAGGACCTCCGTTTCACACGCCGCACCAAACAGTCACTCCTCATGGGTGTATTGACTTCTGTAAGACCACGTGTGGGTTTTCTGATATTAATTATCATAGAACTTTAAAAACTTAATTACATACGTATATTGACTATTTCAACAACATGAGATGTAAGTTTGATTTTCTTAATGGGCCGCATGTGGTACCTAGGGGCACTTATGATCCGATGACAATAAAATCAGGTAAAATGAATCACATTCATATTAAACATGTTCATGTCGAATTTCATCGAGGTAATAAAATATTTAAACCAATTAGAAAACTAAACATATCCTTAAGGGGTCCTATTTTCGACCTAGGGGAAATTATGGACCGACCATTACAAAATTTAGTAATATGATTTAGATTTACAAAATATACGTTCCTACCGAATTTCATCACGATACCGATATTTTTAAGCCATTTATAAGCGCAAAAGTGAATTTCTAAAGGGGACTTTATATGGGGGTTAGGGTCAAATGATTTACACCATGATTTCTTAGTACTCAGAACTGATCCATGCTACATTTTATCGTGATTGCTGCATAATTACCATAATTATGTGTAAATAAGTGCAGTTTCGGGGGGAATTTGTATGGGGGCTAGTCGAAATCACGGACCGATTTGAACAAAAATCAGTTGGGTTCATCCTTGTGCCCAATTATCACTAACACTATCAAAAAAATTCCAGCAATTAACTCATAAAACACTTCTATTAATTTTGGCTAGGTTTTCAGGCAAAATGCCCCTCTGTGCAACGTGCAGCTTCGCGTTGGGCCATCTAGCGAAGCGAAACCGGAGTGAATGCTCATGAGACTGCCAGTCTTGTAACAATTCAATTTTTTGAGGCGTCGTACCCAAATCTTTTCGCAAAATTAGACGTAAACTGATGCGTCGATATTTTCGGGTCTACGCACTGTAAGAGCACGCTCACGTCTTTTAGCATAAAGAACGAAATCAGTATCACAAACTTTATCAATAAACTTGGGTATACCGGGCACTGTTGGTCATTCTCTCCAACCAAATTTTGTACTATATTTTCGTGCAATTTCCGACCAACTGGCTTTGTTTTGGAAATAAATTTCCAATAAATCCCAACTTTGCTCAAGCGTAAATCGATTCATCACGTTCAGTGGAGATAATATAATGAATTTTGTTACAGAATAGAATGACATAAGTATTGTCAGATTCGAAACAGCCGATGGTTCATATTTAAGCCACACGCTATTGGGTTATGTAACAGTTTAATTTTTTTCTATTTTTCCTAATCCGACATACAATAAATCTCTGAATAAGGTCATATGATCAAGATTGATTTTAACGCGCGGAAAATGCAATGTTGCTTATTATATTGCCTCATCTACAGTTATAGATGCTGTAAATTTTATTGAGTCAGAAGCGCTGGAAGTTCTGGTCATGAAAATTTAGTGTAATGTTGGCTGGAACCAACAAGTTCTTCAAGTGCCGAAAGAAGCATTCAACTGCCTCGGTTCTTAAGATGAAGCAAGAAATATTTAACTTTATCCGATCTCCTTACTATTTACACCCAGAGTGGAATACAACTTTCATATATGCGCCGGCGAATCAAAGTCTATTTTGAGCCTTTCCGACAGCGTACAGCAGAGGGCAAAGTTGATCATTAATGACGGTAGAATATTCAACTTTATTCATTCATTGGATCATCGTAGCTATGTAGCTTGTGTTTCAATAGTCTTCCGCTACTACTAGCGATTTTGACCTGGTGAGAACTTGGAGTAACTTGTTTCCGCAAACCGTATATTCTTAGATAGCACCCGTCTTTCTCGCAGGCCGCATACGCTTGTGGTTGATTAGCCTGTGGATCACACACTGCATTACAGACAGAATTCGTAATTTAGCCAGACGATCTATATGTAAAACTCCCAACATGCAGAGGTCTTTCCTGCCACTTAAAATATAAAAATATTCAAATTTAATGTCCACAAATACTACTCTCTTTGTTCTGCTTCAAAGAACTTATTTTTCTATTACCAAACCAATGCACTGCATGAATAGGTGCATTCCCCTGAAAATAAAAAAGAAATACATCAAAGCAATGGAGTACTCTTTACATCATTTGCCGGCTTTTGTAGGCTCTAAATTGATATATTTTGGGGAATGTACTATACCAGACATAATTCGTCTCAAGGCAATGGACTGGAGGAAGATAAGGGACGTAGAATTCGCAGACTTTTATACAAACCAAGGTTTGTTTGTTCCGCTGCTCCTTTACCTACCTACATACCTATCTTAAAAGCATTACAATTTTTCTTTTATTTATGTGCCGTAACTGTGTCATGGGTATGATTTGTTCATATGATTTTTACTTCTCGTAGCAGCTGGTGTTCTTGTCGATAATAAATGATACAAATCAACAACTTTGTTAGACAATCTTTTTTTGTTATTGTTGTTACTCAGTTATCGTTATTGCTTTATATTTAAAAATAATTTTTTTTCGGTTCGTGAAGGACAACTTTCTAACACTAACACTGTCAAAAGAAAAATTTTTTTCTTTTCGAAATTGATGTTCTGCGGGGAATAAAATATAAAAAAATAATAATAACAACTAAATTACCGTTACGTACTTTATTTAAATAAATTCCTTATTTTATTTTTGTTACTTTACAACAAACTGTCCAGAGTAGTTAACTGTTTTTTAGAATTATTTTAGAATAGACTGATATAAAAAGTAGTCCTATCTTTTCATTGCAGCATGAGTTTAGATGGTCGTAAAACTGTGTTAGTATGATGAGACTCATATACGACTACTTTTGTAAAAGGTGTCTCAACAAGAATAAACTTTTTTCATATTCGAGTAATAACAATTACTTTTTGAGATAGTTGGGCCTTTTTGAGATTTATTATGTTGTAAGGAAGTGTTATTGCAATTAAGTAACGAATAAAATATTGCGCCACGTGGCCGCCACATATCTGATGATAGGAAATTACTTTTTTCGTTAAATTTCCCATGACCTTTGCACAAAGATATGGCTGAACTTCATTGATGATGCGTTGAAACTTGGATTTAAAACCAAGAATTGTTTCTGGTTTTATTACACTCACACACATACATACATTATTCGTCATTATAGCCCTTTAGTCAGGATTACAACCTAGCTTCTCACAGCACTATGTTGTATGTATTAATTTTATGCATAGATGGTGTGACTTGCAGCATAGAGTCTGCTCCGAACGACAGATTTTTGAGAAATGTTCATGGCAAAGAAATATTTTTTCAGTTTTCGTTTATTGGTGATGTCTGAGCTTAGGTTTGAACCGTGGTCTCACGTGTAATAAGCCAACACATTACCAACGAAACTACGGTGACTTATAACATAAGCCTGCAAGACCTCTTAGAAAAAAAAAATCGCACAACGTCAAATCGCTTGATCTAGTTGACTTTAAAACTTTTTAAGATAATTTGTCCTGGAAATCGTTGCTGCAATAAATCACACACAGGACATCTAAACTCTTACAGCTGAGATCATATTTCTTCGGTGACCTCCTGTCAGCATATTTGTGGTAAAAAAAAGTAAATAAAAGTTTCTCAAAAATCTGTAGTTAATTCTAAACTGTTGGTCCCACTACTTATAAATGAAATTAACACACACAACATAAGTGTTGTGTGAGAAGCTAAGTTGTAACCCTAAATGGAGGGTTGTAATGTACACATGTATGCATATTCTGAACCATAAATTTCACAATTTTGTGTATTTACCAAGCCATTCAAATTGAAATGCGCTTCATTGGAAAATAATATATTTTTGGGAAAATTGCCATTGGATTTACTTTGTTCCAGTACCTATTGAATTAATTGCCTTCATTTTTTATGATCAACAGGTATGCTCTCTTGAATGAGCTAAATTTTGCGCTTATGAAGATGGAGATGACTTACCAAAATTCTATGTGCAGTGCTTTGTTAAATTTAAAATTGTTCAGACCGATGCGGAATTCCTTGTTTCATGTTTTCGGTAACAACCTCGTTTACAGTAGCAATCTTTTGAAGAGACCTATCGGTGCGTTAGCGCACCAAAGTCTTGTTCAGCATAACTGATGGATTTTCTTTAAATTCTCTTCGAATGGTTAACACTTTCTTAAGTGAATATTCTTTGAAATTTGCGAACGTTTCTACAGAACTTTTTTTCGTTTCCCCATGTTAAACCTTCCGAATTAACGTATAATACAGTAGCAAAATATCAGATACATCTAAAAAGTACACTCTTTGCTGAGACACCCTTTACTTTAAATGTCTTGTTTTCATGATTTATACATGGGTTGTGGTTCAGTGCGTAGCTACCTTTAGTTAAATATTTAAAGAGAAGGATTCCAAGAAAAAAAAAAAAAAAGAATAAACGGAACAATAAAAAAGCAATGAAGTTGTAAAAAAATTATATTCATTTACACCGTATAATCACAAGTATAAAAATACGGCAGACAAATGAAATGAGAGAGGGAAGACAAATTATCTTAAATTATATTGTAAATTATGAACATAAATAACAGTACTTGTGTACTGTAACAGTGTATATACAACTTTATTATTAAGTGTAAAAAGCTATTTACTAAACTCAGAGGACAATTTAAAGTCACATTATTAGTCGCGTTTTAATTTGCGTTAAAACATAACTTGGAATTGATGAGACCAACAATAAATTTAATAAACCTTAAAATTGTTTCAAATAATGATGTTTTATATACAGTATGCACACATTCATATATACATACATACATAATAACAACCCTTCAGTCATGATTACGCTTTTCCACAGCACTTACAGCTATGGACATTAAATTAGCACAAAACTTCGTCATAAAAATAATCATATTTTTTATAGTATTTTAGGTCTACTCATAAAAAAATTTAAACATAGGAACTTAAAATACATATTCTTCTTTAAAAAGAAACAAAAATTTTGACGATATTGCCAGTCGTCTGCTCATTAAGACCTGAAATGTACCAAACGCCAGATTTTAGCTGGACAGTAAAATAGCACAAATTTAAATTTCTGGAATAAAAATGGCGTGCTGTAATAAATAGTAAAAATATTAATGTTTTCAGCTTATTTCATTAATATTTAGTAGAGTAGCCCCTATTTTCAAGCGCCGCGTGGCATCTACGGGACAATGTTCTTCTTGAAAGTTTTTGGGAATCGAGTCCAAGCGTTCCGTATTCCAATGCTCAAATCGTTCAAATTTTTGTACTTTTGTTGAGCAATTGTACATTTCACATCGTTCTAGGGGGTTTTCAATCGAGTTTAAGTCAAAACTTTGCGATGGCCAGTCTAAAACGGGAATGTGCTCTTCATAAGATCAATCCTTTGCGTGCTTAGGTGTGTGTTTGGGGCCACTATCTTTCATAAATATGAATTAAAATGGCATGTATTTAAAAGCTTATGGTTCCATTTTGTTCTTTATATTGTCCAAATACTGATAACAGTCCATTTTTTCATTAATTTTTACAATGGGACTTACACCGTGCCTTGAAAACGCTCCCCGCACCATTGTGTTTCCTCGAACATGCATTATGGTCCTTTGAGCATAGCGTGGATTGAATGTCTGACATTTTGGCCAATGAAAAACCACTCTACCATCCGGTCCCATACGATTTACCTTTGTTTTATCACTCCAAAATATTTTTTCCAGAATGGGAGGTCTTTAGGTTTGTGGATGCGAACAAACGTTAAACGCTTGTGTATATTTTTCTTTTGGTAGAAGTGGCTTCTTTCGGCAAGAGCGTCCAAAGAGCTTTTTGTGATTAAGACGTTGTTATAGGAGCATGTTCGATAAATTTAATCTGAATTGGGCGTTAATTTCGTTCAAAATATCGCGTGACGACATGAGAAGCTCCTTCTTTGACTTCCGGACAATAGCACGACCAACGATTTCGGTTTGTTTTCTTGACACGTGGCCTTCAATTTTTGTTTTCTGCGACATTATTCTGTTTGGTTTAAAGGAAATGATGACGTTATAAATCATTTTTCGCTAGTAATTCGAAATTTCGGCAATTTCAGCCAGCTTTTTCCCATCATGCCACAAGTTAACGATAATGCGCTTCTCCTCTGGTGAGTAATCTTTTCCACGTACCATTTTTTTCAAAAATTACTTTAAATGCCACAAAATTGAAAGAATATACCGTAAAAATAAAAATACTCGAACAAAACTTGTACCTAAAACACTTTTAGGCACGTTGTGCTAATTTACTGTCCAGCTCGAATTTATGTACCGATACAAATTAGCAGTCAAAACAAAAAATATATACGGTAATGGTAATATTTTTTGGTTAACAACAGCTAGATGTCATCGTGTAACATTGGAGACCAAAACAATTGGCCTAATTACGATACAAATGAGAAAAAAATCACAATCAAAGTATATATGGATTTTGTGCTAATTTAATGTCCATGGCTGTATGTTGTGTGTGTTAATTTTATACGTGAACGGCAGTTTAAAGTCGATTCCGAACGCCAGATTTTTTTGTGAAATTTTTCTTGGACAATTTATTTACTCTCAGAGTTTTTGCCCGAAAACCAATGAGAGGAAGTTGCCGAAGAAATATTTTTCCATATTTCAATTTGTTGGAGTCATCTGACTTAGGTCGGAAGCATATCCTTATCTCTAATAAGTCAACACACTACCTACTAGACTACGACGACTGTAAACAGCATAGTTGATTGTAAGGCATTTCCTAAAAGACTTCTATACGAGACGATGGATACACGTAGATGATATATGTCCTATACTTTTATTTTCCCCAGACTTGTACATACATACAATAATTGGCTCATTACAACCCTTCAGTCAGGATTACGGCCTAGCTTCTCAACACCACTCATGTTGTGTGCGTTAATTTTATACATGGGTGGCGGGACCTACAGTTTAACGTCGACTCCGAACGACAGATTTTTTGAGAAACTTTTCATGGCAAACCACATGACTTGTAACTGACTGAAAAAGCTATTTAGGCTACGAATTTCCATTTTCGATAGATCACTGCGCTCCACCGCAGACTAGATGATGGGGCTACAATACTCCCTCCTCTTCCCTTTCATATTAAAATCTTGCATGTAATGTTTAAAATTGCCTACCTTTATTGGCCGTATCCAAAGTAGACTTAGACTGCGTTAACGAAAACTCTTACTACATCGTGAATTACTTAATTGGTCATTACAACAATACAGTCAGGATTTCCACCTATCTTCTCCACAGCATTTATGTTGCGTGTGTTAATTTTATACGTGAATGGCGCAACCGGCAGTTTAAAGTCGACTCCGAACGACAGATTTTTGAGAAACTTTTCATGACAATTTTATTTACTCTCACAGTTTTTGCCAGAAACCTGCTGAGATTAATTCGGCGAAAAAATATTTGTCCATATTTCGTTTTCTTGGAGATATCTGACCTGGTTTGGAACCATGTCCTTATGTCTTATATGCCAACGCACTACCTAATAGACTACGACGACTATAAACAGCATAGTCTTCCCAATGGCCTGTCACAACGGTTTTCGATCTGACTTCTAGTTGATTGTAAGGCATTTCCTAAAAGACTTCTATACGAGACGATGGATACACGTAGATGATATATGGGCCATTTTCCTTAGAATTAGAACTTTTCGAATTTTCTGAAAAAGCCATTTTGACTACAAATTTCCATTTTCGATAGATCAGTGCGCTCCACCGCACAGTAGATGATGGGTATACCCAATGGGTCTACAATACTCCCTGCTCTTCCTTTTCATATTAATACCCTGAATGTAATGTCCAGACTTGCTTATCTTTATTGCCCGTATCCTAAGTTGACTTAGACTTCGTTAACGAAAACTCTTACTGCATCGTGAATTGCGTCATTACAACCCTTCAGTCAGGATTACGACCTAACTTCTCCACAGCATTTATGTTGGGTATGTTGCACCTTGGCCTCATGTCTAATATGCTAATATACTAACTAAAGGGTCCGCCAAATAACTTTTTTTTTGAAAATGCTGTAAAAAAAAACTACTGAATATTTTCTCAAATTTCTTTTTTTTATTTGAAAGTACTAGTAAAAAAAAATCATCTTTTCAAATGAAGCTCATTTTGATCTTGGCGGGTACGTAAACAAGCAAAATTGTCGCATTTGGGGCACAGAAAACCCGCACGCATACTTTGAAAAGCCGACGCACCAAAAACGAGTTACTGTTTGGTGCGGATTTTGGTCCAGAGGCATAATTGGGCCATTTTTCTTCGAAAATGAGCAAGGAGTGGCCGTTACAGTCAATGGCGATTGTTATCGGGCTATGTTGAACGAATGTTTGTTCACAAAAATTGAAAAGGAGGATATTGGCAACATTTGGTTTCAACAGGATGGCGCTACGTGCCACACAGCCGAAGCTACACTCGATGTTTTGCGCCCTGTTTTTGAAGATCGCATTATCAGCCGCAGAGCTGATGTCGTTTGGCCACCTCGGAGCTGCGATTTGACACCGTTAGACTATATTGTTTGGGGTGCCGTCAAAGATAAGTGTTATGCCGACAAGCCAGAGACAATTGACGCTTTAAAGGACAATTTTCGTGAAGCCATTGGTGCACACAATCGATAATGTGCTTAAAAATTGGACCGATCGTGTAGGCTATTGCATGGCCAGCCGAGGCAGCCATTTGAATGAAATTATTTTCCATTATTAACCGGAAGGATTGTACTTTCAAATAAAAAAAGAAATTTGAGAAAATATTCAGTAGTTTTTTTTAAAGCATTTTCAAAAAAAAAAAAAGTTATTTGGCGGACCCTTTACTATCCGGTATGAATTTGGGTCAAGCGTTGTGAGTGGGAATTATTTTTTATTGACAGCGGTATTTCTTACAGGAACATAATAACAGGGTCTTTAGGCCTACATGAAATCATTGATCTGGACCACATGTGGTCACAGCAAAAAGCCGCCAACTGCCACACGGAGCGTGCATCAGTCGAAAATCTGATATCAATTGGCCACCAGGATAATACAGTTTAATGATTTGTGTGTTTTTTTGTTTTTCGGTTGGGTTTTGCAGAATAATAGCTTTAGGCGAATAACTCTTTAACAATTCGTGACCTCGGGTCCGAGATACAACGCATTATTAGTAATATACAACCACTTCTCTGTGAAAAAGTCACGAAATATATTATGAAATATTGTAATGGCTTGTAATCAGAACTGAGTCTATTATTTGGTGGTCATTTTATTAAAAATACATACATATACATATATATTACATTTAAGTGTCCCTTGCAATCTAATAGAAAACCCGTTTTTTTCTTTGGAATCTACCACTTCGTTAACTCCTACTCATGCAGTGCATTATGTTGGACTACAGGATAGTTTATTGGAGGAAGAAAAGAGGAGGTGTGCAACATCGTTTTTAGTAACTATTGCATATACCTTCGTTACTTTGTTTTTTTTTCGAGTATAGTTTTTTATAATAATTCTCACATCCTTTTTTCTATGCTGAGTAAACATATACGATCAGATAATCACAAATACCGGAAGTCTATGATGGGAACCGAATCCATGGCATCGGCACTTGAAGTTTAGCACACTACGCAATAGACCATCAGGTCACCCAATATATATGTTTTCACTTAACAATGAAAAATACATTCTTACTGAGCTGTCATGTAACCACTGAACCGCTATTAGTTGTAATTTTATTTCACATTTTTTCCTAGAAACCAAGTAGTCAATAAGTTTTTCTTCAAAACTTATGAAAACATACGATATATGTACATACACAGATTGGTCACTTTAATCCAAATATACAGGAAATGTTCTTAATTAGCAATCAGATTCGATTATTACTTGGGTTGATTAGAAACAAGTATTAATTCAACAATTGTTAATTAAGTTTGTAAATTAATCTGATACCCCCTTACATATCTTATTAACAGTACAACAATAGCATGTACAATTGAATTTTGTGAACATATGTGACGTATGAGTGATATTTAATTCTGTACATGTATGTATACGCTGTGTTGTCTGTAGAAAAGTTAAGTTTGCTACACAAAAACGTTGTGCTAACATAATATATTTTTTCTTTCTTTGTTTGTTGTGAGGTAAACTTTTAATGAAATATTAATTAGCCTTCTACGAAACTATTAAGAAAATGTTTAATTGGTTGTATATGAAAACAAATTTAAGTACAAATGAAATTAAATCATAAAAATAAATTCATTTATTAAATTAAATTACTTCATTAAATTAAATTAAAATTAGAATCATAACACAGTCAAGTACAAATTAATTTACTATACGACACGTTTATACGCTTTAATTTTAAACTAAAAAATACATTCACTTAAGCTAACTACAATGAAACGTTTAATAATGGTATGCAGTAAAGCTTACTATGGTTTAGGCTTTATCTATGTATTCAGTATATCAAATGCAATAAAAAACTGATAGTCGCGAATCCTCTTACAGGAAGAGGTCCCACTTAGGCCAGCATTTAAGCTTATTCTGATACTACAACCAGTTCAATCTTCTGTTCAAATATTCCCTAGAGAAAATGTATACGAGTCCGAAATAAATCTCTCTACTGCAACAACACAAGGCCGTGTGTTCGACTCTCCCTAGAGCTTCTGGCTGCTGGCAATTGTCTGATTGTTTGCCTGACATTATATGTGATTACTTACTATAGAAAAAAGAAAGTGACAATTATTAATGAAAAGCAATTTTCCAGGAAAAATTATGGAAGGGACTGGGCATTAAAAAAATATTGCGCTTTCTTCTATAAACAATCTTTTGACACAATGATTTGTTGTAATCAGGGTTGGAGAAGGGTTCAATTCCTGAGTGTTAGTAAAAAAAAAAAAAAATTATTTGATCACACCACTTCAATTCAACCTCCATGTGAAATGTGTGTGCCATCAAATCGTGCAGAATATCCAATGCGCTCTTCACTTGAAACGACATATCGTTGGAGTCCAGATCATTCAATACATGTCAAAGGAAGTTGAGAATCAATCACCTATAGTGCTCGACGTTGACAGTGATAACGACGTTCTCAAAGAAGTATGTACCGGTGATGACGCAAGTTCAAATAGACAACAAAAATGACCTTGGATTAGTATAACAATTATTTCGAACATTTTTGTTTTGTTCATGTAGTCATTCATCTAGAAAAGGGTCATATCGCTTAAGATGTAATTTTATACATGAGCGGCTGGATCTACAGTTTAAAGTCAACTACGAATGATAGATTTTTGAGAAACTTTTTCATGGTAATTTATTTCCTATCAGAGTTTTTGCCGCCAAAAATCTGCTGAGTGGAGGTAGCCAAAGAAATATTTTTTCATACCTCGTATTGCTGACCAGCGTTTTGAACCGTGGCCTCACATCTAATAACCCAACACATTACCTACTAGACTACGATGACTTCACGGCTTTTAAGTTTTATAATTAGACTCTGGTCCAGAATCCACTACTTTCAAGTAACTTTAAGCAGAAGTCGTTTTTTGAGTTTGCCAGAATTTCTCGAAAGTATTTTTTACATTTCTGAACTCTGATATAAGATTGAGGGAATCTGCTGTCACTATCCTCCAGTTAATCTGTTCTCAGAAACCAAAGTACTTTTCTACATCTGCTGAAATATAAAATCTGACGCTGGATCGTAATAACATAAGCAGCCCGTTTAATTTTTTTTTAAAACGTTTAAAATATGAGTTCGTAGATATATAAATAAAAATAAACTTGCGTTTAGATTTAAATCAATTCTTTATTTTTCGCACAATTCCGTGTACATCCTTTGCAAATTGAATTAAACAACAACAATTTATTTTAATTGTTATTCTTTCTTTTACACTCGTTCGTTAGATCCTCAAACAGAGATCTTCAAATCACGATTCTCTTCAAACGCAACGCGTCTTCACATAAGACTGACTGAATTCTTTCTCAAACTCGTTGCTCGCTTTCTCTTGCCTTTTATATCGCTGGGTAAATAGTCTGATGAATACTCTCGACGGAGGATGATTGCATTCGCGAAATATCTGAAAATGTAAACAAGTTGTTTTCATTATTATTGTTTGTGTCTTTTTTACATTAGTCTTTGCAGTGTTGTTGTTGCTTGTTTGTTTACTTTGTTTATCCCTTTTTTTATACACTGATGTTATTGTTATATTCTTGTTTATTCTATGATCATGTAAACCAGTCTACTGTTTTTGTTGCTATATTTTTACTTATTCGTTGATCATGTAAACAAGTCCATTGTTTTTTTTTTTGGAGCTTTTGTTTATAATTTTTATAACACCATTTCCACTTTCTTAACAATATTTGTTTTTCGCAGATGCATACCTTCGGTACTATGGTAACTGAGGTATTTTCATGACTTTTATCAATTAACACATTTGTACACTCACAGAATTGAGATAAGTTCTGCAGTAGCAGTCAAATTTGAGATCCTAATAATATAGGGTGGGTCATTTAAGAGTATAAATTACAAATCCAATCAAATAAAAACGGTTTGAAATTTTGCCCAAATTTATTTTTTTGTTGTAAAGTACAATAGTTTCGGTTAGAAATGAAATATCATTTCATTCATATGGCTGCCGCGACTGATCTCATAGTAACCCTTTCGATCGGACCAATTTGCGTGCAATTTTTCGAGTGATGATGAGAGTGTATACTGTAACTTGTGATAGAATAGAATGCCATTAGTATTGCCAGATTCGAAATAACTGATGAATCAAATTTAAACCGATATATGGCCCACCCCATAGTAGGCTAGTGGTCCGAAGACAAATTCAAAGAAGCGTTAATTTTGATTGAATCTAAAATGAACAAGGAATTTAACAGATTATAATTGATTTGATAGCTCTCTTCCTTCCTCTCCGATTCGTTTAGTACATTCCAATGTAATTCAATTTTAAATGGAGAAATTCTAGCCTTTTTTTGCTAAATTATATGAAACGTGAAAAAATACATTTTCTTCTCTAAAAATTTCATAATTTATGGTTTAGAAAAATAAATTTTAATGCGAATATAAAAATTAAAAATTCTCTAAATTCTCCAAATAACAATAAACAGAAACAATTTATTGCATATCAAAAATGCAATTTCTGCTTTTGCTTAAAAAAATATTTCTTTTTTCTTTCTTTAAAGTCAACCTTTTGGAAAAATATTGTAAGCTTTTACGATGCCATTCAAATTCAAATTTCAGATTTTTAATCTTGTTTTTATTCTTCAGTTAAAAATAAATGGTGCATAAACACTTTTGTTATGCATTTTATTTCTTCAGTTTATTTATAACGTTTTGCGAACACATTTTTGCGAAGTTTGCATTATTTTTTCTACTCCGCTCCACAGCGAATTAATTTTTTTGTTGTTCAAATATTGCTTTTGATAGGGTGTGCCATGTGAATTTTCATTCTGTGTATTAAGGCAGTTTTTTATTCTTGGAGACTTATTTAATACTGAATAAATTTCGAGTATAATTGTGATCAATTTGTGGATGACAAGAGAATAATGTCTTCAGGCCTATTTTAGTTGTTTTTCACTTAGTTCACGTTACAAATTGACGATTTGTTGTCGGTAGCATCACTGAGAATATATTATTCGAATAACCAAATACTCGTGTACGATATGTAAAACACATTCCTTTTATGGCTTGGTCCCTCCGTTGTCTCGAACAACTGCACATTGTTGTCATCCGAATTTGAGGACTTAGCTAATGTTTTCATTGGTAAAAGGCTCTTTGAGCTGTCCACAGTGTGCAGCTTTCTCTCTTTTCTACTTCTACTGGTAGGTTTAGGTTTGAGGACGTGTACTTGTCATTGGGACAAGTACAACACCCAGAGGTCAAAATGACCCTTTGTAATACGCCCTAGAGGAGAGAGAGAGGATACTAAAGGTGATAGGGAATTTGGAAAAGGAGAGGTAGGAGAGGGAGGACAAGCAGACGGAGGAAAAACCCATGGACACTTCTCCTGGCGATAAATCCACAGAGGGTAGATAACAAAAAATCTAAAAACAAAATCAATACTCTTTGCTAACATATAGCTATTGATGTACGCTCGAGCAATAGCAATCCCTCAACTTAAATCCACTCGATTTACGTCGTTTCTATTTACGTAGTCAAATTTTTTATACTTTCTCCCTTAGATGCGATTACCTTTTATGTAAGTCGTCTTAGATATTTGTCGATGGCTTGACATTTCCTTTAGAAAAAGTGTGTGGTTGACTTGGATGAGTTGGATTCACGATTTATTATTATTGTTTTATCGTTTTAGCGCCAGTAGAGGATTGAATAAAAAAGAAAACCTCCACATCATAACATAATAGATGTAGTGGAATCTGCAAGTACAGACAGTGAAGCCACCAAGTTCCCCAAAATATTAAAACATATCGGGTTATCCATTTCGTGGTTTCATGATATTTCTTTTTTATTGTAAAGTTTGAACGTTGACATTATGTGTGAAACACTACATCATTTAGATGACCTCCACGCGAAGTGTTGCAAGCATTGATTCTTTTGAGGTAATTTTCGACCACTTTTTGACAGATATTGGCCGATATCTCAGCCATAATTTGACGAATGTTGGTTTTTAAGTGCTCAAGAGTTGAAGGTTTATCTGCATAAACACGGTCTTTCGCGTAGCCCCACAAAAAAAATCTTATGGTGTCAAATCGCATGATCTTGGTGGCCAGTTGATATCGCCAGGACGAGAAATTACGCGGCCAGGAAATGTCTCTAGCAATAAAGCCATATTCGCTCGAGTTGTGTGGCATGTGGCACCATCTTGTTGAAACCACATATTCTTCAAGTCGTATTCTTCAATAGCAGGCAAAATTAAGTCGGTTATCATATGACCATAACGCTCCGAATTGACGGTGACAATCATTCCATCGTCGTTTTCAAAGAAGTAAAGTCCAATCACACCTTCGGACCAAAGAGCGCACCAAACAGTGACTTTTTCAGGATGTAATAGCCTCTCTTCAATTACTTGAGGATTCTCAGAACCCCAAATACGACAATTTTGTTTATTAACATACCCACCGGGTGTGAAATGTGCTTCATCGCTGAAGGAAATTTTGTTCGAAAAATTGCCGACCACCGCCTGTTGTTCAAGCACCCATTCCACGTATCTACGACGTTATGAATAGTCAGCTGGCTTCAGTTGTTGCGTGAGCTGGACCTAAATGCAAAATGCGCTATAATGTGCCGTAAGACAGTCCTAATTCCTGAGAACGACGAGGAATCGACACATTCGGATCTTCGGCAACACTTTCACTTACAAAAGCGATATTTTCAGCGGAACGAGCGAAACGATGATGGGCATGCCTTTCAATATTTGTAATCACTCCAGTCTCTTAAAATTTCTTCACAATTTTGCCAATTGCGTGCGTAGTTGGACGATTATGTAAACCGTAATCTCCTCTTAAAGTACGATAAGTGGCTGTGGCAGAATCACTATTTTTGTTGTAGGTTTTGATCATTTTTATGCGTTGTGTGATAGTTAAGCGATCCATTTTCGTCAATGTCAGACTTTCAACTGAAAAGAAAAAAATTGGTTTCACAACTTAGTTTGACAGATGTCGAATTCCAGTCCCATACTTTTGAAACCACGAAATGGATAGCCCTTTATAATTGGTGACGGTGCATTTATCAATCAGAAAGATTTTTATGTCGACTAGACTGAGTTATGTCGTAAACGACTGACCAAACGGAAATTTATAACAAGAAAAGGGGCGACCGAAGATTTCAAAATATAGACTTACAATAAGTTTTGTGAAAATGTTTGCTGGAGATTCTAAGTTTAAGCCTTTGTAGTAGCCCATGAAAAACGCTTCGATAGACAAACTGCCTAACCTTTAGATGTTTAACCAATAGTTTGAATTACTTCCACTATCTGCGTCGACAATGAGAAATGCTTGAAAAATTTGGTCCACATAGTAGATTTTTATGGTACAGAAAATGCTCCATTACAGATTATTTTTACTTGGATGATGAAGCACTTACAAACCAACAGCACTTGCTTGTAAAGACAAAGAAGCAAAATTAACATAGGAAACCTATTAAAACGCTAAAAATTAATTCCACTGCCATATAAAACACATCTATTCCGTTTTGAACCCTTTAAACTGTCTTTATGGTCTCTCAATTGTTTAATCGTTACCAACATTCGGTTATTTCGGTTTCTTTTATTGTGTTTCTCTTATTCACTCCATTGGACAAGTGTACCAAATTTTTTATTTATGGATTGTTTCTTTTCAAATCCATGCACGTTTAGTTGGTTTATTATTTTGGTACTTTAAAAAAAGCACACTCACACAAAATAGTACCTTTACGACCAATACAAAACATTTTTTAAAAAGTACTGAAATTATTTCTTTGAGTGTGTTGTAAGTGTGGCATTTTTAATGTAACTTTTGGCGTCACAATATCAACGAATACGTTTTTCTTTATCGTTTTAATGCACTCTTACAAGAGCACAAAGTTAAACCATTATTTGCATACAAATATCCCTGGGTTAATGGAGTCACAAATAAGCAAAAATGTACATACAATTGTTTAGGGCTGGTTTGGGGGGCTCAGTTTTTATAGAAAATAAATTTGAAATGAATGTTCAAATTGATACAAAGCAAAGAAAAAACTTCTAGTTTTTTAGGAAACTATTGTGCATTGTGTTGGAATACAAGACAGAAAGTTTTATAGGAGGAAGGAAATTAGGGGGTGGAGTGTAAAATTTTTTTAAATGACCAGTACCATCGTAATGCCTTTAGTAATAATTCTCAAATTTTTTTGTATTGTAAGTAAACGTATATAACAATCAGACAATCACAAACACTCAGAGTCTCTGGTGAAAATCGAACTCATGGCCTCGACACACTACCAACTACAGGCCATCGGGGCACCCATATAAAAATGTAATTGTATAACGTATAATTCAGATGGATAATGACATAAAGTAATGATAATATAAGATAAGAATTTTGATTGGTAGTTTTAAAAGTTTAAATTTAAAAATGCAATAAAACAAAAACGATTTGAAATTTTGCCAAATAATTTTTTTTGTTGTGAAGTGCAATTATTCCGGTTAGAAATGGAATTTAATTTCATTCACATAGTTGCCGACGCAATTGCGTGCAATTTTACGAGAGCAGTGGATCGTACTTCGGCAATGGCGTCATGAATGTTGGCCTTCAAATGCTCAGTTGTGACTGGTTTGTCGGCATAATACTATTCTCATAACTGTGCCCCACAGAAAATAGTCCAACAGTGTAAAATCGCAGCTTCTTGGCAGCCAACTGACATCGCCATTTCGGTTAATTGAACGTTTATTAAATGTTTGACGCAATAAATCGATTTTGGCATAAGATGTGTGGGAAGTTGGACCATCCTATTGAAACCAAACATCTTTCATGTCAAACCATGGAACATGGGCACAAAAAAATCGGTTATCACGGTGGCATAGGTGTCTCCATTGACCGTAATGGCTGCACCTTCATCATTTTCAAAGAAATATGGGCCAATGGTGTCTCCACTCCACAAGCCACACCAAGCAGACATTCACAATGGGTGCATTAGCTTCTGTAAGACAACGTGTGGGTTTTCTGAGCCCCAAATACGGCCATTTTGCTTATTAACATACCTACCAAGATAAAAGTGCGCCCCATTCGCAAATTTCTGATTTCTTTGGTCAAATTGGCATCGTCGTGCAGTTTCTAGTTGAACTATTTAGAAAAGTGAAAACGAAGCGCAATCTCATACCGAAATCTTCTTCCAAAATTCGACGTAAACTGATGCGTGGAATGTTCAATTCTTGAGAACGATACCGAGTTGGTGAGAACAATAACGAGTGACTCACACTGTCAGCCACAGCTTCGACGTTTTCAGGTGAAAACAGTTTCACGAACTTTAGCAATAAACTTGTGAATACCGGGTACTGTAGATTCTTCTCTGCGACCAAATTTTGTATAACATTTATGTGCAATTTCGGACCAATTGTCTTTGCTTCGGAAATAGTTTTTCTATAAAGATTGATCAAGCGTAATTCGATCCATGTTTCACGCTGAGCAGGGTAAAGCGGTAGGCATGCTCGAGCATAATGAGTATTCTGAAGTCCACGCCACAAGTTATCTTGTCTTTAGAACCATTGGTCATCTTCATCCGAAACGTGGCTGCTAGAACAGCACTCTGGCTGAGGTTTTCAGATATGTTTTTGCCATGCACGATAGGCCACGCTTCAATACTGCATGAAGTAGAACCGAATCACCCCGGGTTTAGATGTGACTACATGGTACCAGAGACTGATTTCAGCCGAACATATAAAACACACACCTCCACACGGGAAGAGTGGGTTGCTGAAGCTTTCATCAGCGACGCTGATATAGCGATCTTCAACGATGGCTCAAAAATGGAATGTGGAACATGATTTTGTGTCTATTCCGATAAAATGGCAGGGAATGTATCATATACATTACCTAACTAGACTCGCGTATAAAAGGCGGAGATTTTTGCTATTGAACAAACCCCACCCATGGTTGAAACGTAACTCCTTCGAACTTGATTATATGTGTTGGCAGGCAAACAGCAATCAATGCGCTGGGATCCCATTTCGTCAAATTAGGGCCCGTCATCAGTTGCACGACTCTCTACAGCGTATACGTCGATACAACACCTGCCTCTACTGTGTTCTAGACCACTGTGGCATAGAGGGAAAGGGAATGGAGCACTAACTGGCACGGAAGGATCGGAGATGTTTAAGGAGGAGACGACATAGGGTATACATTTATGCGGCCCAAGAATGAAAAAATAGCATGGAATTCAACAAACCTAACCTAACCTGACACACAGATAAACATTTGAAGCGTATGACAACAGGCAATGAAAAAATGCTCACGTATAATAACAATATGTGAACAAGTGATGAACGAACATGATTACGAGAGAATTGACACTATGAAAGGTCAGGCAGTATGATTTTTAGAAGGACCTTGTTCGTTATGATCAAATAACTGAACAGTTTTTGATAATTTATTGGGAGCGTATTTTATCAATGTAAGAACTCATATCCAATCATTTTGGTCTGAAGAGCCAAAAGAATCTAAAAAACTCCTTAAAAGTTTATCTTCAGTACTTCATCAGTAATTTTTGTTAAGAGATTACTGACAGGTTAAGAATTGATTTTTGCAAACTTACGATCGAAGTAAATTCATTTATTTTTGTTATAACAGGTCAATTTAGTGTCATCATTGTGAATTAAAGTACATTGTACTTAGGTTTATGCTTCAGCGATTACAATTCATGTATTAATGTGAAATATTAATCCGAACAGAGAAAAAAAATATATGAATGCGGTCCGGATTGGGCAATTATAATATCTTTAAGCACTTAAGTATAAAACTAATAGCAATTAGAGAGATAGGTACATGCTGATGTAATATATGTCAGAAAAGTATAACATAATGCATGTCATTATTCTGTGGTGCGCCAAAAACACAACATGACTCAATTGGAAAAAATAATATTTTTAAAAATTGCATTCATCTTAATACTCTACTATCAAGTGTTGAGAACTGTAGAGACAAGAATGTGTAAATTTACGAAATTTGACTGTGAAACATACGATGAACCATTTGCGGATTTCAAGAAATGTAACATGAAAGTGATGGGTCGAGGTAAAATCGCCCTCAATATGCATGTGCGTTTACATCGATTACCAGTAAATAATGTATCGGTAATTGAAATTTACTTTAAATATTTAATTTAATTTGCAATTAAATTTTACAAACAAACAAAATTAAATTAAATTAAATTTAAACAGGTAAATGCCGCCTTCTATCTTAAGAGCTCGAATCAACGTTATCAACCGTTTATGTACAATATAACCTGTGACTTTTGCAGATTCTTAAAGCGCCCAAATAAGTTTCCCTTTTTAAAAATTGTTTATTTGATCATTAAGCCCAACTCAAATATTAATCACACCTGTCCATTCAATGTAAGTGAAATATTTTAATATGTTATTAATATCAATACGAGGTATGTTAAAGAATTACAAAAAAAAAAGAATTTATTAAATGAAACATTCAAAACATTTGCCATGAACGGTGAATGTGGCCTAAGCAATGAAAAAATAATAATACGAGCTAAAAAGTAATAGGTGTACCGGTATGAAATGAGCGTGTTTTATTTTAATTTGTGAAAATAGAAATCTAAACTTTAATGGGAAAGTAAAGAATAAAAATAAAGGTCATTTGCTGTCTACACATTTTTTCCATCTTTCAGGCAATTTGTGGATTTCATGCCAATAAAACTGTTTGTCTTTTGAAGCAAACAAATTAGTCAACCAATTTCCGAATTCCTCATAGAAATTGAAGTGCTGCTTAGCACCTAATAGGCAGGCAGCGGCTGCCAGCTTAATGTTCTGATTATATGCTGATCGGGTTTGTTGTAAAAACTAGGGCATTGACATGGACCATGACTTGCGGTCATTTTTTACTTGATCGCTTGTTATCGCTAGCGATCTGAATTAATACTTTCAATAGGTTTTAGGAGCTTGTGGTACACTTTCCAGTCCCATCAGACACACAGCATTGTCTCCCTGCCGAATCGATCTGGTTGTGCAGTCCAAGTTAATGGTTGTTTCGCATTAACCCATAAATTCTTCCGTATATAACTTCGAAAATAAATTAATTTTTCATTGCCAGCAACAATTCGCTGCAATACTGATTTTCTATCGTGCCTTTGAAGCAAAATTTCACAAGAGGGTTTTCGGTTTTCTATCTGTCTGGCATTCAATTCATGTGGCACCTATTTTCTAGATTTCTGGATCTTTCCCATAGCTTTTAAACAGTCTGAAATTTTTTGTTGTGTATCATTTAACATTTTTGTCATTTGTTGGTCCTGTTCGGCGTGTTTACACTTTTTCGGTGGTATTTCACGTCCTTAACCTTTCACATCAAAATGTAATGCTTCTGATAGAGCATGACACAACATGACTCGTCAAGCATTCGGTGCTACTTTCCAGCACCTTCTTTCCAAAGGAAACAAAAAATTAATGTTTTCCGTAAATTACTTTTTTTCTACTAAAAAATTCCGCCATTTTTAGCACGATACAAAAATGTTATGTATTTGTATCTTTTGACGCTCACTTCATACCGGTACACCTAACATATAGTTTTAGAAAATACTTTTATAATTCGAATTTTCTTTTGTAATAATAATTTATAATTTATTTTTGTCTTCTTTTTTCTTCTTTTTTTTAAGCATGACATCATTGTTGAAAATTTTATCTTGAATCCAAATTCTTTTAATTTGATTCCATTACCGACTGGCGATTATTTGGTTGTACTCCGTGTGGGCGCTTACAACGTTTATAGGGCCGAAGTTCGTGCATTTTTCTTAATAAAAGAATGAGAAAACAATTTTATTAATTAATAGAGAGAATTGATTGAAGTAAATTTTTATTAAAAACATTTTATTGGAGGTCAGCGTACTGAGGTTTATGCTTCTACGATAACAATTGATTTATTAACGTGAATTATTAATCCTATTGAAGCCAAACCAAAACCTTGAAAAATTCTTTATTAGTATATAATTAGAAGTATAAAAATACAGAAAAAAAACTTTAGGACATAATTCGCACAGTAGCCAAGTGTGAGTAAAATTTTGAAAATATTATTCATCAATACAAAGTGCTTTTGGCAACTGAAACGGCTTCTACTGTGACAGGTTTTACAACATATATCATGTAGAAGCTTTTCGGAAATGTGATTGTTTTGCTGTCTAGCAGTAAACCTACAATATTTAATGACAAAGTACGAACTGCAGCGGTTCCTTCTTTCTTGCTGTAGCTCGTGCAGAATATGGAACCCAAACAAGTTCGAGGCAATTAAAATTTTTGTCGGGAAATTACAATAAAAGGAGATTTAAACCATGCATTAGATTATCTAATGATAACCTAAAGATGAGCAAAGTATTCGGTTATTTGATAATAAATAAATAACTGTTCCCAAATTGGCACAGCGACAGTAAATAGATTACTCATTAAGCAACTAAAACATATATATAAGTTGGTTTTGAATCATTTGTTTAATACATACATATGTATGTATGTATGTACAAATTCATAATACTAATCCGAAAAAGTCACTGTTTTGGTGTGGATTGTGGCAGGCGGTGCCATCGGTCCATATTTCTCTGGGAACGATGTTGGCCATGCTATTCATGACTACCTCATATAACACCATACGGGCAGCTTTAGATATGGTCAAGAGAGTGCCAAGTTTAAAGCACAAGGTTCATGCACAGCATTATGCTGCTGCTCTATAACGCATCTAATCTCTATAAGGCTACTCACAAACTTCAGAGAATTTGGTGTCTAGAAAGTGCACACATTCGAAGAGTGCTAAAAAATTGGTCTCAGCGTAGCAGATGAGTATTCAAAAAGATGAGTAGATTCGAATCATACTCATAATTTCTGATATATGTACGTATTCATACTTATTTTAATATCATACTCATACTACTCACATTCAAAGTTTCAAGTAGTCATCGTACTCATACCTAAGAATACGCACGATGTTCTTGATTTCGACTTTCCTTTACTCAACATTTACAAGAATCACAAAATAAGTGTGATCCGCTTACGAACACTACAATACTCACTAGAAGGTTGTGTGTTTGCTTTGCTCGCACTTATGTTGTGTGCCTTAATTTTATACTTGAGTGGCGGGACCTACAGTTTAACGTCGACTCCGAACGACAGATTTTGAGAAACTTTTTCATGGCAGGTTTATTTACTCTCAGAGTTTTTGCCAGAAATCTGCTGAGAGGAAGTCGCCGAAGAAATATTTTTTCATATTTCGTTTTGATGGCCCCAGACCAGACACCAAGAACAAAATGAAATATGAAAAAATATTTCTTCGGCGACATGTTGGCTTATTGGACGTGAGACCACGGTTCAAACTCCAAGTCAGATATCTCAAACTAAACGAAATATGAAAAAAATATTTCTCCAGCGACTTACTCCAGCAGATTTTTGGCAAACACTCTGGAGAGTAAATTTGGCTATGTTTGCAAACAGGTATCAGACAAAAAATTGAAATTTTATGTTTTGGAAACTTCAATTCAAGATTATGTGATTTGAGGCCTTTTTAATTTTTTGAGAGGCTACCATACATCAAAGACGTATCAATCCTCTAATGTTGAAACCATCGCAAAGCAACATTCGTAAAGTTATCCTCAGTTTAACTGACAATATAAAGGGCTATCCATTTCGTGGTTTCAAAAGTATAGGACTGGAATTCGACATCTGTCAAACTAAGTTGTGAAACCAATTTTTTTCTTTTCAGTTGAAAGTCTGACATTGACGAAAATGGATCGCTTAACTATCACACAACGCATAAAAATTATCAAAAAAAATGGTGAAATAAAAATCACAAAAATGGTGATTCTGCCACACCCACATATCGTGCTTTAAGAGGAGATTATGGTTTACATAATCGTTCAACTACGCAAGCAATTGGCAAAATTGTGAAGAAATTTGAAGAGACTGGAGTGGAGAGAGGCCGAAGGTGTGATTGGACCTTACTACTTCGAAAACGACGATGGAACGACTGTCACCCTCAAATCGGAGCGTTGATATGATAACCGACTTTTTTTTGTCTGCTATTGAAGAATACGACTTGGAGAATACATATGTGGTTTCAAAAAGACGGTGCCACATGCCACACAACTCGAGCGAATATGGCTTTATTGCAAGAGACATTTCCTGGCCGCGTAATTTCTCGTCGTAGCGATATCAACTGGCCACCAAGATCATGCGATTTGACACCATTAGACTTTTTTGTGGGGCTACGCGAAAGACCGTGTTTATGCAGATAAACCTTCAACTCTTGAGCACTTAAAAACCAATATTCGTCAAATTATGGCTGAGATATCGGCCAATATGTGTCAAAAAGTGGTCGAAAATTACCTCAAAAGAATCAATGCTTGCAACACTTCGCGTGAAGGTCATTTAAATGATGTAGTGTTTCACACATAATGTCAACGTTCAAACTTTACAATAAAAAATATATCATGAAAAAAATATTTTTTATATGTGTTTTATTTACGTTTACTTTCGAAACCATGAAATGGATACGCGATACTTATGCGTGTCCTACGTAATGACACAGTACAAGCATGCTAAGGGATGAGCGTACTATTTTGAAATTGAAAATTAAACTCAATTTTAAAATTTTATTATATAATTCATGCAATATAAATCGTAAATTATTCTTTTAATTGAATGTAACCACGAACTTCTGCTCTGTAGACATTATAAGCGGCTATTCGCATTGTTATCATATACTCGCCAGTTGGGAATGGTAACTTTTTGAACATACTTGGCTCCAAAATGAAATTATCAACAATAATGTCATGCTGAAAAGAAGAAGAAGAACAGGAATAAAATATGGACGTAATATTAATAAATAAATAAAAGTTAAGTTCAGACATGGAACTTTTCCACATATTTATTCTATTCTTTGGCGGCATTTTGGTAAAGCCTATCAAGGCAGACTCAATAATAGTTGAACTATGAATCAATAAAGGTAGTGATTATGTTGTTGTTATCATAACTACATGTTGTAACGATTGGCCTTGGGTTTTTCATCATACCACTTATGTATGTCCTTTGTTTTTTACGTCAATGATATTAACAGAATACATTTGTATTTTATATCGACGCCTTCGTTCTATAACATTCTAAGTCGAAAAAGTGTGTTTTGAGTTATGAGCTCTCAAAGTTTTCACGCGACATACGACTATATGTGTATTCTAAGTAGATTTTTCCCTATAACTTCGGAACGGATCGGCGCATCTTAACCAAATTTTGACAGTATTTAAGTTAGAGAACGTAGAATTTAAAATGCAAGAACATTAAAAACGTTCTAAGTGTTATAGAATGGAGGCGTCGATATATACGAGTATACACTTACATTATATGGGCAGCTGTGATTGACATTCGAATAAGGCACTAACATTGACATAAAAATTTTCCAAAACGGTAACGAATTTTGATTTCTCATGAACTTACAAAAGTCAACCGTTGTATTGTATAAGAACGGTTGATAACGTTGAGATGAGCTTCTAATAAAATACCCAGCATTTATCTATTTAAAGCAATAATTTGTGTCACATAATTTCAAATATTTTTCAAATATTTTTTAATTACCATACCGTCAAATTATCGAGCGGTAGCTGATATAAATTCCAATGGACATAAGCGCTTATTTTATCACGCCCCATTGCTTTCAGTTCACATTTTTTAAATTCTGTAAACGATTTATCGTATGTTTTGCAAATTAAATTTGTGAATCTAATTGTCATTGTTTCACCAAAAAACTGATTACAGAACAATGGAACAGTGAAAATAATTATTTTCAATTTTATCAAGTTTAACTGTGCCATGTTGAGTTTGTAAGCAAATAATAAGCAATTTGGTAAATGGAAAATATCAATGATGGTTTTCAATCATTTTTCGTTAATTGCGTTAAGTTAAATAACTCTAATTATTTACGTAATCTAATAATAATTACCCGAAATTAAAAAAACAAAATCATTAACAAAATTGAATTTCAAACTATAAAACAATTAATATATACGAGGTGTGCGCAAAAAAAAAGTTGGCGTTGAGAAGTTCGTAGGCATATCTAATAGTCATTGTTAATCATGTTTTCTTTTTGAAAATAATCGACGTGCCTCCTTGAGTACTAATATCGTAATCTAGTAGCCAACTGTTGCGTTCTTTCATAGGTTCACCACGTTCAGTCCACTCAGATGATATTCGTCTTAATTCTGGCATTTCGTAAATTATGTCACATACCGGTGATTACGGCGCAACTGTCTCAAACTTATCTACTTACTGAATTGGTCATTTAAAAGATTAAATTTAAAAATGCAATAAAACAAAAACGGTTCCCCAATACCTCCTTCGGTCGGACCAATCTTTGTGCGCATTTTTAAGTGTATGGGGTCGGATCTCAGCAATGGCATAACGAATGTTAGTCTCCAAATGCTAAATTGCCTCTGGTTTATTGGCGTAACCCATTTCTTTAACGGCGTCCCACAGTAAAGAGTCCAACCGTATCATATCACAGGTTCTTAGCGGCCAATTGACATCTCAATTTCGCCTAACTGAACAGCCATCAAACGGTTGACGCAATAAATCAATTGTGGCATGAGATGTGAGGCAAGCTGCACCATGCTGTTGAAATCAAATATCGTCCACATCAATACCATGAAGAAAAAAAAAAATAGTCATCATGGTGCGATAGCGGTCTTCAATGACCGTAATAGTTGCGCCATCCTCATTTTGAAATAAATATGAGCCAATGATACCTCCGCTCCACAAGACGCACCAAACAGTCACTCGTAATGGATGCATTGGCTTCTATCAGACCACGTTTACATTTTTGAGCCCCAAAAATTGTAATTTTGCTTACTAACGTACCCACCAAGATGAAAATGAGCTCCATCCGAAAAGATGACTTTTTTTGTCAAAATCGACATCATCGTACAGTTTCTCGTTGAACCAATAAATCCCAACGCTGCTCAAGTGCAAACAGAATGACAGAAGTATTGATAGATTCGAAATAGACAGATAAATGGCCCAACCTATTATTAATCAGGGCTACAACCTAGGTTCTCATGTGAAACAAGATGTGTGTGCTAATTTCATCCATAAGTGGTGGGACCTACTGTTTATTGTAGACTCCGAATGACAGATTTGTGAAAGTTTTCATGGCAATTTTATTTACTGAATGAAGTAAAAATCGAATTCAGTGATTTTCACAATCACTTCTGGGTTCTACAAGCTCCATATGCGACAATTTTCATTGTTGAAAGAGAAACATTTATTTAAAAAATCGGCATTGCAGGCCAGTACAGTTCTCGTACTCAATCAGCATATCCACGGCATTGTAAGTTGCATGACAAATTAGTTGTCATTTATTCATTTATTTGTATTGCCTCATCACCATGGACGACCCGAGACAACGAAATGTGTTCACTGAATGGGCTCTGCAGTGATTGGTAACTGGGTGGATGGGTATGTGAACAAACAAAATTGTCGAATTTCGGACGACAACAATCCGTATAAGATCCAAGAGCGCACAATGCATCTCGAAAAAGTCACTGTTTGGTGTAGATTTTGGGTTGGCGACGTCATCGGACTCTATTCCATTAATAACGACATTGACTGGGCCATCACTATTAACGGCGAGCACTATAGATTTACGATTATCAACTGTATGTGGCCTGTATTGGATGATTTTGACACTATCGACAAATGCCCACTGCATCCTGAAAAAGTCTGTGTTTGGTTCGAATTTTGAGTTGGTGGCGTATTAAATCATTTGATAACGACTGTCACTGTCAACGCCGAGTGCTATAGATCAATGATTACCAATTTATTTCGGTGTAAATTGCATGATCGGGATACTATCGACATGTGGTTTCAGCAGGATGGCACTACGAGTTGTACTCGCTTCATTCAGAGAATACGAGTCGTATATTTGTACGATGTTGTTCTCCGAAAATAATGGCGTCAATAGGTCTTTTAAACGAATAACAAATTTCGATAAAATCTCACACACACACTTTTTTTTCATTTGAAAAGAGAGTAAACACATGTTTCGAGGCACTACTAGCCATTACATTTTGTATGCTTACATCATACGTTTTGGTCTGGTCACATAACCTTTGGCTTCTTCAGGAGAAGAGAGAAAAAATGTGTTCTCCGATTGGGTGATCAAACGACATTTATTAAGAACTGCCGATTTAAGCAACTTAGTCGGTTAAATATTCTATTGCACTGAACAATATGAAATTTTTGTGAACACCATACGCGTAAATCAATTAACATTTAATAAAATTTCCATAGACATTAAATCTATTTCCATGTTAGCAATTATAAAATTAATTCTGCTTCCATACTTAATTAACGAATATATATTATGTCAATAGTAGTGGCAGTAAAAATATTTATCCATCATGAGTTCAAAAAAACGATACTCCACTTGGTGGGGGATTTAAATATTTCTTGAGAATATATCTTTAATAAGCACTCAAACATTTTTTTTTATCATTATAACATGATTAAAGAACTGCAATTAATAAAAGCCAATGACTGCTATTATTAACTCAGTAAATTTCATATATTTTGTCGATTATCGGCGACATAAATAGGTGCCATAATGCTGTGATCATTTTGCTCTACGCATAATAATGTCTCTTTTCTAAACTCTGTTTGCTGCACGGTGTCAACATGGAAAATTCAATGTGTATCAGTTGATATGTATCCTGGTGTTTCTTTCTACGATACTTACGCAACGCAGCATACACAGCAATATTGCAACAGCAATTTCCACGTTGTGGGGTTGCACTTATAATAATCATTTCCACATACATCCACGCATTCTACTTTTGAGAGATTACTGTATAGCATCACATGTTCCAAGACTATGTTCTGGTGATTCACTTCCATTATCATTATTATACACATTGGGTCCTACACTGTAACATACTAAACAACTGTTCTCTGTAGTACACACATACATATATAATTGGCCATTACAACCCTTCAGTCAGGATTAAGGCCTAGCTTCTCACATCACTCATGTTGTATGCATCAATTTTATACTTTAGTGGCGGGACCTACAGTTTAACGTCGACTCCAAACGACAGATTTTTTTTTGAGAAACTTTTTTGTTAACTCTCAGAGTTTTTGCCAGAAATCTGCTGAGAGGAAGTCGTCGAAGAAATATTTTTTTTCATATTTCGTTTTGATGTCTAGCCTGGGACTCGAACCCGGGCTTTACGTCTAATAAGCGAACACGCTACCTACTAGACTACGGCGACTTAGTCTGTAGTACTCTATCAAAAAGTCGGTGAGTAATCTTCATTTAACAGTTCGGGAATGAGGAGACTTGTTCCCGAAAATCGCATATACATATTTAGGTAACTGACATCTAGTTGGTGGTTGATTTGTCAGTGGATCGCACAACGCTTAATAGACAGAAAGAATTTTTTAGATTATTATCTAATATCCCTCTTTCCTTCTTTCCATATCCTATTTTCCTATTTCTAACATAATGCACTGCATGAGTAGGATAATCAAACCGCGAGTGTTGTCCTGAGAAAAAAATTCTGCCTATACGTCCAAACTGTTCATATTATCTATCGACAGGGAATACAGTTCACTGTAACAAATGGGAGGCACGGTGACGACGGACGAATGTTGCAGTAAGACAATAATCATTCAAACACACAAAATCTGTAACGCTTAGTGCCATAGAGTTTATGTTATCGAAAACGTATTTGGTGGTTTTGCGAGGAATTCACTGACAGATACCGACCTTGTTCCTGCTTTACAACTTGTTTGAAAAAGGTACTCTTCATGAATCCACGGGACGTAAATAACATGCCATGATATTGAAGAAACGGAATCGGTACAACACTTTTTATATGAGTACCGGCCACTTTAAAACAGATGTCAGCGGTTTTTGGGTGACAGAACGTTTGAAGATCTGGGCATAGTGGCGACCTTGACACTATTGTAACTGACCGGTTTCATCCGAAGCTCGGGATGGTTCAAAGCCACCACTAACGAATCATGGCAGGGGGTCTCACACAATGGGCTGTGAAGCTAAAAAAGAGTAAATTGAAGATACTTTTTGAAAGATAATTTATGCTTCAAATAAAAAGTAAGAAAGCTAATGTTAAACAATGTTTATAAACTGCTCACTAAAAATTCTTGGTTTATTTCTTGCTGAGCTTAAGGTAAAGTTAGTCAATACATTCTATAACATTTCGAAACAACTCTGAGACTTATCGGGCTATCGCTATAAATCCATTTTAATGCTTTTAACACTATATTCATGGGACTGAATTTCATAAGAATGTTGAACAACATCGAGACACTTATTATGTACGAATGGTTAATAGAAAAAAGGAAGAAGCCACTGTTCGATGTGGATTTTGGCATGGTGGCATCATTGGTTTACATTACTTATAGGATTAGTCTGTCCAGATATAATAATTATAATAGAATTTTAGATTTTTGTGCCTATCAATGTTCCAGAATAATTCAAAATTAGTTTTAAAGGTTTTCAATTCCTTTATGACAGCTGCAGTTTAACGTTCGGATATGCACGAGCGCGTTTACCGCTCTTAACGATTTAAGCATTATCTTTTAATCAATTAAAACGAATTTAATGTGTTTAATAGGTTTGTTTTTATTATTTAAATGAGTATTTAATAAACCAGAAAATCTCATGCAGTTGCACTCGTTTCCGTAAGGCACACACGAATTCAACATGACATCGTGTGTAACAATAATATTAAAAATAATATTTTTCATCGCTATTTTCCAATGCCAACAGATAGAAGTTGACACAGTGCTATTCAAGTTCACGAAATTGGAATGTGAAACCTATGATGAGTCTTTTGCGTCTTTCAAAAAATGTATTTTGAAAGTAATTGAACGAAACAAAATTGGCCTTCAGGTACATGCACATGTCAACTATGAGGCGCCAATCAGTAATTTTACGGTGTGTAATAAAGTGTCTTAAAATTTAAGAGAAAGTAAGGATTCAAATAATTTTTTTTTAAAAGGTCAATGCGGGCTTTTATGTGAAAGGCTCGAATCAGCGTTTTCAACGTCATTTGTATAATTCAACTTTCGATCTTTGTGAATTCCTTCGGAATAAACATGGGATAACATTTTGGAAAGTTTTTTATTCAATTGTCAAACCGTATACAAATGTTAATCATACCTGTCCATATGATGTAAGTACAATTTGAATATTTTATTGATAATCGCCTAAAAACTGCATCAGTTGAGTATAATGAATCGCATGGTTGGCATGGTTGGTAGTGTGCTAAACATCAAATGGCAAAGCCGTGGGTTTGGTTCTCATCAGAGACTCTGACTGTTTGTGATTGTCTGATTGTTTGTCTGATATTACATGTGTTTATCCCGCAATAGAAAAAAGGAAGTGAGAATTATTATTAAAAAGAAATTCGCGAAAAAGAGTGACGCTGGTCATTAAAAGAAGATGTCACACACTACCACCTCTTTTCTCTCTCCTAAAAACTACACTGTGCTAGTTGAAAAAAGTGACAAGCGGTGCTAACCATTTTTTTATGTTAGCTCGTGTTTTCGAAATATACCGTTATTTCGAAAATGGAGGAGGCTGCGCAAAATATATTCGCGTAACTCAAAAACGGTTTAGTTTATTATAATAAACTAAAAAACCGAAATTCAGCAATGAAATTTTCTTTAAGTAAGGTTGAACTTTTTCCAATATGCGCAGTCGTTGTCAAAACGTAATTTTTTTTTACCAAAAAAATATTTTTTTTTAGCAAAATTTCGAAAATTTTGCTTTTTAAAAAGGCATAAAAAAGTGGAAAACGCAGCTGACCTTTTTTATTTTTATTTATTTATTTTTTTTTTTGTTGTTGTTGACGATTTCTGTTTCTACCTGTTCCGGGTAGATCCATATTGATGTTGGGTGCATAGTGTGTAGTCGTGTTTACAGCGTATTCCAGAAACGAGTTGCGTAGTGTGTACCTAGCATTAAAATTAAAAAATAGAGTCATACATTTTTACCGCACAAAACGGTTTTGTAAAAACTTAAGTAACGTATTCTATCAGGTAGAAACAGACTTTGGTTTTTTTACAGTTATTGTTCACACGAGTGAACATTCCCAACACACATCAATATCTCCTACATAATTGTTTGATCCTTGTTGATCACTTGACTAACGATCCTCAAATGAAACAGTTGACTATCGAGCTTTGAACAATACAAAACAAATACCCAAAAATTTATGACTATTTTTTAATTCTAATGCTAGGTACACACTACGCAACTCGTTTCTGCAATACGATGTAAACACGACTACACACCATGCACCCAACATCAATGCAAACAGAAAATATCAAAATATTTAGATATTTTTGCCTGGAACAGGTAGAAACAGAAATCGTCAACAACAAAAAAATAAAAAAAAGGCTCAGCTGCGTTTTCCATTTTTTTATGCCTTTTTAAAAAGGAAATTTTCGAAATTTTGCTAAAAAAATATATTTTTTGACAAAAAAAAAATTAGAAAAAGTTTAACCTTACTTAAAGAAAATTTCATTGCGGAATTTCGGTTTTTTAGATTATTATAATAAACTAAACCGTTTTTGAGTTACGCGAATATATGTTGCGCAACCTTCTCCATTTTCGAAATAACGGTATATTTCGAAAACACGAGCTAACCTAAAAAAATGGTTAGCACCACTGGATTCAGCGTACCCGAATTAGGTTAACCCGCCAGGTGCCCCGCTTGTCACAAAAAAAAAGTGTAAAATTCTAGCACAGTGCTATTTTTCCTGTATTCCAACACAATGCATTGCATGAACAGGGGTCATATCCTGAGAGGGGTCATATCAAGAGTTACACCTGCAATGTTAATTCCAAAAAAGTTTTAATTTTTCTTAAAGAAATTTTTCAAGAGCGTTATATAGGAACTTTTACTTCACAATAGGCTTTGTGTGCAGAATAGGCCTTGAGTTGAAAGGCATCTATTATGGGTTTCTTTAATTATCATAAAAATACCTTTTAATATCTCGTTTAATATTATCTCCTTCTTCTTCCTCCTCTTCTGTTTAGCATGACATAATTTATGATAATTTAATCTTGGATCCAAGTGTGATGAAATGGATACCATTTCCAGTTGGTGGAGAATATTTGCTTGTTGTACGCGTAGCCGCTTTCAATGATTATAAAGTTGAAGTTCGTGCATATGTTTTATTTAAAGAATAAATTTAAGAACTATTTTTTTATTTCAAATAAAAATAATAAAATCTTATGTATGGATATATGAAATATATTTTTACGTTTTTGCAAACAAAATAAAAATAAATTGGTGTTTAGTTTCAATTAAATTCTTTATTGTTCGCACTACTTTTGCGTTCCACCGTTTACAACTTAAAGAACACAACAATAATTGCTTAGCCGATATTCTTCTTTGCTTACATCGCAGATCTATGCAACGGAGACCTTCAAACCATGATTGTTCTCTTCACACGTAACGCGTCTTCACACAAGACTGACTGAATTCTTACTACTTGTTGCCTGCTTTGTCCTGCCTTTTTATATGCCCACGGAAACAATCTGATGAAGGTTCTTGAAGTCGAACGTTCGTGATTTCGCCTTCTCGACAACTCAATCGCAACTTCATTGTTATTTGTGTATTTTATTTACGCTGCTTTTCTTTTATACATGGTTTCATGGTTTCTTTGTTTTTGTAGCTTTTGCTTATCATTTTAATATTAAACGATGTTATACCGTTTCCATTTTTGTAAAAATATCTTTTGAAGAAAATGCAACAAATTAGTGAAGAAGTTCGTTCAAATCATATACAAGGTATGACCTGTAAACCATATGCAGTTGCGTTGTAGCAAGCAACAACTTAGTTACCGTTACTTAATTTTGGTTTCTTTTTATATATTTGATAATTTATCCATAAAAATCCAGCAAGGTTAGCAATATTGCATGTTTTCTACTGCCAATGAGGTTGAGCGTCCTTGTAAAATGATGGTAGAATATTAAGTTTAATTGGTGCAATCGAGATACTTATTTTGTGTAAAATGTCGAAAATGATGACCTCTTTAACGATTCTCGATAGCTCAAAGGGCTCCTTTGTTTCTAGTATAGATGGGGGTCAGTTGAGCATTGAAAATAATACACTGAAGTCGCCGTAGTCTAGTAGGCCTATTAGACGTGAAGGCACGATTCAAACTCCAGGCCAGACATTTCCAACAAAACGAAATATGAAAAAAATATTTCTTCAGCGACTTCATCGCAGCAGATTTCTGGCAAAAACTCTTGTAGTGTTTCAACGTTATCAGTTATTTTTCCTGATGAAAAAAATTGATTTAGATGGTCCGGATGGTTCCCAAAAATATTGGATGGATTCACGTAAAAAAAAATTAACGAATGTCGCGAATTTTCGGTGGAGGCACCGTAATGGTTTGGGCTGGGATTTCGACTACGGGAAGGACTCCTATTTGTTTTATATCAACTAAAATGAATAGCGAGAAGTATATTGAATTATTAGATGACGTTTTAATTAATTTTGGGGATGATTCGTTAGGCAACAATTGGATATTTCAGCAGGATAACGCCGCAATCCATAAATCAAAAGCAACAAAATCATTTCTGTCCTCCAGAAACATACCAGTTTTGAATTGGCCGGTATGTAGTCCAGATCTAAATCCGATAAAAAATTTATGGGCAATACTATCGGACCAAGTTTTCAATAATAACACTCAGTATAAGGATGTAAATGCTTAAAAAGTGCCATCATAAGAGAATGGAGTAGGATTGGTCAAAATTGCATTGAAAATTTAATAAATTCTATGCCCCGTCGACTTCAGGAAGTCATTATTAATCACGGTGGACACACTAATTACTAATAAATACAAAAATTACTCAGTAGTTATTTTTTATCATTGTTATTTTAGTTTTAGGTGAATATTATTTAATTTTGGTCTTATAATTTTTTCGTTTGAAAATGAAATTCATTTTGTGCTATCCTTTTATTAAACAAAGAAAAAAATATTTTTTTTACATAAAAAGATTTATATTATAGTTAGTTATATTTAACCCAAAAATGGTACGAATTGGTCTAAAAGATTTTAAGTTTTTCGAGAAATACGTTTGGTCTTATAAATATTTCGGGGAGTGTATGATGAAAGAAAATATTTGAAATTTTATGGCCTGATACCGTATCATGGTGAGTGTTTAAGCGAATGGTAAAAATATTAAACAAAAATTCCCAATATATTGCAAATTAAAAAGGTTTTAGACTACTTTTGTATCTTTCTGGTTAGTTGTGTCCGTTAAATGGTTGCGATTATAAATGGAAAATATATGAATTGTTTATTTTATGTAACCATATCTGATTTGAAAAAATTTTAATTGAGAGTATTGAGGCGAGGCAAAATAGGTATGCAGTACTGCAGTATTATTTGGGTCAAACAAATAAAATAAATTTGGTTACTGTTTGCATTGAATCATTTAAGTACAATCACATCTGTTTCCCTTATTAACCCTTTTACGCACTAAAGTTTTAAACACAGCGGAGAAAAAGAAAGAAAAAATGTAAATTTAGGTAGATTGTGACAAACATCGTTCAAGTATTTACTTCATCTGCTAGTGTTGATTTTGGGAAAACGTACATAATTGGTCATTACAACATTTCAGTCAGGATTATGACTTAGCTCCTCACACCATTTATTTCATGCGTCTTAATTTTACGCGTGAGTGGCGGGACCTACAGTTTAAAGTCAATTCCGAACGACAGATTTTTGAGAAAATTTTCATGTCAATTATATTTCCTCTCAAAGTTTTTGTCAGAAATCTGCTGAGAGAAAATCACCGAAAAAATATTTCGTTTTGTTCGAGATATCTGACCTGGGGTCTGATGCCGTCACCATCATTTTCTATTGTTGGTTCTAAAGCTTCAACTGATTTCTAGTGTGCTGCTGTGTACTCATCTTACAGCCAAATATCAAATTGTTTTGAATCTCTTCCCATGTCAGACTTTTTTTTATAAACTGCATTATGGTGCTTCATTTATCGTCATATTCAAGAGTAAATTTAGCGCTGAATGTTTGCAATTCCAATAGATGTCAGAGCAAAGCAATTCTATCACATGCTAGTACAATTGCTAAAATTCAGAAACTACGTCAACCACCATCATGTTTCTAATTTTCTTGCATGACTATTTCATAAGCCAATTTGACGGTATCAAATCGCAGCTCCGAGGTGGCCAAACGACATCAGCTCTGCGGCTGATAATGCGATCTTCAAAAACAGGGCGCAAAACATCGAGTGTAGCTTCGGCTGTGTGGCACGTAGCGCCGTCCTGTTGAAACCAAATGTTGCCAATATCCTCCTCTTCAATTTTTGCGAATAAAAATTCGTTCAACATGACCCGATAACGATTGCCATTGACTGTAACGGCCACTCCTTGCTCATTTTCGAAATCCGCACCAAACAGTAACTCGTTTTGGGTGCGTCGGCTTTTCAATGTATGCGTGCTGGTTTTCTGTGCCCCAAATGCGACAATTTTGCTTGTTTACATACCCGCCAAGATCAAAATTTGCTTCATCTGAAAAGATGATTTTTTTTGCCAAAATCGGCATCTTCTGTAAGTCGATCCCAGACCCACTTAGCGAAGCGAAAACGAATTGGATGGTCAATTGGCTTCAACTCCTGAACCAATTGGACTTTGTATGGCGTCATAATACCAAGGTCTTTATGCATAATTCGTCTCAATGATGTCTCCGAAATGTTCATATGTTGAGAACGACGGTGAATTGATATTGATGGCGCTTCACGCACACTCTCTGCCACAACAGCAATATTCTCGGGTGTACGCACTGTTTTTGGCTTTTCACGCTTTGGTTTATCGCTGAGGATGCCAGTTTCTTTCACTTTTTTCACAGGATAACGAACATACGGAGCTGAAGGTGCTTCTCTTCTTCCAAAATCCGTACGCAATTTTCGCACACATTCTGCAACATTACCATGATTTTCAAAGTAATGTCGCGATATTTAACAGCGTTGTTCAAGCGTATACACAACCATATTTGTTCAGCGGAAGGATAAAACTAATTATCTGTCAAATCAGACATGAGCTAAGTGTTACCATTCACGAAATAAGCATTAGTTGAAAAAAAAGTTAGATGGCGGACCCATTATATACATACATATTTGGCCATTACAACCCTTCAGTTAAGATTACGGCCTAGCTTCTCACTCCACTTATGTTGTGCGTTAATTTTTCTACATGAGTGGCGGGACCTGCAGTTTAAAGTCAACTCCGAAAGACAGATTTTTTGAGAAACTTTTCATGCCAATTTTATTTACTGTCAGAGTTTTCGCCAGAAATCTGCTGAAAAGCAGCCGCCGAAGGAATATTTTTTCATATTTCGTTTTGATGTCTGACCTGGGGTGTGAACCGTGGCCTTACGTCTAATAAGCCAACACACTACCTACTAGATTACAGCGACTGGGAACAACATACTATTACATAAGGGTTCTTATAAAGCTGTTTAATATTCCAAAAACAGCAAATCTTTCCAACATTAGCTCTCGAATTATAAAATTACGAATAAGGGGCCATTTATTCCATATATAGCTTATCTTTTATGTCTTATCATCTTTTCAATTTTCTATGACACTGGCTCATAAATCAGGCTTAATTTGATCGATGGGTTATGCTGGCTTTGATGATCGCTGTGATTTGTGACTTATTCGCATACAAAAATATCTAAAGGGATCAAATCGTACGACCTCATTGGCCTGTTCACATAACAACGTGCACAATATATAATGTGGCGTGAATAGTGTGGCTCATAGCGCCATGTCGATGTTCAGATTATTCAACTTAGGCCAAAAGAAGTAGTAAACATTGGTCTATAAAGCTTGTCATTGTCCAATAATTATGGATCGATGACTCCGTCAACCAGAAATCCACACTTCGATTTCATGTAGATTGGTATCGTTTTTTTTTTTTCATCCAGAAATAAACCTTATGGCTGGTGATGATTGTTCGATGTTAGTTTCCATCTGATTTTGTCTATGACACATAATATTACCTATAGAACCTAATGAAAAGTTATTGTCTTCTTTAAATAGGGAAATGATTTGTATACAAGAGCTTAATAAAGATTTCACATTAAAAGGTACCAAGTTATTGAACAGTTGAAGTTTATTTGAATGAGGCAATTCTAGTTTTTCCAGGACAAGACTTTCAATTTCATGTAAAAATATTTATTTAGAAGGCAGTTTTCAATTATTTTATTCGTTTTATTATGTCTCTGGTTGACCTCATAAAACTGCTATTCATTCTACTCTTTTATTAAAACAGATACACGAACTTCTGCTTTATAGTCATTGTAGGCGGCTACACGTAGAACAACCAAATAATCGCCAGATGGAAATGGTATCAGCTTTATCATATTCTCACTCATAACAAAATTCTCAATAATAATGTCATGCTAAAAAAAAAAACACAAATTATCAAATCTTTTTTAATTCAGAACTATGGTACTTACATTAAAGGGGCAGGTGTGATTAATATTTGAGTTTGCTTTTATGATTGAGTAAATAATTTTCCAAAATGGATACGAATTTGTATTCCTTAAGAATTTGCATAAGTCTGTTGTTGTATTATACAGGAAAGGTTGGTAACGTTGATTAGAGCCTTTAATAAAAAATGCTGCATTTACCTGTTGCAAAGTAAATTGTTTTTTAATAAAATATTTTAATTTATTTCTCTCTAAGTTCTATATGATTGATTCGATACATACGGATATATTATTAACTGGTATCTGATGCAAACGCACATGCATACTAAGTCTCACTGTGTCTCGACTTATTGCTTTCAAATAACATTTTTTAAAATCCGCAAAAGGCTTATCATATGCTTCGCATTGAAGTTTTGTAAATTTAATTGTCGTTGCTGCAGCTTTGAACTGTTGGTGGCAGTACAAGAATATGATGAAAGAAAATATTTGAAATTTTATGACCTGATACCGTATCATGGTGAGTGTTTAAGCGAATGGTAAAAATATTAAACAAAATTTCCCAATATATTGCAAATAATAAATGCTTTGCATGACTCATTTAGCTTTCTGGTTAATTGTGTTCGTTGAACTGTTGTGATTATAGATGAAAACAATTATAACCAGTAGTTATCTATATAATGCTAATCTGATTTCGAAAAATTTTAATAGAACATAATGAGGCGAGGTAATGAACTGGTTACTGCTTATGTTGTCATCCATTTATGTACACACTTAATTACATACGTCCAATAACGCTTTTACGCACAAAACTTTTAAACATAACCGTGAATTAAAAATGTAAATGTAGGTAGATTGAAAAAAAATCTCTTGTGGCGAATATGGTCCAATATAGTTTAAGAGCCTAACGTATTTCCATAATTTGATATCTTCAAATCAGCATTTATTTCTGCTGCTGTTATAACATACTTACATACATACATAATTGGTTTTTATTACCCTTCACTCAGGATTACGACACAGCTTCCATCGCCACTTACATCGTGTGTGTTAATTTAACTCCGAACGACAGATTACTGAGAAATTTTTCATGCCAATTTTATTGACTCTCAGAGTTTTTGCCTGAAATCTGCTGAGAGAAGAAATATTTCGTTTTGTTGGAGATGCCTGAGCTAGGCCACACTCACCGTCATTCTTCAACTAATTTTTAAGGCGCCGTTGCGTATTCATCTCTCAGCCAAATATCAAATTGTTTAAATCTTTTACAATATCAGAGGTTTTTTATGCTGCATTATGCTGTTTCATTTATCGTCATATTCAAGAGTACTTTTAGCGCTAAATGCTTTCACCAAGCCACCACTAAATAAAGTTACTGTATCTACAAAAGATGCCAAAGCTAAGCAATTCTGTCATATGCTTGTACAGTTGCTCCACCTAAAAAACAGTTCATGTCACCATCATGTTTCCCAATTTCTTGCATGATTGTTTCATACGCCAATTTGAGCTTCAGTTTTAATTTAAAAACATTTTCTTGAACATAAATTGTCAACACATCTGGGAGCAACACACCATTGCAAAAGGGTTTGCAATTCCTTTCAACGTAAATAGTTTGAAGAGTTCTCGAATTATGAAATTACAAATATAAGACGACTGTTTTATACATCGGATCTTTTGTTGTCTTATCATCTTGTCATCGTTCTAAATTTCCATAACAATGGCATAAATCAGACTTAATTTCATCGATGGCATGGATTATGTTGACTTTGCGAAATCTTGTGATTTATTTGCATACTTTTGTATGAAAGTCTTATGGAATCAAATCGCCCAATGTAAGTAGCCGGTCCACATTATCTCCACCTTAGATGATGATTGGATCATGCCCACAAATCATTCGTGCAGAATATCTAAAGTAACTGTGTGGACCTTAGAGCCGCATCGATGTCCAGATTATTTAATTCAGGCCAAACGAAGTAGTAAACATAGTTCTGGCCAATAAGTATGGATCGATGACACCGTCAACCTGAAATCCACACTTCATTCGATTTCATATGGATTGGTATCGTTCCAATTTATTTATTTTTATTTTATTTGTTCAAACCCATTCATCCAGAAATAAACCTCATTGCTGGTGATGATTGTTCCATGATAATTAGAGTCAATTGTCAACTGTTTTAGAACCTTATCACTCTTATATGCACAATTTCCTACCTCCTCTCTTTTTTCCAGTTTTCGTAACTCCTTCGCTATTCTCTCTCTCTCTCTGTCTCTTCTAGGACGAATTTGGAATGGGTCAAAATGACACTTACCTAGAAATGAACCTTACCTAGAATTAACAGTCGCTAATGTGGTGATTTGTCAAAATAGTTTGAATAAATTACAAATAATTTGACAGATGTAGCTTTATCAAGTGGCAAAGCTCGGCAGTCCCTATTCAAAGACCCTATATAAAAATCACCAGAATTGAAGACTGCAAATGAACTTAAAAGTATTTCATTTTGCTTTCAATTCCATATATTCATGGAGTATGGTCACAGAAAGACTTATTGTAAGTTTACGCGTTGTATGCAGTGGCATCTACGGGATGGATAAAGACGATCAGCCTAATGTAAGTTCGAATTACAAAATTATAGAAGTTACCCAAAGTACTCTTTCGTTAAACGCCAAAAAAGCTTCATAAGACAAGTAATTTTTCCGCCAAACCATATCATATGCTGTGGCTATAAAAAGTAGTTTCAACAAAATTTAATAATCAACTGAGACAAGCTTGTTAATAAGTTGCTGCAGACTATGAAGAATTTTATGAGCAATTTTATACTAGACACTGAGAATGCAGTTCACAAACGACGCTGTATAAAGATCTACTTCTGGAGCGGCGAACGGCATATCTTAACACAAAAATGATATTGAATTTTTGGTTATCGAAAAAGAAATTGACATAATGCTAGTTTTAGAAACGATAACAATACCTAGCATAAAATTATTATATACATACCAGAGATCAGCATAAGTATTAAAAAATATGAGCAGATTCTAATCATACTAATAATTTCTGATACTTATACCCAATCATACTTAATTTAATATCATACTCATGCTACTCATATTCAAAGTTTGAAGTACTCATCGTACTCATACCAAGCAATACACATGATGTTGTTGATTTTGACTCTCCTTGACTCAATATTAACAAGAATCACAAAATAATTATGATTCGCGTACGAACACTACAATGCTCCGTAGAAGGTTGGGTGTTTGCTTTGCTTGCTGTCTTGGTCTTTCTTCTTTTTTTGTAAATGGAAGAACAACTAAAACTGTAAATTTTGAAGAATGATTCGAATCACTCGAATCATTTATGAGTATTATAAATATTTTTCTAAATTTATGAATCTGAATGAGTAGGCGTATGAATCAAACATACTTCGAATGTTATGAATTTGATGTCAACGTTGTACTCCTACTCTTTGCAACCTGTACTTATAAATCAATGTTGTAGTCGGTACTAATGAATCAGAGTAGTTGAATTTCAATATTGTTGACTCACTCATATTCAAAATTTCATGAGTACTTATGAGTAGAGTAAAAACTATTCATTGCTGATCTTTGACATTGACATTAAATTTAATTGTCACTGTTTGTACATGGCATTGTTGGTAGTACAGGAATATGATGAAGTAAAGTATTTGAAATTTTATGGAATGATACTGAGCCATATTGGGTTCTTGGACAAATGGTAAATTAACCCACACAGTATATTATAAATGAAAAATAGTTTTCTACCACCGTATCATATTTCTGGTTAATTAAGTGCGTTAAGTGATTCTGATTATGATTTGATTATTATTTAGAATTTAGAATTTAGAAATATTGATTAACAAAAATCATTAGGGAATCAATTGACAACATTTTAATATACGAGGATTGTTTTAGAAAAAAATGGACAGGTTATTCATTTTTAAAGATTTAGGAAGCTTGTCGTTGTCAATTATTTGCTCTCAGAGCTTTTGGAAGACGCCAATAGAAATGATTTTTATAATTTTTTTATTTCGAAATGTAGTAAAACGTATTGACTAACATTACCTTAAGCTCAGCAGGAAATAATCCAAGAATTTTTGCTGCGTAGTTTAAAAACATTGTTTAATATTAGTTTCTTTCTTTTTTATTGGAAGTACAAAGTGTCTTTCAAAAAGCATATCCCATTTACTCTTTTTTTGGCTAGCGTTCACAGGCAAGTTCGCTCAGTGGCTTAAACGGCCCATTGTGACAGCCAGGTAAGCCCCCTTTGCTTAACCAGAGATCAGCAATGAGTATTCAAAAAGATGAGTAGGTTCGAATTATACTTATACGCATTTATACTTATTTTAATATCATACTCATACTACACATATTCAAAGTTTGAAGTACTCATCATACTCATACTTAACAATATGCATGACGCTGTTGATTTCTACTCTCCTTTACTCAACATTTACAAGAATCACAAAATAACTATGATTCACGTACGAAGACTACAATACTCACTAGAAGGTTGTGTGTTTGCTTTGCTTGCTGTCTTTGTCTTTTTCGTTCTTCATTTTTGTAAGAGCTGCAGCAACTAAGTCTGTAAATTTTGATGAATGATTCGAATCATTTATGAGTATTATAAATATTTTTCTAAATTTATGAATCTGAATGAATAGGCGTATGAATCAAACATATTTCGAATGTTATGCGTTTGATGTTAACGTTGTACTCATACTCATTGCAACCTGTGCTTATAAATCAATGTTGTAGTGAGTACAAATGAATCAGAGTAGTTGAATTTCAATACTGTTGACTCAATCATACCCGAAATTTCATGAGTACTTACGAGTAGCGAAAAAACGATTTATTGCTGATCTCTGATTTTAACCACCCTGAGTTCCGTATGAAATCGACCAATTACCTTAATGGCACGTTTTCGCCTTATCCCAAATATTTAAACGTTCTGTCACCAAAAACCGATGATGTCTGTTGATTAGATAAAAATACCGATTCCGATTCCTTTACATCATGGTATCATGGCCAGCTTCTGAGTTGATTCTGGTGGGGCAGACCGAGCTTGTGTGCAAAACTGCCAATAGCGCAGTGTACTATTAGAATTCCCGTTATAGTGCGAATCAGTCTCTAGTCGAACTGAAGTAGTTCCTTGGTTTTCCTGTTGTCCACTGCTGGATACAGCAGTCTCGAAATTCGCCAACTAGGCATGTTGGACCAACTACGGTTTGTTGAATTCCAAACTGCTTTTTCCAATTTGAAGAAGAATTTTTGTATTGACTCTTATGTCCCCTTTATAGTCTCCTCCTCAGCTATATCCGATCCTTTAGGTGCCAATTCGTCTGCCTTTTCGTTTCCTTCTATGTTACTGTGGCCCGGAACGCACTAGAGGAGGGTATTGTGTCGACGTATACAGTATAAAGAATCCATGCAAATCCTTACGCCCTTTGATTTGACGAGATGGGATCCCAGTACTTTGATTACTACTTCACTGTGCACATATATGATCAAGCCCGAAGAAGGTATGTCCTCGATTTCAACCATGCGTGCAGCTTGTTCAATTTGTTTTGCTAAAACTTTTTCCAGTTGAGTAAACATGAAATCAATTATTTTATGTTGTGTTATGTTAATGAGTATAATTAGCTAGAAAAACATGACAAAAATCAAAATCTACGCTTACAATGCATTTCTAATTTGCAGCCTTTGTGGAGTTCTTAGTTCAAAAGCTTAACATAATGCGGCGGCATCAGTGTATAAAAATGAAAATAATAACTTTTTGTATAATATTCATGTACTACCAAGAAGTTAAAACAATGACACTTAAATTAACGAAAATAGACTGCGTAGAGTACGATAAACCATTTGCGGATTTTAAAAAATGTTACCTGAAAGCTATTAGCCGTGACAAAATAGGCCTTCATGTGCATGTTCGTTTGCATCAGCTGCCAGTCAATAATGTATCCGTATGTAGTAGCAATGTTCAGGAAATTTGGATGTGAAATTATTTACAAAGATTTTCAATTTGCTTTAAAATGTATTTCAACAGGTACACGCTGCTTTGTTTATTAAAAGCTCCAGCCAGCGTTATCAACCATTCATGTATAATACGACAACGGATTTCTGTGCATTCTTAAAGAATCCAAATAAGTTGCCGTTTTGGAAAATTATTTATTTGATAGTCAAGACAAGTTCTAATATTAATCACACTTGTCCCTTTAATGTAAGTGTATTCCAAGGTGCCATAGCAGCGTAAACAAATTAATTTTTCGTTTTTCGTTTTCATTTTCATTTCAGCATGACATTATTATTGAAAATTTAATTTTGAATTGGAATATGTTCAGAATGATACCATTTCCAGCTGGTGATTATTTATTTGCTTTCCGCATTGCTGCCTATAATGATTATAAAGCTCAAGTAGCTGCATATGTTGTAATAAAATAGCCAGCGGAATGTATAAAATCTATAATTAAGTGTACAATTAAAAAACAATTCATTATTTTATATACATAATACATAGCATACACGCATTACTGTGTAAGCGGTTCCTATCTTTAAACTTAAATAGAACAAAGTGTGTGTGAGTTAACATCGAAAATTCAGGCCAAAATATGTCGATAAACACCGACCTATAATGCTCGACGTTAACAGTAACAATCCTAACCAACGTCGTTTTAAAAAGTCCACATAATACATACATAATTGGTCATTACAACCCTTTAGTCAGGATTACGACCTAGTTTCTCACACCACTTATGTTGTGTGTGTTAATTTCTTATACATGAGTAGCGGGACCTACAGTTTGAAGTCGAGTCCAAACGAAAGATTTTTGAGAAACTTTTCATGGCAATTTTATTTTCTTCTCAGAGTTTTTATCAGAAATCTGCTGAAAGGAAGTCGCTGAAGAAATACTTGCTTCATATTTGAACCGCGGCCTTAAGCCAACACGTTACCAACTAGACTGCGACAACTCCACACCATGCATTGACCATTTTGAACACTTTTGGATCTCATGTGTCTTGGCTGTCACACCCAAAATCAACAATTAAATTTATTGACGTACCCATTATATTTCATACATGGGCCTCATCACTGAAGATGATTTTTCGTGTGACCGAATGCCAGACACATTTTATTAAAACAATTTTATTATTTGCATATATTTTCGAATGTTATATCCGGATGTTGACGTAGTCTTGTAAATAGTGTGTATGCTTATTTGCCAAGGGGCTCTGGTTCGCAGACATCTCGAAATTCTTATCAAGAGTATTGTAGGAAAAACACTGGAGAGTAAATAAAATTGTCATGTAAAGTTGCTCAAGACTGTCACTCGGCGTCGACATTAAACAATAAGTCCTGCAGCTCATACATAAAAGACAGACTCACAACGTGAGTGACATGAGAAGCTAGTTTGTAATTTTCACTAGAGGGTCTTGGTATCCTATGTCGTAATTTAGGCCAGCCTTTGTAATTGTCTTTGCTTCCATGTATACTGTTTTACCTTGCCAAGTGGCATCCAATGTTAGTTTTAACGCTGATCATTCGTCTTTGCAAAACTACAATGTAAAGTAACAATCAAACCTTAAGTACATTTGGAGATCACGTGTCATAATAAACCTACACTATTACGATCTTTCCTCCTTCGCAATGATGCTTCAATTTGATCTTATTGATATATATATATATACATAATACCTCTTTCAAAAAATAATAATCATCCATATGATGGCATAGAATCTGGTTCTGCTTTATGCAATTGAGGACACTGTAAGGTCGGATTGCTTTATGGACTGTTCTGGCATGACAATATCCCTTGGGGATGTAATGCAATATTGTTCCAATTTTTAGGACCAAATAAATGCAAAAAAATGTCAACTGATTTGACAGACGATTTGGTTTTGGACTCAAAGGATATTGACAGTTTTGTAGATATTTTCCAAGCAATTAAAAGCAAATACTAGGGGCAAAGTCGCCGTGGTCTAGTAGGTAGTGTGTTGGCTTATTAGACGAAAGGCCCGAGTTCGAATCCCAGGCCAGACATCAAAAATAAAATACAAAAAGTATTTCTTCGGCGACTTCCTCTCAGCAGATTTCTGGCAAAAACTCTGAGAGTAAAAATTGCCATGAAAAGCTTCTCAAAAAATCTGTCGTTCGGAGTCGACTTTAAACTGTAGGTCCCGCCACTCATGTATAAAATTAACGCACACAACATGAGTGGTGTTGAGAAGCTAGGCCGTAATCCTGTCGAAGGGTTGTAATGGCCAATTATGTATGTACTAGGGGCAAATTCGGCGACTGGCGTGCGTATCTGGATATAACTTAAGCTAGGTCTGATAGTGAGAAATCGGCAAGGTTAAGTGCTTGACATCTGTTTGATGTCAAACAAACATGCCTTCTTGCGTATTCACACGTTAACGCTTCATTAAGCCACCTTCCAAAAGTACACATACATGATCATGAAAGCAATTACAGATGTTTTTGCATACACACCCTGTATCTCTAAGTTTCTGAAAACTTTCCAGTTGACCAGAATGTTAATTAAATATTAATTTATATTTTGCAAATATAATTATTGTTGTCTAGAATAAAAATTCAAATTAAATTATAAAAATAATGCAAAATGGACATATAGAATCCATTTCTAACTTGCATACAACATTTAAAGTTTGTCAGCTCAAAAGCACAACATGACCGTGTCAATAAAATTAAAAATAATAACTTTTTGCATCATATTGTGGCATTACCAACAGTTCAAAGTTGAAACAGTGATACTTAAATTTACAAAACTTGAATGCAAAGCATACGATCCACCATTTGCGAATTTTAGCAAATGCTACCTGAAAGCAATAGGTCGAGATAAGGTAGGCCTTAATTTGCATATTCGTTTGCATAAGGGGCCGCTCGTTAATGTAACCGTACGTATTAAAGCATATGTTATTTAGAGAACATGGAAAATATTTGATTCAAGTATATTGATTTTTTTTGTAACAGGTAAATGCGGCTTGTTTTGTTAAGAGCTCTAATCAGCGTTATCAACCATTTATGTATAATTCAACTTTCGATTTTTGTAAATTCTCAAAGAATACAAATTCGCATCCATTTTGGAAAATTATTTACTCAATCATGAAGACAAAATCAAATATTAACCACACCTGCCCCATTGACGTAATACGAATTTTTATAGCATTCATTATCACAAATAACAACAGTTGAAAAGAGATTTTTTTTTATTTCCCTTTCAGCATGACATTATTGTCGAGAATTTAGTGTTGGATGCAAGTATGTTAAAACAAATACCATTTCCATCTGGAGATTATATGGTTTTCATACGTGCAGGCCCCTACAACGTGTATAAAGCAGAAGCTCGTATATATGTTGTCATAAAAGAGTAGACGACATAGGTTTTATGGTCTCTACTAAAGTTATTATAAATCGAATGACACAAAAAAAAAATACCTTCAAAAGCTATTTTCTAAATAAATTCATTAATTTTGCGTGTAAAATCATGGCTTTTTTATTGGGACATTGATATTCACATGATATTCATTCACAAAAATTCTCACTAAAAGTAAAAATACAATCAAATTTTCAATTTTTCTTGAATTTGAAACTTTAAGAAATAATCTTATTTTATTATTCTTACATTGGCTTGTTTTCGTCACTTGAACCACTATAAAACATTTTCCTTATATGTATGTTAGCATGGCCACTAACCATTGATTACACAAAAACTGCTTAATACTTAATCTTGTCAACATGTTGCTAACAAACAGATACATGTGGGCAATGAAAATGTTTATAATGTAATAAGTAAACCAACATGAATATTTGGGAATATGGTACTGTATAATTTTTCCAGATACATATTACATATGAAAAGATGTTCATAATATTCAGTGTTTTTTCTTCGTTTAATATTATGGGAATATGTAATTTACCAACTATTAGCAGAATAAATCAAATTAGTACAGTACATTTATATATTTTAGTTATTGTGGCAATTATGTTTTCTTTTTTTCATTGTCGAATTTAAGTAAATTTCACCTACCTGGATCACATGCATTGCAGTATGTTTGGTGTAAGCCAAATACTGAATTTTTGCCTAACAATACTCAGGATATTTTAAAGTGTGTCGGTACTGGTGGGGGTATGTTTCAAGTGCAGGAGTAGGGTAAGTTTATTATGTTGAAAGTAAAATCCATAAGCTAAATATATTGGATATATTTGTTTCTACGAGCATAGAAATCCGAATGACGTTGCAAAATTGTAGCTTATGCATAATTGTTCAAAACTAGGCTGACTTCCTAAACGCATGTTGCTTTGTAGTAATACATTGCAGCGTGTTCGTAAACGCAACCCTGAAAATTTTGACAATGTATTTTGTTCCCTTTTGCAACACTTTTGTAGTTAATACGCAAGGAAAAGCAACAAAGGCATCCAAATAAAATTAGATGCAATGCGAATGCAAGACAAAATACGATGGCGACGCAGGAAGATAAGTAAGCATTTTTTCATATAATTTATTATATTTCCCTATTCAGTTTTATTTTTTTCTTTTTATTACAGTAAAAAATGGACGCATAATTTTAAAAATCTATTAATTAATGCAAATTTTGATATGAAAAAAGAATTTCGTGGAAAAACAAAGAAACGCGTTATGCTATGGGAACGTGTATTGCAAAATATTAAGTCCATAGATGGCACGTTCCCATTTTCACGGGACGACATATACAGAAATTTTTTAAATTTCATGGTGACGTATAAGCACATTAAGAAACGGAACAAGACGTCGGGCGAAGCAGCAACTACCTGGGACTTCTACGACCGACTAGACGAAGTGTATGGCTGCCGGAGCGACATATGTGTGCCAGAATGCAATCTGGATTTGAGCTTAGACACATTGTTTGCAGATCTGACCGAGGACAGTAACGAGCCTAGCGCGTTTCAAGCAGCTCCGATCCAACGTGAAAGCTCACCTCCAGCACGGAAGCGCAATCGAGTCGATTCGCACAAATCTAAGAAATTTTCCAATAAAATATGTTCTTCCTCCATTGTTCGCTTTATTATGAATGATGCAATGCATATAAATGTGCCTAAACGAATACAGTGTTGCAAAGTATTAATATGCAACGTATTAAAAAAGTAACTACACAATGTATCAACTCGGTTTAAATACTGTATTGATACATTGTTAATATACGTTTAGGAAGTCAGCCCTACTTCAAATACCAACACATGCCTCTGATATCAACATTATTGAGCATGTTTGGAAAAATTTGCCCGCAAACTCTATAAATCTAGTATCAGCACAGTGGAGCATTTGAAACAAGAAATTAGGCAAGAATGGAACAACATTACCCCTGAATTTTATGCCCTTTACCTTTGGAAGCAGTAAAAAAGCAAAAGGTTTTGGCTCCAAGTGTTAAAACAGTGCCTTTTAGTCCAATTATGACTGTTCAATTATGAGTTGGACATGAAATGCTTTAATATTGTTTTCCTTTTTTGGTTTAAATTTTTTTTAAATAAAACATGCTAAGTATTATACATTGTTTAAAAGCTTTTTTAATTATCTATAAATAAACATTAAAATGTTTTTTAAAATGTTTCTATTGAAGTAAAATAAATCAGCATTTGAATAATCTCACACAAGAGATTTTACACTCACAAATTTATAACTGTGAATTTGGACTCAACCCTTTTACAGCAACGGTGACTATGAGGCCTCATCGAGTCGATGCTGGTGTCTCTGTTATTATTATGGTATCTTGCAAATAAATACGTGTTCTATTCTTAAATTTAGGAAGGTATTCGTGCTGTGGGGTTGTTGGATAAAGCTGAGGAGCACCAAAACATAAAATAAGAATGGTTCATCACTTTGTAGAGCCTCCTTCTAACATAAGTGTTTTAAATAACAGAACTAAAGAAGACCATATTCAAAGTTGTACCACGCTTTTAATTGAATACATCAATCTGTTACCCTATCGATTAAATTCCCCTGAGGTTAGTGTACCGTTAGGGTACAAATATCACAAATTTTCTTTTGGTTTTCTTGGCAAATCCAGAGTATTTATTTGCACTTGTTTTTAACTGGCAAGGGCACGCGATAGTTAACCTCTCGTAAGGTTAGTTATTTTCCGTAAAGTATTGTTGCGTTTTTACCTTGAATTCGTTGATTTCAAACAAAATAAGAATAAATTTGTGTTTAGTTCGCACAATTTTGTGTGCTTTACACTCTTTCTTTTCACACGCAACGCGTCTTCACACAAGACTGACTGAATTCTTACTACCCGTTGCCTGATTTGTTTTACCTTTCATATGCCCACATGCAACAGTCTGATGAATGTTCTTGAAGTCGAATGTTCTCGGCTTCACCTTCTCTATCGTTCTTTAATTGTTGTATGTGTATTTTGTTCCATTGTTTGGTATTGCCTCCTTTTTTTCCTAGTTTGTCCCCTTTTCTTTCATACTGAAGTTCATGGTTTTTGTTGTTATGACATTTGGTTTATCATTTTAATATTAAACGATGTTACACCATTTCCATTTTCGTAACAATATTTTCAAATTTGTATATTTTTTATGATTTTTGTTTGTTTTATTGCGCCTAGTTCTAGCTTGAAGATGAGAATAAAGTGAAAGTTAAGAATTGAATAGAATGAAGCTACAGAATATGTATTCAGTCGGTCAGTGTCAACTTCACTAATTGGCCGAATATTAATAATAAGAAAATGTATGAAATTCGATGAATTACAATAAAATTATATTCAGAAATTTATCATAGATATTTGGAATACAATTAATTAAACTTTAATATTTAAAATATCAATTAAATTTAATTAAATTAATTTCTTCAACAAGAGAAACATCTATATCTGCAAAGTAGACGTTGTCAACCTTGCTGATAAACTCTGTCAACTATATACATGTAGTAGAACAATGTTTAAATACATCTTTAACGAGATGTTTATTATCATAAGTGTCTAAGCTTGGATTATCTATACCACAGCTGACATTTGTGCAACATGTTTAAAATGTGGAAGTTATTTCCTGATCGAATCTACATGAATCTGTTGGAATACTACGAAGTGGATGCTAATAATTTTAATAAAAAATAAAAATTGTTTCAAATTTTAACTTTGAAAGGATTGTTCATCACAATGTCACCGGGTTTTACATACGACTTTGCTTTGGACTTAAGTTATGTTGATAATTTAGCAGACATTTTCACGGTTAAAGTATTAAAGTTTGACCTCGTCAAGGCAGAGTTAAAGAACAATTATATTCTGTCACTGAAATACGAGCTTAAATTAACTCTGATACTGAGAAATGATATCTGTTAATAACGTTGGAAACATATATATGTATTTATGGTTTACATAGAATCATTTGACAGCAATTAAACCTCTAAACATTTTAAAAGCACGACATGGAAATACTAGATATATAAATCGTAAAAGAAATATTTTAAGGAATTCTATGATGAAAAAGTAAAGAAGAACCAGATATGAGAAAGTACTACTTCTACAAAGTCTCGAATACATTACAAATGTGGCTGTGTGACTATTATCATAGGCACTAAGAGTTAATTATTTTATTGTAAAATATTAAATTGAATCGTATGTCTCTTTCAAAGTTTTAAGAACTTTTAAAAACCTTTTTTCATTTTTTTTATGTTTCTTATGTTCTGTTCTGGTGGAATTATTTAGAGAAGGTATGTGCAAGGATCTTGAAGACAACCACGATGGATTTGTTTACTGTCTCGTGTACTTCTATTCGTAAACGCTTCACTAAGCAACATCTCAAAAGTATTTACATAACATTATGAAAGCAATTGCAGAGGTTTTTGCCTACACACCCTGTATTTCTAAGTTTTTGAAAACTGTTCCAGTTGACTAAAACGTTAATTAAATATTAATTAATTTTTTACAAATAAATTTAAAAATAAACGTACAATGGACACTCACAATCTATTTCTAACTTGAATACAACATATAAAGTTTGTCAGCTCAAAAGCAAAACATGACTGTGTCAATAAAATTAAAAATAATAACTTTTTGCATCATATTGTGGCATTACCAACAGTTCAAAGTTGAAACAGTGATACTTAAATTTACAAAACTTGAATGCAAAGCATACGATCCACCATTTGCGAATTTTAGCAAATGCTACCTGAAAGCAATAGGTCGAGATAAGGTAGGCCTTAATTTGCATATTCGTTTGCATAAGGGGCCGCTCGTTAATGTAACCGTACGTATTAAATCATATGTTATTAAGAGAACATGAAAAAGATTTGATTCAAGTATATTGATTTTTTTGTAACAGTTAAATGCGGCTGGTTTTGTTAAGAGCTCTAATCAGCGTTATCAACCATTCATGTATAATTCAACTTTCGATTTTTGTAAATTCTTAAGGAATACAAATTTGCATCCATTTTGGAAAATTATTTACTCAAACATGAAGACAAAATCAAATATTAACCACACCTGTCCCATTGACGTAATACGAATTTTTATATCATTCATTATCACTAACAACAACAGTTGAAAAGAGCTTTTTTTTATTTCCCTTTCAGCATGACATTATTATTGAGAATTTAGTGTTGGATGCAAGTATGATAAAACAGATACCATTTCCATCTGGAGATTATATGATTTTTATACGTGCAGGCCCTTACAACGACTATAAAGCAGAAGCTCGTATATTTATTGTCATAAAAGAGTAGACGACATAGTTATTATAAATCGAATGAAAAAAAATTACCTTCAAATGCTATTTTCGAAATAAAATCATTAATTTTGCGTGTAAAATCATGCCTTTTTTATTGGGTCGTTGATATTCACATGATATTCATTAACAAAAATTCTCACTAAAAGTCAAAATACAATCAAATATACAATTTTTCTTGAATTTGAAACGTTAAGAAATAATCTTATTTTATTATTCTTACATTCGCCTGTTTTCGTCACTTGAGCCACTGCTAAACATTTTCCTTATATGTTAGCAAGGTCACATACCGTTGATTACACAAAAACTGCTTAATTCTTAATCTTAACAACATGTTACTAACATACAGATACATGTGGCCAATGAAAATGTTTATAATGTAACAAGTAAACCAACATGAATATTTGGGAATATGGTAATGTATACTTTTTCCAGATACATATTACATATGAAAAGATGTTCATAATATTCAGTGTTTTTTCTTCGTTAAATATTATGGGAATATGCAATTTACCAACTATTAACAGAATAAATCAAATTAGTACAGTACATGTATACCCATATTTTAGTTATTGTGACAATTATATTTTCCTTTTTTTCATTGTCGAATTTAAGTAAATTTTACCTATATGGAACACATGCATTGCAATATGTTTGGTGTTAGCCAAATACTGAATTTTTGCCTAACAATACTCAGGATATTTTAAATTATAGTGGAGTGTCGGTACTGGTGGGGGTGTGTTTCAAGTGCAGGAGTAGGGTATGTTCATTAAGTTGAAAATAAAATCGATTAGTTAAATGTATTGGACATATTTGTTTCTACCAGGATAGCGATCCGAAGCAGGTTGCAAAATTGTAGCCTATGCATAATTGTTCAAAACTACTTTAACTTTGGGCAAAACTTGCCCGTAACCTCTGTAAAAAAAGCAAAAGTTTTCGGCTCCAAGCGTTAAAACAGTGCCTTTTAGTTGACTGTCCAATTATGAGTTCGACATGAAATTCGTTAATGTTCTCATTTTCTGTTTTAAAAGTATTTTTAATTATCTGCAAATCCACATTAAAATTTTTTGTAAATATTTCTATTGAAGTAAAAAATCAGCATTTAAATAATCTCATACCTAGCGTCCAATTATACGTTTGAGACACTGTATATGCAAGAGATTTTACACTCACAATATTAAAACTGTGAATTTTGACTTACCTCTTTTACAGCAGCGATGTTGTTGTGAGGAGCACAAAAACATTAAATAAGAATGGTTCATCACTCTGTAGAGCCGCCTTCTAGCATAAGTGTTTTAAATAACAGAACTAAATGAGACCATATTCCAAGTTGTACCACGCTTTTAATTGAATAGATCAATCCGTTACCCTACCGCTTAAATTCAGAGTCGTCGAATATCAATTCTGTTGACTCACTCATACTCAAAAGCAACCAGAATAGCCTACAAGACACGGCAAGGTTCAGGATACAATTAAAGCATTAGGCTGGGCGCTGCATCCATCCGGTCGGTATTCACCAGACCTGTTGCCTTCGGACTACAATTTGTTTTCATCGATGGGGCATGTATTAGCTGGGCAACACTTTGATTCCTACGAGGATATCGAAAATTGGGTGACTAATTGGTTTGCTTCAAAAGACGAACAGTTTTATTGGCGTGAAATCCACAAATTACCTGAAAGATGGAGAAAATGTGTAGCCGGCAATACTTTATATAAAATGTTTTTACTTTCGCCTTACAGATTAGCGTTTTCTTATTAAAACAAAAATGCTTATTTCATACCGGCACACGTCTAAAGTTGTGTGAATAGATTTGCTGCAAAAATTCTTCAGATTCGCTTCCTTTACATTTTACATAGTACTAGTTCATTTGTTAATATTTATTTACTATGTGCCATTTAATTAATTAAATACTGTTTGTGCTGGCGCTTGTTATCTTGTCTGTCTTTGCACAAGTTATAGAAGACTTAAAAATAAACAACAGTAAGCTTAAATGCAATTAAATATTCATAAAATTTTAAATATTTGGATGCAAGTAAAAAAAACAGTGAAAAACTTAAAATCTTAACCTTAAGCCACTTACTCACACGCAGCACACAATTCATCATCCTCACAACACATATGAAAACATTGTCTGCTGACTTCGGTTAATAAATTTCGTTGTAACTTTTTCTTGCTTTTCTTATGCTCGTTGTACTATGTTGTCTGCACTTAACAGAGGGAAGTTCTTCAAATGTTTATTTATTTCCTGTTTCCTCATCTTCATCTTTACCATGCCGTGCATGTCCTTACTTATGGTTCAAGTGCTTTTTGAAAGGAAAACGCAAGTACGCATTTACTTCATCTGATGGGTATGTATTAGTGACTTAATGAAAACTGTTTCCTGGCTTTATTTAAATCGACAAATTCAGTCTTGTTTATCATTCCAATTTTTCCTCTTTGTTTTTCATACATTTCCTACGCCTACCGCTATGTGGAAGAACTACTTAATTCCACGCCGTTGAATTTGTGGGGTCGTATACAGCACTGATAATGCCGGTTTTTTTTTATAAAAACAAGGAAGTATCAAGGATTTTTAAAAAAAGCATTAAAAATATATAATATTGGCTGAAATAATAGGAACAATGTCTATCCTTAGGACAAAATTTATTACATACATACATACATAATTGGCCATTACAACCCTTCAGTCCGGATTGCGGCCTAGCTTCTCACACCACTCATGTTGTCTGCCTTAATTTTATACATGAGTGGCGGGACCTACAGTTTAATGTCGACTCCGAAGAAATATTTTTTCTTTTTCATATTTCGTTTTGATGTCTGGCCTGGGGCTCGAACCCGGGCTTTACGTCTAATAAGCGCACACACTACCTACCAGACTACGGCGACTACAAAATTTATTATATTTATTTAAAATTTATTTCAAAAAAATTGCAAGTCATCGACCAAAAAATGCAAGTCATCGATTAAAAAATGCAAGTCATCTCCCAAAAAAGTGCTTGTCATATACCAAAGAAAATGCAAACCATTGACACAAAAAAATCTAAGTCATCACCCTAAAAAGACAAGTCATAGCCCCAAAATGTGGAAGCCATTGTCAGAAAGTGCAAATCATCGACAAAAAATGCAAGACACCAACAATATTGTCGGGTTTATGTAGAGAATTTGTTTTGGCTCACTTGAAGAAAACAATTAGCTTCGGCGCCTATATCTCCAGTCCCAAGTAAAACCAGACCGTAAGAAAACCTGTGTTGGAGTCCTTGAGACTATGGCTATCCAGCTCAGTACATCCATTTTCCCCTATCCATTTCCATTTTTATCTATTTTATGTAGAACACTTTTTTTTTTGCTAATTTAAAAAAGAGTTAGTTTTGTCACCTACAGCACCGGTCTTAAGTAACGTCTGACCGCAAGGAATCCTTCTTTGGAATCCTTGACCCAAAAGCTATCCAGCCCGCTAGGTCTGAAAACCACTCTCTTTTAAATTTGATAAAATTTTGCCCGAATTATGGAAGGCATATTTGTTAAAAAAAAAATACTTGAACCTTCAACCTCTCATATCCGACATCCGTGACCGAGCTCTCTGATATAAAGATTGCTGCAATTTTTTTTGACTCGGGATGGTTTCCTTTAGTCTAGAATTTATTGTGGTACCACAGGAGCCGTAAATGGAATAAGTGGGAGCTCTTCCTTTAAGGGGAGTCTGACACTTTATGTACCCTAACCCAGCACAACCTACTGAGAAAAGCCACAACAGGATATCCTTATGGGCAAACTCACAGAGGTGATGGGTGATTTTAATTGAATATCATCGAAATAATAAATTTTTTATACTCACAATGTCTATGATGTCAGAAATTTCGCTTGAACTGTGAAAAATAAAGAGCGTAACTAGCAAAAATGCAATGCAAATGATAGTTGTTTAGTTCTATATTTGTTCTATATATGTCAGATTTACCAAATACTCTACGCACAATTTTCCTTGTAGCCGAAAGAGCTAGCCCAACAAGTTTAGATGACGAATCGACGTTTGAACGTATTCTGCAAGACTATGCGCTACAATAATAACATTCTCTTCGGTATTCACATATCTTTCTCTTGTCGATAGTTTTGAAACGAGAAGAGCATAATAAGTGCCCAAGCGACTAATAACTCTTTGAATTAATTACTTACCGATCATGTGGTCCTAAAATGAACAACGTGCTATATGAACTTCTCTAACAGATTTATTATTTTAAATGTAAATTTCTCCAATTTAGAAGCTTTTTTTCTTGTGTTAAACAATTCGTGAAGACTTGTCAAACCTTACTGAACTGAAATGTCAAAATAGTTTGAGATTCTCAGGTGTTATCGATATCAATAGATCTTTTAGCTAAGAAATGAACCGAAATTAACCTGTGATAGGTTTAGAGTATCTATAGGCTTACAAATTTAATAAAGATTTCTCCATCATCCAGCATAAATATGCAAACACTCATACTTTTACTGGTCATTACAATTTTTTAGTCAGGATGACGACTTGTCTTCCTACACCATTTATGTTGTGTGCGTTAATTTTTATACAGTTAAAAGTTGACTCCCGAACGCCAGATTTTTGAGACACTTTTCATGGCAGATTTATTTACACTCAGAGTTTTTGCCAAAAATCTGCTGCAAGACAGTCGCAGGAGAAATATTTTATCATATTTCGTTACCCATACCCAGGGGCCTCACGTCTAATAGCCAACACACTACCTACTTGACTAAGTTTTTTGTACTTAAGGATAATTGAACCTCGTTTCTGATTTTCAAATTAAAAGGAAGTACGCACCTTGAACCATTCATTGTTATTTAATATTGTTACGAAAATGGAAATGGTGTAACATCGTTTAACATGTTTAAAATGATAAACAAAAGTTACAAAAACAAAAACAATGAACTTGTTCAGTATGAAAGAAAAATGCATAGACAAGTAAGCAAGAAGGCGACAACAAACAACGTAAACAAAATACACAAACAACAATGAAACCACGATGGAGTTCTCGTGAAGGTGAAGCCATGAAAATTCGACTTCAAGAACATTTATCAGACTGTTTACGTGGGCATACAAAAAGGTAAGACGAAGCAGGCAACGAGTAGTAAGAATTCAATCAATTTTGTGTGAAGTCGCGTTGTGTGTGAAGAGAATAATCGTGGTTTGAAGATCTCCGTTATACAGATCGATCGAACAATTGTTGTTGTTTGCGCAAAGCGTGTAAGCAAAGAAGAATAACGATCAAAGCAATTGTTGTTGTATACATCAAGTTGTGAACAGTGTGAACAATACAGAATTTAATTGAAACAAAATACAAATAATTTTTTTTTTTTTTGCAATCAACGAACTCATATTTTAAACTTTTAAAAGAAAGTAAAACCATAACAATATGTTTAAGACACCGAAGAAAAGAGAGTTTTTAACAGTCCCTTAACAACGATATTCCACAGAAGAACTCCGTCTTGAGGTGTGCTCCATTCTCTTGCCTGTGGTGGCTGCAATCACCCTTCTGGTCAAAAACTCCGTAACAATCAGTACAACACTGTTACTAACATTGCGTCTACTGACGACAGTCCCAGAATGGACAGAGTGGAAAGTGCTCTACGGCGACTACGACTGGTTTTATACGATAGCTTTTGAATAGAACACAATTTTTTCTGGATCACTTTAAATGACATAAGGTTTACCCACTAACTCTACGATTTGCGCTGTATTATACTGAATCAACTGGATTTGGTATGAAGCTATTGTGGTTATATACTATTATGTTATGATCGAATAAATCATTTTTGTAAACTTTCCAACCATGCAGTCATCGTCTATCGGAAATTAACATTGAAAGATGGTACGAGAATTATTTTGAATACAATACGTCCCTTAAAAAAGGAAGTTTTTTTTCGTAATGTTTTGATTTGGTATTTTTTTTTTTTTTTTTTTTTGTTTGTTAAGACTTAAGCTTTTATTTATTCATGTATCACATATATAAACATGTATTAGGGTACATATTAATTTATGGACTTGTATTATATAAAAAACCAAAAGCGATGTCTGCATCATTTTTATTTACTTATAATTTTGAATAACTTCTTCCGTCTTCAGTTATCACATTTGTTTGGTAAACATTTAAAGATTTGATTTAGTTGAGCATGTTCTCCAGCTACATTTTCCTTAAATTTCAATATGAACGCACTTTTAATAATTTTCATGAATATGTTTCACCCTAATGAACACACTTGAGTTTATATTCGTATGTATCCACTTGTTTGAGAGTCTATAAAATGTATTCATCAAATACACAATTTATTTACTTACAATACCAACAACAATGTTTGAATTGTATTTTTCTTTGTTGGTTTTTGTTTCATGCCATTTTTCATTATTTAATATATGCTTTAATAATAATAACAATAAAAACAAAAAGAAAAAAAATACGATAAAAAAAATATAATGAGTAAATGATGGCCTCATTGTCAATTTAATTGTTGTTTGTTAGGCTTTAATTTCTTTAATCACAATTTTGTATTAAATTTGAGAATCAAGCGTATTTATTAGATTCATTAACAATATTAATGACATCTGGTTCTAATCGGGCAATTCAAATGAACTCATCAGATTCCAAGAAAGCTAAGAATTGTCAAAAGTTTTTATGGAATGTTTTCTAGTAATTAAAAGGCTTCCTTACAAACCCAAGCAATTGATATTAAAATCTGAAAAGCTAAAAATGTTCATAACAACAATAGAATGTACTAGGTGTACCAGTATGAAGTGAGCGTCACGCTACAAATGGATGAAAAATGTTTACTATGAACGAGCTTTAGTTTTCTTTTTTTGTGTGTTAGCGCTGACATCTGTCACACATACTCGGTATACATGAAATCAATGAATAATATTCTCACATCGTGTTAAAGATGGTGAGTTTTTCACCCTAGAGTACTAAACGGCTGGAATGCTTGTCCGGGCATATGGTGATCATGCTCTACCAGAAGTAAATATGCAAAAGATGGTTTCGACAGTTCACAGATAATGATTTTAATGTGGGAAATGAAGAACGTGCCTCCCGGATAGTTTGAAGACGCTGAATTGCAAACATTACAACCTGAATAAGAAATAAATGCCAGAAATGGTGAATGTAGCACAACAAACTATTTCTAATCGTTTGCAAGGTATGGGAAAAAACCAAAAGTCTGGAACATGGGTGCTACATGAATTGGCTTGAAGATAGATGGAAAACCGAAAAATCACTTTTATATCAAAGAGACGATAGAAAATCAGTGTTGCATCGAATTCTTACTGTCGATGAAAAATGGATTATTTTTCAGAGTCGTAAGTGAAAAAATCCGGGACAACCATCAACTTTGGCTACAAAACCAGGTCCATTCGACAGGCAGACAATGCTGTGTCAGGTTAATAGAGACTAATACTGACACCAAATGATCAATTGAAACCACATATTGCTCAAAAACCTACAAGAATTAGCCATAAGACACTGCAAGTTAATACTGGTTCAGGATACAAATAAAGCATTAGGCTGGGAGCTGCAAATCCACTCGCCGACTACCAATTTTTTTCCATCGAAGGGGCACGCATTGCCTAAGCATCACTTCGGTTCCTACGAGGAAGTCATTTATTGGGGGACTTACTCGCTTGCTTCGGTATGCGATCAGTTTTATTAGCATGAAATACAGAAATCGCCTGAAAAATGTAAACAATGTGTAGCCAGCAATGGGCAATACTTTGAATGAAATGTTTTTCAATTTTCATTTATGTTTTCACAAAGAACTCCCGAATCGATTCTCTTTATTACTTTCATGTTGAGATACTCAAGTACTATGATCAAACGATCTGTTACTCTGCACTCAATACGAACATAATTTTTATATAATGTCATAATGAGCTGGATCTCCTTATGAAATTCAGGATGCTATTCAGTTGATTAATATAACTGAGTTGGAGTTTTGTCCATGACTGTATTCATATGTGACTGCCATATGTTGTCGCATTTCAAGAGAACCCTTTTTTTTGTTTTCTTTGACAATTTAATTTTATCAATATTCTCGCCAACGTTTTCTTCATTACCTGTGATAATTTTTCTCATTTACATAGGTACAGTATATGTTCTCGGCGAGCCATTACTAAAGGTACCACAGGCTCTAAGAGATTGTGATTGATGTTTTGTGGAATTCTTCTTTTTAATTTTCTTTCATTTTTAAAAAATTTTTTATTTTATATTTGCAACAACACTCTCGTCATTATTTTCTATGCCTCTTTAGACTACTACATACGACATACATAATTGGTCATTATAACACTTCACTCAGGATTATGACATAGCTTTGAACACCACTTATGTTGTATGTTTTAATTTTATACATAAGTGGCGGTACCTAAAGTTCATAGTCGATTCTGAACGACAGATTTTTTGCGAAAGTTTTCATGGTTTGTTTTATTACTCTCAGAAATCTATTGCGTGGAAGTCGCCGAAGAAATTATTTTTTAAATTTCGTTTTGTTAGAGATGTCTGACCTGGGGTTTGAACCGTGGCCTTACGTCTAATAAGCCAACACACTATTAGACTAGTGTGTGGCCTCACATCTTTGTGATAAATAGGCATCTCATACCGCTTATGTCTACAACCTCGATTTCCTACGATGTTCACATAGTAAGTCGTACGGGAATTGTTGCTTCATTGAAAGTGTGCATGTTGCACTGAGCTGTTCTTATTCATCTTCGGGTGCTTCGAGACTTTTCAATTGCTTTGTTTTGATAACTTTTTACGTTTTCCGTAGACGAGTAGGCGATTGCTGATTGTATTAGATTAGTTTCCTTTAAGTTTACTACACGTCTTACGTAATGAATTCCTTCTTACTGTACCGTTCGTATATAACAAAAATACCAATGTCATCATATTGTGATTTTGTCAAATAGCCTTATGTGAAGGTGTGGTTGTTAATTGAATTTCTATTTAAAGCCTTATATAACTTAACATTGATTAAGATATCAAGGATGCTGCCTGCAAGAATGCAAACTCTTTTTTTTTGTTGGTTTTTATTAAAACCCAAAATAATTTCCCGTTTAAATATTAACAAAGGAAAATTCTATGTTTTTCATGCGTTTAATACATATAAAGAGAATTAAGAGAAACAGTGTTTTACTCTTTAGTTATGTTAAACAACCGTTTTAACAGAAATAGTCTCTTTTTCTTATTTAAATGCTTACAAGTGTTTGAATTCGCCTCGAAAAGTACTCGGAAAAACCTGTTGTTGTTAATAAAACATTTCGTACAAGCCAATACGCACACAAACGTACACATACACCATCGCTTACAGCATTGTAGACTTACATAAAATGAAATAAACAAAACACCCACACACAGACACAGAAACTGGCATTTTTACATTGACTTTCTTACGTACCCAATAATAACATGACATTTCTTTTCTCATTTATGCATTTATACATGCTTTCTGTTATGTGTGAGTGTGTAAGTATATGTGAGTGTGTGTGTGATTTCGTTGTGATTCTAATAAAGAAAAATTGGCCGAACATTAAAATTTTGCAATTCAGTTGATAACAAAACTTCAACGCAAACGGTTGATGAGCGCAAGTTTATACGAGGCCAACGGTTTTTGTGTTAAAGAAAAAATGATTTGCAATAAATAAAACAACAACTACAAGGAATTATAAAAGTTATACAAGTGTTAATTATACATTTTAAACATAAAAAAATGAGTATAAATTATATTGAAATAAATATCCTAAAAAAAGAAGAAATTTTGTGCAAAAAAAAAGAAAAATATTTCTTAATTTAGATTTACGTTCGTGCTTTAGTATACAAATTATTTATACGTCAAGGTGTGTTATATAAAGCTAACTGGTGTAATTAATATCAATCATACTTAGTGTTGGTCGCAATTTTAAATTAAAGAAAAAATATTCTTATAAAAATTATTTTTGAAAATAAAAAAAATTAAAAATAAAAATTCATTAATTAAAGAAATTTATGGAAAAATGTTTATTAATAAAAATTTATTATACAGACATATAAATGTATTCATATACATATTTATAATTAAATTGTGAAAAATAATATCAATATATATTATGGGTTTTTTATAAACCATTTTTTAAGAAAGAAAGATGGTTTAAAAATTAACTTTAAATTTCTTTAAGCAGTACGTGAATTTGGAGTATTCAAAAATTAAGGTATTTAATATTAAGTAAATAAAAAAATATGTTTAAAAAAAATCTAAAAATTACACTCTATTACAGTGATACAATTTTTTTTATTTAAATTTTTTTTATTTTAAATTTAAAATGTTTATTAATGAAATAATTTGCTTATTTACTAACTAAGAAAAATAAATAAAAATAACTTATAGTATAGTAGTCAAATCCCAGTTCAGACATCTCGAACAAAACAACATATTTAAATAAAGTTCTTCGGCGACATTCTTTCAGCAAATTTCCAGCAAAAACTCTGAGAGTAAATAAAATTTCCATTAAATGTTTCTCAAAATTCTGTCGTTCAGGGTCGACTTTACACTGTTGGTTCCGCCATTCATGTATAAAATTAACATGATAATGCTCTCAACACCACAACACTTACTGTACCAAAATTGCGCTTGGCCACGGTTCAAACCTCAGGTCAAACATCTCGAGCAAAACGAAATATGAAAAAATGTCAGCAGATTTCTGGCAAAAAATCTGAGAATAAATTAAAATTGGCATGAAAAGTTTCTCAAAAACATCTGTCGCTCGGAGTCGACTTTATACTATAAGTCCCGCCACTTGTGGATAAAATTAACACACACAACGTGAAAGTGGTGTGAAAAGCTAAACCTGACTGAAGGGTTGTAATGAATACACAAACTGGTGCAACTCATTAAAAAAAAAAAATAATTATGTATTTATGTATGTATGTATGTGGACAAGCTCTGTCATTAGATTATGGTTGTCGAGAAATCTTTTTTTTTTAAGTTACCTAGTGCCAATGGCAAACGAGATTTTCCGTGTTCACCTTTTTATTTCTCATCGTTATAGCATTCGCCAAACTCGGTTTTATGTATTTCCAGTCCCGAAGCAAAGAAGATAGACTTTCGTTATAACTGCTGTGTGATTCCTAAGGTAGATTCTGGTTTGATTTATAAAAAATTTTGTTCTGCATATATCCATATCTGGCCTTCTTCTCTTTACAAGTGACATCCCACATCTCACATTTTCTTTCCCATAGTGAAGTTTGTGGGAGATCATTTCGCTACTGCTCTGCGAAGGAATGTCCAAATCAATCGTGAATAGAATTGTCTGTTGAACTGGTGACATTTTCAAGTACGTAAACTTTGTTGTTACCTGCTACGGCCCCATGTCCAGGGACCCATGAAGGGATAACTGTTGAATGTCTCCCTTTCTCCCTCAGAAGCACATAAAAAATAAATTTAAATTTCATTACAAAACCTGATAAACGGAAGAATGCCCGAACAGAATTTAATCAATTCAATAAAAAAAAAACAATGAGCGGAGCAATTCGACTTAATTAGAGAAAGTTTACGAATAATTTGCTTATGTCATGTGGAGAGGCAGTATTCGACAAGAGGAGTAATGAAAAAAAAATAATTGGTGTGTAATAGCATAAGTAAACTATTGTGCATGAAATGGTTTTGTATGAAAGCTTAACAGGACTCAAGCATGCTTAAACTAAACCCGAACTGACTGCCAAAAAATTCAAAATAAAACCTCCCACAATGATTGTTGTTGGCAAGCCTCACACAGAAGGTAAAACCCTAAGATATTTGGTTTGGTAATCTAATAGAAAATAATCGGCCACCTCTCAGGCAATATTGTTAAAAGTTGAGAATGGAAAGCGTATTGTCTCAGGGGTAGTAAGTAAATTAGCCCATAGATGTTCGAGCTGGCAAATTTCAAGTTACTATTGGCCTTCATAACTTCATTCAATGTGGAGTATCAAGAAGAAATTCCGCAGTCATCTTTGTGTCTTCGTCACATCCACAGTATAAGATGGAATCGTGTTAGTATTCTATACCCACTAGACTCCAAATATTCTAAATTGGTCCATCATGGATGTTAGTGACTCTCCGTTCCTTCCCAGTGGTTTTAGCAATATTACGTAATCGCTTATCATCTTCTACTCCAGCAGCTGTTTGTGTATCTTTATCAGTTTCGTTTATTCACCAATGTTTCTCTTGACGAGTACTTCACTTTTCTAATTTATCTATCTAATGCCTGGAATCTCAGCGTTTCCGCATCATACCATACCGTACTCCATGCCCTGAATGTTTTTGTCATATCATTTTTGGTATCAAAATTTGTCTTTCATTGTATTTGTTTCCCTTTCTCAATATGTCATTGAATTTTATAAACTTTTGCAAAGCCAGCATAATATATTCATAATAACGGTTGTTTATTTTAATAAAAACCACCATATGCCACAAATTGTCATTGAAACCCATGAATCAAATACATTTTATGGTTTGTCAAATTCTGTTAGTAAAGAAATCCCAACGCAACCCATATAAAAAAAAAGAAAGAAGAAAACCGGATAACATATTTTTATAATCTTATCTTCTGTATTAATTATAGATAAACAATAACTGACTATGCCTAAATGAAAGAAGAAAAAAAATGTTCAGCCATTATTATTTGCTTGTCAGTTTATTTCCCAAAAACGAAAATGACAATCACAGTAAACACTTCGTTAGTGTCCATTATTTCCACTGTTTGACAGTCTAGACAGGATATTTCATTTTATGGAAATTTTGTTTGTACATCCACACATACATACATACAATCTGTGTATTTTTTTGTTTTTGGTATAAATTAAACATGTTTTTATTAAATAAGCAACAGATACTTGTAATAATTTGCTTGAAAAAAAAAATTAATTGGAAGCCACAGTACATATGTTCCACGAATTCAAGGGTAAAGTAAAAATAAAATAGTTTTTCAATCTGGCTGTATGGCCTTAAAGTTGTTCATAAATCAATGACTTAACATAGCACCATAAAAATTAATGCAGATACATTGAATCGCATGAAGAGGATCAATTCTGGAAAGAACGCTGTGACCAGCTTGATTTTGCAATAAATTTATTGTTAACGGCACTATATGGCTTGTCTAGACATCAGGGCACGGTTCAAACTCCATGTCAGACATATCGATGAAAACGAAATATGAACAAAATATTTCTTCGGCGACTTTCTCTCAGCAGATTTCTCGCATAAAACTCAGAGAGTAATAAAATGCCCGTAATAAGTTGCTCAAAACCCTGCCGTTCGGAGTATGAAATTAATACATGCAACATGAGTTGTCTGAGAAGCTAGGCCGTAATCCTGACTGAAGGGTTGTAATGACCAATTATATATGTATATATGTATGTCGTACCTGTTTAACTGATTGATTTTTGGAAACAAAAATCCAATTCGCGCGATAGCTGTGGTATTTTCTTCGATCCGAGAAGACTAAAGTTAATACGAAAAGTGTCAATAACTATATGTAGTTACCGCTTATTAGGCGGATTATATTGACGGTAAAAGGGGCAGGGCACAGACACATGAATTTAAAGACCTCCTCTTCACAGCTCCTGTAGTCGATATTTGCCGGAATATCGAGTCTTTCGGTATGCTTACTAGAAGAAAAGTCTATCGTAAGAATCGCTATTGTGCTATGGATAGCCAGGCGTTTTAAGAACAGAAGAATCTTCTGTTTATCCATATACATATGTCTAGCAGAGTTTAGCAATATTGCACGTACCCTTTTGCTGCCAACATGATCGAGGTTCGGAGTAAAACGTATGGATAATACTCAGATTAACTGAGGCAATTGGTAAACCTGTAAGAAAAATCTTTGCATATTTTTTTTTTATGACAAAATCATTATCATTTATTATCACTGCAGCATACATTCTAGTATGACAGAGTTGCCAACTTTCGTTGCTTAGTAACAACGCTTTGTCTGAAAATGTATTATTGTGGGGAAGCTTTGATCATTGAGTTCTATTCTTTCTCAAATCTTTCGAAAATTATTATAAAACTTTTCTTGTCATCACCCAATTTCGAATATACATAGATTGCTTGAGTTTATAGTCACGCCACCTCAACTTGAAATGGCCATGCCATCAAATCTGTCGTCCATAATATCCATGAACTGTGTGTGCATAACAACAATGTCGTTGGTGTTTAGATCATCCAATTCAGATCAATAGTAGCTGATAATCATCGATCTTTGGTGTTGAAAGAAATAGACACTGATAACGCTGCGAGCCTAAAATCCACGCCAAACTGTGAATTTTTTCGAAATGCTATTGGACGCTGTTGGATTTCTTGTGGATTAATATCTTCGCAAATTCGACAATTTTTTGTTCGTTATTTCTTTTAACGACCTATTGTAAGGAGTCAACTGGCAAAAACTATGAGAGTAAATACAATTGGCAGGAAAAGTTTCTCGAAAACCTATCGCACGGACTCGACTTTAAACTGTTGGTCCTGCCACTCATGGATAAAATTAACATACAAAAAAAAATGTGTCGTGTGAGAAGCCAGGTTGTAATACCTACTGAAGGCTTGTAATGCCCAATTATGTGATGTCTCCCTTAATTTTAGATAGCCGCAGGTTTCGTGCCCAATTCACATAAGCCGTATAATATTGAATGTATACTAAGCATTTAACTACAGTAACCCCCAAAGAATGACCAGATCTTCTTTATTTATCATTTAAATGTTTATAAATTGTTTATAATCAATTACCGACATATCATTCATGAGACTTAAGCAGGTCTTAACAATATTTTTATTTCTCACTTTATATGTTAAACATCTTTCTGGTTTTTCACTTCTCAATTCTTTCCCTTTATTTCGACTTTTGCCTCCCCTTAGTATTTCAGCGTTATTTATATGTTTTTAATAAAAGACCACACAGTACGTGCTCAAGTAGCATTTTAAATATAATTTTTCTCTCGTGTTTTCTTTTTTCTTTTCTCTGGTATTCGGTTTATTTGTGTTAAATAAACGTGGTTTATTAAATAAAAATTTTTTTTTTTTGCCTGCGTACATTTTCACCGGCAACAACAGGACCAAGAACAAAAACAACAATTAAAAATTGCTGCGATAACAGCAATGTTGAAGATGTACTAGATATGCCAACCAACCAACAATCTAACCAATCAACAACATAATGGGAAGTATCAACAACCCAACAATTGAGTTACATTTCCATTTTGGTTGCGTACGGTAGTATGTTTCATTTTTTTTTTTGGTCTTCTCTTCTCTTACGTTTTTATTTGCTCAAGTGGAATTCTGGCAACACAAAACAACCGAAATTAATTTCTTAAATAACAATAAGAATATAAACCGACAACAATAGCAACAATAAAGAAAAAAAAATGTGTTTTAAAAAATTTAAATTAAAATAATAAAAACTGAAAATAAACTACAAAGCAATGTTGAAAATATGAAATCCAAGAAATACTTTGAAAACCTTAAAGGTAGCAGCGATAAAAGCAAACTTGAGCATAAACCACATACCCACATTCACATGAGTGTTTATTTTTTTTTTTTTTTGTTAGAATTTCATATGATTTAAAATGTTTTGTAAAGGGTGTCTCAGTAAGAGTGCAATTTTTAGGAATAATATCATAAATATTTACTACTCATATACAAAAAAATAAGATTAATACCTTATAATTGTGAACTCTTTTTATAAAAATTCGAAAAGTTATGCTTCAAAGAATTTTCAATCGAGAAATTATAATTGAAAGTGTCAACTATTCGAAAAGAAGTAAAAAAATTTTAAAAAAGCCGGGTCGACTATGAAGAGTAAGAGTCCTGTGCGTCAACGTGATTTTATATTTGAGAACATTGTAGCTATAAACGACAATATCGCCAAAGTTCAAAAACCAACAATTCGTCACTATTCTCAACAATTTCTGTCGTCGCGAAGCACTAGGCAAAGAATTTCGGCAGACCCTGCCCACTTACATAATTAATCATAACAACGCCTTAGTCAGTATTGCAACCTAGTTTCTCACACCACCCATATGGTGTGTGATCATTTTATCCAACAGTAACGAATCCTAAAAGTTTAAAATCGATTTCAAATGATAGATTTTTTGAGAAACTTTTCTTGTCCATTTTATTTTACTCTCAGAATTTTTGCCAGAAGGTTGCTGATGGAAAGTTTGAGAAAGAAATATTTGTTCATAATTTGTTTCGTTCGAACCACGGGCTCTTATCTAATAAGCCAAAATGCTACCTACTAGACTACGGCTACTTCAACTTTAATACGTACAAAATTTAACTTTGTCGGGAGCTCAAACTGGCAGACCATGGAAAGGCAATTAGTTCAATGGTTAATGGAACAAAGTAAAGTTAGTTGCAGTTTTTGGAATAGAATCTAGATAGAATTTTAAAATGTGGAGCTCAAAAAATTCCAATGCAAACCACAAGAACTATGTATGTCTGGTGCAAAGTTTGTTCAGGTGTTGTGATTGAGCGTTAATTTCCTGAAGATGAGACTGAAATTGCAGAAACTGTGAACGTGATTCGTTACAAGAACATGATAACTTATTTCTTGTGATCTCAACAGCACGGTATGAATTTGGTTTTAACAATTCGGAGTCATATGGTACATCTCACGTGTAGCTATTGATTTATTGCAACAGATGTCAACCAACAAGATTATACGATTTAAAGCCATGTAAATTTTTCTTCTTGGTTTTGTAAAATCTCGGTTTTATAAGAATAATCCAGAAATAGCTGCTAATTTCGAATCTGTGACACAAGAGAGACGCATCTCTGTAAAAGGGTCATAAAATATATTATGAAAACAAAAGGAGGCTATCGTAATGGTCTAGTAGGTAGTGTGTTCAAAACCCAAGTCATACATCTCCAACAAAACGAAATATGAAAAAATATTTCTTCGGCGACTTCCTCTCTGCTGATTTCTGGCAAAACCTCTGAGAGTAAAATAAAATTGCCATGAAAAATTTGTCAAAAATCTATCATTCGGAATTGATTTTAAACTGAAAGTCCCGTTACTCATGTATAACATTAACACACACAACATAAGTGGTGCAAGAAGTTATGTCGTAAACCTGACAGAAGGGTTGTATGTGTGTATGGAGTAATGGCCTGTTATCAGAGTCTTGTAGGCTATTTGGTAGCCATTTTTTCAAGCTTAATCGGAACATGTCTTCTTTAAAATCCAATCAAAAAAACTCTCAAACTTCTTAAAAAATAAAATACGTGTTTTTATTTTCAAATAAAAAGTTTCCTCCTGCTGAGACACCCGAATGTTATTGCTTTAAAATGCATATAAAACATGAGTACCGAATTAAATTTTCTTAAATTTAAGTACACTTTATACACGATTATTAAGAACTAATTTAACATCATGTATACATCACTTCTTTTTTCCTGTATTGCCATATCAAACAATCTTTAACGTTAAGCCTCTATTTCCTGTGTATAACAATAACTGTTACTCACATCTTATAGCCACAGTCGCACAGTCGTAAAAAAGTTTCAGCGAAAGTTTCTGTGCTGGAAAGTTTTCTCATAATGTCTACAACATGATTTAATTTATTTAAGTGGCAGCAGCAACATTATTATTGAATGCAATCTGAAGAGAAACGATACTTAAGTTAATTGAGTTAAATTTCAATAAGAAGCGAAAAGTTCTCTTCTGTTAATTAGGCAAGCAAGTCACAGTTAAGCAAAAACTTATCATACAGCGTAGACAAGTTGTTAAGCATTTTAAGTTCTCCACTCGTATCTGGGAGCTTTGTTTTAACACTTTACTTTAAAGAAATGCAAAGAACATAGTAGAACTGGCAAAGATCCAAAATTTCTGTCGGAAATACATATGTATTGCAATCGGAAATACTGGAATCTACACTGATATTACAATCAAAATTAAGCAATCAAGATATTGTTGATACTATCCGCAATGAGATAAAAAATTTATTTGTTAGCCCTAGTATCAATGGAGTGGGTCGCATTCAATTCAATAACACCAAATATCTTGAAATCGTAGTGGGCGTCAACCTGACTACACAATCCAGAACCACCAAGGCGACTATTACTCTTTATTCATGTCAGACATCAGTAGCCAATGATGGGATATCAAGACTAAGAATGCATAAGGCCAACAAACTCCATTCTACGGAATCTGAGTTTGGTTAGCTTAGGAAGGAAAACAGAGACCTTTTGGAACATTGTAACCCTTAAATTATGAGAGAAAAAAAAGCAAGGAGGAAAATGAAGAAGAGAAAGGGGAAAAAGAATTAGAAAAGAAAGAAAGGCGAAAGAGGGCCGAAGTTTAGTGTTTGGCTTTGGAGAAAAGAAATCTTCCCATCCGATACGAGCGTATTATAGGGATGGTGGCAATCATAATAACAAGTGCTCTTAAAACTAATTTATTCAAGGCATTCCTTATTATTCCTAACTATGTACGAACAGATACGTTGGCTAAGAATGCTACAAAGTGACTGTAAGCCATGAGAACATGGAAGTTGTTGTCATAATTGATTTGTCATAATTGATTTTCATCTACACGATACCTGAACCTGGTTTTCCTTTTTGAAGATAGAATCAAAAATTGTCTCCTTAGCAATCAGTTTACATTAGTACAATACAGGTTGAAATAATGACTATAGAGGCTGGTGTTGTACAAATACGATATTAGAGTACATATGGACTGTAGTACGTATATTTGCTTACTTATTTACATAATTGAATATCAAAAAACCTTAGCAAGGATTACAACCTTCTCACACCAGAGTGTGTGTGAAGATAACAAACTACGTACTAGACTACGGCGACTTCCTGCCTTTAATTTTTTGTGATTAATTACTTCCACGTTTTGAACAATTGCCAGTCTATGATCATGTGATTGGAACACACTATTTAGTATTGTGTAGCCAGAATTCCAGGAAAAATATGCCAAATTTGAAGCTAACGTTTGGAACACTTATGATTATGGGCAGTATTTCCACAAAAAATAACTTTAAAAAAACTGAATGCCGATTAAAAAACTGCCGTTGTGTTCAAAATTACAAACATATTTCTCCAATCCAGATATGATTTGTTTGAAAAGCTTTTCTTTATCGATTTTCTCTACTTTTACTGTTTATAAATATCTGAATCTGGAAGTTTCAAAACATCCCTTCCTTTTATTGGATGTATACATCATGAAATGAATCTGTAGAGTGTTATAAACACAATAACGCAGTAATCTCTCAAAACTTCTTATATGGAAGTGATTATTTTAAATGCAACAAGCGGCATAATTTCTATCTATATTCGCAGCAATGAGAAAATTAGTGCTCACAGTTAGAGGATATTGAAATACAGGGCAATGAAATACAGGTTTTGAAAACGCGATGTATGAGATATAATGCGAATAACCATTTTAGCGGCACCTTTGATAAACAATTTCATTTGTTTTGCTGCCGCTGTCTTTATTATAATTAATACACATGCGGCTTGCCTTGGGCTGAAATTTCAAAATTATTGTTGTGCTTGCTGCGTTGCGTTTATTGTGTTTATAGCACAAGTTATTAGCAAACAACAAATTATTGTGGAACAACAAATTATTATTATTTCTTTCGATTTTTTTAATGTTCAAAACAAAGAGCAAAAAGAACGATTTTTTAATAATTTCGTTGCCAGTAAAATTTCTTCATTCAACTAAAAACTACTTATAACCGACTATTTAAATTTGTTTTATTTGATTTTAATTGCCAATTAATTCTTTTGTAGTTAAAAAAGGCACTCTTAACCTCTATCGGAACATCAACAGCTTCTTAAGGACCCTTGCCAACAAATAATGGCAAAACAATAGAAGAATTTTTTTCCTGCCTAACAATACAAACTATATGAAAGGGTCAATTGGAAAACTTCAAAGCACTTGAAATGGATTTTATCCGACCACTTGAAAAGTTGTTCACCTCTGGACAAAACACAAAATATCCCTTTTATGTGGAGAATGTTGAAATTGTTATAGGCCTTGATACACGAGCATTTTTATGATTTTTATTTTGGTATTTATTTTATTGTTATTTTAAAAAATAAACACATAACTTAAACACAGCATTTATTAAACACTATAAAATATTTTGAATCCTCAAATACGTGCTTTTAATAACAATAGTTTTATGTTATAAAAATTTGCGAAAAGAATTTTAAAAATTTCATTAAAGTAAACAATAAGCTTTTGAATATGCCCTTAAAAGCCCTCTGCCACCATTATTATCATCTTCCTTTTGTGCACAAAATTATTCCTATTTGTCATAAAAGTTTTGTTTTTATCTCTAGCGTACAAATCGAGATACAGTAGTTTTCCGATTTAACGAACATTCGATTCAGTGAACATCGGATTTAACGAACATGAGTGAGTATATCATATGATGTACAAAAGTTTTATTTTGTACTCGATATAACGAACAAATGTAAAAATTAAAATGAACAGAACGAAGGTGAGGTACTGGCTGGAAATGAAATTCAGGAGCCTAAAATAATACATGAAGAAATCGTTAAGAATTTCGAAATTTGTATTAAATGAGCTCAACAAAACATTTATTTCCAATCTAACGTGTGTAAAGCTATAGCAACGAATGTTATTTTCCTTCTTTTTACTATGAATGTTAATTTAACAGAGCCTGTTAATGTTAATTAACAGAGGCAGTTAAGTTAATATAATTGAAAAATTTTAAAAATTAAGAAAGAAAAATCAAGTAAAAATTACAAAAATAGTTGTAAATTGCAGAAAAAAAAAATTAAAGGAAGGATTTAAAAAAAGAAAAAAACCAAATACAATGAAAATAACAATTTGCTTATTGGAGATAATAAAGTTGAAAAATCAAATAGTTTTACCAAATATGTCTTCCATAAATTGGGCAACATCAACATAAAATTTAAAAAGAGTATGGTTTTCCAGTTGAATATCTATTGGATCAAAGATGCAGACCTCCTTAAAGTCGGATATTACATCGTTCTGAAAATACAGGCATCGAAGTTAATGATTTTCTTTAAATGAGCAAAGAATAGTAGTCTATAGAAACCGTCCAAAATTGTCGGTGTCTTGTGTGTTTTTGTCGATGTCTTCAATTTTTTGGCTGATGACTTGCATTTTTTTTTGGTAGATCACTTGAATTTCGTTTTCGATAACTTGCATTCTTTTTTGTATATTATTTGCGTTTTTTCTTCAGTGACTTGTATTTTGTTTAGTCGATGGCTTGAATATTTAGTTGATGATTTGTATGTTTTGGTCGATTACTTGAATTTGTTTTTTGTCGATGACGTGCATTTTTCTTGGTCGATGACTTGAATATTTAGTCGATGACTTGAATTTTTTTGTCGATAACTTGCATTCTTTTTTGTAGATGATTTGCGTTTTTTTGTCAAATGACTTAGATTTTTTTGGTCGATAATAAAGATTTTAATTTCTCTTCCTTTGTATATCAGCTTCTTTATTATGCGATAAGTCTATATCCTAGCGATTAAACATTAAAATTCTAAATGCCTATTTGACTGCTAAGTCATTGTCTATAGAGTCATGTATACCAATGACCTATCTTCATCACTTATGTTGTGTGTGTTTATTTTACATATGAGTTTAAAAGTCGTCTCAGATTCAGTGTTTTTGCTAGAAAACTGTTGAGAGATGAAGTCACCAAGGAAATATCTGACCTGCGTTTTGAACCGTGGCCTCATTTTTAATAAGCCAACATACTACCTACTAGATGACGGCAACTTCTATTAATCAAATATGCTGTAAATTATACTACAATGCCTTAAAAATAGAATTCGCTCCTTAGCTGTAACCCCTGTCCCCCTGTCGAATATTCTGCCTGCAGAAGATTAATTGTTTTACATACTAGGCTTGGGTTAAGATGAGCGGATATTAAAATTTTTATATAAAGTTTTTTTAATAGTAATTAATTTGAGCTGAAAAGTCATATCAAATATTTAAATTAATCGTTTATAAATAAATTAAATGTGACATTTCATTCAGTAGTTAAATAGTAGTTTTTTGTTTCTTTTTTATTAAAATTTCTGATACCATCAGCAAAAATAATTTTAATCAAAAAAACAATCGTTTAGAACATCTGCGGCAGTAGTTTGATGCAATTATTTTAAATATTTTTATTAAAAAAACTAAACATAATAATTAATGTTTTTGTCAATATTTTATTTAATTTTTTTTTTGTTTCCTCATTTTATAATTTATATGCAAATTAATTTATAATAAAACATGAACCGAATTTTTATTGTTTTCAAACGAATTAATTAATCATAATGTGAAATTAACAACTATTTTACAAACAGAAAGACTGTTTCTAACCGCAGTAAGTGGGCAAAAAACGTGGAATTTATTTAACGTACTTTCTGCGTTAACCAGAAAAAAATAAAAATTAAAAACTAGGGTATCTTACAATCTTGTGATAATCAACTTCATATGTTTAAAATTTTATTTATTTCTTTAACCAGAAAAAAAGAAAAAATTAAAAACCAGGGTATCTTACAATCTTGTGATAATCAACTTCATATGTTAAAATTTTTATTTATTTCTGGCTTATCGTTAGCGATAATACCAACTAAGAACAACATTTGTTTTATCTCAGAGGTTGTCACGTCGTTACCGCTTTAGCGTGTTCCACTTTGGTAGTTCAAACCCATGACTTTTTTCGCTTGCAGACCAGTTCGCTGTCGCTTTTGTCATCAAAAATTTTTATCCCTTTCAGTAGCGTCTCTTAAAAATTAGCGACATATTTCCACTCCTTCATCTTCTTTACTTAGAAAATATTTTATCGTTAGAAAGTCTGTTCTTAATTCCATTGCCTCGTTTTGCCATTGATTATACTGAAAGAAGGTATGTTCTGAATCATTAATACATACATACATACATAAATAATTGGCCATTACAATCCTTCAGTCAGGATTACGGCATAGGTTCTCACACCACTCATGTTGTGTGTGACCTGGGGTTTAAACCGTGGCCTTATGTCTAATAAACAAAGACATTACCTACTAAACTGCTAGACAGAAACTTATTTAAACTAAAGACTTCTGGTACAGAGGTTCCCTTTGGGTCCCTTGAGATTAACACTGATACCTCTAAGACGACTGAAAGGGTCCGACATAAGAGTCCTGATATTAAACTCATAGCCTGTCAGACCACTGCAGTGATTTCAAAGCAGAGGACATGGTGCCAGGGGTTTTGAAAGTGCCGTGATTTCCCCGAAAAACTTTTGATTTACGAGAACAGGCATTAAGTTCCTAACGCATAAGCGCTTTAGAAGAACTAGTGTTGAAAGTATTATGAATCAAGTAACGAAAGTCTATTGAAAAAGGCTGAGCAAATTAGCAGAATTCTGCGTTAAGCTTCAGATAAACCCTAGCAAACAAGTTCAAGAATACTCTCTTCTTCTTTAATCGATGTATCCTCTATGCACGGGTCATTGGTAGTTCAGTGCATTGATTGGCAAGGTGTTAAGTCCTCTTATAGGCTGCCTGACCACTGTAGCGTTTTCAAAGCAAAGCTCGTGATAATTTTCAAAACGCACAACATAAGTCGTGTGAGAGGCAAGGTCGTAATCCTGACGGAAGGGTTGTAATGACCAATTATGTATCTAAGTTTCTGTCTTGCAAAAACACAAAAAAATTTCTTTGCAAATAAAAACATTTTGTTCCTCTCCCTATTGCATGCATTTTCTCTTGAACTTAAATTTAAGAAAACTTAATTTTTATTTTTTTTTTTTGGATTTTTTGTTAAAATTAAAACAAACAAACAAAAAATATGAGTGAATAAATGCTGGCAGTTATATTTGAAACTGACTTGCATTTTAATAGACTCCACTTTGCTTAGATGCTGACAGTATAGTTCATACGATTTTCATTGATTGCGCCAGTCTAAGTACGCGTATGTAAATTTTTCTTTGTGAATGACTTTTTTGTTCACTTTTTAAAAGCGTAAAGCATCGTCGTTGTCGCTATTGTTGTTGTATAATGCTAAAGATTATTGCCTTTTTAGATGACAAGCAAAGTGTCAATAACAAGTCTGACAACTACGCAATATTTTGCATAAAATTATTTCGTTTGTTTTTTATTTAGCATTTTAAAATAAATGACGAAAAACAAAGAAAGAAAAAAAGAAAAATTATTTGCATTTTCTTTTAAAGCTTTCAGATAAATTTGGTTGTAAATGTTGTTTTCTTTGTTTCTTTTTTATAACATAAAAGAAATGCAAACAACAAATTCGTAAATTTGTAAAATTTTATGATTTTTATGTTAATTCTCATTTTTGTTTTCTATTTTGTTCAATTTTTTTATTGTTGTAGGGGGCAAACAGATTTTTTAGTTAGAAATTTATGTAAATTTCACTAAAAAATTTTTAAAAAACACATTAAGAGCCTTTTGAAGAGCCCCTAATATTAATATTTTATGTCTATGCCTTCTCACGCTGAACCTTTTAAATTCATTCCCACAAAATTAGCGCCTCACTCGCATAACAGACTGCTTCAAGTCCTTCATGGATCACATATCCCTAGATAAGCCCAAAACCTGGTAAAGTAAAGTAAAGGTGATAATGGTTACTATAAAGACCGCAATTTTTATACGCAGATTAAGAAGAACTAATTCCCAAGAAGAAGTATGTCTGACGAGAGTTCTGAACTCGATTACATACATAAATAAATACATAATTGGCCATTACAACCCTTCAGTCAGGATTACGACCTAACTTCTTAAACCACTTATGTTTGGTGTGTCAATTTTTATCCGTGAGTGGCGGGACCTACAGCTTAAAGTCGAATCCGAATGATGGATTTTTGTGAAACTTTTCAAGGCAATTTACTTTTATTAACTCCCAGAGTTTTTACCAGGAATCTGCTGAGAGAAAGTCGGTAAGGAGTCGATTATTTTTTGTTTGTTTTTTTTTTTTTACCAAACCATTCTGAAATATGATTATGGCGTGCATAGGCCAGGTTTGGTAAAATTGTTAGTTGCCTTAAACGGCATACCCCTTCATTCAAATATTCTTTCTTGGGCAGAGTTCATACGAAATGCCCAGTTTTCATGTGAGTGTTTGGGTGCCGGATTAAGTTACGACGCAAAAATTCATCAATTGTGGTCTGTGAGTTCTGTGACCGAGTTCCTTTGACTGACGTGAAATTGACTGCACTCTCACGGGAAACAACGTTTTCCTCAGATCTAACGTTTTGTCAATCAACCAGTGGATGCAAATTTGTTTACCACATTGCGAATAGACCTGCCTGTAGGACGATTATACATACCTACATACATACCTACATACATCTCCTAGAGCCTAGTGAAGCCGTTTATACAGATCGCTACCGATAACAAACGGTCCATTTGAAAATATTGGCCACAAGACACGTTAAAGTAATTTTTGCCACAAAAGACGGACAGTCTTATGGACGTGGAATTCACTAATCGCCTGAAAGATGGAAAAAATGTGTGACAAACAATGGGCAACACTCCGAATGAAAGGTTTTTTATACTTTCATAGGAACCGCTCATTTTATACCGGTACACCGTGTTGCTGTTACAGACTCACACTTTAAAGATATCTTAAAGACTTACATTATTAAAGGATATAGTTCCTCAAGTCATAAATCAATATTAAAATCAACGTCAGAAGGGAATGATATTTTTATAATTAAAATTCTTGTTTTTAATATTCGTTTTTTAATCCTGTAGATTTTAAAAATTTTTAAATAATTTTATAAACATACACTAAAGTATTGTTAATCCTTTATTAGTGTTCATTTACAATTTATTTGTTTATTTATCTCTGTTAATATATTTTAATACAATAATAATTTCGGCGTCCTCATTACATATTAATAGACTCTGCGTTTTTAAAACCCTTTCTTCTCTTCTTTAAATATTAAATAACGTGTGTAATGATGTAAATACCAATGAACACAATATGTTTGTATATGAATATTAAATTGTATTTTTATCGATTTTATTTTTTGAGCATTAATTCCTATCGAAAAAAAAAAAAAATCATAAAACCAAATATAATAATGACTGTTATTATTATTATTATTGGGTATAATAAACAGTTATTGTGACACTTTATGGATATTTAAACTTTCAAATGTGTTTTGAATACCAATTTCAGAAATTCATGGAACTTATGGCAAATAATTTGTGCACAAAATTTGTTCATTGCATATGAGAATCATAAAACATCGCAGACACACAAGGGTCAGAACATAAAAGTTGAGGCGAACTAAGAAAATATGGCGACTCTACTGAACGAGAAACAGCAAAAACACATTGAAAAGAACTTTAACTGCAAGGGTTAAGATTGTGTCACACCTATTTGGTTTCAGAACCAGCTCTGTCCAATTTTCGAATGCTTATGTGCCTGCTCATTACCGTAAATACCCACATGATGTCAGACACAGTTCTGTACTTTGTGGTTTCTGTTCAAGTTGAATTAAACACACCTTTTGTTGGCATAGATTGTTTTCGTTTAGAAGATGGGACCAATTTATATCACTCAGTGCCTATAAGGGAAGTAGAGACGTTTTTATAATGGTAAAAAGATTAAGCAGGAAGGCGGGATGATAAAATAATAATAGAAGTGATGCTGAGAAATTTGACAAAAGGCTTAAGCTTCGAATTACAAGTTATAAGCTTGGAGCTTCTTATTACAAAATCGAACAGGATAATCTGGTTATAGAAGGGCAAGTGTTTGGTTATAAAGGCAATACTTCTTTACACTGTTATGGGTATAAATTGCTTCATTTAAGAAAATCTTGTACAGGCTTACATTACAACCTCTAAGTCAGGATTACAACTGAGGAATGGAAGTTCCAGAGTGCAAACCATGCCTCTTCTGTCTATCATTCATTTGTCCGATATCAACCATATACTCACACTACTACAAATGTTAGATAATATCCTCGAAAATCAACACACTGCATCTGTTTTGTAGACTAAGCGGCAGTAACACAACTTGCATTAAACTAAAGTCAGAATTTTAACGGGCAGATATTTTGTTTTTCATTATTGTAAGTGGACAATAAGGTAGAAGTGAGCGCTAAGCTAAAGGGAAGATCATCCTACCTGGTACCTTTAAAGTTAAGTTTATGTCCGAACTTGTCATATTATATTGTTAAGTTTTTACCTTTAAATTTGTATTTTTAATTAAAATTGTTTATTATCTGTACAATGCTGTGTGCCACTATTCACAACTTTAGGTAAACAACAACAATTGCTTTGTTTGTTATTCCTCTGTTCATACCTTTTGCATAAATAATAACAATTACTAGAAATTTATTCGACAGACCTTTGTAAAGCAGATCTTTAAACCACGATTATTCTCATCAAACACACCGCGTCTTCACACAAGACTGCCTGAGCTTCACTAACCCTGTCGCCTGCTTTTCCTTGCCTTTTATATGGCAAAGTAAACAGTCTGATGAAAGTTTTTGAAGGCGAATGTTCATGACTTCGCCTTCTCGAAGTCTCTATAAATGTAAACATCGTTGTTTACCAAGTTTGCCCAAGTTATTTCCTTATTATTTGACTTCTTAAACTTCGTCAAGGAGAGTGTTCTGCGGAAGACTGGATTACGTGGCAATTTTTCGTGACCCTCCTTCAAAGGTTGCCTTTTCTTCTTCTATGGAACAGTTTATCTGCAAATTGAATTAAATGACCAAGTTATGGTCGACTCTAGTTGATTCCACCTTTTGTATACCATAACATACCAGACGTGTTGCCTTGAATACGCTTCACTTAAAAACTTCTGTTCTATCTTCAACACTATTTCTGATTTTCATTAACGCTCTGCTGTCTATAACTTCTAACCCTATCTGCCCTTTGCAAATGGTAGCAATATTTCATATTCGTTTAATGTAGATTAAAACGAAAAGGCGTAATATAAACGACTCACTCACATCCTTCCTACAGTCAATTTCCGAATGTGAATATTTTCGGTTTAAATGCGCGATATTTATTGACTCACAAGCACAGCAATAATATTGCATCATCTGTAGCTATGTATGTATGGTTTCAATATTATTGAGTCAGAAGCTATTGATGTTATGGAATTGAGAATTCAGTGTCATGTTAGCTGAAACCAGCACATTTTTCCTCATGTATGGGCCTATGCCTTGAAGCCTCTTTTGAGCTGTCTCGATCGTGTACAGGAGAGGACGAAGACGCTGATTAATGGCGGTATGGCATCCAACTCTGTTGATTCATTGGAGACCGCCGAAATGTGGTTTGTTTTTTACTGCTCTATTGGTACTAAAATGGATATTGTTCGAGTGAAATAAGAGAACTTGTTCCCGAATATCGTGTATTCCAACGTATCATTCGTCTTTCTCGCAGTGCATATCCGTTTTATTATCGATAGCCACTGGCCACACTGCATTACAGACAGCATTCTTCCTTTAACTAGACTATCCGTATGAAGTCGCCGTAGTCTAGTAAATAGTGGCAGGTCAGACATTTCCAACAAAACGAAATCTGAAAATAAATTTCTCCAGCGACTTTCTCTCAGCAGATTTCTGACAAAAACTCTGACATTAAATAAAATTGCCATGTAAAAGTTTCTTAAAAATCTGTTATTCGGTTTCGACTTTAAACTATAGGTCCCGCTACTCATGTATAAAATTAACACACACAACATAGGTGGTGTGAAAAGCTAGGTCGTAATCCTGACTGAAGGGTTGTAATGACCAATTGTATGTATGTATGTATATGTATGTATCCATATGTGAAAGTTCCTACCTGCACACGTCTTTCCTGATACTAATAATATAAAGCGATTGAAATTTAATATTCCATAACATATTTTCCTATTTCCTGCACAATAATCTGCATGAGTAAGGGACATCCTCTGAGTGTTGGTCGTACGAGAAAATCCAATAATTTGCTGGAACTAGAAATGTCAATCGAATGGACAGTAATTTGTATCGATTAAATTAAAGGCCTTAAACATTTAAACTTTCATTCAGATTGATGAAAATTAATGACTAAAATCAATATTTTTCTTAATGGAAATTATGCAATCAAAAATACAAAACAAAAATTCTTAATTACACCCCCTATGAATGATATAATCGTTCAAAGCTCCCACTTATAATTACAAAAACTCATTAATTCCTGGAATATATTATTCCATGCAGATGATAAAACACGATTAGATATTCGATTTGATATTCATAACACTGTCATTCATTTCATGTGTTTAATAATTACACAAAAGCCAAATAATAATAACAAGAAGCGGAAAAAAAAATAAAAACAAATACGAATAATTATGACAATTTAAATTGCTTTTGCTGTCCTATATTGTGCCTACTTTATTATTAAAATCATACGAATGGTATGAAATAACCAAAAAACAAAAACAAATAAAAAAGAATCTTTCATGCATAACACAAAATCAAAATAAGCTTTTGCCGCTTGACTGAATACCGTGCCTGTCCAAATCGATTGGAGTAAATTTAAATTGTATTCACGATATTTCTAGAGAAATGTGAACTTCGTTTTTAAACTTAAAATTTCGTCGGAAATAAGATTGAATCCCTCAGTATTTAAAAATTAAATTTTTATACAATACTCAGATATGACAGCGAAAATATGGACGCTGTACGCAAATAGGTAGTCGCCGTAGTCTACTATGTAGTGTGTTGGCTTAATAAGCGTGAGGCCGCAGTTCAAATTCCTTGTTGGACATTTCGAACAAAACGAAATATAAAAAATTATTTCTTCGGCGACTTCCCCCCTCTAAGGGTAAATGAAATTGCCATGAAAAGTATCTCCATTCGGAGTCGCTTTTAAGATGAAGGGCCTGCCAGATATGGATAAAATTAACACACCCAACGTAAATGGTGTGTGAAGTTAGGTTGTAATCCTGGCTTAAGGATTGTAATAGCCAATTATGTATGTATGTACATGTACATAATCACGTTTTTCAAACACAAAAGCTAGTCAAGCTAATTTGCTGTGATCTTCCTCTTTATGGTGTTGTGTTCTAGAACTGTTCGTATCCTCAGTAATAAAATTAACAGACACACACACAACGAGCGGCAAGAGAAACTATGTTTTTTTCTGTTGGAGATGGCATCTGTTAAACATATTCACAATACATCAAATCAGTGAACAAACAATATTAATCGTGTTAATAATTGGGAGAATTTTGTGTAAGAAAATGATGATTTGCGTAAAGCAATCATTTTTTGTTTTCATTTGAAAAAAAAATGCTGGAGAGTCGCATCAAGTCAAGCCATGTGGTGATTGTGCTCTATCAGAAGCAATATGCAGAAGATGGTTTCGACGGTTCAAAGATAACTATTTTAATGTGAGAAATAAAGATAAAAAAAAATTATGACGCCAAATTGAAAACAATATGGGACGAATATACTTTTTTTGAAAACAAAAGGGCGGAAATGTCAAATGTCGCACAACAAACAATTCCCGATCGTTTGAAAGCTATGAATTAGATCCAAAAGCTTGGAGAATGGTTGCCACATGAATATGATAGTGGACAGATGGGAAACCGAAAAAATACTTGTGAAACTTTGCTTCAAATTTGTGATAAGAAATCAGTATTGTGCATTGAACTGTTAGCGGCAATGGAACAATAGATTTATTTTCAGAATTCTAAATGGAATAAATCGTGTAATAGTCTGCCAACCAAAACTAGATTTAATCGGCAGGCAGACAATGGCTGTGTGTCTGATGGGACCAGAAATGTGTGGGGTACCACGAACTCCTAAACCGTTACCATAGATCGCTACCGACAGCGTATGACTATGACCATGCATTGTTCTCAAAACGACCAAAATGAGTCTCAAATTTTGCAACATGACGCCATCCGCCATCATCAGACTTGGTTCTTCCGACTACTATTTGTTTCCATCAATACGACGCGCATTGGCTGAGCAGCAATTCGATTCCTATTAGGAAGTCGAAAATTTGATGACTTATGCGTTTGTTAGTCACCGCAGTCTAGTAGGTAGTGTGCTTGCTTATTAGACGTAAAACCCGGGTTCGAGCCCCAGGCTAGACATCAAAACGAAAAATGAAAAAAAAAAATATTTCTTCAGCGACTACCCCTCAGCAGATTTCTGGCAAAAACTCTGACAGTAAATAAACCTGCCATGAAAAAGTTTCTCAAAAATCTGTCGTTCGGAGTCGACGTTAAACTGTAGGCCCCGCCACTCAAGCTTATTTCATACCAGTACATCTGGTAGATTTGATTTATAAAGTAATTCTTAATAAGCGACATGATCTCTAAGGTCAGTGTTTAATTTTGCGAGCTATTAAAAGCCAACAAAAAGAAAAGTTTTTCCAATTTTAATCCAACGCTAGCGATTATTTGCCACCCTGTTAATTCCAAGCATGAGACACATACACTACCACAAATCATTTGGTATTGTAATAAAATTTTCTCTATTTAACGGTCTATGGTTGTCTGCGTTTATGTGTGTGTGCTTGTAACAGTAGTTATTGATTTTTTTTATTACATTCATGGGATTTTGGGATGGGAATGAAATTTTGGTTGGTCGCATTAAATGCGTGTGTGTGTGGAAGTGTGTGTTATACGTATACGAAATGTATTGATCCGTATAGAAACCACAGTCCAGACCAAATATTAAACCATTTACACGCCATTAACATTATTTTATGACATATTTTTTGACACTTTGTTCACACTACCATACATATGACAGATGAAAGACCACAAGAGCAACAGCTCAAAATGTAATTTATTGGTTCGTATTTTTTTAATATTTTTTTGTATGTATATTTTGTGTAAATATGTGTTTATTTGTTACTGGGTTTTGTATGTAAAAGTTTTATTTGATGGACTTACATTTTTAATCAATGTTCTCACTGGTAGTGTTAAACAAAATTTAATGTTTTGCTTGCCATTGAAGGTCAATCCAGTTGTGAGTATCAAATTCCTGTTTAAACATACAATATTTCGCTTACAAGCATGCCTCTTACTTACCAACCACTGAATGAACTTTGAATTTAAAAAAAAAAATCCATTACCAGGCATATGAATTTTTATTTAAAAAATTTTTTTTTTATCTTTTTGTTCCTTTTTTCCTGTTGTTGTGCTGTCATATACTGTAATAAATAATAAATGATGGTTTGGAAAAGTTGTCGGCTTAATGGAAAGACAGTTGTGCTCATCATTTACGCGAGTTGTCTTGATGGAAATTTCTAGGTTTGCAATTTTAATGATTTATATGTCAGGCAGTGTAATGAATAAATTTTTTGTTTTAAAATTTTTTATTCTTTAAAAAAAACAAAAAAAAATTTACCGTATGTAGCTTTGTTGCAGCCAATGAGGAAAAGTTTAAGTAATAAATGAAAATAAAAATCATATTAACGGTTATAAACGAAAATTTAGTATCAAAATTTTGTAAAATGGTTAACTCTCAAATGCTCAACTGCTTCAATACATACATATGTACATAGATACACAATTGATCATTACATTAGCTTCTCACACCACTTGTTTTGTATGTGTTAATTTTATCCATATGTGACTGAACCTACAGTTTAAAGTCGACTCCGAACACCAGATTTTTGAGAAACTTTTCATAGCAATTTTATTTACTTCCAGTGTTTTTCCAGAAATCTGCTAATGCAGTCGCCGAAGAAATATTTTTTCATATTTCGTTTTGCTGGAGTTTGAACCGTGGAGTCACGTATAACAAGCCAATACACTACCTAATAGATTATGGCGACAACAGCTTATCAAAATCGTTTATCATCATCTAGGCTTGTTGTGCGCTCAAAACAAGGTATTCTCAACCTTAATTTCTATAGGAATTCAGTATCTTGTACAAACTTCTTTAACTTTTTCCAGTCCATTCTTCTGAAATCAGTTCTGTCTGGTATAGTGTCGTCCGCAAAATATTGAGATTACGAGCATACGAAGCCCTGACTGACTGACAGAAAATGTGCTCCATCGTTTAATTATCTTCACCACATGCCCTGCATTTATCATTTTCCACAGCGCCAATACGGTGCAGGTTTCCATGTGACAGTCCGCCTGCTAGTACTCAGGTCGTTCTCTTTTGGTTTTAAAATACTTTTAGTTCTCCTCTTATTAGGAAAGACCTAAAATAGATTACTCCACAGTAGTCGAAGTGACATTTTCGCCCACTTTCTCAGCTTGGTCTTTAATGCACTGAACAGAAGTGGCTTATCTACTGTTATGGTATGTAAAACTCTGTCCGAATAATCGCTTTCTCATTTCCAATCACTCCAAGATGAGTAGACATGCATAAAATGCGTATCGCGTAATTATTAATCGACTCTTTACATTTCAGGATGGTCCTTGATTCCTGGATGTTATTGCCCTAAGTGCCTATGTCTGGACTGTCTGTAAAGATATTTAATGGATCATTACGTGCAAGAGAAAATCAATAAACAACCTAATTCCGCAAAACCAATAAACCTTGAATAGAATCTACATTTCATTTTTTAACATTTAAGCCTAAAAGTTCGTAAAGTAACAAACAGATGGCGCTACTAGTATTTACAAATTTTACATTTCTTCAACTATAAGTTTGTTGGTTAGAATAATTCAAAGAGCTCAACGAATGTGTAGTATAGAAATAGACATTGGAACCAGTACTATTCATTCAACCGATATAGGTACGGCATCATTATAAAACGGCTCTCGCGGCGTATCCTCTTCAAGCTTTGCGAGTCACAAATTGCATTTGGATCACTGGACGGCCTCTAACTTGACGCTTAGTTACCCAAAAGGATGCCCAACATATCAATAGCAACCAATTGCATTATCCTAATACTATGTCGACTTTCTTTGTCAAACGGATCCATGCCAGAGATGTAGACACCGAAACGATGTGACACTTTTTGTATCATTGCTCACCTTTCATAAGCTTGAGATAACAGTATTTTGGTACCAGACACAACTAGTCTCAGGGGAGTGCGCTGGAAGAAGTTAAAAAAATAATCAAATCTGTAGGAACTCACTTTATATGGCTAGGACGTTTCTGGTATTTCTATATAGGGACACAACAAAAAACAAATCCCTACTGTCATCTGTGCAATGGATCCGTATAAAAATCTATCAGGTATTAGAGAGAGTATTCGCCCAGAACCAAAATTATATTCAGATGACGCTAAGTTTGACTCCCCCTACAGATGATATGTCGTAAGTGATGTCTCATATCGAACCCTTGTTAGATACGATTAAAAAAGAGTATTGTTTCCTGTGGGTAAGGACAGTACCCATCGCGACAAAAGGGATTAGGTTAGAAAAAAATTTCAAAAATAAAGTTGTTGCAATAAACTTGTCACAGGTTTCATCTGTTACTGCAAATTATCACTTGTCCAGAGTTCAAAGAGTTTGGGTGTGTCAATGGCCTATTTGGTAGTGTGATAAACTGCACGTGCCGAGGTTCGATTTCCATCAGATTGTTTGTGATTGTTTGTCCAACATTATATGTGATTGCTCATAATAACATAACATAACTACGACCTAGCTTTTCACACCACTTATGTTATGTGTGTTAACTGTATATATACGTGAGTGGCGAGACCTGCAGTTTAAAGTCGTAGTCGAGCGGCAGATTTTTGAGAAACTTTTCATGGCAATTTTATTTTACTCTCCGAGTTTTTGCCAGAAAACGGCTGGCAGTCGCCGAAAAAATATTTTTTTTTAAATTTCGTTTTGTTGAAACTGTCCGACCTAGTGTTTCAACCATGACCTAACTTTTAATACGAATACCAACGCACTAACTACTAGATTACAACGTCTTCAATATGTGATTATTTATTATATAAAAAAAAGTTATACACATACATACATAATTGGTCATTACAACCCTTCAGTCAGTACGGTGGACATAGTTTCTCTCACCACCCATGCTGTGTGTGTTAATTTTATTTTATACATGAGTGGCGGGACCTAAAGTTTAAAATCGACTCCACTACTCCTTCTTTCCTTTCTCCTGTAAACCTATCGGGGTCGTCTCCTGAGTATTGGTCGCAAAAAAATATTGAAAACCAGTATGTACAAAACAAAACTAAACACGTTTCGCTGGAAATCACTCTTGATATATCAACTCACTTACCATATATTTTGTTATTGTATGTACAACAACTTCATTTGATTGACACTATTCTTTTAATTGCTGTTGTTGTTGATATTGTAGATATTTTTCTAATATTACTCTTGTATTCTATTGTTGTTATAACATTTTGATTTTTTTTGTTATCATTAGAGTAAGCAATTGTAAGTGTTTTGCTGAAAACATTTCTTATTTTCGAAATATTATTTTAATGTATACCAGATACAGCTAGTAAGACAACTGCTGCAAATGTTATCTGTAATTTCTATTTTTATTTTTCTTAATTGTGTGGTCTGTCTTTTTGGCTGTACATCTGTCTATCCGGCTGTCAGTTGCGAAAACAAAATATTTATCGGACCTATGAAGAAAAACAAAAAATTTTTGTACAATCAATAGAAAGGAAATTAAACGACATTAAATATACGAACGGTTTTTCACTATGGGCTGCAGTTGAGCATGATTAAAATAATAAATTACCGATATTAACCCTGGGATAGTGAACATAGCCTCTAAGGTCAAACTTTTGAAGGTTAAAATAAAACCACAGACCTTCGTTTGACCTCAATAAATTTATTGTTCTTAATTTATTTCGTTAGATTTATTGTTGTAATAACTACTTCAATTCTTGGTTTTTTCGTTTATGTTATTAAGTTTTATAAACGAATCAATAATAATTACTAATTTAACATTGTATTAACAGTAAATGTTCTTTGATTAGTAAGCTAATTGCTGCTTCTGAAGACATTCGTTTGACCGCAGTAGTGTAAAAAGTTTGTGAAATTTTATGTTAAACCAAGCGTTTTGCTAACTTTTGCATTGCAAGGGAAAATTTTGTACAAAAAACAAGAACAAAACATGAAAGAAAATCACAACACACAGACAAAGAGACAGAAAATTTAGATTCAAAAGAGGCTACTAAGAATCATTTACCATGTCGGGAAATAAAGTAAAAAATTTCATCTTCCTACTACTCTGAGATTTATTGCCCTTCATTTAACTGATACACTTACTTACTTAATTGGTCGTTACAACCCATTTTCTCACACCATTCAAGTTATGTGTGTTAGGCTGGACCTACTGTTTAATGTGGACACCGAGCCATAGGATTGCTAAAGTTTTCATGGCAATTTTATTTTATTGTCAGAGTTTTTGCCAGACGACTGCTGTTAGAAAATAGCCAAAAGAAATATTTTTCTTCATATTTCGTTTTATTCGAGATGTCTGAGCTAGGATTTGAATTACAACCTCTCGTCTAATAAGTCAACACACAATCTACTAGACTACAACGATATCGATTAAATGAATAAAAAATAAAAAACGACAGCGATAGTTGTTTTGGATTTCTCCAGTCCTACATATCATGGATCGTTGAATTTAAGAAATTAATTTTTCCAACGCAAAAGTTACAGATTGGATGGTTCAGATTGCTACAATAGTTATTGGAATGATCTCGACAGAACAATAAGCCAACACACAACCTACTAGACTACAGCGGCGGGTTGTATGGTATGTAGTCGGCCAAGGCTCTCAATCTCCGACATAGTACAGGGTATAGGTATACCGATTGCTTCAGTTAATTTGTATATTGTCCACTTGTGTTACGAGGAGGCTCAAACTTCTTGGGTGCAGGAGGATACGTGTATTATTTTAAGACCCTGTTGGACAAGTTTGAATAAGGAAAGGACCGAATAAATTTAGTTTTAAATCTCATGCCTATCCATCGCAAAATCGCGATTCTTAGGGGCCACTGTCCTTTTGGTAAGCATGCCGACGAACGACTTCAGCAGAAACTGTGGGTTCGAGGAAGAGAAATATATTGTTATTAACCTTATGTGTAGTGCCTAGTGCCATAAACAAATTTTTTAACCTTTCATTTTCTCATATCCTTGACCGACCTTGACTAATATAAAGACTGCTGCAATAGCAAAATTTATTTTGGACTCCATCGTTTTTTGAATGGTTTCCGTATAGAATAGATTGTAGTACCATAAAGATCATGAAAATGCTTGACGAAGTGTGACCTCTTTCCTTATGGGGGCTTCGCTTAATTTAACTGAAAGCAGTTTTCGTAAAATGATTGTATATGATGTATGGAACTCAAGGAATTGTGGTGGTGGTATTTAAAATTAAACCATTTTACACCGTGAAAGCTTCATGTCACAATTTTTAAAATTTTGGAAAATTTTTTTCTCTAAATTTACATAAAATGGGGTCAAACGATCGTTTTTCAATTTTTCCATTTTTTTTTTTTTAGGAAATATGACAAATATAGGTGATTTTTTAAGAGCTATAGGAAAAAAAAAGCACACAAATTTCAGAAAAATGCATGAAATCTTTATTTGAATCGATAGTACGGTCCATATAATTTAATATTTGAAGATTTTTTCATGCAAATGTTGACAGCAACTACGCCTCAAGTGGTCCATCCGGTGAGTTCAATTTTGGCATATACTTTCCAACATTTCGGCCGGAATCTCACGAATAAATGCTTCAATGTTGTCTTCCAATGTGTCAACTGAAGCGGACTTGTCTGTATAGACATGAGCTTTAACATAGCCCCACAAAAAAAGTCTAAAGGCGTTAAATCGCATGTTCTAGGCGGCCAATTGACCGGTCCCGAACGTGAAATAAAATGTTCACCGAACTCGTTGGATATCATCTCACGGTAGCGCTCACCATTCACAGTTACGATACGATTCGCAGCATCTTTGAAGAAGTACGGTCCAATGATGCCACCAGCCCATAAACCGCACCAAACTGTGACTTTTTCTGGATGCATTGGTAGCTTTTGCAATGCTTCCGGCTGATCTTCACTCCAAAATCGACAATTCTTAACAGAGCACGCATTTTGATAATAACATTCAATGATTTGCAAGCGTTGTTCGTTTGTAAGATGATTCATGGGTAAATTATAGACCAAACTGAAGATGTTTGACAGTGAAACAAAACACGAGACATTCGTGAGCTGTTTAAACCAGTGTTGCCAAAAAGATAATCGCTAAAAATCGCCCGTTACTAGGTATAGATAATAAAAAAAACCTATAGAGGCTTAGCATATGTTTATGTTAATGGTAACACAAATCTGAACATATTTTCTATAATAAATTACAATAAATCTCCTCTCTTCATTAGATCCTTCAAATTATTTGCTTTTACTTTGGCATTCCATTCACTTGCATTACTAAAGTGTTTTTCTTTCTCTTTTTGTCTATATTTTCAGTCACAACGTATATTTTTTTGTAAACGTGATAGCATGTAGTACGTGTAAGTATAAATAATTTTTTACTCGTCGTTTATAAATCAAAAATTCCCAATCAAGGGGGAAATACAAAAAAAAAAATCCAAATCAATTCACTTAATTTCCATGACATCAATATGTTATTCTCCCTCCTTACGCGAAAATCCTCTTCATCATGATTGCTAAAAAAAAGCACGGAAAGATAAATAGAAGAGAATACTTTAGTTCGAATACAAGTTGTGTTAAAAGTTAATAGACAGTGGAGGCAAAGCGCTTCCCAAATTTTCTTTTATTATTAATTTACTTACGTTTCAGTTTGATTAAGAAGGTTTTACTGCGAACTGCAGCGTGTTCTTATATAATGGATGCAGCTTTCATTACACGAAAATTACACAATCTGAAGACAGTTTTTGGTTGTATAGATGACGAACTTTGGTGATGTAGTCCTACTTTTATTTAAGAGCAGCATCTTTCAAACAAATTTAAAATATTACCTTGGATTCATGATGGTACGGACGTCTTGAGTTACACCTCCATACCCTCATTAGTGAGTTGGAATAGTTCACAGAATATTTGGTACGATGGCTGCTCAAACCTATGTAACCCTTCTAAGCACTTGTCAGTGCAGAAAAATTCTGATTACAGACGGCGCATATCGTTTTCGAACATAACCCTACCATACCGATAAATTTACAAACAGATGGCTCTATGACAACCGCTAGATAGGTCTTGTTCGGCATTCCCTGTCAGTCGATCTTAAATCCATCGAACACCTCTGTTTCCCGTAGTCCTGTAAATTTTAAAGAATAGTGGGATTCTTGCGGGACAACGACCCAAAAGCTGTAAAAATGTAGAAAACAGTATGCCACTCGATATAGAAGTTGTAGTAACAGCCAAAGGAGGCAGAGTACAAAAAGAAACATAAAATCATGAGCTGTCAACATCCATAACCATAACAGATTATATTGGGAGACATGTAGACTAGTAGATATTATGTTGGCTGACTAGACGTGTGGTTGTGGTTCAACCCCTGACTCAGCAATTTCCAGCAAAACTAAATACGAAAAAATATTTCTTCGGCGACTTTCTCTCAGCAGCTTTATGGCCAAAACTCTGAGAGTATATAAAATTACTACAAAGTTTCGCAGAAATCGATCGTTCGGAGTGGTTTTTAAAACTGTAGGTCACTCCATGCCATGAGAAGCTAGGTCGTAATCCTGACTGAATTCTGTTTCTATGTATCTATCGTAGCAATCTTTATATTATAGACCTCGGTCAAGGATGTTAGAAAGCACAGTATTGACACATGTAGTGAAACACAGTCTCTTCCTTCTCCTCAGATCAACAGCTCCTTAAAAAGTTATTCATCAGAATGCTTAGTCGTATGGCACATCTACCAAAAGGACAGTGCCCCATCGCCATTGTACGATGGATGACCAAGCGATTTAAGGACAGAAGTGTGTCGGTCCTTAGAAATATTGCACGTACCCTCCTGCCGCTATCGAAATTGAGCCCCTTTGCAGCACGAGTGAACAATATCCAATTGCCAGGCAATTGGTATAACTGTACCCTCTAACATGTCGGAGGGTCCTATGTCTCTATGAGTTCCATATGAGAGTTATATTCGATTAAAAACTTTGAGAATAAGATAAAATTGCAATGAAAAGTTTTTTAAAACTGTCGTTCGAAGTCGAAATTAGACTGTAGATACAGCCTCTCATGGCTAAAATTATTACAAACAACATGAGTGGTGTGAAAAGCTAGGTTGTAATCCTGACTAATGGTTTGTGTTAATTGTATACATGAGTGGCGGGACCTACAGTTTTAAGTCGATTCCGAAAGACAGATTTTTTTGGGAAACTTTTCATGGCAATAATTTATTTACTCTGAGAGTTGTTGCCAGAAGTCTGCTGAGAGGAAGTCGCCAAAGAAATATGTCTGACTTGGGGTTTGAATCGTGCCCTTAGGTATAATAAGCCAACGCACTACCTACTAGACTATGGAGACTTCATTAGGCCAATCTTATCAATAAAACTGGCAGGTTTTTAAGTTCCCTTTGATACCAAATTACTGAAACCAATCTTTTCTAAAGCAAAAATATAAAAGCAATATTTGTTATCTTTTGACAGATACGATGAGGCCCAAAAGAGATTATTACTCGGTTCGGATTCGTTATCTTCTATTTCAATGCCTTATACATTCATACCCTAGGATATTGTGGTTTAATTAAAAGTAAATGTAACATACTTTTTCACAGCACTATATGTCCCATTAACACACACCTACAGTTATTAAAATATTATTTATTTTGTTGTTATACATCAGACGAAAAGCATCGACAATATGTTCATTAGAATCACGTTAATTCGTTTTACTCAACTATTCTGCAATTTGTTGGAGCTGCATTAGTGCATACGTATGTATGTATTTTAGGCTAGATTTTAATATGATATATGGGCGAAAAAAACAAGCTTAAACCATTATCAACAACAACATTATCAATGTCATTAAGGAATTTATTTTGCTGCTGCTGTAGACATGATAAATGAACAACAAATTCCATGGAATTTAATCAACAGGGTACACAAAACTCCTGAATACAAAACAAACAAACTGTTATCATTCATTAAAGCTGGAATGGGAATGGGGGAAGAGTGGCATTTAAGAAATGAAGTTAGAAATATAGTACAGGCAAAAGTTTCATTTAGAAGCTTTTAATGAATTGAATTTTATTACTCATGCCACTTGCTTTTACGCCACTTTTTTTTCTTTCTTTATTTTGTCCAATTCATTGCTCTCGCACAGCGACCATTTGTCAAAAACATTCGAACATTAATACAAAGAAAAAAAAAAAGAAGAGAGAAAAAGAAACAAATTGAAAAAAGAAAAGAAAAAGGAACAAATTTCGATAACAGATAAATTATGATGCTTAGTTTGCCTTGCCATAAAGTCAATATAGATACGTTACTCATATGTAGCACATATAAATACACCAGAGTGTGGCACAATTAATTTTAACTTAACCTACATGTCCAACAATAATTTAATTCACTTCGATTTGTGTAGGAAAACTTCTAACTTCTTGCAGATAGTTAAAGAACATTACAAGGAAAACTTATGATTAATTATGGTCAATTTTGTTAGACAGATTACTGGTAATTTTCTAAATGTACATCATTAACGGAAAATTTTTGAAACACATTGTTGGCCTACATAACCAACAGCATTGACTAGAAAATATGGAAAACTTTTGTGCTAATTGATTGGGAGAGAAATGTGACGTTAAGTTAGGTTAGGTTAAATTGGCAGTCGCCTTAATGACAGAGTGTTGTGTAGACTCTTTTGAAAACAGTTAAATACGGGATCAACCTTGCATTTTCGATTCAGGCTAAAATAATAAAGTAAACACTCTATATGTTGCAGCTGGGAGAATCTGATAAAATTGTAAATCGAGTGAGGATAAGTTCCTGGACACGAGGATCTTAAGGGAAACACAATAGCTGGTACTAAAAAATATTCGAATGAATTATTAAGGGAGATTGACATTGTAGTTGTAGTATTCTAGTTGGTAGTATGTTAGCTTATTAAAAGTGAAGCCAGGATTCAAACACAAGGACAGACATCTCCAACAGAACGAAATATGAAAAATATAATTCTTCGGCGAGCAGGCTTCTGGCAAAAAGTCTGTAGGTCCCGTCGCTCACGTATAAAATTACAACACACAACATAAATGTGTGAGAAGCTACGTCGTAATCATGACTGAAGGCCTGTAATGACCAATGAATGCATGTATGTATGTGATTGGCGCTCCTTTTCAGAGGGGTAAACATATGGACTTATGTGAACTTCAATAGTTTGAAAAGAAAGCTGAGATAATAACACAATTATAGAGACACCAGACACATCCAGCTTAGTTGGCAGAGCAAAGCGACTCTAAACTACAGATTTAGAGAAACTTTTCATGGCAACTTTATTTATTGTCATACTTTTTGGCCATATATCTAATTTCGTTCCGCTCTCGATGTCTGACCTCGAGTATGAACCGTGGCCTTACATCTAATAAGCCAAAACACAACCTACTAGAGTACGGCGATAGTGTTCACACCTTCAGAAAGTTGAAATTATCGAGATATGCGAACGAGGAGTTGTAACTTAATGACGGTGTTGGTTATATCCTTTTTTTTCTCCTTTTTGAGGTCTAAATGCCCAATCCATTTAAAGTCTTATTATTGTTTCTCAACTACCTATTTTCAATAGTCATAGCCAACGGTTTTTCCATTTCTTTATTGTTTTAAAATAATACTGATGATTAATCTTAAGAAATAAAATAAAAGTGTGCCAAATGAAAAATAATTTGCCAACTTTGTTATTTTATATGTAAGAAACATTAATTTCATATTTGGCCAACAAACTTTAACAATACATTGAACCCTTAATGAAAGTGATAAGAGAGAGTATAACGAAGACAACACATTAAAAACCTTTAAGGTCATTTGGATTTTTTATGATTATTTATGACTTAAAAAACTTAATAGCGTTGAGTATCCTTTTTAACCAAAACATATAAAACAAAATCTGTGCAAAAAATCTTTATTTGTTTATTCGTTGTTTTTTTTTACCAAAATTACTGTCAAGTGCCTCGTCCATATAGAACACATGTGTTAACAAATGAAAATAAAATAAAAGGGAAAATTGTTATGTTCTTAAAAATCATAAGAAAATCTCATATTGAGAGTAGACAAAAACAAAAAAAAAAAGGCTCCAATAAATGAAATTTGCAAAACAATAGACTTTTGAATGAATAGAAGTCAGAAGGGCTTAAATGCAAATTTTCACAAAAACGCTTAAGAATGTTGCAAGTCCAAGTTCCCAATTATAAAGGATGGACCATTTTGAAAGTTTAAATTTAATAATACAATAAAACAAAAGCGGTTCGAAAATTTGCCAAATTTATTATTTTCTTGTGAAGTACAATTGTTCGGATTAGATATGGAGGAATATTACTTTGTTCATAGGGCTACCGCGGCTTGCCTCATAGTACATACCTCATTCAATCCGACCAAATTACCAAATTATGGTATTTATTCTTACTATTTAATTGCATTTGAATTATATTACTCATACGCATTATATTACAAGTACTAGAACAGTTACCCTGAAAAGTATGCAATAAGTTTGACTTATGAAAGTAATGGAATTAGATATCACTCATACGTCACATATGTACTTCTCATGAATGAATTTTACATATTAAATGCGAGTAAATATAATGGGAGGGCGGTTTAAAAGTTTAAATTTAAAAATGCGATAAAACAAAAATGGTTTAAAATTTTTCCAAATTTATTTTTTTGTTCTGAAGTACAATTGCTCCGGTTAGAAATGAAATATTATTTCATTCATATGGCTGCCGCGGCTGGCCTCACAATAACTCATTCGATCGGACACTTTTTTGAGTGTATGGGGTTTGGGTTTGAGTGTATGGGGTGTAACTACGTTCAGTCAATCTGATATCGAAGCTGTCTTCTGTCTTCCAATATACCTTAGATCTTATGACTTCAAATAGAAGCATTTCCGGTAATGTTCCAAAAGATATGCACACTATTGTCTAAAATAGTGTGCATTGTTGTTTAGCTTAGCCTTTGCACTGTCTATAAGCCTTGAAAGCAATTATGAAAGGGGATTGCTTAGAACTGTTTGTCAGCATTCATTTATTTGCCGTAAATTTTTCTGGACATAGAAGTTTGGACATTATTTTTCGTAGTCTACTAGTTTATAAAATGTTCTTGATTTCCAAGTCCCGACTTTCGGACATTATTTCTCTTATTTCTGTTGTAATTCATAGATGTTTAAAAAGGGACCATGTTATCGTTTGACTATGAAATATTGGGATGAAATTTACTTGAACAAACTGCTGTACTACTTTTCATATTATGATCTCAGCATGTTCAAATTAAAATCATATCATGCACTATACATATTCGTATAAGAGAGGTTTCTTCAAAACAACTATCATAATGACATTTAAGTCCTTTACCACATGTATGAAAGCCATTTTGTGTATTCTTATTATTTCTTGCTTTAAAATGGAAAGTTTGCTGAACGAAAACAGGAAAAAAAATGTATTTTCTTAACAAATTTCGTTGTTATTGCTTTTATGTAGGAAGCAAAAAAAGAAAGTGAAAAATCATCAAAATAAATTGCTATTGTTTACTAGAAATATAAAAATAAATAACAACAAAAAGGCAAATATATACACAAAAATAACTTAAGAACTGAAAAGGAAAATCATCATAAGGTATGTATATTCCTTGGCCATTACTTTATGCAACAATAGAGATCGTAATTTAAAAAAAAAAAAATAGGAAAACTGATGAAAGTGAATCGTTTAAATGGTTAAATATGAAAAATTGAGAATAGAGGCACTGAATATTAAGATTTTAAAGGAAATCTGATGGAATAAAGGCCTTGTATGGAATCACAAATTGGGGTGAAAGGTTGTTTACGGTTTGTGAATAAAACTTATTAAAAATGTGGAAAATGAATGCTTTACGTAGGACTTTTTTTTTTGATCATCCAATTAATCCGCCAACAGCTTCTTGGTTATTTATTTTCTTTTATCAATTTTTATATGCTTACTTTTTGGTTATTTGATTATTTGTCTTTTTTACCACAAACAATTTGGAGTTATGAAATTGTTCAGAACGAATTTACACCTTCGTCAACATTACTGCAATCCAAGTCATTAAGTCCTGGGTTCATGCCAGAGATCAGCAATGAGTATTCAAAAAGATGAGTAGATTCAAATCATGCTTATAATTTCTGATACTTATACGCATTCATACTTATTTTATTATCATACTCATACTATTCATATTCAAAGTTTGAAGTCCTTAACAATACGCATAATGTTATCGATTTTGACTCTCCATGACTCAACATTTACAAGAATCATAAAATAAGTATGATTCGCATACGAACATTACAATACTCACTAGAAGGTTATGTGTTTGCTTTGCTTGCTGTCTTTATCTTTTTGTTTCATCTTTTTACGTAAATGTAACAACAACTAAGACTGTAAAGGTTGATGAATGGTTCGAATCACTCAAAATCATTTATGAGTACATATTTTAAGTATTTTTCTAAATTTATGAATCTGAATGAGTAGGCTTATGAATCAAACATATTTCGAATGTTTATGAGTTTGACGTCAACGTTGTACTCATACTCATTGCAACCTGTGCTTATAAATCAATGTTGTAGGGAGTATGAATGAATCAGAGTATTTTAATTTCAATACTGTTGACTCACTCATACTAAAAATTTCATGAGTACTTATGAGTAGCGAAAAACGATTCATTGCTGATCTCTGGTTCATGCGGAAGATGTCGATATATATAACTGTTGAGGTGAAAAGTTCGTAGATTAACATACACATAACGCTACGAGTATTAAATCAATATGACTTCTAGTTAACATTGAAAAGTAATAGGTGAGTTCAAAAGAACGATCGTAGTCTAGTAGATACTGTGCTGGCTTCTTAGACATTAACCAACGGTTCAACCCCAGGTCAAATATTTCCAATGAAAAGAAATATGAGAAAATAATTTTTGGGTGACTTCTTCTCTCAGTAGTTTTATAGCCAAAATTGCAATGGAATGTCTCTCAAAAATTTGACGTTCGGCATCGTTTTTAAAGTGTAGAACCAGCAACTTATGAATAAAATTAACACATACAATATGAGTGGTGTGAGAAGCTAGGTTTTAAAAATTAAATTAAAACGTTGCGTTCTATAAACCTTTTGTATACATTAAATTAACGCTTATTAACGTCGCGTAAATTTCTGTTTGGACATTACGTTAGATATTTTCCTTTGTGTTCCATGAGAATTGAGAGCCATACGATCTCTCTAAATATCCGCTGATAAATTTCGTGTTAGATGTGTCTTCCATCATTATCTAAACAACAGCTCCAATGGCTGTGGTCTTCTCTACCTGCTGGAACGGAGTTGCATAATAAATAAATCACTGTGAATCCCACCTACTTATAGGTGGAATTAGGGCTTCATAGGATTTAGTTGTCTTGACTATTGTTGTATACGTTGCAGGACTTTAATGTTAAATCATAAAGATTTTTTTTTGCCCATTTTTGAAATACCCGCCATTTGAATTTCTCACATTTCTCACTTTTCTCCCAGAAGACGAATATTCATCCGTTTGAGAACCATTTATGGTGCAACTGATTACCATTTATTTTTGTGAGTTTTTCTGGCAAATATTCTGCGAGTAAATAAAATTGCCATGAAAAGTTTCTTGAAGCTGTCGTCCTCAGTTGGCATTAAACTGTGTATAACAATTTGGTGTTGAATGCCTTGGCAATGCTAGTAATTAAAATTATTAAGTTTTATAGAGTTTATTTATAATAAATTCTTAAACTAATAAATTTAATATATTTTCTTTTTATTCTCTTTAACTAATTATAAGTCTAATAATTTAAGTGATTTCATTAAAATTGTTCGCATTACGAAATATTTAGAAAAACATCTTTGCCCTGAGGTAATTGTGGCTTGTAAAGTGCTAATAAGAGAATTTTAATTAAAAAAATTTCCTTTGTAATAAACATTTCAAATGTAAATATTTGTAGGAATGAAATCTAATTAAATACAATCGAAGATAGTCAAGCATAAAGACTAGTAGAGCATACAAAAAGGCAAACAAACTGGCAGGCAAACAAATTTGCAGAACAAATAAATCTGCTTGAATGCAGTCAAACAAAAATGTTAGGAAGTCTACACTTGGAAAAGTTGAGAACTTTATTGAAATAAAATTATACAACAATATTAAAATAATAATAGGGAAACATGGAAGATTAGAAAAAAATATTCCTCATTTGACATCATCCAAAGGCGAGTTGAGATTGTAAATGAATGGTGGAAGTTTGCGGAAATCAGAATTGAATCACAGTAAAACTGTAGTGGTACCTTAAATGGTTGTCAAATGGATGAATATTCGTCTCCTGGGAAAAAATTACACTGATTTGTGAATATGGAAGTCGCCATAGTCTAGTAGGTTTAGGTTTAGGTCGGAGTGGTAGCTTTGATATCACAAAGCTCACTTGAGCACGCATAGCGGCAAGTTGTGACGCCACGGGTGAACGCAGTCCCTGTACTAACCAAGTTCCACCAAAATCAGGGAAAAGGAAGAAGTTGGTCAGCACAAGGGCTGCACAACAAAAGCACGACTACCCCACACTGGAAAACCAGCCAGAAAGTCTGATGAACGAAGCTATATCCTTGATGTCAATAGATGATAGCTCCGTTAAGCTAACAAGGAATGGGGAGACAAATAACCCATATCTACACCTAGCAAGAGACGGGCACTGGCAAAGAAAGTGAACAACAGTCTCCTCTTCCTCAGTGGACCTGCATCCACGGCAGAAGTCGTTGAAAGGGAGCCTCATTCTTTCCGCGTGTCTACCCATGACGCAGTGACCCGTAAGCACGGCCAGTGTAGTCGAGATGACATCACGACCAAGACCAAGTAATCGGTTGGTACGCCTTCTATCCATCTTGGGCCAGGTAAGTCTAGCCGTGGAGCAGGACTCCTCATTGACCCAGGAAGGTTGGCGTCCCGAAAGAACCTCCGCGCAATGGTCAACTTGACCGAGGCAAGTGGCATACCCAATTCAACAGAAGAGGATTCCGGAAGGAGCGCACCAGCTCTGGCGAGCCGAGGCCGGGGACCCACACCAGAGAGATACTGGTGAAGCGCCACGAAAGAAGGTCGAGACAGCGGCGACATTCCCTATCGATCCTATAGTTAATCACGGAACCCGATAGAGATCCTATCGCGTCCTGACTATCAGAGAAGATTGAGACGCGAGTGAAAGGAGCATCGTTGACGAGGATCCATTGAGCGGCCCGGTAAATTGCCATCACCTCCGCCTGAAACTCACTGCAGTAGTCCGGCAGACGGAGAGAAATATTCAGGTCCAGTTTCCCAGAGTAGACACCGCTCCCAACCCCATTATCGATTTTAGAGCCGTCAGTATATAAATCCAGGACTTCCGGGGGACGACCGTATTAGGATTCCAGTCATCCCTACTTGGAATCAGAGAGTGGAAACATCTGTCAAGACAATATCCAGCAGGGAAATAGTCTATGTTCACAGGGGCCACTGGATCAACCTCCAGAATAGTGGAGTGACCAGAGGGTACAATGTGCCAACGAGAGAGAGCATTAAGTCTAGTCGCAGCAAACTTGGCTACCTGCTTAGCGAGAAGCACAGTAGGAAGCCCGTAGGTAGTGTGTTGGCTTATTAGACATGAGGCCACGGTTTAAACCCTAAGTCAAACGTCTTCAATAAAACGAAGTATTAAAAAATATTCTTACGAAAACAGTCAGCAGATTTCTCACAATACCTCTGAGAAAGAAAACCTCTGAGTAAAGAAAACTGCCATGAAAAGTTGCTTAAAAATCTGTCGTTCGGAGCCAACTTTAAACATGTATAAAATGACACACACAACATAAATGGTGTGCGATGCTAGATCGTAATCCTGACTGAAGGGTTATAATGAACAATTGTGTATGTACATATGTTTGTGTGATTTGTGGGGTTCAAAGGAAGAGCATATTAAGAAGGCCCAGAAAGTCTTGATGATTTGATATCAAAATGCTGCAACACATACCACATTAGTCGAGCCAATTGAGACCTATGGAACCGTTGTATAAGTAAGTTAGACTCACATAAAATTATTTATTATTGACCTTAAATTCCTTGCTCCCATTGGAATTATTGTTAAAATAATGAGGTTCATCAGCCATTATTGTGCCCGGAGAGATCGAATGACTCCCAACTCTCATGGAATCCATGGGAAACTTCCTATGTATCGCCCAAGCAGAAATTAATGCGACTGTAATATACCGACTAAATCCACTTGTAGTGAGATCAGCACATCTGATGTGTCATAGAAATCTCATACCAGTTACCATGATGCTGCAACGACTATGGTGAAGAGGTGACCACACAAAGTTTACTTGGAAAGAAAATAACTTTTAGAATATATTGTTTATATATATTATTTATTGTTGGAAGTCGACTTTAAACTGTAGGTCACGCCACTCATGTATAAAATTAAAACACACAACATAAGTGGTATGAAAAGCTAAGTTCTAAACCTGAGTGAAGGGCTTTAATCACCAATTATGTATTTATGTATATAGTATACATACTATACTACATTACCGTAGTCTAGTAGGTAGTGTGTTCGATTATTAGACGTAAAGCCCTGGTTCGAGCCCCAGGCCAGGCATCAGAAACGGAATATGAAAAAAAAATATTTCTCACAGCAGATTTCTGGCAAAACCTCTGAGAGTAAATAAACCTGCCATGAAAAAAGTTTCACAAAAATCTGTCATTCGGAGTCGATGTTAAACTGTAGGTCCCGCCACTCAAGTATAAAATTAAGTCACACAAAATGAATGGTGTGAGAAGCTAGGCCGTAATCCTGACGAAGGGTTGTAATGGCCAATTATGTATGTATGTATATTATTTATTGAAAGGTAACTTTCATAGAATTAATGTCTTCATAGCGCTACGGCGATGGCTGATACATGTCACGCGTGAATTATACCTGTTGCACCGGTAAGAAGTGAGCCGCGAAATACAAATGTCTCTGTAGGAGACTCACATTTAATGTGATCGAGTTTTAATTTTTTTCCATTTTATATTGGCGATGACATCTGTCAAACATAATCATTGAATAAAAAACATCACATTTTTTAATCGTGCTAAAGATGCTGAATTTTGTACGAGAAAATGTTGACTTACGGTAGGCATTACTGTTCGGTTTCCATTTGAAGAAAAGTGCAGCAGAGTCGCTTCGAATGCTCATGCTTTAGCAGAAGACGGATCAGAGATAACGATTTTGATGTGAGAAATGTAGAACGTGTAGATCACAAAAAGTTTGAAGACGCCAAATAGTAAACAATATTTGGATGGAGATGATACTTTAAGTCAGGAACAAATGGCAAAAATGTTAAATGTTCCAGAGCATACAATTTCCGATCGTTTAAAAGCTGTGGGAAACATAAACAATTTTGGAAAGTGGATGCCACGTGAATTGAATGACGGACAGATGGGAAACCGAAACACCACTTGTGAGAATTTACTTCAGAGCCACGAAAGGAAATCAGTTTTGCATCGAATCGTTGCTGACGATTAAAAATGGATTTATTTTCAGAATTTTTAACGGAAAAAAGTATGTGTTAATCTGACGCAACCATCAAATTCGGCTGCAAAATCAGATCGATTCGGCAGGAAGATAATACTGTGAGTCTGGTGGTACCAGAAAAGTGTGGTACACCATGAGGTCCTAAAATCTGATGAAACTGTTAATACACATTGCTACCGACAATAAATGATTAATTTGAATTTATAAATTGATCGAAAAATGGCCAGAATGGTTACAAGACATGTCAAAGTAATTTTTTAATATGCACACAAAGCAAAACTAGTTCAGAGTACAATCAAAGCATTAGACTGGGAGCTACTACCCCACCCGCCGTATTCACCTACCAATTACAAATTAGTATTTTATTTACACCAGATAATTGTATGACGGAATAGATAATATCGATGTTATAAAGAGCGCTTATACGGCCTGAGAAATCCATGTTCTTTGATTATCCACTCGTATTAGAGACTGTCGTGTGTCATATTGGCAAGCTTTTGTTCAAGCCTCTCGACATATGCTGTTAATTAAACGTATATTATTTTCTGTTATTAATTAAAATGAAATTCAATTTATTTTAATAGAGTCTCTCTCTTTTTAGGCAAAAAGGCAAACTAAGAACTTTAAAATGCAATTCTATAATAATTAGAATTTAATTGCATTTTCAAATGAATTGCATCATCAATAATTCATTATAAATAATCCGATTCATTAAACATTTGATGTGAATTATTAAACACAAGTCAATAATAACAATGGTTTGTGGTGTTAAGAATACTACAGTTTTATTGATTTTAAGGTGAATAACAAAAATACAATACAAATTAAGCTGTCCACTTCATTTATTTGTTATTACTATTGATTGTTTTCATGATTATTATTTTATAATATTTTGCTTAAATACATTTTACGCATCATTGAACAAATGATAACAAATCAAGTGGAAATTATAAGTGGCCATGACAACTTTCACTTTCTGTGTCTTGTGTCTGCTGTTACAGAGTAAAATATTAAAAAAAAATAAATAAATTTAAGAAGTCTTTTTGTGTGGCAAGGCGAACAACAAACAAATTTAATGGAAGAAAATTTATTACAGAAAATTTTTTTTTTTTTAAATATTTGGTTGAATGGATTAAAGATTTTGCATCACTTTTGTTTTGATTTGTTTTAGAAATCAAACTTGTAAGTCAATAATCATGTCATCTTACAAAGTTTTAAGAAATGTCATCTTACAAATTGACAAACTTTTGTTAAAAAAGGAGGATAAAAGTAAAAAAAAAAATTAACCCGCATTGCACTACCATATTAATTTCTTTTTCCATGAAATTTATTTATTGAATCTGGAATTGAAAACCAGAAGAAAACAAAATACCCCTTCAAATATTCCTTCCCTAAAAAAATCTCTTTCAATATCAGGAACACATTTAAGGTTCACGTAGGATGCTGCTTGTGAGATGAATATGATACGAAGAGATGAGTATTACAGTATCCCTCTTGTATGTGGTCACATATGTATGTTCAAGATATTACATGCCAGGGGATTTGAATAGAAAAGGAGCTTCTTCAAGTATTTATCTGAAAATTTTTTCTCATCTCATTTTTAACGTCGAAATCGTTACGTATATCAAAGTTTCTGTTCTACCAAGGTGTTGATGTAATCATCTTTAATAACTTGTTTTGGCGTCTAAGATTTTTTTCTAACTGTGAATCTGACTGTATGCCACAACACCGTATTAATTTTAGAAGAGTGTTTACAGTCTAATCTAAGTCATTAGAAATTGATGACAATGTATTTCAAATAGCTTCAGCTTAATTTGCACTAAATTCGTTTCAGTGTGAAGTTTCCAATTCAGACTTCTATTATTCTGAATGCCAGAATATTTTATAAGCGAATGTTGAGCAACTATATATGTACATTAGAGCGACTCACCAAAAAAAGTGCTCGATGTACCCTCCTAAAAATGAACCTTGGACTTTTTTAAGACGACATTTAAAATATTTCGGCTCCAGCTTTGACCTCTCGTGAGCTGGACCATTTCGAAAAAGGGTATATTTTTCCATGTTTTGACAATTTGAGAATCTGTTTCCTTACTAACATATACAATATGGGTGTCATAAGAAAGGTTTTTTCAATGCGCGTCCAACTGTAAATACAATTTGTCCAAGGACGATCATTCATGCCCTTTTTTTTAATGATATTCTGTTAAAAAGAAGGGTTTTTGAATTTTTTCTTCGGGGTTGTTTGTAATAAAATAACCAAATTAACATATTTTAATCTTTAGTTGATTTAATTAAATACGGGTATTAGCTTTTTTTGAAATTCGCCCTAGTTTGCGTTTTTTGAGTATAGTTTTGTAAATATAAACAAAAAAATTTAATACCTTTTTTTAATTTGGGAAAATAATATGCCCACAAAAAGTCGTGGATCATTTCTTTTTTTTGTTTTCTTTAGTCCTATTTTCACCCAAACATCATCTAGAAACTAAATCCGCCATCATATTAGAGATAATTTGGTTAGAAAAGAAGAAAAGAAAAAATTCAAAACCCGTTTTTTTTACAGAATATCCTTAAAAAACGGACATGGACAAATAGTATATACCGCTGGACGCGCCTTGAAAAAACCTTTCTTACGACACCTATACTCTATATGTTTGTTAGGAAACAAATTCTCAAATTAACAAAACATACAAAAATAGACCCTTTTTCAAAATGGTCCAGCTCACGAGAGGTCAAAGCTAGAGCCGAAATATTTTAGATGTCATCTTAAAAAAGTCCAAGGTTCATTTTCAAGGGGGTACATCGAGCACGAATTTTGCTTCCATACAACTTGAGTCGCTCTAATGTACACACATACCTATAATTAGTTATTACAACCCTTCAGTCAAAATTACGACCTGGTTTTTCACACCACTTATGTTGTGTGTGTTACTTTTATACACGCGTAGCGGGATCTACAGCTTAAAGTCGACTTTGGGCGACTGATTTTTGAGAAACTTTTCATGGCAATTTTATTTTCTCTGAGAGTTTTGGCACAAATCTGCTGAGAGAAAGGCACCAAAGGAATATTCGTTTTATATTTTGTTTTGTTGGAGGCGTCTGAACTGAGGCTGGAACAATGGCCTCACTTCTCATAAGCCAACACACTACCTACTAAACTACGACGAATATTTTTATGATAGAAAGAAACAAAATACTGTTATGAAATCCGGACTAATACCAGGAATATCTTAAAGTTGCTTGTGAACGTAGCACAGAGGGGCATTTTGCCTGAAAACTTGGCCAAAATTAATAGAAGTGTTTTATGAGTTAATAGCTGGAATTTTTTGATAGTGTTAGTGATAATTAGGCCCAAGGATGAACCCAACTGATTTTGGTTCAAATCGGTCCGTGATTTCCCCTAGCCCCCATACAAATTCCCCTCGAAATTACACTTATTTACACATAATTATTGTAATTATGCAACAATCATGATAAGATTTAGAATGGATAAGTTCTGAGTGCAAAGAAATCATGGTGTAAAGTTTGGTGAAAATCGGATCACATTTGACCCTAGTCCCCATATAAAGTCCCCTTTAGAAATTCACGTTTGCGCTTATAAATGGCTTAAAAACATCGGTATCGTGATGAAATTCGGTATGAACGTGTATTTTATAAATCTAAATGATATTGCCAAATTTTGTTATGGTCGGTCCATAATTGCCCCTAGGTCCATAATAGGGCCCCTGAAGAAAATATGTTCAGCGATTATAATTGGCTTAAAAATTATATTACCTCGATGAATTCGACATGAACATGTTCAATATGAATGTGTATCATTTTACCTGATTTTATTATGATCGGATCATAAGTGCCCCTAGGTACCACATACGGCCTATTAAGAAAATCAAACATACGTTATAATAGTCGATATATGTAATTAAGTTTTTAAAGTTCTATGATAATTAATATTTATTTATAATATTTATTTTACATTATTTAATACTTATGTATGTAACCTAAAAATACTTAAAAAGTGAAGCTAACTACATACATTCGCTAAAATCGTTATCATTTTCATCATCAATGTCAGGAAGCATTAATTTAATAGTATCTGATGAAAATGGTTTTCTAATCCTTCGCGATTTTTGGGTACTCCAGCTTATAAAAGGGTCATTTTATTATTTTTTTACCACTTTTACCAGATTTCATATTTTATTGTGGAATATAACAATTTTTGATCACTTGCTACTTTCAGTTTTAAAAAATTGTTTTTAATTTTTCCAAAAAAAGTAAAATTTTCAAAAAATCGCCAAAAATAATTGCGCAAACTTGCGCAAACTTTTTTTTCTGTTCCTGAATGTAGAGAGTTCATATTTTCTTGTGGTATAAAACATTAAACTACTAAAAACTACTTTCACCTTTAAAACCCTTATCTTTTTTTTGGAAAGGGTAAAAAAATGTGAAATTATTATTTTTTTTAAATTTTGAACGAATAATTTTAACATTAATGTATTAGATATATATATAAAAAATAAACTGAAAGTAGCAGTTGCTCATACCTTTCAAGTAAAAAAAATCAATATAAAGAACTTAAGTCGTGAAAATTCACTATATAATGCAGAATTCTGTTATCTGTCGAACTCCATACTCAGTTTCTTAAATTTCTTAAAATTCATTTTTGACTTTTTGGCCAGATTTTGAGGGTAAATTTCCCTTAGTGCGTAGGTTTTTTGTGAATAGCTGCAGTATCCCTCTTCTTGCGTCGCATGTGGCCATGTATGTTCAAGATGTTGTAAGCCAGGAGATTTTAATAACAAAGATTTTTTCATCTCAACAGTTTCAACAGTTGTTACGTCCAGATCTTTATGCATATTAGAGTTTCTATTGTATTAAGGTACTGCTGTAAGCATCTATAATATCTTGTTTTGACGTCTGTGACATTTTTCTAACCGTGAAGCTGACAGTATTCTATTACACCATATTAGTTTTAGAAGAGTTTAGCAAGAGTTTTTACCAATAAGTTAAAGTATTTCAAACAGCAATCTGCTGAGAGAAAGCCACCGAAGAAATATTTTTCAGATTTTGTTTTGCTGGAGATTGTCTGATTTGGGGTTTTAACCGTGGCCTCGCGTCCAATAAGCCAACGTCGAGTAACTTTAGTTTCAACTTAATTTGCACTAACTATGCTTCTGTGTGAAATTATCAAGTCACACGCCTATTATGTTGAATGCCAAGATATTTTATGTGCGAATGTTAATTCGTACTGGGAGATATGTTTTCCCACGTTAAGTAAATGTTTTGTTTTTTTGTCATTCCACTTTATCCTCCATAGGTTTAGTAATTTTTCTAGATGACATATGTGATTCTACTAGAACTTAGAGGCTTCGTGGGGATTCTCATAAGCAAAGTCGTAGGCAAGCAAGTGTAGGTACATAAGCATAGAGTAACTATAAAATAGATCCCTGAGGAACACTGGCTGCAATGGGCTGCTGTAAACTTTAAAAATCTCATCTCATCCCTAATAACAAACCTTCGGTCCATTATGTAACTTACCACTAATTTTTCTGACTAAGTTTAGGCTCTCTTGACAAATCTTATCGAAAGCTTGAGAAAGATCAATAAATAAGGAAAGAAAAGTATTTCTTTTCCGCGAAAGCCTTTATAACCGTTTGCACTAACCTGTGGGTTTGTCTAGTGGTGCCACGTCGAATCCTGAAGCCAAATTGATGATACACTTCCACGGATTTATAATTGGCAATATTTTGGAATCGTAGCCTAGTAGTGAGTCGGCTTATTAGACGTTAAGCCAAAGTTCAACCCCACGTTAAAGACTTCCAACAAAACGAAATATGAAAACATATTTCGTCGTCGACTTTTTCTCAGCAGATTATTGGCAAAAGCTCTGAAAGTTAAAAATAAAATTTCATAAAAATTGTTCGTTTTGTGTCGACTCTAAACTGTAGGTCCAGTTCATTTTAGCTAGGTTGTAATCCTCACTAAAGGGTTGTAATGAGTATGATTTTTGATATTAACGGTTTAGCAAAGAGCTTTGACATGACTATGACTCATGACTCAGCTTTCCTGTGATGCTTACCCGGCCTGGGTATCATTTCAACTATTTCCAACTTCCGCAGGCAAGGGAAATTTTCCTAAAATAGCATTAAATATGAAAAGAATAATATCAACTGCTATTACTGATTATTTCTATACAAGGACACTTCTTCGTATTATGAAGTGCAAAATCTATGCCGATGATACTGATAGTAAATTTCACTTTGTTGTGAAATAATCTATTAAACTCAAACTCAAAATGATTGCATGCGTCACAAGACGTGTCATTGAACTTAACAATAATTTCGTTAAGAAATTAAATGAAATTTGATTGCCCTTTCAAATCAAAATTTTAATAACGAAAACAAATCAAAATGTGTTCAACCACATTAATATTTTCATTAGAAATCACTCAGAGGAAAACAAAAATAGATTCCCCATTAGAAAAAGAAATTAATTTCACAAGCGGAACATAATCCCACAATGGTTTTTGTGTGAAAAAAACTCATGATTTTTTTTTATTGTTTCTCATTCGAATATTCATAATTTGATAAGGCATGTGTGATTATATTTTTTATTTTTTAAAAATTAATTTCACTTTTTTATTATTTTCTTAAAAGCAAACGAAATAACAACCAACTTTGGCACGTGAAACAAATTTCATGAATATTTTCGTATTTACCAGGAGTACCGGTATGAAATGAGTGCTTTACTGAGAATAGAAATCATTATTTTTAAATGGGAAGTTTTAAAACATTTTATTCAAAGTATTGGCCACTGCTGGCTAAACATTATGTACATCCTTCAGGCGGGTTGATGTTTCCACGTCAATAAAACAGTTCGTCTTCTGAAACCAACGAATTTCTCACCGAATTTTCAACTTCCTCGTAGGAAAAAAAATGCTGCTCAGCCAATGCTTATCCCATTGATGAAAAAAAAAAATACTTGTCAGCGAAAGACAGGTCATGCATGGAATGCAGGAATGATGCTCGAAAATTTTATCAAAAGGTTAAGCGTCTAACCGAAGGTTTTAAGCCCGGAGCGTCTTCCTGCAAAGACGAAAACGGAAACCTGATAACAGACTCGCAAGGAGTGCTGAGGTTATGGAGGAAACACTTCTCTACTCTGCTGCAAGGTGATGACGACAACAATTCCGCCTTTAGAGATGATGTTCCGAACCCGATCGACGATGACGGCGTGGAGATTCCGCCGCCTAGCCATGAAGAGGTCAAAGTCGCGATTATGCGTCTTAAAAACAATAAAGCGGCGGGTCCTGATGGCCTCCCCACTGAATTGTTTAAGACCGGATGTAATGTGTTGGTAGGGCGCATACACCAACTTATTTACAAAATATGGCTAGAGGAAAGTATGCCCAACGATTGGAACCTCAGTGTCCTCTGTCCTGTCCTGAAAAAGGGAGACCCTACGATATGCACCAACTACAGGGGTGTACGTCTTCTCCCTATCGCATATAAGGTTCTTACAGGCGTATTGTGTGAACGATTGAAGCCACTCGTAAAAACACTGATTGGACCTTATCAGTGCGGCTTCAGACCTGGTAAGTCCACCATCGACCAAATCTTCACACTACGCCAAATCCTAGAAAAGACCCACGAGAAACAAGTCGACACACACCCTCTTTTTGTCGACAATAAGGCAGCCTTTGATAGCCCCATAAGGGATCGTGTTTTTGCCGCAATATCTAAGCTCGGTATACCTGCGAAGCTGATAAGGCCATGCACAATGATGTTGAGCAATTCCTGCAGCTCCGTCAAGATAGGAAGGGACCTCTCCGAACCTTTTGGTACCGTGCGAGGTTTCAGACAAGGCGACCCCTTATCATGCGACCTCTTCAACTTCGTCATGGAGAGTGTTCTGCGAAAGGCGGGAGTGCATCGCAATGGCACTATTTTTCAAAAAAGTGTCCAGTTGCTTGCGTACGCTGACGACATTGACATTTTAGGGCGTACCAAGCGAGATGTTACTGCTGCCTTTAGTGCTATTGAACGAGAGTCTAGTAAGATGGGTCTGGCAGTAAATGAGGGCAAAACAAAGTATATGTTATCGACAAGTAGAGACGCGCGGCGTATTGATTCTCAGATTACGGCCGATAACTATACTTTTGATACGGTCAAGGAATTCATCTATCTTGGCTCCGCCGTTACCACCAGAAATGATGTCAGTCTGGAGATCACGCGTAGGATCACTCTTGCCAACAGGTGTTATTATGGTCTCAGTAGGCAATTGAGTAGCAGAGACCTCTCTCGTGCGACAAAACTAACACTCTACAAGACGCTCATCCTCCGCGTGCTTCTTTATGGCGCAGAGGCATGGACCCTATTAAGAACAGATGCAGCAGTCTTGAGAGTGTTCGAGAGAAAAGTCCTACGCAAGATCTTCGGTCCAGTGCGAGTTGGCGATGATTTCCGTATCCGATCCAATAGTGAGCTGTATGAGCTCCTCAACGACGTAGACGTTGTACAGCGTATTAATATCCAGCGGCTGCGCTGGCTCGGCCATGTCGTTCGAATGGAGGAGGATGCTCCGGCGAGACGGGTATTTGATGCGGGAATTTGCGGAAGTCGGCGAAGAGGACGACCTTGTATCCGTTGGAAGGACCAAATCGAGGAAGCTCTGTCATCGATTGGTGTGACCAACTGGCGTAGACGCGCAAGAAGCAGAGGCGCCTGGAAGGATGTGTTACGGCAGGCCGAAATCCGTTAAACGGGTTGTTATGGCCAATTAAGTAAGTAAGTAAGTAAGAAAGACAGGTCTGTTAAATATGGCACGTGGGGTAGTAGCTCCCAACCTACTGCTTCGCTTGAATACTGAACCATTTATGCTTTGCACACAGAAGCATTGTCATGTTTCAAAATAATCTCACAGTACCTTGTGCCCCATTCTAGTCGTTGTTCAATAAATACATTGTTCAAATTGATCATTTGTTGTCGGTTTTAGCAGGTTTAGTACAACACATAGACACACAGCATTTTCTTCCTTCCGAATCGATTTTATTTTGCAGCCAATTATTTCTCCGGATTGATGGTTGTCCTGAATTAACCCGTGTTTTTTTCTGTTTAAGATACTGAAAATAAATCAATTTTTCATCGCAATCCTATGCAACACTGATTGTCTATCGTATCTTTGAAGGAAATTTTGCAAGAAATCTTTCAGCTTTCCATCTGTTATTCAATTTATGCCAGAGTTAAGAAAACCTCGGAATCATGAATTTGCGCGTGGATATGCGGAAGAACCAGTCTTAGTCAACTCTGTTCTATAGCACCTTCTTACACGAGTTGCAACCATTTGTCAGCAAGTACTATATATGCAGGCAACATGGATATCTGGAGCCTTTCCAACGCAGAGCTCAAAATGATGCAGCTAAAACGAGGGAAATGGAAGTGGATCAGCGATAGTAACTGAAAGAATCTTTTGTAGAAGGATGGGACTAAATTGAAATCCTTAAGGCTCAAAATGACTGGCCGTGGAGAGATCTGATACTAAGCAGTTAGGACAGTGCAGTATTACATGGAAATATGTGAAAATAATCGTAGTAAGCCGTGTAGGCTGGAAATGTATTGATAAAGCCATAAGCTTCTAAAAAGAGAGTTTATAGAGAAAATAAACCAGTTAATGGGCGATTTAGTATGTTTTAGTTTTTCAAAGGTAATTAAAGTATAAAAGCGTTGAGTAGTTGGATAGTGTGTTGGCTTGTTAGACGTGAGGGCACGGTTAAGCACCAGGTAAGAAATCTTCAACAAAACGATATCTGAAAAAATATCTTCTCGGGTAATTCCTCTCAGTAGTCAGTAGCGAGGAAAATTTTTTTAAAAATCTGTCGTTTGGGAGTCGATGTTTAAACTGTAAGTCCCGCCATAATAATGCTGACCAGAGGGTTGTAATGACCTATTAAGTAAGTAAAGCACTCTAATACGGTGAAGTGGGGCAATGTGTTGAGAACCCTGAGGAGAATGCTGATTTATTTTGTTAGCATTTTAACATTAAGTTAACAATTACAGGATCGTTCTGTGAAGTGGGGACAGATGCTGGGGACGGTTTGCTCAACAAAAGGAAATATCAAGAGAGATAAAGACTTGCCTCAAACCGAATTCCTTTAAGGTAATCAAAATTCTTATTGTGAAATTACAACAACAACAACTGCAACAACCAGAGTCTAACAGGTAATGCGTTAGCTTATAAGGCGCGAGGCCGCGGTCCAAGTGGAAGGAAGGAAGGCTGTAAACCAAGAGGGAAACAACTGAGATCATAACCTATACTAGCTAGGAAATTGTGCTTGTTAACACCGATCAGCATACTAAAGCTTGTCAGCGCATTAGGTTTGAACAAGGCATTATGGTGATCCCCTGTGTAGTTCGAGGGGAATACTCTTGATTAGAGGTTAGTTCCTTAAACCAACTATTACTTATTACAGCAATCTTTACAACTGCTACTGTTAAATATGTTCACAGGTCCGCTGAAGTAAAATAATAAAATAACGCTATGCCAGCTTCATGATGAGACATTTACTAAACGTCTGATGGCATTAATGGTACACGATTTTGTTTTTGTTTATTTGTTAGCTCCTTAAAGTATAAATACTCCAGTAGTGCCACCCTGTATATTGTATTCCATTTTGAAATATTTTCAAATTTTTCTTTTTCAACGCTTTATGAAAGCGAAATGATTTTGGTATGTTAGACGACGTTTTGAACAGTTTTATGCCATAAATCATGTTCTATTATTATTTCTAATTTTTTGTTTTTCGCTAACAATAAATCACTACATGTTCGGAATATGAAATAAATTAAAATTTGAAAACAACAACAAAAACTAAAATAAACAATTGAAAAATGAGATGAAATTGAATGTAAATGCAAATGAAAATAAATGTGAAAATTGAAATTCACATCAACAATATTTGTTTACAAAACAGCTGAACTACGAGATTTGAATGCGAGAGAGGTGAATTTCAATTTTTTCTTGTTGTTTCAGGTGACAATCAAGGGCGTGTAAAAATATTTTATTTGGTGTAATAGAAGGGAAATATGTGTTATATTCTAAATTTCTATACGAAAGATCATCCATAACACATTTAAATTTTTTCCAACAGTTGGAATGATAAGTTCGAAGACTAACGCACGGATGGCATTTCTAGTGTTAAATCCGTTTAATTTTTTTGTTAATCATTGCATTGAGAAGACATGTGCCCCTATTTAATGATAAGTTTGTGGGAAAATTAATAAAACACCCTACTTCAGGCGGAGATTTTTCTTATTGGACAAGATGCACGCATGGTTGGAACCAGTGACCTTCGAACTTGATCGCATGTGTGGACAGTTAACCAGCAGTGAAAGTGCTGGGATCCCCTCTCGTTAAATCAAGGGGCTTCAGGAGTTGCATGGACTCTCTACACCGTATACGTCGGCACACCGGAATCCTGTGATATAGAGGGCAACGAAAAGGCGTATGAACTGGCACTGAAGGGGTCGAAGATGTCTCAGGAGGAGGCGCTAGAAGGGATATATGCGTCCCTACAAAAAAAAACTTTTCCAAGTTAGAAAAAGCTGCATGGAATTCAAAAAACCGTGTTGCTGAATTTTAAATCTACTGTGTTCAGCAATGGACAGCAGGAAAACTTAGGAACTAATTGGGTTCGACAAGAGAACGATTTGAACTCTAACAGGTATTCTAACAGCACACTGAGCTATTGGCAGTTTCGCTGATAGACTCAGCCTGTCCCACCAGAATTACTGCTGATGCTGCCATGATGTGGAGGAAAGGGAATCGGTGCAATAGTTTTTATGAGAGTGCCCAGTATGTCAGAACAGACCTCTTCGGTTTTTGAGTGACAGACCGTTTGAAGATCTCGGTATGTGGCGAACGTACCACTAAGGGAACTACTCGGTTTCATCCGGAGCTCTAGATGGTTCGCACCAACCAATAATGGATCATGATAAGGGGGCTTACATCACAGTCGGTGATGCAATGGACCGATTGAACTTTCCTGTGAACGGCAAGATATCCTACCCTAACCTAAAATTTTGTTTTATGAATGACGGTTATGTCATAAGGAATGCTAAGTTTACAACTTTACGGGCTGTAGACTCAGCAAATTAATTTTAAGTGAATGTAAAGTGAAGTTTTCGTAATGTAGCAGATAGTGAGTTTGCTTCTTAAGGGATATGTCTGGCTCAGACATTACGAACAAAACGAAATTTGGAAAATATTCCTTACGGCGACTTATTCTCAGCAATCTTCTGGTAAAAACACTGAAATTAAAATAAATTTGCCATGAAAACTGTCTCAAAAATCATTCGGAATCGACTTTAAGCTTTAGGTCCCGCCGCTTGTGGATAAAATTAAAACACACAGCATGGTGGTACGAGAAGTTAGTTTCTTATTCTGACTAAAACGATTGTAATGATGAAGGATACACACTCACGCCCTTCAAGCTTATTTGCTGTGATATTTTCCTTTTTTGTGTCTTGTGTTCCAGGGCAGTTCCTATCCCCAGAAATATATAGAAATAGCGAAACTGATATCCGTGTAGATATTTACTTAATTCGTAGAAACAACAGATTGTCTTCGCCAAGCAATCTACAATCTACAATCTGGCATAGACTCTAAGAGTAAATAAAATTGCCATGAAAAGATAGGTCGCCTCCAGATAAATGGTGTAAGAAGCTAGGTCGTAATCATGACCAAACGGTTGTAATCCTGACTATACGGTTTAAGTAAGCAAGTTTATTTGCATTTTATTTTACTCTTTAAAATGGAATTTTTCCATGTAAATTTCATTGTTTGTAAATTGTCCTGAAATCCTCTCAAGTACAGTTATAATCGAAACACTTAAATGTCTCGTTAAATAAACTGACTAATAAATATTTATTTAAAAATCTTTTCGAACTGTTCACATTATGGTATGCATTCATATAAAATTACCAAAAAAAAATGGCAATTTATGCAATATAAACCATCGAAGAAAAGTGTTTGCTTTTTAATAAAAGTTTTTAAAGAAATATAAAACCAGCTTATATAAGTATAAGATATGTGTATTTCAAAGAAGAAAAAATTATGTTCGTCCTGCGCTACAAATTCCATACACATATGAGAGAATATAAAAAGGAAACAGAAAATGGAAAAAATGTTTACATTTGCAATTATTTTGTTACACATTGTGTGGTAAAAGTTTCAAATTTTACTTTTTTTTATTTACACAATCCCAAGTACCCAATTATGGAAACATTTAATATTGTTGTCAAAGAAAAAATTTTCGTTTTTTTAGTTTTTGGCCAATATTTTCTTATTACTTACATGGTTTTTCTAATATTTTATTTTTGTTCGCAAATGTTAAGGAAAGCCTTCAGCTATTGTTGCGCTAAAATAAAATATTTCGAAATGAAATTTAGAAAATGTTCAATAAAAAGTTTTCGGTACAAATTATAAGACCTATTGGATAGAAAAAAAAAGAGCATAAGGCTTGTAAATAAAGGACTATGTTATAAGAATTTCCTAACATTTAAAAAATATACATCATAACAGTGATATGAAAATAATAAGGTTACTTAGGAATTCTATGAGAAAACTAGTAAAATGAGAAAATTGTTGATAAGTAACTGCCCTTATTCTCAGCTTAAATATCATAAAAACAAATTTCAATGAGATTTTATAAAATATTTGCTTAATTTTAAAACTAAGTTCAAATCTTGTAGAGACTACATTGTGTTTCAAAACTCGTAAACATTGTCCCAGCATATGGTCATCAAGACCGATATTTTCTTTTTCTATAACCCCTCTTGAGAGCATATGGATTCCACAAATCATTTCCATCTTATCCGGTTGACTGCTGTTATGTTTGTGTCTTCCCATTCAAGGTTGCACTGTTCTAGATCTTGAAGTATTCCTTTGCCAGTTACGGCTTCTTGGGCCTTGAGGATTCCACTCAAGTGCTATTCTTGTTATACTATCAGTATTCTTTCCAATAGATGGCCGACCCATCCCCATTTCCATATTTGGCATTCTGTGGCACGTGTTTGATGAATCTATTGCGTGGTGGTGTTCGATACTAAGAGGGTTTCACTTCCGTACAACAAGGTGAGCTTCTCCTTATTGGTCGAATGCAGTTTTCGTTTTATTGAGCCTATTGACTACGCTTTTTCTGCGCCGCCATTTGCTGTTACTATACTGCCAATATAGCAGAAGCAGTGCTTAAATTGTTAATTCTCATGGCTCTGGTTTCCTTGATATTTATCTCAAGTCCAACATTATGCGCTATTCTTTCTAAATCCTCTAGCTTTATTTGCATTTTGGTGACTTTGTGTGAGAGTAGACAAATATCATCCGCACAATCAAAATCCTCGAGTTAGCGTAAGAGCCTCAATGTTATTCCTCTTCTATCAGAACAGACTTCGCTCATGATATCATCCAGTACGATGGTGAATAGTTCTGGTGATAGGTGGCATCCTTGTTCTACTCCAGCATTTGATTGGCTAATATTACCGTTGTGATGAACTGAGAATTCTGCCTCCTCGTACATAATTCTTATTATCTTCAGGGTACTTTTTTTTCTTCTCAATGCTTTCCAAATTATCACATACCATATGATTATACGAACGCTATTTAATATTTAATCTTGTCACGATGTTGCTAATATTCATATGTATACATAATTAGGCATTACAACGCTTTAGTGAAAATTACGACCTATGATTATACAAACGCTATTTAAACTTGTCACGATGTTGCTAATATTCATATCTATACTTAATTAGTCATTACAACGCTTTAGTGCAAATTTAGACCTAGCTTCTCACACCACTTATGTTGTGTGTGTTAATTTTATACATGAGTAGCGGGACCTTCATTTTAAAGTTGACTCTGTACGACAGATTTTTGAGAAAACTTTATAAGCTAATTTTATTTACTCTCAGAGTTTTTGCCAGAAATCTGCTGAGAGGAAATCACCGAAGTAATATTTTTTTTCGTTTTGTTGGAGATATCTGACATGGGGCTTGAACCGTGGCCTCATGCCTAATAAGCCAACATACCACCTACTAGACTACGGCGATTACAAACATTCCGATACATGTAGCAAGAAATATATGTTCCGAACAACATGAATTATTGTCGTTAAAGATGTTGCAATGAGATTTCATATTCTCAACATTTGGATCTTGTAAACATATTGCTAACATTCAGATACATGAAGCAGAAAATATATGCTTAGATCAACATAAATATATCGAAATATACAAACATAATGTCGTTAAAGATGATGTTTTCAGAATTGATTTTATCAACATGTTGCTAGACACATATACATGTAGATAAGAATATGTTTATAACAATATGAATATATAGGAATATATCTGATGTCGTTAAAAATGTTGTAAGAGCATGTTGAATGTTGATTAGAGCCTCTTGTACTGCTTATACCATATCAAATATAAAATACTAATGATTGCCAATCGCTTAAGAGCCAAGGACCACATCAATTATATTTAGAACTTTTAAATGCATTGGTTTGAATTAAATGAAGAATTGCTTCAGCTGAAATAGAGTGATCTAAGTAGGCACGATTTGTAGCGATCTTGTACAGAAAATCAAACCAATTTCTTAAAGCATGACTCTTCCTGGTAATAGAGTTTACAACAGCTGAGTGTGGATTTCCGGTTGTAAAAAATTACAGAAGAAAATCCTCCGAATGTTACCTTGAGTTGAACCGTTTATTATCTCAGAAGGGCCAACTGAAAAGCAACCTGAAAGCTTTATACACCTACCGATTGATTTGATGACAACTAATGTGAAACACGTTTCAGAGATGTTTGAATGGTATGCTCCCTATTCAGTAAATATCATGTTATTTTGGCATTAAAGTTAATGTTTCTGCAGTCCAGAATTAGTAAGCAGCAAATCTTTGCTTCATAGACAGCTTATAGAAGATGAAAGGTGCATATATTTTTGTATGTAGACTGGTTTGTGGTAGCAAGTACATCGTTTAAATAATTGATTAACACATTACTGACCTGGGGGTTAATCAATCTTCAATAGAAATTAATAAATCAGACTGCCGCTCTGCTATCAGAATGAATAGAAATGTTGAAGGTCCACTACTTCCCTACTACTTCATTCAATTGAATTTTCAGTGCAGCCAGCTTCAGCAAGAGCGTCGGCCTTTTTGTTACCTTCGATGTTCCTGTCTGTAGAAGCCCAAATGAGGGTAACTGTCGAATGTCACACTATTTCCTCTAAAAACAACCGGAAATCTTAGATGTGATGTACACATTCTCTAGGGAACTAGTGGCCGTTTTACTGGTGCGTATATTAGCATATCACTTCAGGTATCATGTAGTGGATAAATATATTCGAACCAATTCTACCCAAGATTTTGGCATAGTCGGAGCTTTTATACTTTCATACTCTTATGGCACTCAATCTTATTGCCTGGTTTGCAGTCACTTGTTTCGTTCGAGTCTCTAAAGCCGACTACCAAACCGCGGCCCCATACAACAGAGTTGGTTTGATTACAAAGTTGCTTAGCTTGTTCACAGGCTTATTGTCTTCTTGCAACAACAAAAGAGCAGTAGGCGCCTTGTGGTTCTAGATTGTGTATTCAAGTTCTAGTTAAGTTTGCTGTGTCATATGGTCTCAAAGTATTTGGAGCTATTGATAGAACTAACTACGTGTGATTCCATTTCTTCTGTATATACTCTGGTGTAAAAAGCATTTAAGGGTCTTGCAAGTATTAACATACATACATACACAATTTGATCATTAAAACCATTCAGTCAGGATTACAACCCAGCTTCTCATACCACTCATGTAGTGTGTGTTAATTTTATACCTGAGTGGCAGGACCTGCCACGTCGACTCCGAACGACAAATTTTTGAGAAACTTTTAATGGCGATTTTTTTTATACTCTCAGAGTTTTTGCCAGTAACTGCTGAGAGGAGCATCGTACAAAAATTATTTTTGATATTTCATTTTTTGGAGATGTCTGACCTGGGTTTGAACCGTGGCCTTACGTCTAATAATCTAACACCCAGCTACTAGACTACGGCGACTACAAGAATTACCAGTAAATTCAAATTCGTTGCTAAAATCCGATAAAAGTCGATTAATCCGGAAAAAATGGTGTTGTTCGATATTGCTTACGTGTGGTACATACAGTCAAAGAAGAAAGTCTATATACAGCGGTGATTTCTATCAAATTGGAAAAGGTGTTTTAGCGTTGTTTAAGGCAGTTATAATTCAGAATGCTTGAAGGCAGAAATGAATATAAATAATATAAAAAAAAAAAAAATTGCAGGAAATAGCAGACTCTTAAATGGTAGTGTCGTTAGCATAAACCAGCCAGCAATAATGCAGCACATGTGTTTACTAGAAGGTGCTACGCCTGGATTAATACCTCTATTGAGTACGTCCTTACACTGTGTACCTACAACAAAGAATGTAGCCAGTATAAAAAGCAAATTTATTAATAATTAATCATTCTATTGCTAAATGATTAATAAATAGTTAAACATACAAACAAGTTTTAATTAAATTTCAGTTTTGAATTGTTTATTCGGTTCTATTATTTTCGTTTCAACATCAATCATACATCAACGCTTATCAAAAATGTTTCTACAAATAAAAAATATTTTTTTTTTTTTGTTATTTTCATGATTTTTAATTAACAATATCTCTTTCATGATATTATAGGAACAATAAACAAAAAAGCGGGGAAAAAACAAATTTGTTTTCTTCAATATTTCAATTCAATTTGAAATTATTTTCACATGAAGTATGGAGGCATCAAGCGATTGTTTGTAAAATTCCCTTGTGATGTGTCCTAATTTTTATAGAAACTTTTTCATTTTGATGGAAAAGTGATACCACTTGCTGTACAAAAAACAATTCTTCCGATTGCTTGTACTCTATGGCAACTTTTGTTTTAATTAAAAATATAGAACAGAAAAAAATAGTATAGAAAATAATAAATTAAGCAAATATTTGATATTCATAAACTATTTTTTTTATTTCATACGCTTGTTATAGTTCTTAAAACATGAACACAGCAGAACAGAAAAAAAGAAATAAATTTGTACCACGCAAGTCATTAAAAATTTTTATGGACAGGCTGTTCATTTAAAATAATAAATAATTAATGTGTGTGTATATAAATACCGTACCTACGTATGTGCATACGGGGAAAAAAAATTTTGTTTTTAATTTCAAATACATTTCAAACTTTCAATTAATTGTCTATTCCAGCATTTCGTACGCAAATGTGCTCGTATAAGTTTGCTTGAAAAAAATAAAAAAAAAACAGAAAATAAATTAAAAACTGAGTGTTTTCAAAATTTTGTGTGAATGTTTATGCTCGACAGGCCATAACATTTTCGATTTGGATGTATAATTGCACTATGGGGCTTACCATACCATACCATACCATAACATCGAAAGTTATGCTTTTGAAATTTTAAATTTGCGTACAATCTATTTGTTGTTTTATATGTAGTTTTGCAACGAATGCAATTTATTTTAATTATTATAATTAAAATCTACAACAACAAATACATTCACAATAAATCACTTTTTATACAAACATGCATCAAACATGTAAAGGCATTAATATTTGAATACAACGATTTAGGCGCATGGAAGGTTCAGACTCTCCAAAGAGTAGAAGCTTTCGCCAATCGGGCGGATGTCATCATGAAATGTAGTACAAACATCACTGTCATCCAGGAAAGACAGCATAGCATATGCATACAAAGGTTTGCATCATGTGATATTTATTACATCTGCCGGAAAAGTACAAATTTGTGTGCAGGTCTGTGATTCGTAAGAAGTCACCGTAGTCTAGTAGGTAGTGTGTTGGCTTATTAGACGTGGGGCCACAGTTCAAACTACAGGTCAGACAAAACGAAGTATGAAAAGTATTGCCTCGGAGACTTCCTCTCTGCAGTCCTGTTTAAAAACTCTGAGAGTAAGTTATATAAAATTGCCAAGAAAAGTTTCTAAAAAATCTCTCGTTCGGAGTCGACTTTAAACCGCTTTGATTTCCAAAGCTTACTTGAGCACGCATAGCTGCCCGATGCGATTCCACAGGTAAGAGCAGTCCCTGTTCTAACCGAATTCCGCCAAACTAGGAAAAAAGTTGGTCACCGGAAGGGCCGCACCTAAAAAGCACCATAACCCTACGCTGAAAAACCAGGCTGAAGGTTTAATAAACGAAGCTATATCCTTGGCATCAATGGAAGATAACTCTGTTAAGCTGACAAAGAATGGAGCTCCAAATAATCCATATCTACACTTCGCAAGAGATTGGCATTGACAAAGAAAGTGGATAACAGTTTCCTCCTCTTCAGCAGATCTACACCTACGGCAGAAGTCGTTAGATGGGTGCTACAGTCTTTCTGCGTAACTTGCCATAATGAGATGACTTAGTGAACAAGTCCGAGTAGTTGGTTGGTGCGCCTTTTAGCTATCCCGGGCCAAATGAGTCTGGCTGTGGAGCGTGATTCCTCACAGACCCAGGATAGTTTGGCCCTCCGAAAGAATTTTCACCTAATGGCTAATTTAACCAATGGAAGTGGCATACCTAATTCGATTGATGAGGGTTCCGGAAGAGCTCACATTACATAAGTGGTGTGAAAATTTAGATCGTAATTCTGACTGAAGGCCAATTAAGTAAGTAAGTAAGTAATAGACAGTTCACTACTGTGAACGCATCAAAGCTAAATTCTATAACATTAGCTTAATTTGTGCTCACACTCCGATGGAAGAAAAGGACGATATGGTTAAGGATCCCTTCAACGTTAATTTCTAGGGCATATACGATAAATGCCTGATCCATGACACCAAAATCATCATCTTCGATTTTAATTCGTAAGTCGAGATAGTAAAGTATATTTGAATGCTGTCGGTGGTCAATTTGGACCACAACCTTGTCGCAGTGAAGTTGCTATTATGCATTAGCGCTTCGAGGGCTACCCAATCTAGTACATTGCGAAAGTGAAGACTTCCTCTCTGCAGTCTCTAGGACTATATAAAATTGCCATAAAAAATTTCTCAAAAATCTGTCAAACTGTAGGTCCTGCACCTCATGGATAAAATTAACATAGACAACATGGATGTTGTGAGAAGCTAGGTTGTAATCCTATCTGAAGAGTGGTAATGATCAATTAAGTAACTATCTTTACTAGATTTTTGGCGACAGAGTTTTAATTCCCAACAGTCAAACTTTTTGTAACTAAATGGTTAAAAATGTTTCTTTAAGAAATATTTAATGACAAATTCTTTACTTGCATTTCGTTTTTATTTGTTACAGATTTAGTAAAAAAAAATTCTTCTTCCTATCTTTTCAGTTAAATTACAACAATTTAAATTCCAACCTCCCAGCCCTGCACTACAAAATCAACTTTTCGTTTCTCTTTCCTGTTCATAAAATCGGATTTTTGTAAGAAGACCAGACACTGATCCCTCTATCACATGTAAAAATTAGAAAGTAAAGAAACGATTGACAACAACAAGGGATTTAAAGTCATGAAATCAAACCAAACAAACAACAACAACAATTACTACAAAGATTTTAACAATTAAGCGTAATACGAAGAGTTAACAAATTTTTAAAGTGTAAATTGAGAACAAACAACATGGAAATGCCATCTTCCAATGGCAGGGGCAAAGAAAGTAGAGTGACAGAGAATATATAGAGTCAGTGATGAGAGAGAATTAACACTGACAACAACCACATAAGGGAAACAAATTGAGAATACAATTCAAAGAAAAACAACTTATAATACAAATTGAGACAAGAAGAACAAGAAGAATAAGTTAAAGTTCAACAACTATAATAACAAACACAAAAACTTTTTTAATACCAAGAAATGAAATAAAACACAGAATGAGTACTTGATTCTGAATGTGAAAGGAAGAAAATGCTTTTGAAAGAATTTTTTTTATGAAACTTTAAAACGCCATCTCTTTCTTCCCCTATCCCAAGACCGGAACAGTTTATAAAAATTGTCACTAGCATTGTTGCTGTCAATTCAATTTTAAAGAAGAAAGAGTTCAGCCACTCTAATTAACTACAAAGCTAACATTCAACAGAAAATTGAAACTGAACTGCAAATTAAATAAACTCCCTGCGACACTGAAGGAAATTGGTATTGATGGTGTACGATGGTGTTGAGCATCACCATGAATTTGCTAAATACTACAACACCCACCGCTGGAACGGTTACGGCCACTTGGTCGGCCTTTGTGGCTCCACATGTTAATACCACCGAAGCGGTTAATCATGCATCACGCCTTAACTTATTAGGCGATTTGAATACCATGTATTTCTCCACTACAGCACCAGCTGTTGAACAGGAGCGCGATGATGTCATCCACAATCGAATGGTTCAAGTGTTTTTTTGCATTATATACATAACGGTATTTATTTTGGGTGTCTTTGGCAATGTGCTGGTATGCTTTGTCGTCTTGCGTAATAAAGCCATGCAAACAGTAACGAATATCTTCATAACCAATTTGGCTTTATCGGATATACTCCTGTGCATATTGGCAGTGCCATTTACCCCCATTTACACGTTCATGGGTCGGTGGGCTTTTGGTCATACGTTGTGCCATCTGGTGCCATTTGCTCAGGGCTGTAGCATATACATATCAACGTTGACCTTAACTTCCATAGCGATAGATCGTTATTTTGTCATAATATATCCGTTTCATCCACGCATGAAACTGACTACCTGCATATTTATTATCGTAAGCATATGGGTGATATCAGTGTTAGCAACACTGCCGTATGGCTTGTATGTACGAGTATTCTCCGAGGAAATTCCGCTTGTCAATCAAACACTGGATGGCTCATATGTAATGTTATCCTCTAATTATTCTTCTACGGTTAATGTTTCATATCCAGCGGATATCTTGCAGATCAACAATCATACCAGCAATCCCAATTTGGTTGCAACCGAGGTTCCACGTACAGCGAACTGTTACTGTGAGGAAAACTGGCCATCGGAACGTTATCGCAAAGTATTTGGTTCGGTTACAACAATTTTACAATTTGTCTTGCCTTTCATTATCATTTCCATCTGTTATATATGGATCTCGGTTAAACTAAATGCTCGTGCAAGAGCCAAACCCGGCTCTAAGTCATCACGTAAAGAGGAAGCCGATAGAGATCGCAAGAAACGCACCAATCGCATGCTAATCTGTATGGTGGCTGTGTTTGGCCTATCTTGGCTGCCTATCAATATGGTGAATATATTCGATGACTTCTATGTCAAATCAAATGAATGGCCTTTTTATACCCTGCTCTTCTTTGTGGCTCACTCCATAGCCATGTCTTCCACCTGTTACAATCCCTTTCTGTACGCCTGGTTAAATGAAAACTTTCGCAAGGAATTCAAACATGTATTGCCATGCTTTGATCCTTCCAATAATAATATCATCAATTTCACCAGAGGTTTTAATCGTTCCGATCGCAATACCTGCGGTCCACGCCTACATCATGGCAATGGCGGTGCTGGCACTGCCACACGCGGCAGTAGTCTGGATAATGATGAACAAGATGATGGCAATGCCATTACCCAGGACACTTGTATCACCAAAGACAAATTATTGATTTTAACACGAGAAACAACATTTGGCAATGGCAGTACTCCCTTGTCTCCCTGCCTGGAGAAGGGTACAAATGTGGCATTAGTTCAGTGTAGCAAACAAGTGGACATTTTGTTGAATGACAACGATATACGCCGTCATCACCACCATCACCATCATCAGCATAGCCGTCGTCATCATAGGCGCGATGAAGATGACGAATCATGTGATGAACAAACTGTTGAAATGCGTTTCAATGAGACTCCGTTTATAAGTTCGGATAATACGACTGGCATTAGTACAATGGAGACAAGTACGAGCAATGAGCGCAGCGGTAGCAACGAAAGAGATTATCGATGTAACTGAGGAAGGGTAAGTACACTTTATTTCTTATACAGTCTGTTCTCCTTTTTTAAAGCTTGAGAACTTAAAATGAAATTAAATTTTTTATTATTATCTGGTAGACAATTTCATGGCATTATTTGTTAAATCTCAGGTCCAAGATACAATTTTGAACTATTTTTTAAAATATGGCGTCAACTGTTTAAATATTGGTATCCAATATTTGAAGGGTTGCTGGTTTGACGGCATAAAACAATGACTTAACATAACCCCAAGAAATGTACAAGTAATCCACTAACGAGAGGCTTACTGAACAAGACCACCATGGCGGAAAAAACTGTCATAAATTGATTTCGCAATAAATCAATTGCTAAGTTGTGTCGTATTATTGTTTTTCGTGACTCGATAATGCACGTCATTCCTCTTAATAACAGCTCGTTGTCCTTTCGTCAAAGTATGCTTCTTTAGACATTTTCAAATTGCTGAGATGCGTTGCAAACGAAGGCTGTTTGGCTTCAATTCTTGTACAAGCGGTACTTTACAGGCATGTAAGTCAAGATACTCCAGGTCAGACATGTCGAACAAAATAGAATATGGAGAAAATATTTCTTCGTCGACTTCCTCGCAGCAGATTTCTGGAAAAAACTTTGAGAGTTAATAACATTGCGATGAAAAGCTTCTCAAAAATCTATCGTTCGGAGTCGATAAAATAAAAACACACAACATGGCTGGTCCGAAAAGCTAGGTTTGTAATGACCAAGACATACGAGTACATGTATGTAACTCAAGATGCTTAAGCAAAAATTTTCCATGTAGTCAATGGCCAAAACCCAACTTGTTAGGAACGATGCCGAATCGACATTCTAGTGTTACCTTCAAGGCGGTGCATTACGGCAGCAATATTCTCTTCGGTAAGCATATTTCTTTGTCTGTAAATGGCCATCGATGCAACTGAGTGAACACCCTTCCACAGTTTGAAATAGAGAGAGAGACAACCTCCTAAGAGAAAACATTTCAACCTTGCATAGCTGAGATCTGGCTGGTTGAGCATACTCAGTTGCTATTGAGAGAGCATCGTTCCTGACACAATAAACCGTTATTCGATCTGTTATTATAACATAGTTGATCTATTCTACTGTTCCATCAGGTCACTACCTTGCGACTGATGGACCTGTCCAATTTCCCCAACTTCCAATCACCTGATGTCTATAATATGTACTTTCAATTCGAATTCGTATGTAGTAGAGCTTTAAAAATGTCTACAGTATTTTAAAAATGACTTTAGTTTTCTCTTTTATTTTTTTTTATTTACATATATCTGTTAAAATGTTGGGTATGAGAGAGCATATGGTCTAACATGACTTGTATGTGTTTAATAAGCAGACATTATTTCTAACACTCAGTTGCTTACCAAACCGAATTTTTTGCTATTTTGCTATTTTTCTATGCGTTTGTTGCCTGCACATTTTCGATTATATGCTGTGAAGTGTTTTCACTCAAAAAACCCTCAAATGCAGTACAATTGTGTGGTGTGTTGTTTATATTTACACATACATCAGGCGTTTAGACCACATAAACTGCTTACAAGTACAAGTTTTTCCATAAACATGGAATTGCAAATGCATTCATGCAATAATTTACCATCTACCCCCATCCCCCGCCAGTTTCGAAATCAAACTGACTTGGTTATAAAAGACGTACTATTCTATTATATTTCTGGCAAGTCCTTGAAATATTTTTCTCTTCTTTTTTTTAACAATTTGTGTGTATTTGATATTTTTATTTTTTTTTTTTTTTGTTTTTGAAATTTCATTTGTTTTAAATAAAAATGTACTCAAATGCATTCCTACAACGATTTTCCATAAGCATTTTATAGAGAAGAGTTCAAAATCTCATAAATATTCCAAGGCACTGAATTTTCCAAAAGAATATTTCTTATGATTTTGCAATTTCTGCAAAATTTTTTTACAAGAAAAACAAAAAAAAAAACACAACATACAATTTTGTGAAAACTGCAGTCTCCCCAAACTGTGAAAAAAAAGAAAACAAAATAAATCATAATATATCGTTCTAAAAAGTTCATACCCTGTAGGAGAATGAGTAGCTAACTACAAAAAAAACCCACTTTAAGTTAGCTTTTATTTACTAACTTTAAGCTAACTACTACTCAATGCAGAGTTTTCATTAACTGAAGTGTATATTCTGAGCAGTTGTCAATCACAAATTTGAAAATTTTAATTTTGGAATATTTTTAAAAATTTTTTAAATGTTGGGTTCAATTGGATTGGGTACATTGTGATATTCTAATAAATTTGAACGCATTTTTCACGTCGTTACCGTGTAATCATACCTCCAAAGCGACAAGCAATTGGTCGACCTACACCTCAAGCATGGAAGAAAAGAGCATTACGAGCCTCAGAATCAGACTGGCAACAAGCAATGAGACAGGAAAATCTTGGAGTACATGCCGTTGAGACCCGTTGGCATGAATCACTTGAACAACGAGAAGTGAGATTAGAAACTGATCGAATGCGTACTACTCAGGCCCGTTCGTCTAATTCATCTCGACAACGGGAAACAAAATCAATAAAGTGATTCAAAATTTTGGATATTTGTGTAATGTCTTTCCTTCAAATTTATTTTAGTTTGTGGCGCAGCAACGCGCGCATTTTACAGATAGTTTAATTATAAAAATAAAAATCGCAGAGGTTAAATTACAGCTACAAAAAGTCAACTGAAAGCTAGATACAAAAAGTCAATTAAAAGCTAACTTATAACTACTTAAAGCTAACTTATAAGTAGTTAACTTTAAGTTAGTTGAAAAGTAATGTATAGGACAACTGACTACTGCCTAGGACATCACAATGTTAAAATAGTTAGTTGCTGCCATTGAAAAGTAATCCAAGTGGTAGTCAGCACTAGCTGAGAAATAGTTAGCTTAAAGTTAGTTTAAAGTTAACTATTTTTCCGACAGGGTAGTTAATGCCAAGTGTCATCACATCACCTAAGGGTGACCTTTTTGTTGTACGTGATTCACACACAAGTTCATGATGGTAAATTTCCATAAATTGTCGTTTATTTTGAAAGAGGTTTCAAAGAATTTATTTAAGAAAATCTAAGAAATTTTATTTGGCGTTCGTAATTTGAAGAAAAAAATTTGAATGTTTTATCAAGACACCAATTCTATAGGAAGTAAACAGAAGTTAGGAAAATTTAAAAAGTATGACTCAATAGAAAAGCAGACGACTTAAGATTTAAACGCTGTTTAAGCTGTTGCATAAATATTAAAACTAATACTTAATCAAGCCCTTAACATGATTTTGAAGGTTACATTCAAATTTCATCTTAATTTTAAAGCAGTCGCTTTAATAGGCACAGCTTACATGGGTCCTATTAGGTTACATTGTTACACCAATATTAACTATTCCGTTATATAATTATAGCTGCTGGTTGGCATCTCTCGACCCTCCCGAAACCGTCTTTGGCTAAACATCTTTTGTCAATAAATTCTGGATGTCCAAGAATTCTTCTTCTGAAATTCCCAGGCGCTGGACACTGAAAGCGGAGATGTTCATCTTCTCTAGAAGTCGTTATGAGGTATTCTCCTGGCGTGAACACCTAAAGACCTGTATCGCCTTATCACTTCTAGGAGATTCCTTAGATGGAATATTGATAGCTTCAATGTAAATTCTCTTCAATATATATCCATGTCGGGCCAGATCTGTCTGGTGTCTTCGCAAGTGGTTTCATTATCCCATCTTACATTGCCAATGAATGAGGTTTCTGTGACTCCATTTGTTTACCTTTCTGCAGAGGAACGCCAATCTCATGTAGGAATTCTTTTGCATTTTTCATGGTGTCACGTTTAGAAATTTCATCGGCTTTGCATAACAATTACAACCTGAGAAACTGCGTTGGCAGTTTACTTAGTTATTATCCCTTTACTGGCACCCGAAACATGGTATTCCATAAGATTGGATCTCCCATCTAGACCTTTTAATAAGATGGCATCGTGGTTTAATAGGTCGAGGGGCTGACAGCTCCATTCTTAACTTTCTTCCATGGACTGGACAGAAGTAAACGATTTATTACTTAAATGGTCACTACAACCTTTTAGTCAGTGTTACAATCTAGCTCCTCACACCACTTATATAGTGTGCGAGTTAATTTTACTCATGAATGGCGACATCTACATTATAACGTCGATTCCGAAAAATCGATTTGTGAAGCTTTTTCATGAATTGAAAATTTAATGGAGACTTTGATTTTCTACGAAAAGCTTGAAGGCTACTGGAAGAATGGAATATTCAAAATCCATGGAAAAATTATTGGGTATTTTCAAATGAGCAGTTTGTGGCGTCGAACGAGGCTAGTGACCACAAAGCAACTAGCTTCAGTGATTTACTTATCTTATATACCTACATAATGGATCATTACTACCCTTCAGTCAGTATTACAACCTAGTTTCTTATACCACCCATGTTGTGTGTGTTAATTTTATCCATGATTGACGGCTCCTTCAGTTTAAAGTCTACTACGAACGAAGGGTGACAAGCTTTTCATGACAATTATATTTACTCTCAGAGGTTTTGTCAGAAATCTGCTGAGAGGAAGTCGCCGAAGAAATATTTTTCATATTTCATTTTGATGTCTGACCTGGGATTCGAACTCGGGCCTTTCGTCTAATAAGCCAACACACTACCTACTAGACCACGGCGACTTCGGCGATTCAGTGATTTACTTATCTTATATATCTACATAATGGATCATTACTACCCTTCAGCCTAGTTTCTCATACCACCCATGTTGTGTGTGTTAATTATATCCATGATTGACGGCACCTTCAGTTTAAAGTCTACTATGAACGAAGGGTGACAAGCTTTTCATGACAATTATATTTACTCTCAGAGGTTTTGTCAGAAATCTGCTGAGTGGAAGTCCCCGAAGAAAGATTCTTTCATATTTCGTTTTGTTGGAGATGCCTGGGCTGTATTGCGAACCACGTCCTCACGTCTAATAAGCCTGTACAGTACCTACTAGACCACGGCTACTTCGTTGCTTATCTTAGTTGCCACTCTTTTCAACTGTAAAATGCCTTGAGGTTTATAGTCAATTGCAGTCTTGGTTATATCGGTCAGGGATCTGAGCAGATATCGATTTCAATTAGTTTCCGTTTTGATTTGATTGACTTACTTCGTCCTGCTGTTAAAAATATTCAGTTAGGTGAGCGGTGAAATATGTCAGAAGTTTTACTCTGGGGCTTGTTAGTCGTATGTTTGTTTTTTCCTGTTTATTTCATTTTCAACGTGCGCTCTAGGGCCACCGTTCGTTGTTGTAATACGTTGCATTCCTATACAGATATTCAGTTAATAGCACGAGGGATACTTCCCTAAATACTTCCTTGCTGCAAAGTAGATTCCATATGGCAAAGTGTTTAGGGTGTATAAAACCATCTCAAACTTAACGAATATCTACTATTAGCACCGTCATTATGTCTATGTGATCGGTATTGGACTTGCAAGTACGATAACCAGCCAGTTGTCTGTTGAGTAATATACCTTAGCAATCACCTTAGCAATTCACCACGTTCAAGAGAGTTATTCTTCTCCAGTAAGTGTTCTTTCCATGGAATTTTCATTGTTGCTTCCCTTTTAATACTTAGCGACGAATTCGGTTCAAATTATGTCATTAATTGTAGAAAGGGTAAGGCACTGCCGGGGGGTCTGCCTTAAGCAATTTAGGTGGTATATACTGATTCCGAGTGCTTTATTGTTTCTGAGGTTTTATCTTGACTGCACTTCCGGTTTCATATCTGAAAAGTGGAGTTTTCGTTGAGTATGTTCTGCATTATCTGTGTGTTAGTAGTATTGACACGCGGTCCTGTTATGTTATTTACGAGCATGTCTCCATTCACACGTGTCTTCACCAGGTTTGGTGCAGGCAAATATTTTGCTGCTTAATTGCTTTGCAAGTTTGTTCACGGCTATCCAGCAACGTTTGTTATTTCTGGTGATGTGCTTAAACTATCCACGCAATTGTATGCATCCTGCACATGTTTTCTGCCATACATGTTGTTAACAGAAGGATAGGGATAGATTAAATATTTATGAAAAATACAAACTGAACGTAAAGTCAGGTAATATAACTGCAAACAGCAATTGCAGCGCAATAAAAAAAAGAATAGCTAACATCGGTGAAATCTTAAAATTAAAAAAACCCACATTAACTATCGTTTAAGATATTCAAAATATTATTTTTGTAGCATATTTTTCAAGCGTATTTTTTCATTTTTATAAAATATTTCACAGACTAAACAACTTAGGCACTCGAAAACAAATTTTATTTTCTCGCACACGTGCATATTTAACTACAAACTAATGGAATAATGAACGCATTTACATAAAATGGCGAAAACTTACTCATTTGAGGCAAAATATAATAAAATAAAATTGCAAAGAACTTATAAAATGTGACCTTGAACTATAAGAACATTTATGATGATGTCGTAAAAAGAAAATTAAAAAATAAAAACTTACTCAACACGTGTCTACAGAGAATATGAAATTTTTTAATTCAGTCTCTGACATTTATGTACCACATCGCGTAACACATTGTCATTAAATTTAAATGGTTTTTTTGGAAAATAGATTTTCAAATACGATTTTTATTTAATAATTGAATGGTAAGGAGAACAACATATTTGTTGGGCGTATTTAGATTCTGCATGAAGACAACGTTCCAACAATAAAAGCTCATGTGTTAATTTCTCCATCAGTACGTAGGTTTACAGAAATTGAACTCTACTTCGAAAACTTATCAGTTTGTGAAGTGAAAAGCATGCAGGTTCAGCAGGAAGTCGTATTAGATGCTTACTGTATTAGTAATTGGTGATTCAGATTCAATGTTTAAACCCATACTACAGATACATGGCGCATGCTATAGCTTATATCATAATCTCTCGCCGTACCTTAATGGGTAGAGTGTTGGTTAATTAGACGTCAGGCCACAGTTCAAACCATAGACCAGACATTTCCAGTAAAACGAAGCACGAAAAATTTTCCTCAGCAGATTTCTAAAATTGGCATGGAAAGTCACTCAAAAAAAAATCTGTTGTTCGGACTCAACTTAAACTGTCGGTCCCACCACCCATGTAGTAAATTAACACACACATCATCGGTGGTGTGAGAAGATAGCTCGTAATCCTGACTGAAGGAGCGTTAAGACCAAATATATATGTATGTATGTATCTCTCCTCCACGTCTATTGCCTTGATAGACATTAGGATGCTGTTTGATATCAACAAGGACAATTTCTTACAATAACTCACACATTAAAAGTTCTTTGAATGTATTTTGGGTTTACTGTTCTCTCTCAAAATACCGCTTACTGGTTATTCGTTGATAGTCTGATGCATCACACAAATCTATTCTCTATTGTATATCTTCCAACAAAAGTTTAGATTGCCTAGGATTCACTTGGTCCCTCTATTTCTATTTTCCCATTCTGTGTTCATTTTACAGCAAGGTTCTGGTTCCACCAAATATGTGGAATTTTTGTTCCTCGCATGTTCATTTATCTGCACATTGTCGCAAAGCCCCACGTAAGATAAGACCTGACAGAGGGTGATACAATTTTATATACAAACTCTCGCTTGAATGGCGTCTTAACCATCAACAGTATTATTATACTTTCTGTCTAATTTCAACTGAGGTTATCTGTCGATGGCATAACTCCTGCTTGAAAGACACCCGCGTGTTTCTCCACAGTCTCCAAGTAATTCATTCTGGTAAAAAAAATCTTACGCTGCTGACCCCAAAATGGTACAGCCTTCCAAATGAAATTGCCACGAAAAGTTTGTCAAAAATCTGTCGTTCGAAGTCGACTGTAGGTCCCGCCACGCATGGATAAAATTAAGACATATAACACGGATGATGTGTATGGCCTTGGGTGGGTGATTCTCAACTTGGTGCTTTCCATCTATTATTACTGATTGGCCAGCATTTTACTCGGCATTACGGCTTTGTTACTTACCTTATCAGAGGCTATGTCTGTTGGACTTTCGTCTCTTAGCTTATGCTCTATCCGATCCACGATTTCGGTTGTATGATGTCAATCAAAAGCAAACGACACGTCATATAAACAGGATGGCGCTACGTGCCAAACAGTTCATAGTGTGTTGGTTATCGTGAACAAGCGATTTGAAGGCATGATAGTACCTTAAAGATACTTTTTATCAATAAAGAAAATCTTAGTTGCCTTATTATTATCATCATTCCGAAATTTTTATTGAAATTGAAACAATAAGTTTTTTGTTAGCATCATCCATAAAAATATCTCCTTAAACTTCCAGCCAAAAATGAAATTTAACAACAACAGTAGATTACAATCTAAGTGTTCATAAATTTCCTATGAACTCAGTTTTTTTTTGTTTTATGTTTGCCTTGTTCCTCCCATAATAACTTTATTAAACTCATACGAGAGCGCCATCGACTATCAGTTCCATTCATAAATGAAAATGTTACTACGTTGCAATAGTCTAATAAATATTTTTATTATACTTTCATACTTAATGTATACTCGTACAGTAATCCCTCCATTTACGTTGTCATTCGATTTATGTGGTATTAGATGTTTGTCGATGGCTTGTATGTTCTTTAGAAAATTTTTCAATGAATTGTATTTACGGTTTACGCCAGCGAAGGAGAAAGAAAGAAAAGCTCAACTTCATAACATAATAATTGTAAGAGAATCTACAAGTGCAGGCAGTAAAGGCATTATGTTCACCAAATAATTAAAACAATTATTTGATTAGGATAAATGTATCAATCAGCAAGATTTTAATGTCGACAACACTGGATTATATTGTTAACTAGTGCCTAAAGTGATGTTTATAACAGGAAAGGGAAAACCAAAGACTTACAATATTGCTTAGTGGAAATGTTGCAGGAGATATTAAAATTAAGCCTTTGTAGTAGGGTATGAAAAAAGCCATCAAAGACAATGTGCCTAATATTTAGCCGTTTAACCAAAAGTTTAAATTACTTTCGAGTTATTTAGCGATTGATTCAAGAATAACTTTTATCAGGAAATTGGGAAATATTGTAAAGCAAACACTTTGTGACGAAACAAACTCGATATTGCTTCGACCTACTACATCAATTTGAACAACATAAGCGATTATAATAAAGTTAATAACATTGAAGGCGATAATTTTAATACAACAAGTCCTACAGCTTAATAATTCAAGCAATGAACAATATCTATGGAAGTTGGGAGGAGCTATCTGCGTCGGCAATGAGAAATGGTGAGGAAAAAGGATGACATGGTATTAATGATTCCAAAATAATTTCTGCTACAATCGGGCATTATTTTGGATCAGAGGTATAGTCGACGAAGCAAACTTTTACTCATATTAGACAGCAATAAAAGTGATCCATATAAATCAGTTAAAATAACATAAAAATTAAATTGTGGGGGAACCTAGTGGCTTGGAGAGCCCTGGCATTAAGGATTCCAAAATAGTTTTTGTTACGGTCGGGCATTACTTACGACAGATGATTTTGATGACGACCGACCGCTTAAGCTAATATATTTATCACCAACCTAAAATGTAATCGACACAAAAATACAAGTTATCGACCAAAAATTTAAGTCATCAACAAAAAATATGCAGGTCATTGACCAAAAATGCAAGTCATCAAAGAAAATCGATTTTCTTTCTTCACTTTTCCAAACTCTTTTGTCAGTCTCTATTAACTTAACAGTCACTGTAAAAAAAGAAAATAGTTTTCATAGCTAACTTCACATACCTTATATTCCAGATAATAATTTGTTGAGCACATTTAATACAAATTTCGAAATGCTTAATGAAAACTTCGTGTATTATTTTTGTCTCCTTTTATTCAGTTCCATCCAGGTCTGTACCTTCGTTTTAATTTTTACAGATGTTCTTTATACCGAGTACAAAATAAAAATTTTGCCTGTCATATGAAGTACTCAGTTGAAAAAATTTGGGTGTTCATCAAAGATCAGCAATGAGTCGTTTTTTCGCTGCTCATAAGTCCTCATGAAATTTTGAGTATGAGTGAGTCAATAATATTGAAATTCAACTACTCTGATGCAATCGTACGCACTACAACATTGATTTATAAATACAGATTGCAATGAGTATGAGTACAACGTTGACATCAAACTCATAACATTCGAAATATGTTTGATTCATACTCCTACTTATTCAGATTCATAAATTTAGACAAATACTTATAATACTCATAAATGCTTTGAGTGATTCGAATCATTCATCAAAATTTACAGTCTTAGTTGTTGTTGTATTTACAAAAGAAGAAGAAAGAAAAAGACAAAGACAACAACCAAAGCAAAAACACAACCTTCTAGTGAGTATTGTAGTGTTTGCACGCGAATCCTATTTATTTTGTGATTCTTGTAAATGTTGAGTAAAGGTGATCGAAATCAACAACAGCATGCGAATTGATATTAAAATAAGTACGAATGCGCATTTTAATTCGAATCTGCTCATCTTTTTGAATAATCAATGCTGATCTCTGGGGTTCGTAGTGTGCGATAACCACTGAATCGAATGTTATTTAAATCGGAAAACTACTGTACTTTGTAAGCCAACCTTATTGGAAATTTTTGAATAAAGCGAGGTGGAAATCAGCGGTGATTAAAATTTAATTTTTAATGAATTGTTCCCTTTTAATTTTTTTATTACAATAAGGATACAACTTTATAATACGTACGAGCAATGTGTGATTTATATCGCCTTTTTTTGAACTAATTACAGAGTAAATCGAGCGATTACTGTATTGCAAATATACAGTGGCTTTATGGTTCAATCCTCCAGTAAGCCGGTTATGCTTTTGCACACTTTGATTCCATAAAGTGTTTAATTCCGAACGAAATAAAAAAAAAAGTATAAAACTTTACTTATACACAATGATTGATAGGAACACAATGAAAGTTTACTTTGCCATATTGTAATATATGTTGTTGTAATGGATGAACCAGCGTGATTCGCTTGTTGTTACTATCTTCACTATGAAACATTTCCAATTTTATTGCACTACATACACACGCTGCCACATTACGTTAAAGTTAAAGGCTAATATATATAAAATAATAAAAGCTTTTAGTTTTTCATTTTCATTTTGATTGTGATTTTAATTGAAAAAGTTATAAAAATATGTATAGAAATCGATATAAACTCACGCATCATTCGCGTGAGCCTGGAAGTGTAGGTTACAAAGTCATATATGGAGTAAGTAATACAATATTTATTCATTAATTTTATGAGTGCGTATTAATCTCTTCCCGATACTATACCAAGTGAATTGAGTTGCTCTGCAGTAAATCAAACATCAGATCATTGCTCATATACGTTGAAAGAGGAAAAATTGCAATAATAATGGAGTGAGTTTTTTATTAAAAAAAAAATGTACACTTGAAAGTGGCAGAACTGGTATTTCAAAATGGTAGTCAGTAAATAGACCAGACAGGAGTTAAATATTATTTTTATTTTAAAACAGGTTTAGCAAATAAAGAGTGTCTAAGTAGGAATACAAATTTTAAAAGAAAATCACATGTGCCGATTAAAATCATAATGTAACGATTAAGTATACAAAAAATAACCGTCAAATTACTCTTTTTATTGCATTTTCCATACGTTGTTCATAGAAATGTGAGTTTATCGGAGTCCCCGTAGTCTAGTAGGTATACCTATAGTGTGTTGGCTTATTAGACGTGAGACCACGGTTCAAACACCAACAAAACGAAATACATATGAAAATTATTTCTATTTTTCTCAGCAGATTTCTGGCAAAAGGTCTGTGAGTAAACAAAAATTCCCATGAAAAAGTTTCTCAAGTTTCGAGTTAGTGCCTGCTGTCGTTCGGAATCGACTTTAAACTGTAGGTTCCGACATTTATGTATAAAATTAACACACAAGACATAAGTGGTGTAAGAAGCTATTTTGTAAACACTTGAGCACCCACGGTAAATTTGATATCTTAATAGTTTTGAAACAGACGCAATAACGCCTGTTAACAACTGTCAGTTTTTTATAAACAAGAAAGTTAAAAAGCGAATCTCCAAATTGTAAAGGGTGGGCCACCAAAACAGTTTATAATTTTGGCAAATAAATTTTTGTGTTGTGTGTTCCTGTTAAAATATTGGAATATTATTTCATTCATATTTGTGCCGCGGCTGGCCTCGTAGTACATCATTCGATCGGACCAATTTTCGTACAGTTTTTCGAGTGCATTATATTGAATTTTGTGACAGAACATAATCCCATAAGCAGCGTTGTCAACTCAGTGCTTTTAGCACTGTTTTTAGTGCTTTTTAAAACTTTCGACGCGGAAAATTTTCGAGTTAGTGCCTAGTGCTTTTTTTTAGTGCTTTTCTTTACATGTCAGTGACACCAAATCAAAAATTAAAAAAAAAAAAAAAACTAAAAAAATTGGTAGAAATAAGATTAAGACTTCCTAAAAATTACGAAATGCTAAGCAAAATTTCAGTAATCAATGTAAATAATGTTTTATCCTATACAAGCTAGTATATATAGCTAGTAAATTTGAATCTTAACCAGACATTTTGACAAATATTGAAAATGCATGGCGAACGATACTAAAATGGCAAAATAAATGGTTGAATAATAAATAAATGGTTAAATAATAATAATAATTAATAAATAAATGGTTGAAGTCGCCGTGGTCTAGTATGTAGTGTGTTGGCTTATTAGACGAAAGGCCCGAGTTCGAATCCCAGGTCAGACATCAAAACGAAAATATGAAAATATTTTTTCGGCGACTTCTTCTCAGCAGATTTCTGGGAAAAACTCTGAGAGTAAAAATTGCCATGAAAAACTTCTCAAAAACTCTGTCGTTCGGAGCCGTCACTCATGTATAAAATTAACGCACACAACATGAGTGGTGTTGAGAAGCTAGGCCGTAATCCTGACTGAAGGGTTTTAATGGCCAAATATCTATGTATGTATGTATGTATTAATTTTGGTATGTACATTTTTTTACTGATTATATAAAATGGTGATAAAATTAAAATAAATATTATGTTTTAGTGCTTTTTTGTCAAAATTACGCGTTTTTTTTAACGAGTTTGGTGCTTTTTGAAAATTTATACGCTGGTCATAAGCCCCACTCGATATGATGTGCGTTGGTGCTATCTTGACTTTCCTTGGACAGTTTGCTCTCAAACAACCTAAAAATCGCGTCTTATGCTAACACACTATATTTTATTACTTCAACGTCTTTTCAGTTAAAACTGTAATGAAATGATTTAAGATTTTCAAATTGTTTCTTAAAAATTTTCAAATTCAATTTCCAACAGTGTTACTAATTTTAAAGGCGAAATAATTTTGTTATTGTTCTAGTGTTGCGCACAATTGACTGATGCCACAATATTTGTCAACATGTCCGCTCCTGCTGATAGTTAAAGCAACGTCATTATTTCCACCATAGAATTGTTATTTCAGCAGTTACTTAAAATGATAACAAACTTTTTATACGTATTTGTTGTTGTATACTCAAGAAAAATAGTTGAACAGTTTAGTAGAGTAATATCTATAAAAACGCATTAGGGTGGTACATATTTAAAAATGAAAAAAATGAAAAAAAATTAAAAAAAACGACAAGAATGAGAAACTAGAAACAAAATAAGTATGTTCCCACTTGTGATATAATGTGGTATAAAGGGGTTTAGTACAGAAGTCTTTTTCTAATTTATTTGAACATTTCATATGTTAGAAGTCAGAAAGTCTTAATAATAAATTTTAAAATATTTTCAATTTCCTTCAGAAATCACCATCAGAAATCACCATCAATATCATAATCATCATAAAATTCCGCTGTTCTGCAGCTCGGGAGCAAAAATATCACTGAGGTCCTCCTATTGATCTCATATGAAAATCTCATTGGATAAAAATCTGCGTCAACAAGTTCATACTTTGTTGCGTCACACCTGAAAGTTCGCAAAAGTTAGCGACGATGAGCACTAGAGCTGTGGAAAGCATAAGTTCAATCAAGTATTTCAAACTATGGGCTTAAAATATTCGCCATTGAGGTTGAAATATTGAAGATTGATTTTGAAATATTTCGCGTATATATTTGTCCATTTGTCCGTCGTATTTATTTCTTACCGCCTGGAATCGCAGTCAATTGCAGTCTGTCTGTATATGCTCTATTGGTAATTGATGTTGTGCTGCATGCGGGCATATATATTTGTAGTGAGCAAATCCTTTTGCTTTTTAATATGCTGACACCACCCTAATATTTACTAGTTTTGTAGTTTCTTTTCTGCACTGCACTGCACATAATAAGTTGCTGCGGCGCAAATAATACGAGCAGTTATGGCTGTAGTTGAAGAAAACTGTCAGATTTATTTAACTTTTTTTGTCGACTTGTGTAAAACCACAATTTTTCATGTTGTAATACTTGTTGTTTTTTTTCTTTGTATTTTTTTTCCTCCTTCGTCTATGTATATCATCCTAGCTCATAAATAATTCAAATAATGACAGCAATTTCTTTTCAAGTTTATGTAGTTTTCTCCCCCGAAAAATCCTTTGGTTTGTGGTGGGATTTTACATAGATAGTAGATGTTGTAGTAGAAACCAAAAATTGAAAACAAAAAAAATTAAGAGCTGCAGTAGAATTAATTATTCAGCAAAGAATACTTAAGTCTACCTTGAATTTGTTTTAAGCAGGGAAAGACTAGTAGGAACTAAAAGCGAAATTTAATAAAATTTCAATTAAGAAATAATGCCATCAACTATTGATTTAAATATTGTGTATGTGTACACAATATGTAATATTTTTTATGTAAAATAATTTTTTCTTATTGTAAAAGAAATGTCTTAAAGTACTATTACTAAGCATAGATTTTGGTAGCATTCGTTTGGACCAGCTTCCAGAAACTTTCATTCGGTGCCAATATTATGGTGGAAGCTAGAACGCAATGCTGAATAACGGAATAATTATAGTAATTGCACGTATTTCACACTTACTTTTTAAGGGTCTTATGCCCACCAGCAAAAATATTCCAAACCGTCACACCTCAAGCAGACAGCATAAAACTACTTGAATAGCCAAATAAAGTTAAAACCGAACATGCTTAATTTGAATATATTATGCCTAGTATCAACTGAGTAGCTGTTTCCCTGTCCAATAATGTTAGGTTTCTAGAAATCATATGGGACAGCAAACAAAATTGGTTATGGTATGTACATACATCTTAACCCCTAGGGCGGCAACTGCTCTTATTGTTGCGAGAGAGTAATTGACCTAAACTGGGATAGCAACGCAAACAATGTCTTCTTTGTAATCAAAACAAGTCTATTCTATGAGAAAATGAATCATCAAACACGGTGATGCTGTGAGGATAATGTCTATTATGATAACAGATGCTCTTAAAATCTAATATTTCCTTTGCACTACGCGAAGAAGGTATGCGTATATTTACTGGCCAAAAAGCAGCCATTAGAGCCCTAGATAATATGTATCAGGGTTCCCAACAGGGACACCTAACTTTCACTGTTGATAACGGCCATCGTGTGATAGCTACATCTGTCAAATTAGTTGTCATTTATTTCGTATGTTTAGCCAAATTTAGTTTCATCAAAATGGGTGCTTTGTTCGAGCTACGTCCGCGCACTTTTGTCCATATATACGCAATGTGGTGTATAAATTCGAGTCCGACAAAACACAAGATCTGACGTAAAAAATTGTCGCTGTCAGTGAGAGTGTGCAGAAGAGCCTGAGGTAGTGGATTATGCGTCGCTTTCAATAACTTGTCCTTTCACAGACCATAATTTGTTGAATCTAACATCCTGCACCCGTACAAAATTAAACTGACAAAAGAATTGAAAGTAAATGTCCAGCAGAAATGGCTTGTGTTCGCACAAATTAAAGGTATTTTTTTATTAAATGAACACTCATGCAGTGAATTGTGTTGAAATTAGGAAAATAGGATATAGGAAGGAGGAAGCAGTATTTGTGAACATATTTGTCTTTCAGGGTATCGGTGGGAAGTACCTCTGTATGTAGGACGGAATGCAGATAGCCCGGCTAAACAACGAATTCTGTAGGTAATTCAATGTGCGATTCACTCACTATTCGCCCACAAACGGATTTGCCCTGCAAGAAAGACGGATCCTTCACGATTTTCAAGACCATGTACCTTTATCTCACTAGAGCAAAATCCGTTGTAATAGCAATAAAACAGTGAAACACAGGACACAATGCGAAGGTGCTCCAATGAATCAATAGAGTTGGATGCTCTACCGGCATTAATGAGCACCTTCTCTGTCTCCTGTACTTGATCGAGAAGCCCCAAAATAGACTTTGAGCCACCCTCCCTCACATGAGAGTTGTATTCAATTCTCTGCCGGATATAAGTGGTGAAAACAGTAAGGAGGATTTTCTTATAGGTTAAGAATATTTCAATCTTGTTTCAAAAATTCTGTTAGTAAATCACTAATATTTATTTCAGTTGCTCTCCGTTAGATCTTTCTTTTTTTTGGTAGTTAAGTTATAACCACTTTCAACCACGTCTTCCTTACGTTTTACATCTATAAGAGTGGAGGGAATTTCCACTTAGTTCTGTGGTACTATTTGCAGTTGTAAGGGCATTCCGGTTTAACCAGGGGCTTTATTGTGTTTAGGATCTAGCCTCTCACACCATCCATGTGTGCTAATTTTATTCATGAGTGGCGGAACCTAAAGTTTAAAGGCGACTCCGAGTGAAAGATTTTTGACAGCAATTTTTCGTAGCAATTTTATTTTATTCTCAGAGTGTTTGTAGAAATTTCGTTATGTTGGAGATGTCTAAGCCAGGGGTTGAACCACGATTTTTCGTCTAATTAGTCAATACCGTACCTACTAGACTAGGACGGCTTCAAGATTCTATCGTTAAGTGGCTTTCGTTTGTTGTAATTGTTGTTTTCATTTTCACAATTGATCACGAAAATTAAATTTTGTTTCTTTGTCATCTGATTTCCCGATCTGACTATGATGTTGTAGAATTAATACCAGCAGCGTGCACATATTAATTGCTCGACCTATTTAACTTAATCTGTGCTTGACCTATTTGAGAAACTGTGCCAATATTCATCACTAGTAATCATTATAATTGAAATGATTGTTATTCCATTTCCTCCAGTTGCATATAGTCAAAATTTTTATGAAATTGAGTTCTTAGCTCAAAACTCAACGCAATCTTCATAATAAAGAGGGGAAACTAAAAATGTTCGTTTCGGTTTTTTTATTGTTAAGTTCTTGCAAACAATTGTTGGCTCATTAGACAAAGAGAGGATACAATATGGTAAAGGAAATTCCTTTATGCAACCAACTATACACAGCCAATTAATAAAATTTTCCAATAGGAAAATGAGAAGGAACCTTTATCCTCGTAAGTAATAAGACGGAAACCGTAACTAATGATGTCATTATGGTATGTTTCCAAGAAATGAATGAAAAATAAATAAAAACGAATATAAACCCATAAAATGAATGAACATTTGACATGACCACATAGCGACAAGATACAAAGCCATAAACGCTTATTGAAACATAAGCCGCACAATGAAAGGACATTAAGGATACCCAGGAAATGGATACGCAAGCAAATAAAATAAAAACAGTGCGATTGAACCATTACAAGAACTTTTCGAAATGTTGTGTTTGTAGTGTTTCTTTTCAGTTTCCACTGTTTATTAACTACTACTTAGTTATGGAAAATTTCCTTTTTCATTTAATCAAAAAAATATCCTTTTGTAAAGGTTTTTTCCTTTTTTTTGGGGTTTTCCTTTTGCTTCGAAAAAAAAACTAATCATTGTTAAATCATTATGTTTTACGCCCTAATAGAAGAAAATTATTTTCTTTTTTTTTTTACTTTGATGCCTTCAGTAGTTATTCGTTGTTAGATTTGGTTTTAGGGGCATTCATTTCTGTTTGTTTGGTTTTGGCGCAGTAAACAGCCGAATGTAACAAATCTTCCTGGAACTATTACTATAATTTTGCCTTTAAGCTGTTACAAATGTTGATAAGAATTAAGGCCAAAACATACCAAAGATGGTTGACGCGTTGACAGTTGACAGTTGACAACTACATAAGTAGACAGTTTGACATTATGAAAGGTATTCCAGTTAAGCTATGTAATTAGGCCAAAACATTGCTTTTTAACAAAAGGTTTTATAGCATATTTTCTAAAAATTGGAATTTATTTTCTATTATTTACTTTAATTTTACGAATTTATAACAATTTGAGCAAATACGTCGTCGTCTCTTCCTTCATTTTATTAAAAACTCAAAGTATAGATAGTATTTTTAATTTCTCTATGAAAGTTTTATGCTTTCTATTACAGTGAATGTTAAGTTAAGAGAGACTGTTAAGTTAACATAATTGAAAAGTTAGGGAAAGTATTAAAAAAAAATTATTCCCATGGATAATCAAGTTTTCGCCAAATACAACCGTCAAAAATCGGAAAAATAGGATAAAAAATAGAATGGTAGGGGAATCGGATCGAGTGAGTTGAATTGCCATGTTATCAAGGATTCCAAATTCGTTTGGGTCAGGTAAATATAGCCGACGAAGCTAACTTTCTTCAAAATAACAGCAAAAAAGTACACTTATAAATCGGTCTAAATGGGGTAGAAAGTGAAATTGTGGGAGAAATGGACTAAGTGGGTTGTATAGCCCTAGTATTAAGGATTTAGAAATGGATTTTTTTACGGCCGGCCATGACTTACGACCAGAAATATCGGTGACGAAGCTAATATAGACGCTGAAGCTAATATCTCTATCATCGACCAACAAATTAAAGTCATCTACCAAAGAAATGCAGTTCACGCAAAATGAAAAATGCCGCCCACAAAAAAGCAAGTCCATCGACTAAAAAATGCAAGTCGACGACCAGAAAAATGCAAGTAATTAATCAAAAAGGGCAAGTTATTGGCCAAAAAATGCAAGTCATCGACCGATAAAAGGTACAAGTCATCACCCCAAAAAAATGCAAGTGATCTGATAAGAAAATTTAGGTCATCCACCAAAAAGTGCAAGTAATCGCAACAAAAAAAAAAGGAAGCCATCGACAAAAAGTGCAAGTAATCGACAAAAAAATGCAAAACACCAAGAACTTTTCCCGTTTTATATAGGAGCTTCTTTTGCTCATTTGAATAAAACAATTAATTCCGTCGCCTATATGTCCCAAGTAACGTCCGACCGTAAAGCAACTAGTTTTAGGAACTTTGAGACTATGGCTATCCAACCCACTATGTCCAGTAGGTCCCTTTTTATTCGATTTTGCCTGATTTATATAGTGCACTTTTTTTCTAATTTGAAAAATAAAATTAGATTCCAACCTTTAAGTAGCGCCTGACCGCAAGGAAACCTGTTTTGTTATCCTGTCTGGAATCCAATAGCTATCCAACCCGAAAACTACAAGTTTTTAAAATTTTCTCAGGTGTACAGAAGGCATATTTGTTAAAAATATTTGATTTTTCAATTTTATTATCTCCAATAAACAAATTGTTATTTTCACGTAATCTTTTTTTGTAAATGTCAAAGGCTCAGCTTTGTCTTCCTTTCATTTTCCTTTTCCGATTTATTACTATTTTAGTGATTTTAAATCGATTTTTTTAATCACTTTTTCAAATTTGTCAATTATGTTAACTTAACAATCTCTGTTAACTAAACATTTGCTGTAAGAAAAGGAATATTGCTTTGGTAGCTAACTTTACAAATATTAAATGTGAGTTACTCATTTTATTTTGTTGAGGCCATTTAATACAAATTTCGAAATGCATAATAAAATCTTCGTATATCATTTCAGAGTCCTGAATTTAATTTCCATCCAGTTCTTCACTTTCGTTTTGTTCATTTTAATTTCTACATTTGTTTGTTACACCGAGTGCAAAATAAAATTTTTATGCGTCATATGAGGGACTCAGTGGAAAAAATTTAGGTGTTCGTTCACTGAATCGAATATTCGTTAAATCGGAAAACAACTACAATTTGTTACGAAAATCAATTGATGCATAGAAAAAAATCGATTTATATTGCGATAAATCGATATAGCATCGATACTTCTTCGATGTTTTTTCTTCAAGTCATGTTTGTCATTGTGCCCGCCTGTAAATATCCAATTTGAAAAAACTTATGCCAACAATTCTTAATTAAAATTCCCTAAAAAGGATCAAACGAACATCCAAATTTGTAGAAATCGAAATATGCTAATAGATTTTAATACTACTTATGGAATACAAATCTATTTTCTCTTAAATCAAGCAAGTTTGTTTTCTGAAAGCCTTACAAAGGCCAATTCAAGTTCTAACTACCCACCGCTACCTCTGCTTATGGTAGGATATCATCATCCATCACTACTATTTTTGAAAGCGTTTTAAATATTAATTTCATAAATGGATAATAGAGGTAACGGAAATTTTATAATTTCCTTGCCTCAACATGCTGCCACAATATTCAATTTCAATTGTTTGTTTATTTATGTGCCGCTCATTCCAAGAATATCTACGCATTAGCCAAAGCAAACCATTAATGCCTATTGTGCTGCATGTGCGTGGTAGTGCAAAAAAAGACGTATTTTTATCGAATCGCACTTAATCGAATACTAGTATTTATGAAAAGTGACAAAAAGTACAAAAAACAAATTTTCGAAAATTGTTTATGTTCGTATTTTGCTGCTAAAGTTACAAGGAAGAAAAATAAATAAATAAAAAAAGTAATTGTGATGAGATATTAAACATGGAAAAATAAAAAGAATGAGAATGATGGCGGAAATAAGAAGAATGATTTATTCATGTTTTGAATTTAACGATGACGACTAATAGTCTTTACGAATATATGAAGTCATCTTATTAAACAACAATGGAAGGAACATTGGCAATGGCGGAAATGTTCGTACACTAACATACTCTGTAATACTCCAATAACAATATTTAACATCCGCTTTATTATAGCAAGCGTATCGTAAAATACTGATGTCATAAATTTTCACCAAACGATTATGTCTCTGTACAGTTTGGTGTGGGGTCATCACATGCAGACCCCTTATTTGGTGGTCATTTTTAAAATGTTGTGAAATAATGATTCCGTGCATCCTCTATTTTCAAATATCGATACAAAAATTCGAGTCTTTTTCTAATGGAACAGCTTTATACAATGCTTAGCACCGTTAATGTATTGTTGTTTTTCGTCGACTGTTCGTCAAGTTTGCAGCGGACCTACTTTGGATAAAGCTTTCGCGTACCCAAAACATTCATGCAGAATATGTAAAAGATGTTTCCTCCAGTCACTACCACTGCGTTCAATTTGCCGTCAAGCAGAATTATTTTCTGGACGTTTTCGCAACAACCACTTTGAGGCCACACCTTAACTCATCAAGGCACTTTTCAAAGTTTAAATTCCCATTGGAAAAAGGCGAATGATATTGTCTTGCTTTCATGACAATTTTTCCTTTTTATTCGAGATTAGGTGACTGGATTCACCATGCGTTTCGGACAAAGTGTTTCTCAAAAATATTTGAGTAATTTAGTAAATATGTAAGGCAATTGCACAGCAATTTCATGAAGCTTAAAAGCAGAAATATTTATTCAGTAAATACAAAATTTACTACATACGTGTTAAAGACCAACGATATTAAAATATTATTTTAAATATCTAGCACGTCTATGCAGTTCAGATACATATAATCCCGTAAGGACACCTCAAATCGTTTTTGCTTAGTCTGAATATAATCATAGTTTATAGCTTAAGAGCATCTTTCTAATTTTGTTCAATATATAGTACCACAATAGAACATGTGATATACAAGAGTGGCCCGTAAGGACGCTCACCAGAGTCTCAATATACCTACAGCTTTATGCCTGTCAGGATCCCCACAGAATATCTGTGCAATTTTTACTCCTGGTATTGATTGTTTCACAATAGTCTTCGTGACATTGAGTTACTCAAGTAAATGTTTTTTAATTCTCTAGCTCTGTTATACCAGATTATTGGCTACCTCATCACCGATCACTCCTTGAAGTATAGGTAACCAGATAAAGTTTAGTTTTATATCTGGTTTTTTTTTGCCGACTTATGCTCGTCAGATTTCTGAAATTGTCATGAAAAGTTTCTCAAAAAAATCTGTCGTTCGGAGTCGACTTTAAACTGAGTCCTGCAGTATAAAATTAATGCACACACTATAAATGGTGTAAGAAATCAGTGGGTATTGTAGTGTTTGTACGCGAATCGTACTTATTTTGTGATTCTTGTAAATGTTGAGTAAAGGAGAGTTGAAATCAACAACATCATGCGTATTGTTAAGTATGAGTACGATGAGTACTTCAAACTTTGAATATGAGTAGGATGAGTATGATAATAAAATAAGTATGACTGCGTATAAGTATCAGAAATTATGAGTATGATTCGAATCTACTCATCTATTTAAATACTCATGGCTGATCACTGGCGCGATCTCGGTGCTCAGTTGACATGACACCCACGTAAGATGATAACGCCCTCACAAGTGCTGAATACCTCATGTGGCACTATTTAGAGTTTCTGATGAACAAATAGATAGATGGAAACTCCTGGATGATGCAAGGTAGGGAGTTAAACTTATTAAGAGGTTCGTCAGAATAACATGGTGTAAGGGAAACATTATAGGGAAGCCCTACTTAGGTTTAGGGCAGAACAATAGATCAGTGGATTGCAAAAAGCGTCCCTTTAATTTACTATTTCATTGTACTGCAGCTAATGTTAAGAAGATATTTGTGTTGTTTTAATTTGTTCCGAAGCTATAAACGAAAGAGTCTTTTGTGAAGTTTAATATCTGTTTTTAGGGTTTTTTTTCGATATATTTATTCCAAATACAATTACTATCAGCTCCTTTAAAAGAAGAGATATCTCTTAAAGAATTTATTTCATAAATAAAATGGCGTAAATATTCCACCATTTTTGTTATCCTTCTCTGCTTCGCACTATTTAGAAGTATTACTGCGTATTATTAAATACGAATATTATGGTATAAAGCATCATCTATTTTAGGGTTATTGTTTCATAAAATAAAGGACAGAGTAAGCGTAATGAAAAATGAGCGTATACATACATAGACAAATATTTGTTTGTGTGCATTTGTTAAATACTATGATGACAACAGGGACAATTAATAGCGATGATTATGTTTTCCGTCGTCGCTACTGGTGTTGGTAATGGTTTATACGTACCCAGTGTATAGAATTATAATGAAAATCATTATTTTTAATAAATTACGTTGGGGGATGTTAACCACACAGTTTCAACCTTCCTGGAATATGATGTCAGCGTAAAAACAAAAAATATTTTTAATGAAAACAAAAAGGCGCAGTATGTTCTTTGTTTGTTTTTTATTTTTTTCTTTTTTCGTTGTATTTTAGGCCTGTATTTTAGTCTTGCAATAAAAGTAGAAAATATTTTTTTGACAGCAACAAAATTCAAAATAAAATAACAACATCTTGCCACAAGCAATTCCTATGGCCTACTAACACTTTTGCTGTCAGAATGTTGTGGAAGTGTCTGAAAACTAGTCAATTTTTTTTTGGCTCTCGGTACTGACTTATGCTTGTAATTTTAAATTATTAAATAAATAAATTCTATTTCATAAATAAAACAGGACGTAATTTTTTATTATTTATTTATTTATGTCTATGGATAGTAGTTCCTTACAGACTAAATTTAATCAATATCTTATCATTCAATGGGTTTTTACAAAAAATTCAAAAGAATTTCTGTTTTTGACTGTGGCAAAATCCTTGAAATCTAATTTATCTCTCCAACATTACACGTTCGTATGGTCGGCTTAACCACCGTAGTGTTAGTCAGCTCTTATTGGGTGGTGGGATTTTTTGTAACTTCAAAGTTTATACATACACTCAAACTGCGGTTAAGACCCTAAGCAAAGTCAAATCAAAGCCTGTCAGCGTCTATAAATGCCAAGGATTTCTCAGCGTAATTTCGGATTATGCAAAGGTAACTTCTATATCAGGCCTGTGATGTAAGAGTATAGAAGGCAATTTCATAGTAGATATGACATATAAATGCCGAGGATTTCACGGTGAAATTTCCGAATATGTATTCAAAGGTAACTTCTGTATGAGGTCTATGGTATAAAAGTATCGAATTTCAGATGAACTGGATTGCTGATGAACTGCCTAGGGTCGATACGAAACTCAAGATTTCCATCAAGTTACAAAGCATAGGCGTTACGATTGCTTCAGTTAGAATAGGTATTTTTGCATTATCTTCGGATCTAAGCAGGAGCAAGGAACTGTCTATAATGCAATGCTCTACTCTTGACGAAAAAAAGTTAATAATTTCTCATATCCTGTCACTCTTCAACATAAAGTCGCCATGGTTTCATACATAAATTAATTATATTATAATTATAGTATATATCCTTCAACTCATGTATAGTCCTGATAAGATTTGCATTTTCTGAAAAGCTATTGGCAGTTAAAACAAAACTCGACCTCTTTTAGCCTCTACAATCGTAGTATAAGGGACAACTTGAGCCGGTAACTCAATTGATACAGATTTCGATAATTCTATGCCTCTTTCCACATGATCTTTATTGTAAAGTCTCGGCAACTAAAATTAGTAGGCGCCCCTGAGCGACTGAACAGTAACAAGAGGAAACTACTCGTCAAGCAATTATCCTAAAAGAATTTCAGACTATCGAGAGTAGCGATTACATGATACCGCGAAATGACTATACAATGAAACTCAGGACAACCACAAAGTATAAAGACTCCGTACAGACTTAGAAGTTTAGATTTCTGCAGATGTTATATTGTTACAGAAACGAGTAAGAAGACAAACCCGTTTTCACCAATTGCACACATGCCGAGTACAATGTCGATGGAGTCTGAGTTGCAAACACAATTGCCATGAAAAATTTCCCAAAAATAAATCTGTCGTTCGGGGACGACTTTAAACTGTAGGTCCTGCCGCTCTTGTATAAAATTAACACACACATCACAAGTGATGTAAGAATCTAGGTCGTAATCCTACCTGAAACATTGTAATGACCAAATATGTATGTATGTATGATAAAGGCCCTATATGGGCTAAGTGTGGTCTAATTTTCTTCTTTTTTCCATACTTCAATAAAACATTTATTGTTGCATGAATACTTAAGTTTTAAAAACATAGAATAATAAATCTTTTAAACAATTTTTTTTTGTATTTTTTCCTATCGTTGCAGATAATTGAAACGCATTTCTAAGAAGTGAATGCGCTCTAAGGCAGTTGAATAATTTAGAAAGGAAAAGGAAGCAACAAAGAAGGAAAAAAAGAAAATCTACAGAAATAAATAAAAATTAATTTTTAGATCTAAATAATCAACGAAATAAAAAATAAATTAAAAAATTAAAATTAAAAAATAATTCAATTAAGTGTGTTATTAAGTTAAGGATAAAAAGAAAGAAATGCTAAAAATTTAAAAAAATGTTTATAAATTTAATTTAAGTTTGATAAGCTGATAGAATAATTAAACAATAAAAACAATTTTGAATAATGAAATGTAAATATTAGTGTTAAAAATTAAAAAAAAAAAAATAAGTAACAAAAATCAAAACAAATTATGCACAATAATGTGCTAAAAGTATGCAATTTAATGTAGTCGACAGAGCCCCGTATTGATAGGCTATAAAAATATTTGCTTAGCTATTATGGCATAAACACTTAAGCAAACATTATTATTAGACTATCATTATTACGGCTACATTATTTTGCATCAAATGAAATTTTGATGAATTTTTGTGAAATATACAAACAAATAAATTAAAATCTTAAAATAAAATGATGAAAAAAAAGAATATGAATTGTTGACAGATTTATTATCCCTAAAAATATGGGAAAAATATAAAGAAAAATAAAATTTTTAGTTCAAATACTAAAGCAAATACTCACACTGAAAAAAAAGAAAAATATACGTTAATACATACCATATTTGTAAGGGAGTTTTTGATATAAAAGAGAATATAATATTAAATTTTTTGTAAAAAAAATTATGGTATTCGTAAATAAAATTTATGGCTGTTAAAATTATAAACCAAAAAATAAAATAATTAAAAAATTTTTAAAATTGTTTTTTAAAAAACTGAAAATCAATTAAAGAAAACTATTAAACTATTAGGAAATTAATATAAGAAATTATAAAACAAAAATCAACTACAAAAAACCTAAAACTATACATTAAAATTATTACAGTCTTGAAGTATGCTAAGCAAGTTTGTAAAAAAAAGAGAAAAATTGGAAAACCAAACCAACAAAAAAAGTATTCTAGTCTTGTCATTGCATTAAAACCATTAAAATTTAAAAATAAAAGAAAAGAAATATAACCCAGCTCGTAAGGAGAAAAAAGTTTTTGTAAACCCCTTGAAATATGCACCAAAATTTCTATGCTTTTCGTTATACCTCCTCATTTCTAATCGAGATTAATTTCAATATTTTTTTTATTTTTATACTCAATTTTTAAAGCCACATACTCTACTACTCTTCCTTATGACTGATTGCAGTTATAAATAAAATTCTGTCGATAAATTTAAGTGCAAAACTGTATGAAACTTTTTGTAAAATGAAAGAATTATTTTTTCTTATTTTTTTATAAACAAATAGTATGTAAATCTTAGTAAAAAATTAAAAACATTATTTACACTTGACAAAATGCCAAAAACATAAACTATTTATAATAAAACTTGTATAAACATTTAAGATTTATGTAATTGTGAAGTTTAAAATTAAAAAAAAAATAAGAAATAACAAAAACGAATAAAATAAATTGAAACAATAAAGACAATTAAAATTAAAAGAAAGAGAAAAAATCAATAAAAAAAAAAAATAAACCAATAAATAAATGTTTCACAGAAATAAAATTATTTTTTTTTTTAATTCTTCTCGAAATAAAAAGTAAGAGCTTAGCATGTGTTGGTATTACAAAGACAAAACCTCTCCTATAGCCTCGCGAGTTACATTCCCACTTCCTAAACTAATTATATTGGCTGGTAAAGTGTAGGGAACTCAATAGGTTTAAATTACACATTTGTTTTTCGTTCCCACATTTTGCCAGACAGCAACGTAAGCATTTTTGTTTGCATTGTTTAGCTTTAGTTATAAGTAAAATATTTGTAAGATATTAGTCTTAAGATTCAACCTAATAAACTAAGTACTCTTAAGAGTAAAAGAGTAGTTTTTTTTTAATAAATATAAGTGGCGCAGTCGGTTTTGCGAACAGAATAATTAAAATTATAAAATTTTGAAAGTTAAAAAACAAAAATCTTTAAGAAAAGAAACTATTTAAAAGAATATCATTACAAAAAAAAAAAAAAAAAAAAATCGGTTTTGTAAACAGAACTTAATAATTAAAATTATTAAATTTTAAAAGTAAAAAAAAAAACAAAGAAAAATATTTTAATAAAGAAAAGAAAATATTTAAAAGAATAACTATTATTACTAACAAAGACAAAGTGCTTAGTGAAAAAGAAAAAAAAAATTAAAGTTGGCCTTATTTTTTTAAGCAACAGAACTTAAAAATTAAAATTTTAATAGTTAAACAAAAAAAAAAATCTTTTAATTACGAAAAGAAAATATTAAAAAAAATAATATTACAAACAAAGACAGTGTTTAGTGAAATAAAAAAACTATGAGTAGATTTGATGTGAACAGGGACCTACAGAAGGTAGACGGGTCAGGGCAGGAAAAGATTGCCGAATTAGAGGCGGTCCTGCGGCTTCAAGAGCAGAAAATTATACAGCAGCAAAATCAGTTGCAAGAACAACAGCTGCAAATGCAACAGCAGTTACGTCAGTTACAAGAGCAACAGGCTCAACAACAACAAGTACACCAACAACAGCAGTCACAACAGCAACAGGCTCAACAACAAGTACACCAACAACAGCAGTTACAGGAACAACTGCAAATACACCAACAGGCTCAACAACAACAAGTTCAACAGCAACAGTTCAACGGGTACAGGTTTGACATGGCGCCAAAGGACGTCATAGAGCAGTTCCGGAGACTAAGACCTCTTGACGAAAGGCATAACCCAAGGGCGTTTATACAGTCCGTCGAGACAAACCTCACTCTTTGCGGCAACAACGAGAGTTTAGCTAGATTCTGCATCGGAATTGTTGCGAACGAGAAAATCTTTGGAAAGGCTGGTAAAGGGGTGAGAGAGCTGCAGAACAATGCCTCATGGGAGGAAATCAAAACAAGGATGCTGCAACAGTACCGGCCGGAAAGGACGTATGCGGAGGTTTTTAACTACTGCAGAACGGTAAGAGTAGGAAATTTAAGTGAATTGTTTAGGGTATTTGAAGAGGCTAAATTTGAAATAAACGACATATTTTTAGGAGATCCACTTAAGCCAGGTATATATAAGCCCGAGAATGTTGATAGGGACTTAGTGGATATATTGTTGGAAAAAATAGATGGACCTATTAGAGCACACATAGGAGAGCATGAAACTTTATCTGGCATAATTTTGAAGTATACAAGACTTAAATTATTACACGACATTAGGGCAATAGCATTTGATCATAGATCTAACTTGAAAAACAAGGGCTTTGTCAATGGTAATAGCACATTTAGAAACCAAGTAAACAAACCTCAGAAGTTCAATGAAGGTAACACAAAAGCAAAAAGTTATGGCAGAACAGAATCCCAACATTTTCGTAATTATAACAATTACAATAATCGCAATTTTAACTCTGTTCAACCGCAAAATTTCAGCAAACGAAATAATGAACAGCCTCAGGGTTCTTGTAATCAGCCTCAAAATTCCTTTATTTATAATAGGAATAAACCTGTTTCGTCGCAAACACGTTTATCACATATGAGTGTTGATACTAACTTGGGTTCACAGAGGTCTCATGACTCAAAATATATGGAGGTTGATACCTTACAGGAGGCTGAAAAGGTTGCTTACAACGATGAGGCAAATTTTTTAGAACTGCCTCGAAATTCAAATTACCCGTAGTTGTTTTGTCCATAGGCAAACAAAATTTCAAATGCCTAATAGATACTGGGGCAAATACAAGTGTAGTAAAACCAAACACATTTTTTCTATATGAAAGACAGAATCTAAAAGAACCTGTCTATATAAAAAGCCTTAACGGTTTCAACGAAGTAAAACATTTCGTTGTTACCCCAATGCCTTCACAATTTCTTGCTAGGGGTACACTTTCATGGAAAATAGTTGACTTTAAAAATGAAAATTATGATGCTATACTGGGTCAAAATTTTCTGGTACCTTTCAAGGCGAAAATAAATCTAGACCAAAATTATTTGGAAATATTCGATAATAAAATATTTTTTGAAGAAAATGCTTACCCATTGGCATTTGACATGATTACAAGTCTTCAGTATATTAAGAATGAAGACATACAAGGCAAGTTCCAGATGAATGATTTAAGCAAACAGGAGCATGAATCCATTAAAGGCTTACTAAATGAATTTAAGGATTTGTTTTTTGTTGAGGGAGATACTTTGTCCGCAACAACTGAAATCTGTCATGAAATAATTACTACTACAGATAAACCTTTGTATTCAAAAATTTATCGGTATCCACAAATTCATGAGAATGAAATCCAAAGACAGATAAAAGACATGCTTAAGCAAAATATTATAAGAGAAAGTAATTCTCCTTATAACAGTCCATTATGGGTTGTACCAAAGAAACGAGATAATTCTGGAGTACAAAAATGGAGAATCGTCATAGATTACAGAAAACTTAACGAAAACACAGTCGATGATAAGTTTCCCATACCAAACTTAAATGGTATTCTTGATAAATTGGGGAAATCCCAATATTTTACAACACTAGATCTTGCCAAAGGGTTTCACCAAATTTTGGTAAGAGAAGAAGATCGAAAGAAAACAGCCTTTTCAACGCCTTTTGGACATTACGAATTCATTCGTATGCCATTCGGCTTGAAGAATGCGCCATCAACCTTTCAAAGGCTGATGAATTCAGTTCTTCGTGAACAAATTAACAAAACTTGTGTCGTCTATATGGATGACATATTGGTGTTCAGTACATCCCTGGAAGAACACATAAATTCTTTAAGATCAATTTTCAAGACATTAAGAATGGCCCAATTAAAAATTCAGGTAGATAAATGCGACTTTCTGAAGAAAGAGACGCAATTTTTAGGTCACGTACTGACCAATAAAGGCATTAAGCCAAACCCTGAAAAAATTAAAATAATTCAGAATTTGCAACTTCCAAAAACTACAAAACAAATTAAATCTTTTCTGGGAATGACAGGATTCTACAGAAAATTCATTAAGGATTATGCGAAAATCGCAAGTCCCTTGACAAAAGCACTTAGAAAAAACGAAAAAATTAATACATATGACCCTAATTACATTTTGGCTTTTGAAAAATTAAAAGAAATTGTAACCAATGCACCAATATTTAGATATCCAATCTTCTCCAAAAAATTCAAAATAACCACCGATGCAAGCAATTTCGCCATTGGCGCCGTTCTTTCACAAGAAGGCCATCCAATTGCATATGCCTCTCGAACTCTAAGCGTAACCGAAACCAACTACTCAACAATTGAAAAAGAATTGTTGGCGATAGTTTGGGGTGTTAAATACTTCCGACCGTATATCTATGGAAGAGAGTTTGATCTTGAGTGCGACCATCAGCCGTTGAAGTGGTTACAAGTAAAATATACAGGAAAGGATATCAACCCACGTCTTCAGAGATGGTTGGTCCAATTGGGGGAATATAATATGCGAGTGAATTATATAAAAGGTGAACTAAACAAAGTTGCCGATTTTTTGAGCCGTATTAATCCCGACACAAATGAAATTAATCATTTAACGGAAAATGATTCCGGCGAAATGAATGAAAATGAAGAAGAAGATTCATTATTGGTCCAAACCGTCCATTCACAGGAAGAAGAAGCTAATGATCACATACCAATTTTGGATACCGTGGTAAACCGTTTTAAAACACAAATTATGTTAGTAGAGCAAAAAAATATTCCAATGCAGGAGGTTTTCGGGAAAAAACGTATATTTATTGATAGGAATGATTGTGCAGGTGGAAATGTCGTGAACATTCTCAGAAGAGAAATTTCTAGAGGAAAAATTGCTATATTTTCCGAATTGAATGATCATGAGTACAACACCTTACAAAAGATAATTATCAAGGAATTCTCTGGAAACAGTTCATTGAAATTTGTTAAATGTTCTAAATTTGCCAGGGATATTGTCGAGGAAAGCGACTTAAAGAAGCAAATAGCATTGTTTCATAAATTTGAAACGGGTCATGCTGGTATAATTCCAACTTTCGAAAAAATAAAACATAAAATATATAATCCTAATTTGAAAGAATTTATTCAAAGAGTAATCAATAATTGCGAAACTTGTTCCGCAGCTAAATATGACAGAAATCCTATAAAAAATAAATTCAAATTAACTGAAACCCCTTCCACCACCAATGAAATAATTCATGTTGATACCTATGTCAACAGTAAACATTCATTCATAGTCTTTATTGACAAATTTTCAAAACATGTAGTTTCATTTCATTTGCTCGACAGAAATAGTCAAACCCTAGTTGGGAAAATTCGTGCATTTTTGGCCATTAAGGGAAATGTTACTAAATTTGTACTAGACAACGAATTCAATAACGCAAATGTAAGGAACTTCCTCGATCAAGAGGGAATTCAATATCATTTCACAAAACCGAATAGTCATACCGGTAATTCAGATATTGAAAGATTTAATAATACAATCACAGAGAAAATCAGAGTCTTTAATTTGGAGGAAAAACTGCCAATAAGCACCCAAATGAATAAAGCAGTAAAATTCTATAACAGTGGCTATCATAGCACAATTAAATGTAGTCCTTTGGATGTGCAAAATAAATTGATTGATCATAGCATAATAAAAGAAAGATTAAAAAACGTTAAGTTCAGAGTGATTCAAAAAAGGAATAAATCAAGAGAAAACTATGTAGAGAATAGGAAAGAAGGATTTGTAAAAAATTATAAGAGCTTGAGACATAAAGAAGAACCGAAGTTTGTTAAAAAGTCTCTAGAGAATGTTCACACAGACAATATTAAACGACCTTTTAAATTTACAGATCATGGCAGTCATACTCATATTAATTGCACAAATACATCTGAATCAGGCAGCCCTTCAAATTAGTGCGGTGGGCGAAAATGATGGTTTCCTTAAGATCAGAACTAAGGAAGTGGACGTTGTTAACACAACAACTACTCTTGTCCACATTGTAAATACTACTGAAATACAAAACATATTGTACCAAATGAGTAAAAATATTGAGGGCTTGAATTACAGGAATAGAGAAATTTAAAATAGACTTTTAAAGGTTGAGGATGCTTAAAGTAAGAATAATGATTTTTAATGACTCTTTGATGATAGCAGTACAGATACCGGACAGCTATGTTAAAACGGACCTTAAGCTTATCATGCCAATTCCGAATAAAGATAACCTTGAAATAGAATCAGGGAACGAATATATTGTTGAAATAGACGGTATGAATCTGGCTTATCAGGAAAATGTACCTTTGAAAAAATTAAAGATAAGTAAACATTGTATTTTTCATAATAGTTGTAATTTCATTTTTAATAATGTTACATCTGTATTGGATCTTGATGACGAAACAATAGTTTTAAAAAATGCTTTTTCTGAATCAATGAGACAAACTTGTGACGATAGAAAGTTCAATTTGGCTGGAAATTTCTTTATAACGTTTAATAATTGTAGTATAACACTTTGCAATCAGTCATTTTCAAATACAAAATTTTTAATTCAAGAAAAATATTTTTACCAAAATCTCTTTTTGTATAACAAATCAGATGTAAGACCAAAATATAATAATATCGTTATAGATCACTTTGAAAATGTAAAAAAAATTGAAGAACTTAAATTTCATAAAAACGTTTCTTATGGTTTAAATATAACACTATTTATTATTGTCATTGTAATTTTTGTCGTTTTGCTTTTTATAGTGAAACGAAATAATATTAAAATAAAGATTGAACAACAAAAAAATAAAGAAACTGCAAATAGTGCTGTTGATAGAATAATGAAAAAGTACAGGCCAGCACAGCCACATAATTCAGAAGTATAAATGTAATATATGTATGAACAAAACAAAAAAAAAAACCTTAAAATTTTTTTTATGTATTTTTATTAAAATGCTTTTTGTAATTTAAAATATTTGCTTTAATTTTGTTAATATTTACTAATAGAAAGAAGAATAATAAAAAAATGTTTTTGTTAAAGATATAAATATAAAAGTATATAATAAGACGAAATCCAGGAGTATTTCATACAAGGGGTGGAGGAGTTACATTCCCACTTCCTAAACTAATTATATTGGCTGGTAAAGTGTAGGGAACTCAATAGGTTTAAATTACACATTTGTTTTTCGTTCCCACATTTTGCCAGACAGCAACGTAAGCATTTTTGTTTGCATTGTTTAGCTTTAGTTATAAGTAAAATATTTGTAAGATATTAGTCTTAAGATTCAACCTAATAAACTAAGTACTCTTAAGAGTAAAAGAGTAGTTTTTTTTTAATAAATATAAGTCGCGCATATGGTAGTGAAGATCAAATCTTTAGAGGCTATGGTTAAATTGATGGGAGACAAGTCTAATATGAAACTCATTAGAGGATTACGCCATCTAAAGAATCTATTGAATGGAATACTCTGTGATATACAGATGTAGTCGCCGGAGTCTAGAAGGCAGTACTGGGTATGCGCACAATAGGTGCAGAACGGTCTTCTCTTCTTAGTCTTCTCTATAACTTCTGCACAAATCGTTTGGTAGGTACCCAAAACAAATGCGGAATAGCCCGTAATGGCCCGGATAACTAGGCTGAGGTTGCTCCTTCGGAGTTAATGGAGCGTGTACAAGGTCCTTGTTATTTTTCCAGTCGTCTTAATTCTCAATGAACGTTCTGAATTTTATGGAGAAGTCACATCGAGGTACCATATAATCTCTACTCTTGATAATCTTACATTTTTTCGGGATAAGTGCGAGACGAGTCGTCAAGAGGCGCCTACAAATTTTCGTCACCGAGGCTTTAAAATAAAGATAATGTAGAAAGACGTGTCAAAGAAGATGCAGTGCGTGAATCAAAGTGCAGATAAATATTTGCAAACGCCATTTAAGGTGTAAGTTAATTGTCCTACTGAAGTATTCCTACCATATTAGACATCCGTACGTTAAGATAGACCTAATGAATTCTGTTTGGATCGAGTTCTAATCCCCATTTTTTCCCTATACTTTGTTACAATCGTAGAGGGTAATCAAAGTTTTTTTTTACTCTGTTAGCAATGTTTGGTTTCAGAACGACCCCAGAAACTGTGTCTCTGTCATGTGTAAACTGTCTCAACAGATTTCTGACAGAAAATCTGAGAGTAAATAAAAAATTGCTATGAATAGTCTCTCGAAAATCAATTATTGGGAGTCGAATGTAGGTCTCGCAAGTCGTGTATAAAGTTATCACACACATCATAAATGGTGTGATAAGTTAGGTCGTAACCCTGACTAATGGATGCATGTATACAGATGGGTCAAGAGCAGACCTCAGAATAGGAGCAGAAGTTTTTGATCCCGGAATGAAGTATTCCGAGCCTATGTAAACTTGGGAGTATGTTCCAACTGATAGTCCATGCTATCGGAAGTTGCGCTCATTTCAGCCAGAGATCAGCAATGACTTTTCAAAAAGGTGAGTAGATTCGAATCATACTCTTAATGTGTTATGTATATGTATTCGTATTTATTTTAATATCACTCATATTGAAAGTTTGAAGTGCTCATCGTATCCATAGTTAACAATACGCACGATGTTGTTGATTTCGACTCTCCTTTACTCAACATTTACACGAATCACAAAATAGGTATGATTCGCGTACGAACACTACAATACTCACTAGAAGGTTGTGTGTTTGCTTTGCTTGCTGTCTTTGTCTTTATCTTACTTCTTTTTTTGTAAATGCAACATACTCGAATCATTTATGAGTATAACAAGTATTTTTTAAAAAATTTTGAATCTGAATGAGTAGGAGTATGAATCAAACATTTTGTTTGATGTCAACGTTGTGCTCATACTCATTGCAACCTGTACTTATAAATCAAGATTGTAGTGAGTACGAATGATTCAGAGTAGTTGAATTTCAATACTATTGACTCACTCATACTCAAAATTTCATGAGTGCTTATGAGTAGCGAAAAAACGATTCATTACTGATTTCTGATTTCAACCTAGATAGGAAGTACAATAGACAGGACGTAACAATATGGCTCTAATAAGGTTAAACCAAAGGTAGATAAAATAAAGTCACCGTTTCGTGGGTCCCCAGGTCATGTGGGAGTTCTCGGCAATGAGCATCTAAATGAGCTTGACAAGAGGGGAGCTTTCACACCATTGATAGGGCCAAAATTTTTTTTGGAGTAGGTGCGGATGTTTGAATAGAAATATTTAACAAAAGGAAAATAATTGTGTTTGAGCCAATCAAGACCTTTGTTGAGATATAACAATAAGACACTTCTTATCCATATGTGTCAGCAGAACCAAACAATATTTCACTAACCCTCTTGCTGTCAACGAAACTAGCTTGCTATTGAATCAAGGTTAAAAGGTTAAAAACCTCCGTCTCTTTATGATAAGATCAGGTCACTGACAAATGAGGTGAAAAAATGTATCTTTGTTCTCCTCAGAACCACAACTCCTGGAAAAGCTAACTCTTTGGGCATGTCAACCAAAAGGACAGAGACCTATAATAACGGGTATCGTTCTATTGACGGCCAAGCCACTTAAGAATAGGAATGAGTCAGTCCTTTTCTTATACATAAGAGTCCAGTAGAGCCGAGCTATATTGTACGTCCTCCCTTGCTGCCAACGAAATTGGGCTTCCCTATAACAGTCGGAATACTTATGCCCTGTAACATGTAGGAGATTACAAACTCCGTACCGGCTCTGACTCATTAGCACTGCAATTTCCAAAGAACCCCCGGAGCCCATACAAGAGTTACCTTTGAACGATCCGAAATTTGCCTTAAAAATCTAAGGCATTCGTCAACAAGTACAGACATTGGAACTACGTTCAGTAGGAACTTAATGGCAGCCTGGCTGCCCGAGTAAAACAAGTAGCAGAACAATACTCAGCGCTCATTGCGCTGCTTTGAAAATTGCCATGACCTGTGTTTGGGCAAAACTGTAGAGACCAGGCAGCCTATAAGAAAGTTTAACTTCAGAACCCACAATAAATATACCACAGTCCACCCTGTCATATCCGTGAGAACTACAAGGGTCCCATTGGAAACCTCTAGATCTTCAGACCATAGTAAAATAACAAAAAAAAAAAATTCTTGGAAAAAAATAATGTCCTGGCGTAGGGAGGAGGTTAACGTTATCAATTAAAGCATATTCATTGCTCTCTAGAATTCACCGACTAATCCTGGAGTTCACTTTTGAAATTCAAAGCGACAGACAGTTCTCGAAAGGACAGGAAAATTCAGAATCCTCAATATGAACAATCACTGTATGTATGGATTGTTGTTTTATGCAATTTCTGTAGCTTTCCTAAAAGGAAGAGCCGCTGGCGCTGAGAAATTTTAACGTTACGGGAAAACTTTTCAGAATAGAATACCTGATGAAGTTCCACTGGCAACTCTTGCTGCTTTTAGTAATAAAAGTTAGCCTAGTTGTTGAAACTCGTACATATCATTGTCGTCTTACAGGGAATATTTTAATTGTGTATTAAGCCCTGCTAACCCAATAATTAATAGTGCAATGAAATCAACACCACCTAAGGTACTGGTTATATTTCTGCACTATAAACAGATTGAAGGGGATAAAACTTTATGCTTTTATGATGGTAGCCACCTGATATGATAAGTAGAATACTTCTAATGGGTATACCGACTAAAAATACAGCGGACTGAAGTAAATCTGAAGTAATCTGGAATAAAGCCGATGTACGAAAGAATAGATAAAACAGGGTCTTTCAATAAAAGCTTCCTATTTTCAAGAAAACAAAGGGGTATGTGAGATATCATCAAAAATCTTTATTCCTTTGAAAGATCTATCTGTGGAATATAACATCGTTCAAATAACTGCCACGACTTCTCTGGGCGGAGCTTATGGGTTATTTCCAATTTTTCATGACTCTGGCACATAAAGAAAAAAAACTTAACCCGTTTAAATCTCACATTATCTGTGGCTCACATTATCTGTGGATCACCATCCATGTTGTGTGTGTTAATTTTATCATAAGGGGCGGGACATACAGTTTAAAGTCAGATTTAACAACAATTTTAAGGAAATTTTCTTGGCAATTTTATTTACTCTCAGAGTTTTTGCCAGAAGACTGCTAAGAGGAAAACGCCGAAGGAATATTTTTCTTCATTAGATTTGATATGTTTGAGCCAGGAGTTTAAACCATGTCCAATGCAATATCTACGACACTATGTCGACTTTAACGCCAACCCAAAATCTAAATAAAACAATAACATTTTCGAGCTGCATTGGATGTTTTTGAATGTCATGTGGATTAGTATCGTACAATCCACAAATAGAAGACCCGTCTTTGAAGATGAGTTTTCGTTTAAAAATAAGCTCCGAACAGAATACACATTTTAATGAACGATTTTTCAGGGACAAATTAAACTAAATAAATGATAATCAAGATGACAAATGTAGCCTTAACATGATGACCGCTAAAGACTGTCCGAGCTGGGAAGAACCTATTGGAAGACGCGATACATAGAGTATGGTATTGAGGCTGAAGGCAGTTTTTTCATTTCCAAGCACTCCACATATGTATGTAACAACATGCAGGATCTAATTTAGATTTATTCCTCCAAGAAATTCACGCCTGTAAGAGAATGTTAAGAAACCTAAAAAGAGATTAATCAGCGGCGAAATTGGTTAGATAAGGCAACTTATTGGTGATTGTTAATTATTGTATAGTCTTCTTAAAAAGCATTGTAAGTGCCACATGGTTCTTATATTGACTATAGGAATTCGCCACTAGTTATCTATACTAGAACATACATCTGCGAAACTTATTTTATAAATAAATATTTACAAAATTATGAAAACATTTCAAATTAAAATTCTATCACTCTCACATCTCGTCTAAACTTTAATTTGTTTAGAATGAATAACATGTCGCATGACATGTCAACAATTAAATAATGACACGAAATATTTGTCATCGTTCATGTTATAAATAACAAGAAAAACAATTTCATTTCTTTTGATATCACATGTTAACAATAAAAGACAAGGTACACACACACACACACAGATAGATGGATAAACCACAAACAGTAAGTGTAACTCCTGTATGCTACTACGTGTGCTATTCACACGTAACCGCAGTAAAACGGTTGACATCACAAAGAAAACGATATCGTTTTAAATAACACTACGAATGATTGAAAGAATAAAGGAGTAACGTAATAAATGAATGAATGAATGAATAAAGTAACTGTGTATGTGTAGTAGTATGGTGAAATATGCATATTTATAATACAATAATCATCATCTGCATAAAAAACGAAAAAAACGGTTTAAAAGCTGCTTTACATGTTCATGAAAAAGGTGTTGCAGTAGATGACAATGTCGAAGAAGAAAAGGGGGGAACAGCAATACTGAGAACAATCAAACAGCTGTCAATAATTGCATTTTAACATGATACAAAAAGACAACAACAGAATTATTCCAAAAAAAAAAAAAAAAAGGAAAACGGCACATCAAATATGAAATGGTGAGCAAACGTTTACAGAATAACTGATGAACGTTGAGGCAAACGTACACATATTTAGCACATATGCAGAGGATGAGGTAAAGACTTTAAGCTGTTGCTTCAACGTATGCTACGAATACTAAAATAATTAAGCCAGCCAAAGTCCTTGTAATAGTTTTATACGATGTTGTATGAAATATTGAAGTGAATAAACAACATAATGAAATGGTATTAAAGGGAATGAAATTTAATGGAATTAAAATCACCCTCGTCTACTGGGTTGTCTGTTGGCTTATCAAACGATAGCCAGTGATTCAACTCAGACATCTCGAATATAACCACATGCGAGAAGAAAATATTTCTCAACAATCTTCCTGCAAAATCTCCGGGAGTAAATATAATTACCATGAGAAGTTTCTCAAAAAAGTAAATTCGTAAGCACACTAAACGGCATTCTTACGAGACACTTCAGCTTACACATACATCTGAAACGCATAGGCGTGATTAGGTGAGATTAGGTTAGGCAAGGTGGTGGACTGCGCTTAAAAGCAGACTTAAGACTTAGGAATTTATGATACCACAATTAATTCTACCTGGGGATCAAACATTTCCTAGAGAATATCAACCTCAGTTCAAAATAAATCTTTCCATTGAAGTTATTTTAAGTCCGTTCAGATATGTCAGAAAGTGAGACCTGAAAGACTTCCATCTTTTCATGACATGATGTGAAAGGCAATCTCTTGGTCCTTCTCAGGACAACACGAGTTATTTGAATGCCGAGTCTTTCGGTTTGAATACCAAGAGGACACTAGCCTGTAAGAATCGCTATTATGTGATGGATGGTGATGGATGAAGAATGTGAGCTCCGTACTGTCTCTGGTGAGCCCATCAGGAAAGCAATTTCCAACGACATCTCTATGTCTGGGAACACATATAAGAGTTAGCTTGTGATGATCCAAATTTTACTGAAAATCCTTCGCACTCATGGACAACTGCTAATACTGGAACTACGTTCATTACAGATTGTCTGGCTGTCTGAGTAAATAAAGAGAATTTAAGAGAAAATCCCCTCACCCCACAAGCATTGCGCCGCCTTCGGAATTGCCATGATTTCTGTCTAGAAAACACTGTATTCAGCCTAAAAGCCTATGATACATTTTAATATCAGAACTCTCAATAAATACAGGTCTCCCTCGTATAACGCCGTACTTCTACAACGCGTTTTCGATATAAGGCGATTTAAAAAAAAACAGTTTCATTACAATGCGAAATTTCGACTTGTATAACGCTAAATTGAAAATGGCAATGCTTTTTATTTTTGGAGAGATCAAGCAAATTCAAGAGGCAAACAGAAATGAATCTTGCGCCTTATTACGAAATCGAAAAACAGTTAGAAAGAAAAGCAAACAACGGCTGATAACTGATTTCACAATCGTACAATCACTGTACAAACTTTGGCCAGGAAATTTCTTCTGATGAAGTTATACGCAAGCACTCACTATTTCGACGTAATAAATATATGATATGATATGATGTTCGAATTAAGTGACACAGACTAGTGAAAGCACAAAAATTAAATTAGTTAATGAATAATATTTATGCTATATGATTGTTTTTTTTATAACGTTTTTTAATTATTTTAAATAAAGTATGAATCTTTAATGTTAGGTTAGGTTAGGTTAGAGGGCGTGTACTTGTCAACTGTGCCAAGTACAGTATCCGGAGGTCGAATTGACCCATTGTACGACGTCCTAGCTTCTCACACCACTTGTGTTGTGTGCGTTAATTTTATACATGAGTAGCGGGACCTACAGTTTAAAGTCGACTCCGAACGACATTTTTTGAGAAGCTTTTTCATGGCCATTTTTACTCTCAGAGTTTTTCCCAGAAATCTGCTGAGAGGAAGTCGCCGAAGAAATATTTTCATATTTTCGTTTTGATGTCTGACCTGGGATTTGAACTCGGGCCTTTCGTCTAATAAGCCAACACATCTTTAATGAATCTTTAATTTAGTACCTATTTTGTTTTGGAAAAAACTTATTGGAACATAACCCTCAAATTTATATGAAAGCTAAGTCTTCTATAACACGAATTACATAACGCAGAATTTTCCTGAAATGTAACCATAGCGTTATACGAGGGACACCTGTATACCAGAGGAATAGGAAGGAATCTTATAATCGTCCTTAACGTGGCTATGTCTGCCCAGAATTGCAGCATGTCTATGGTCCAGATCGGGCCAGGATTTAACTGCATTGAGTTTTACTGCCCTCTGGCAGATAATAATGAATGCAAGGCATGTAGAGAGAACATCGAAACAATGGAGCATTTTTAAAGTCATTGCCTAGCCTTCGAAAGCTCAAAATACCAATATTTTAAGGAGGATACTTACCAGACATAACTCTTTCTCGTAGGAGTGACCTTGAAGAAGTTAAAGAGGTTTTTAGGAGACACACATTTCTTATGGGAAATATGTTAGGCAGTATTTATATGACAGGCTTGAGAATATATCCTTCAACCTACCTACCTGAAATATCCGAATTATCAGACCAGATATGCCTGATTGGTATTCTAAAAATGAATGTTGTATTCAGAAGGCGATAAGGAATCATATAATCGATCCTGATGTGTCTATGTTTTGCCAGAAAAGCCGAATGTTCACAGACAAGATTGGGCCAGGATTTGATTGCCAACTGAGTCTTGCTTCCACCAGCTCAGCATTCTCCCTGGTAAGTAAGTAAGAGGTCGGAGGAAGCCAATTGATTATAGCAAACAATGCCTTGATTAGACCACTGGGACCAGCACAGCTGACTGCCGGTCGATAGTGGTGTTAGTAGATGGTGTGTAAACCCACACCCGAGAGGAAGGTGGCCACCACCTCGGACACGGTCCGAGCTCTGTGCAGAACAGTGATTGTACTAGAACTAACAAGTGGGCTGTGCCTAATCCAGTCAAATCGAAGTACATGTGTGTTAACAACAGTAGTATACCACAGCTATAAAGAGATTGTTGTAATAAAAATACCATACATGATAATATTACTAGGGATGGTGTGTAATTTTTAAAATATTTTCAATTATCCACGTCTGATATCAACGAAAGTACTTCCAAAAATTAGTTTTTTTTCTCAACACACAAAGAAATTTAGATACGAGTGGAAGCTATAAAAACAAAAATATTTACTTTTATTTATAGCCAATTACTCTTACTATTGGTATTTATCAATAATAAGTTGTTGCTTTTTTCAATTTCAATTACCTTTTGTCTCTTAAGTACGATAGTAAATTCAACTACGCCAAGCTAATGTTCAATAAAAATAAAAATTTTTTTGTTGTCTTATCAATGGCGTACTATGTATTTCAATTTGGAAACTCATGTTTTAGTGCCCATAGCAAAATTATTAATGGGCGATACATCATGGCGTCTATGAATGAATGAATAAAATGAATGACTGCATAAATGGTTGAATGAATCGTGGTACTCTTTTGACATTTTTTGTGTGTGAGTGTGTGTCTCCGTTACAAACGATCCGTCTTTGTTCAAACAAATGAAATAAATAAAGGCAGGTCCAAAGAAAACATTTCATTTCAAAGAATATTAAATGGTTATTAATAAATTATTGTTGACATTGGACAACAAGAACAATAACAACAATAATGTTGAAATTATTGAGACATTTATTTCGAAAGTCAATTTTCATTATCATTTCGTGTGACATTAAAGAACAACACAATAAAGCATTATTTAAAGGAAATGTTTTTATTTCTATGAAGGCAATTGAACGGTATTTTATTCCTGACAATAAGTTTAAATCTCCTTTGGCAAAAAGGCCTTAAGCCTCATCATTTGCTTTAAAGCAGAGCCCGGCAACGATTGCTATTGGTCAATTGTTGCGAGAGCGAAAAATAAGAAAAGAGAAAAATGTATACTCTTACATTCATTACAATGCAGGCATGGAAAATTTAAATTTTTAAATGGTGGTATTTTAATTAAAAATATTAGTTTATTAAATTAAAATTTGTAAAGTTCGTTTAGACTTCTTGGATTATATCGATTTAAGAAAGCATTTTAGATTATTAGATTATCGAATAAATTTCGAAAATTTTTGTTTTTCATAGGATTTTCTTGAAAAATACTTCTTTTTTATATGTAAATAGTTTTTATGAATAGTGAAATATAAGTTGTTTTTGTTTTAATAAATTAGAATAATTTATTTTGAAAAAGATTATAATTCTAAAAACGTACACCATACGCTGTTGTTAAAAACATTAAGTTTTCCATCCCTGCATTAGCAGATCTTCATCTACAAAAGCAAGAAACATGCGACAACACATCCGCATTCAATGAATGCTCAAACGAGATTGAGAGTGTTTTTGATCGTTGTTGTAAATTTAGTAATGGTGGACATGCACGCGTGCATAGGAATTGCCGGGCTCTGCTTTAAAGGTAATCAAATAAAGTTGCTCCCGGAAAAGTAATTCAACATGAAATGAAGTTTATGATTTCCATTGAATGCGAAACAATAGTTTTCTACATTTTAACTTACAGTAAGACCCCGCTTAATGCTGCTCTGCTTAACGCTGTTTCAGTATTATGCGGTAGTATTGGGATTCCCCAAAATCGTACACTGTATTGATACTTGTTGGATATGTGTGCAATTGAAGCGGACATGCACCAACCAACAGCGGTGCACTATATAGCGACGGTGTATACTATGTATCTTTTTCAATTTTCTTTTGTTAGTCTGTCCAGAATAAAGATTCCAAATATATTTTTCGAAGTTGCAATCACAGTACGAACGCTGTTTCGTTTAACGATGTTTCATTTAGCGCTGGAACTTATTCGAACGTATCACCCGCGTTAAGCCGGGTTTTACTGTACCTACGAGTTGGTCCACTGGATTTGGTCCTTCTAACCTAGGCTAGGTTGTACTCTACGTCGTCTTTCAATAATCTTCGCATCATAAATCCGTTCCAGGCGCTGTATGCGCTGAATAACACGCAAGAAACAACTCCTTATTACATCGGATACACAAATCGCCACACACTCGCCTAGGATCGTAGATCTTTCTCGGGACTTCTCTATCAAATACTCTTAAAGCTGCTGCATTTGTGCATAAGCTGTTGCGCCATAGATATACATTTAAGTGCCCATTGAACATGTCATTGTGCTACACCTGAGTGCCCCGATAGCCAAGTTGGTAGTGCCGAGGGTGTGGGCTCTGGGCGTCTGATTGTTTGTCTGACATTAAATGTGATTACTCACAATAGAAAAAAAAAGAAAGTGAGAATTATTACCAAAAAATAATTGTCGAAAAGAAGTGACGAAGCCATATACACTGGTCATTAAAAATATTTTCGCACGCTACCCTTCGTTCCTTTCTTCTATAAACTATACTTTTTATATACAACACAATGTAGAGCATGATTAGGGGTCGTTTCCCGCATGTTGGTTTAAAAAAACAAAGCTGAGACAAAATATTTTTGTGAAAATTAAATTAATTGCCGGAAATTATCTACATAGACTACAGAAGGAGCGTGTTCATGCAAAAACCCCGAAAAACCTCTTGTAAAATTTTACTTGAAACACCAGACAGAAAATTATTTTTGCATTGAATTGCTACCGGCAATTAAAATTGGATGTATTTTCAGAATCCAAAACGGAAAAAAGCATGGGTTACTCCGGGAAAAGCATCAACTCTGGATGCAACACCAGAAAGATTCAGTAATACGACTATGCCGGGGGTCTGGTGGGACCAGAAAGGTCTGGTGTACCACGAGCTTCTAAAACTTGGTGAAATCGTTAACATAAATCGCTTGAGACCATATATGATCGTTTCGAACCATGCATTGATCGAAATACGACCAGAATGCAACACTAGTTCAGAATACAATCAAAGCATTAGGTTTGGAGCTGCCACTTGGCACTTTCCGACTAGTACATGTTTGTTTTCATCGATAGGACACGCATGGCCTGAGCAGCACTTCGATTTCGACAACAACGGATGAATATTGGGTCAAACAGTTTTATTGACTTGAAATTCACAAATTGACTGAAAGTTAAAAATCATGTGCAGCCTGAAATGGCTAATTTTTTTCTTTCCTATTAAAAATTGGAGATTTGTTTTCACAAGAAAATGCTCACCTCATTACTGTTATCCCAGGTAAACAATTAATATCCATAACCTTATATGTTGCAAAACAAATTCAAATTTTTCCCACGTTTATTGAAAAATATTTTTTTTTTTTCATTATTTTGTTTCGTGTTGTTCTAATAAAATGCTATTGCATGTTACAAATTCGTTAAAACATTTGAACTCACTTCCTTCACGTATTAATACATAAATAATCTGTAATAAAAGGAAATTATTTACAACCTTAATAAACGGAAAGTAAAAATTACAACCAGAAAGATAAGAAATACAGACAGAAACAAAGACAGTAATTGTTAAATAAATTTAATATTCCATTAAATATATGAGACAAAGGAAATTATTTATATTTTTAATAGACTATAGGTACGTCTGATGTATATATGTGATCTACTGTATAAGAACCACACAGTAAAACTGGCATAAATTAAAACGTTAAGGCAACTAAAGCCACAGACTGTTAAAGGCAATGACATTGACATTATTGTAAAATATTTAAGGTTGAAGGTTATCATAGTGAAATTCAAAAAAATATTTGCAATATGAAATATGTATGGGTAATCTTATATGTATGAGTAATCACAGTACAAACTCAACTGTTCTGGTTCGTGTAGAACCATTCATCCGACTTGAAAATTTTCCATGAATTACTCTCTCTATTCATGGATATGTTGGTATATAGTTCACAGAAAATGTTTTCTATCAGTCGTGTGCTTTAATAACTTACTTGGCTCTTATAAAGTTCTGTTGTAATACCGATTATATCTATTCTTGGTTGTTTTATGAAGCTTTATATTTATCTAGTATGGTAGGTAGAGTGTTGACCTATTAGACGTGACGCCACCGTTCAAGCCCCAGTTCAGACATTTTCCAACAAAAAGAAATATGAGGGAATATTTTTTCTTTGACTTCCTCTCAGCAGATTTCAGGCAAAAAGTCTGGGAAAACGTTAAATTCCATGAAAAGCTTCTTAGGTACTGCTGCAGCTAAGCCGTAATCCTGACTGAGGGGTTCTAAAGACCAATTAAGTAAGTTGCGAGTACATACTTTTATTTTCGGCTCATATTTTCACGTCTCTTGTAGCATAGCGAATCTTCCTTATGACTAACTAAGGAATTTTGATGGATTTGCCTTTCCCGTACGCATTTTGTACCACTGAAGGAGTACTTTGTCGAAGGGATTAGAATTCAGTCAAGTATGGGCAATTCCACAACACTCACAGATAATGCGCAAGATATTCTCTTCCACACCCTCCACCCACATTTCCCGCAGAAGATATTTAAGACAATGCCAAGTTTACCGGTATGCCTTCCAACAGAACAGTGGCCTGCAAGAAGTGGGTTTGTATTTCTCTGTTCTACCATTACTAAAAATGGATTTGTTATGAAGGGATATGTTACTGAAAATCGCATATCCTTACATAGCACTCGTCTTCTAGCAATGCACAACCGTTTGTTGTCGATTGGCCAATGGATCGCACATTTCATTACAGTCAGAATTCATGTTTTAACAAGACTATCCGTATATGGAATTTTCTGTCTGCAAGGTCTTTCCTGCTATTTATAATATTGTTACGTTTTTACCTTTTTACAAACGTTTAAATATGAGTTCTTTGATGGAAAACAAAATAAAAATAAATCGGTGTTTAGTTTCAATTAAATTCTTCATTGTTCGCACAATTTCGTGTGCCACTGTTTACAACTTGATGTATCCAACAATAATTTGTTTGTTCGTTATTCTTCTTTACACTTCTGCTTGCGTAAGCACTAACAACTGTTCGGTAGAACTTCACAATGACGATCTTCAAACCACGACTGTTTTTCTTCACACGCAAAGCATCTGATAAAGGTTCTTGAAATCGAACGTTCGTTGTTTGGCATTCTCGAGAACTCTATTGTGACTTGTTTGTGAATTTTGTTCACATTGCTTGTTGTTGCGTTCGCTAATTAGTCTATCCCCTTTTCTTTCATACTGATGTTGTTGGTTTACTTGTAACAAGTTCGTTGTATTTGTTTGTGTAGCTTTTGTTTATCGTTTAAATATTAAACGATGGTACACTGTTTCCAATTCCGTAACAGTATAAAAAGATTCCAATATAATGCCCATAAATACTACTCCCTTTGTCCTCTTTCCCACAGCCTATTTTAATAATTCCAACATAATGCAATGCATGAGTAGGGGCCAACTCCTGAGTGTTATTCTTAAAAAAAAATGTACGATGGATGGCCATACTTATCTTATCCATATAAGTTCAGCAGATTCTAGGAATATTCTTGTGTCGTGGAACCCATATAAGAGTTACTTTTGAATTATTTGAAATTTCTATGGGATTTTTCCGGCATTTATGGATGAACAAGAACGTGATGTTAGTTGCGAACATAATCGCAGTGTTGCTGTCCGAGCAAACTGAGATTTTCTGGAAAAATTCCATCGCCTAACTAGCATTCGTTATAAGTCTCAAGGGTGCCACTGGGATACTTACTTGCTTACTCAGTCATTACAACCCTTTAATAAGGATTACAAGCTCGATTTTTACACTATCCATGTTGTGTGTTTTAGTTCTATCAATACATGGTGGAATTTAGTTCTCTAAGCCCAACAACATAATGACCAAATCATTCACATGACCACATCGTAACGTAAGGATATTAAATTAAACATTTTTAAACGATATTAAATAAAATAAAATAAAATAAAACTTGAGCCAAAGTCTTTAACAGACCATAACCAAACATCAAATACGTATTTCAATTCCAATGCGGCGAATACATGCTATTTTTATATTCCATCCACAATATTAATATTAATCATACGCCATGGACCAAAGTTTTAAAGAATTTTCTTCTACCAAATTTAAATATTTGCACACATATTTCTGCATTGAAAATTCCTTTTAAAAACATATTAATTTCGTTACATTGGAAAAAATGAATTTGTAGAAAAAAAAGAAAATAAAAAATTTTAAAAAATAATTTTAAACAACATTTAAACTAGATAATGTTCATCCTTTTTTTCTAACCCTTTGGATGTATTTTCTCCATTCCTTTAGCATGCACTTCGAAACTATTAGAGTTTTATGTTCCATAACATTTTTTACGCATCGCATACGTTCAGTAAATGATGCATAAAGGGTTTTTAAACTGTGGACAATTTTATTTTTTTTGGGGTTTTTGTTTATTTATGTTAACAATGGCTTCCCTTCATTAATGCAAATGCTTCGATTACAAATTCACAGACACTGACTTGGTAGTTTGCATATATTTTCATATTTATTTGACGGAATTGTTTAAATTCTTTAGAAATTATAACGACAACGTATTTTTTTATTACAAAAAGATATAAAAAATTTTAAATCCAAAATAAGAAAAAAGGATACCGAATTTTGTACGTTGAAAGATATATTCTCAAGCCTTTCAGAATATACATAAGAAACCAACTCACCTCTTTGTGTGCTCAGCATTAAATAACGCCAACCACATATCCTAGAAGAAAGCTATGTCTCCTTCTTTAGGTTGTTTCTACATCAGTCCGGCGAAATATAGTTACGTCTGGTGAAGTATTCTCCTTAAAATATTGAGCTTTCGAATGCATTAAAATATTCTATCATTACATTATATATTAAAAATATTCCAGCATTTGGACATTGTCTCTATATGACCTGCAGCATCAGGAGCAATTTTATAATACTGTTACGCAAAGGGAAACAGTGTACCATCGTTTAGCATTAAAATGCTAACAAACACGCTAACAATACAATGAATATGTTTATTAACTATAGCTACACTAATACATAGAACGCACATGCTTGCATATACCAACAACATCAGTATAAGAAAATGAGACAGACAAGTATGAGAGAAAGCAATAACAAACAAGCAATGTAAACCAGATACACAAACAACAATGCAGTCACGATAGAATTCTTGAGAAGGAGAGAACAAGAACCTTCCCCTTCGAGAACGTTCATCATACTGATTACGTGCGTATATAAAAGGGCCAGACAAAGCGGCCAACGAGTCAGTAAGAGTTCAGTCAATCTTGTGTGAAGACGCGTTGCGTCGTGGTTTGAAGATCTCCGCTATAGATCTGTACACTGGTATAAGTGTTGTTGCTTATAAAAAGGTTTTAAACAGAGTAGAATAACGAACTAGCAAGTTGTTGTTGTATCGTGAAGTTGTATACGGTGGCACACAAAAGTAGTGTGAATAATCAAGAGTTTAATTGAAACGCAACACGTATTTGTTTTTTGTTTTGATTTGCAATCAACGTACTCATAATCTAAACGTTTTTAAAAAGGTAAAAACGTAACAATACGTTACAGATTTCTGAAGAGAACATTAGTTTTTAGAATTCCAGTCAAGGACTTCTGGTCTAAATATTCGGAGATTTCCAATGAAGGGTGTCACTGATGGCTTAAAGATGAGTGACAGGTTAGGCTGTGGTATATTTATTAAGAGTTCCGATATAAAAATGTACTATAGACTGCCTGACTACTGCAGTGTTTTCTAGACAGAGATTATGGCAATTCTGAAGGCGGCTCAATTCTTGTTGGGTTGCGGGATTTTCCCTTAAAATCTCTTAACTTTCTCGGACAGCTAGGTTGCGATTATGTCCCCAACTAATATAGTTGCAAAGTCCCTTCTTTTACATGAACGCAGAGGATGTCTTAGGGAAATTTCGGTGACTATTTCAAAAGTAACTCGAGACATAAGGACATCGTTGGAAAATGCATCGCTGAAGAGCTGGCTAGAGCCAGTATGGAGCTCGCAATATCCAACATGTTACAAGCACAGGTAATCCAATTGTTTCAGTTAACTTTGATGTTATCAACACTTGTTACAGCGAAGCTCAATCTTGTTGACAGCAAAGAGTGATATATGCAATATTTCTAGATTTCGCTGGAGTCGTAGGGACAAGAGGCGGACTGACTCTTTTTTGTACCTACTCCGAAAAAAAATTCAACCAGCCACAGCCCCATTATGTATTGTATATAAAAATATTCTACGTGTTTAACATTGATTAGTTGTATGTATGCCATCCAATTGTTTCAGTTAACTTTGATGTTATCAACACTTGTTACAGCGATGCTCAATCTCGTGATTGGGAGTAATATATGCAATATTGCTAGACTTCGCTGGACTCGTAGGGATAAGGGGCGGACCACCAGCCACAGCTCCATTATGTATTGTAAATAAAAATATTCTAAGTGTTTAACATTGATTAGTTGAATGTATGCCATTCTATAAAGAAAACAATATTAAATTACTATGAGAAAAATAATTAAAAGAAATTAAACAATTAATTTCCAAATTTTCAACAGTTCAACAACATTAATCTTCAAAAACAATAGATTTTGCTATAATTGATGGCCATTCCATAGTAATCCTAATAAGAAACTGAACAAAAGGCCAAACACCTTTCAATTCAAGCAGTAATATTCGTGGGTGATAAGAGTGTATATTGTTATGGTTTTCATGTCTCAAAAGTATGAACTTTGACAAAAGCAAGACTCTTAACCCCAAACACATGGCCATTAATAATTATAATAACATAAGTACGTACATATATGTATATACTGTATCGGCCATATGTGGTAACTAAAACGTACGTAATGTTAATTATTCGTTTTATTTTACAAATTAAGAAAAAGGAAACGAAATTTATTTTCCAATACAGTCTCATTTTTAACTTTTTGTATTTTGTTCTTACCACCAATATTTCCGTGGTATAATATATATATAATATATAATATTTGCATTTCGATTTAGTAAAACTCTGAACTAAGTGCTCCCCATTGCATTTCAACGTTTTAACACAATTTATCATAATTCTGGGTATTTTTGCTTGTCATCCTCTTTTCATCTTCAGTCCACCAGTTAACAATTGGATAGAGATTAGGGTATTTAGCAGCTTAGGGTTATTGTTGTGCATAAACGTGCCGCATTAACGGGAAATTTTTCTTCACGTACGGTAGCATTGATCCATTCTTGAACTGTCGTCGAAAATTGCTCCAATGCCATGTCAAGACTGTGCACTGTACTCCATAATTGTTTTGTTGGTATATCTTGAAACAAATTTTTGTATGTGTTAATTTTATCCATAAGTGGCGTGACCCGCAGTTTAAAGTCGACTCCGAACGACAGATTTTTTGGGAAACTTTTTATGGCAATTTTACTCAATCTTCGAGTTCTGCCAGAAATCTGCTGTGAGGAAGTCGCCGAAGAAATATTTTTTCATATTTCGTTTTGTTGGAGATGTCTGACCTGGGATTTGAACCGTGGTCTCACGTCTAATTAGCCAACATACTACCTGCTAGACTAAGGCGATTACTTCATGTTTTGTTTGGCAAAATTCAGTCGCGATTTCAAATTGTTTTATTTTTAGATACAATATATTTTTGCCTGGCAATGCATCTACGTAAGGTAGCTTTATTGGGTCTTCGTTTAATAGCTCTAGGAGGTATTTTAATACCATATGATGTCGCTAATTTAGTTTTTAGCTGATTAGAGCTTTGAATGATTCAGGTGTAGACTATGCGCCTTCCGTGGCTGTGGCTTTACAAAATTTGGGACTTCTGGGAACATTAATTGAGGTTCCAAGTGATTTGAGGTTCCTCTAAAGTAACCAAGAAACTAGAAAATTTTATTCACCGTATTCGGGGTGACTCCGTTTTACTTCTGAACAACTTGAACCTCTTTTCACATTTTATAATGAATTTTTGTAGATATTATCTTTGATATTGTTTTAAACATACTTAAAAATAAATTACCTAAAAGCAAATTAAGTCAGATACTAAAAATATATGTATTAAGATTTTAACCCAGGGACACATGTCCCAAATCGAAAAAGCAAAAATCCTGAATAACTAAAAACCGGTTGGCTGTTGTATTAGTTTTATATATGTATATCTAAAGAAGCGTATTTATGTTTCCTATCGATAGCGGGGAGTATTCGAACAGTTATTCTTTATATGTGGTCACTCCAAGTTAGCAGAAATATGTCTTTTGAACATTTACTGGATCATGTTAAATAGACAAAATGATCATTTTTCCTCTCATAACTTTATCGTTTTAAAAAGGGTTAAAATATGGAAATTAAAAGAAAAATATTATGTGTGGACTTGAAAAATAAACACTTTCACTAAATAATGATTTAGTTTGTCACAAATTTGAATAGAATAGAAAACTAAAGCAGGTGTCGCTAACGATTAAACTTATCTTTCCAATGAAAAACCCCAATTCAAATATCAAGAAATTATAAAAAAAAATTAAACAAATGAGAGAACATATCGATTTAATTTTTAAGCATCGATTATTTCGAAGCTGGCAATACTTATATCATTCTACTCTGTCTCAAAAGTCAGTATATTAACTCCACTGAACGTAAAGAATCGATTTACGCTTGAGCAACGTTGGGATGTATTGCGCCAGCGAGACCATGATGTCGATTATGACCAAAAAAATCATCTTTTCGGATGCAGCTCTTTTTCATCTTGGTGGGTACTTTAAACAGTACAGTTGCTGTATTTCACTTGCAGAAAACCTACACGGAGTCATACAGAAGCCCATGCACCCATTACGACTGACTGTTTGTTACGGCTTGTGGAGCGGCGACATCATGACCCATATTTCTTTAAAAATGAGAGCGGCCAATTATGACCAATGGAGAGAGCTGTCGCACCATGATAACCGATTTTTGGTGCTCGCTTGTTATGGTATTGATGTTAACAATGTTTGGTTTCATCATGATGGTGCAACTTGCCACACATCTCATGCCACAATCGATTTATTGCGTCAAACGTTTGATGGCCGTTTAATTAGGAGAAAAAGTTATGTCAGTTGGCCTCCAAGAAGCAGCGATTTGACACCGTTGTACTATATCCTGTAGAGCGCCGTTAAAGAACACTGTTATGCCGACAAATCAGAGACAATTGAGCATTTGAAGGCCAACATTCGTGATGCCATTTGCCGAGATACGATCCTATACACTCGCGTAGGTGCTTGAAAGTGCACGAAAATTGGTCCTATCGAATGACGTACTGTGAGGCCAGCTGCGGCAGCTATATGATGAAATAATATTATATTTCCAACAGGAACTATTGCGCTTGACAAAAAAAAAATTTTCTAAATTTCAAACCGTTTTTGTTTGATTGCATTCAACTTTTAAATGGACTATATGTCCGCCACTGTACGTGTAATCAATATTTCCTTCATAATTTATAAACAAATGCTAATCATACGCTACATTAGCCAAGTAAAACTTTTTCTGACTTACAGAAGATATTCTTAGAATTTCATTGGTTTTGTAATTTTTTTTTTGCTTTCACTTCATTTGTTTTTTGCTTAAACTTTATCCTTTTGTCTTGTCTATAATTAATGAGTTCGTGTTGTTTTTTTTTCTGTTGTAATTCTTGCAATCGTTCGATTAGTTCACAACAAAACAAAAACAAGGCAAAAAGCAATATTAACCTTACAAAACAAAACAACGCCAACTACTTAAACAATATATAATTACAAACACTTACCCTTACTAAGGATATTATTATTTAAATGCTCTTGTTCTGTAGTTGTGTTGAGTACAATAAAAGGACATCTTATTGTTGTAGTCGTCCTTAATGATATCTAAATGCAGATTTATGGCTTTTAAGAGCAAATTTATGATTTGATTTCTGTTTTTCTTATTTGTATGAGCACTGAAAACAATGCATTTATTCATGTTTATTTTCCTTTTAACAACAAAAGGATTGCAAAGGATTAAACAAAAAAAAACATTAAAAAAGGCATACTAAAGCTGTTGTAGGGTTAATGAACTTCATGAAATTTTTTTCCACTTGTATGCGCCTGTTTGTTGTTTTCAAATAAATCTGGCTTTTCAGATTTAAAGAGTGACAACAACATTGTTGTACAGCTTAAAGGAAATGTGTTAATCAAACCAAGCTTCGTGTAAGAAGCTGATCGAATAATACAGTTGAGTAATTCAGAAATGACCCTCATCGCTGAAGATAATTTTTCATAGAAAATTTGGTATGTTGACATGCTTTGGCATTAAAGCTGTTCTGAAGTCTTGCCTTTACAACTATTGAACATCTTCCTCCAAAACGAGGCCGCTATAACTACACTGAAGCTTAGGTTCTCAGATATGCTTAGACCATGTATTGTGGGTCAAGTTTCAATAATGCATGAAATGAACCCAAATCACCAGGGTTTTAGATGTAATTACAAGGTACCAGAGACTGTTTTTGGACGAACATACACTACTCACACTCCAACACAAGAAGAATAGGTAGCAGAATCGTGTCATCATGACGGTGATATTACGATATTCACAGATGGTTTAAAAATGGAATACGGAACTGGACCTGGGATCTATTCCAATAAATTGGCACTGAACAGGTCATACAGATTACCTAATAAGGCCAGTGCAATTCAGACGGAGATTTTTCCTATTGAACAAGCTGCACGTATGGTTTAAACCGGGGACTAACCTCCTTCAAACTTGTTCATATGTTTAGACAGTCCAGCAGCAATCAAAGCACTGGGATGCCATCTCATCAAATCAAAGGTCTTCAGGAGTTACATGGACTCCCACCGTCCCGAACAAGATTAACATGTTGGTAGAAAAAAAAAACCGAAAGACCTTAAAAGAAAAAGATACAAGAAGGTTAGTCTATTAGTAATGGAACTAGATCAGGAGTTTATAATGACGGGTCATACAGATTACCTAAGTAAGCCATCATATTTCAGACGGAGATTTTACTGTTGAACAAGCTGCACGTATGGTTGAAACCGGGGACCTATCAACTTGATCATGTGTGTGGAAAATGTCATCAAATCAAAGGACGTCAGGAGTTGCATGGACTCTCTACATCGTCTACGTCGAGACAACACCCGACTCTACTGGGTTCCGAGACACGGTGGCGGATTGGAGATGTTTAGGCAAAAGACGATAGAAGAGATACATGCACTCCTACTACAATACTTTTCCAAATTGTAAAGACAGTATGGAATTGAATAAGCCGTGTGTGGTCCAACATACTTGGTTGCCGAATTTGAAAACTGTTGTGTCCAGCAGTTGACAGCGGTACAACCAAAGAACTACAGTCAACCCTCCTATAACGCGGTACTCTCAGAACGCGGTTTCCATATAACGCGAAGCTGAAAATGGGGACGGCCCTCCAATAACGCTGTACTCTCAGAACGTGGTTTCCATATAACGCGGTACTCTTACAGAGCAGTTTCCATTCAACAACATCGCATAAGTTCTTTCCGCACAGACTATGAATGACTCTAGTAAGTAGATATTGTAAGAGAGTTTAATATCAATTTTATTATTGACGCAAAAGCACACCCGAGATATATAAACAACATGTCAGCTTATCTCATAGCCGTCTACAACATCGGTTTCAATCGTCTCGAAACACAGTACATAAGTTTTGTTGGTGACAAAGTATTTCTAAAAAAATGTCTGTAACTCATACCTGACAGTGATGATGACGGTTTTCATAGAACGCGCTACGAATTAGACTGGTTTGTATGGTTAAAACCGCGTTTCTTATAGCGCGGTTTCCATATAACACGGTACGCACTCATCGCGTTATAGGAGGGTTGACTGTACTTGAGTTTGATAAGAGAATGGCTCGCCCTCTAACAGGATTCTACGGAACACTGTGCTATTGGTAGTTTCGCTTACAAGCTCGGTCTGCCCTTGCAGGATTACTACAGAAGCTTCCATGATGTGAAGGAAATGGAATCAATGCGAGTGCCCAGTTTTTGGTTAACAGAACATTTGAAAATATGGGCACGATAGCCTACGTGTTACTGAGTGAACTGGCCGATTTCAGCCGAAACATGGAGTGGTTCAAATGCACCACTAACGTATTATGACAAAAGGGCTTACCTCACACAGGGTAACATCAACCAGTAATCTTTTTACTGAAAATGTATCTTAGAAATATTGTTACACTGTATGCCGTAAGCAAAAATAAATAAAAACTTCAACACTGTGTGTAAATACACATGAACTCCAATTCAATTCAGACAGAGTAAATAATGCGAAAATCAGTTGCACTGCTGTTAACAGTAGTGAGAGAGCCAAAACAAAACACGAAAAAAAAGACAAATGAGTACAGTGTAAATAAATAACCACTACTATAGTGGTTTTTTTTAAGGAATAACATACACCAACTAACGAGTGTAAGCATTTACACATGCACATGCCTTAAATTCTTATGTGTGGCTCTGCCACAGAACAAAGTCAAAATGCGCAAAAACTAAAAAACAAATGCATCACTACGTTGAGTGAAAAATTAAAAAAAAAAAAGATGAAGAGAAGTAAAGAAAAATGTTCGCAATAATAGAGTCATGACTTTAGTAATTTGTTTTTTCACTTTGCCCTGCCACCAACCAAAGGAATTCAGCTTTGGTAAGGCAAAAGGGCACGAGAGAAATGCTCTTTTACACATTCATTTAAAGAGAAAAATAAATGAAAAAAACCAAAAAAAAAGCAATGAAAAATTAGAGAAAAACTGAAAAGAAGGGAATGCCATAAGAAACATAATAAATCATACATGAAACATTTGTTTTTACAACATTTTCAAAATGTCAGACAATTTTTTTGTCATTTGAAAACTATGATTGCTTTAGAAGACTAAGGCTTTCCACTTTGAACGTATGTAACGAATGTGTGTGCGAGTTCATGCCTTTAGCTTGGATTTTTTAATTACTTTCTCTGGCAAATGGTCTTTGGATATAGATCAGCTGAACGAAGATTTTTGTCTTAAAAATAACCTTCCACAAGACGAATAACGAACATGAGTATTTTAACGAATATTGTTAAAGGGTTTGTGATACCACGTGCCCCACTACATGCATCGAGTGGAAGCTAAAAAAGATCTCAGGCAGAGCAGAGACTTTAAATGAATAAACAAATAATTGAAAGAGCATGATTAGAAGAACATACCATATTTCATATGAAGTAATCTATATCTCGGTTCTATGTAAGTACTTTTCGTTGATTTAGTAATATTTAAGGGCCCTATTAAATTAATTTAAGTCGCTGCATAACTTAAATTTAAAGACTAGTTTTAGGCCAACAACAGTAACATAAGGAATATTTAAAACCAAAATATATAATTTAATATTAAATCGCAGATTTAAATATATCTGGTGGGCCATCTATCGGTTTAAATTTGAACCATCAGTTATTTTGTGAAAAGATCTCGGTATGACGCCTTACAATGTTCAATTGGTTCAAGAGTTGAAGCTGTATGACCATCCGCTTCGTTTTCGCTACGCTAGGTGGGTCAACGAGAAACTACATGATGATGTAGATTTTGCTAAAAAAAAAAAGCTTATTTTCGAATGAAGCTCATTTTCCTCTTGGTGTGTAAGTTAATAAACAAAATTTCCTTATTTCGTTCTAAGAAAACCCACACTTGGTCTTACAGAAGCCAAAGCACCCATTACGAGTGACTGTTTGGAACGACTTGTGGAGACGAGGCATCATTGGATCATGAATGAATTTGAAAATTAGGACGGCGCAACCATTACGGTCAATGGAGACATCTATCGCACCATAATAACCGATTTTTTTGTACACGCTCTTCATGATATTGATGTGAACGATGTTTGGTTTCAACAGCATGGTGCAACTTGCCACACATCCATCTAATGCCACAATCGATTTATTGCGTCAAACGTTTGATGGCCGTTTAATTAGTCGAAATGGTGATGTCCATACGCCGCCAAGAAGTTGCAATTTGCCACAGTTGGACTACTTTCTGTGGAGAGCCTTTAAAGAAAAGTGTTAGGCCGACAAAGCAGAGTTAATTGAGCATTTAAAGGCCAAAATTCGTGATGCCATTGCAGAGATACGAACCCGTACACTCGACAAAGTGCACGAAAATTGGTCAGATCGAATGAGGTACTGTGAGGCCATATGAAATTAAATGAACAAATTGGTCCTATCGAATGAGTTACTGTGAGGCCAGCCGCGACAGCCATATGAATGAAATAACATTCCGTTTTTAACCGAAACAATTGTACTTCATAACAAAAAAAATAAATTAGGAAAAATTTCAAATCGTTTTTGTTTTATTGCATTTTTAAATTTCAACTTTTAAATCGCCCCCCTATTGTATTTACTAATATTTAAAATGTAAAATTCGTTCATGACAAGTGCATATGTGACGTATGAGTGATATCTAATTCCAATAGTTTCATACATAACATAATCAAAGATTCTTTATTGCATACTTTACAGAGTTCAAGTACATATAATGTTATGCGTATGAGTAATATATTTCAAATGTAATTAAATAGTAAGTATGCCATAATTTCTACTGGATTTTAAAACAGGTAAAATATATTTTTTTTCTTAAAATCAAGCAATTTTACTACGATTGTGTCACATTTTTTGTCTCGGAGATATCGTTGAATATCGAATGTTATTTTCTAAGGTTGTTCGACTTTCTAAGCTGATTCTTAAATTTATAAAATGCTTTAATTTAAATTATGATATTAGTTTTTTAAACCATTTACACTCGAAAAAGTGCACAAAAAATTGGTCCTATCGAATGAGTTACTATGAGGCCAGAAGCGACAGTTATATGAATGAAATAACATTCCGAATTGTACTTCACAACAAACAAATAAATTTGGCAAAATTTCAAACCGTTTTAGTTTATTTATATTTTTAAATTTAAACTTTTTAATTGCGCAATGCTATGAATAAAAATAAATATGTTCGGTTAGCTAAAAACGTCAAACTGTGTTGACATTTCGGTTCAGTTAGATTTGGCAAATCATCATGTATCGATCATCGCTAGATCCATGCATCCAAGTAAGAGAAATTAATTGCCTCTACTCATGCGATGTGCTGCAAGTAATAAAATACGTTATGGGAAGGAGGAAAGAGAGAGAGTAGTGTTTGTGGAATCTAGATTTGAATCTGTTTATATCATAAGTAAAGTCCCCTTAGTCTAGTAGATAGTGTGTTGGCTTATTAGAGGTAATTCCACGAGTTAAACCCCAGGTCAGACAACTCAAACAAACCGAAATCTGAAAAAATTTTTCTTAGGCGACTGCTTCTCCGCAGATTTGTGGCATAAACTGAAAGTAAACAAAATTGCCATGAAAAGTTTCGCAAAAGTCTGTCGCTTTGAGTCGACTTAAAACTGTAGGTCTGGTTACTAATTTTATAAGATTAACATACACAACATAAGTGGTGTGAGAAGACGCGTTGTAATCATGAATAAATGATTGCAATGGCCAAAGCAAAGACCTCTGCAGAAAGGGTGTTCCACATACTAATAGTCCAGCAAAAGAAAACAAATTGGGGTGTAATGCAGTGTGCGATCCACTGCTCAATCGACTACAAACGTATATGCTCTGTGAGAAAGACGGAAACACGATCCTGGTGAATAAGTCCACTTATCTCGCTCGAGTAAAACTCGTTGTAGTAGCGGAAGAACAGTGAAACACAAGCCACATTGCGACGATGCTGCAATGAACCAATAGAGTTGAACAACCTACCGCTACTAAAGTGCATCTTCTTCCGGAACGCAGTCGAGAAGTCTTAAAATAGACTTCGAGAGATTTGTATTCCTTTCTTGGTCGCCCATAAATGGTGTAAACATTAAGAAGATCAAATGATGTAAAGTATTACTTACACCGTCTTAAGAAACCAAGGCTCTTGAATGTTTCTTTAGACACCTGAAAAATGTGCGGATTCCAGCGAACATCATTTCTGGCAAAAACTCTGGAAAAACTTTGAAAATAAAATGAACATGAAAAGTTTCTTAAATCTGTTTTTTAGAGTTGACTCTAACTCTATTTTTTAATTCTAATGCTAGGTACACATTTCTGCAATACGCTGTAAACACGACTACACACTATGCACCCAACATCAATGCAACCAGAAAATATCAAAATATTTAGATATTTTTGGCTGGAACAGGTAGAAACAGAAATCGTCTACAACAAAAAAAAAATAAAAAAAAGCTCAGCTGCGTTTTCCATTTTTTATGCCTTTTTAAAAAGGAAATTTTCGAAATTTTGCTAAAAAAAATATTTTTTTTGGTAAAAAAAAAAATTATGTTTTTACAACGACTGCCCATATTGGAAAAAGTTTAACCTTACTTAAAGAAAATTTCACTGCGGAATTTCGGTTTTTTAGTTTATTATAATAAACTAAACCGTTTTTGATAACGGTATATTTCGAAAAGACGAGGTAACCTAAAAAATGGTTAGCACCACTGGATTCAGCGTACCCGAATTAGGTTAACCCGCCAGGTGCCCCGCTTGTCACAAAAAAAAAAGTGTCAAATTCTAGCACAGTGTTATTATTCATATTCCTATTCAACAATAATAAGCTCGAACATGTTTTTAATGCCAATGAAGTGTGATACAATTAGTTATAATAGTTCATAGAATAATAACAGAATATTTAAACTAATTAAGGTTATGTTATGTTAATAACGTTGTGTATTGTGTAGAAAATGTCATTATTTTACCTAAAATTAAGCTGCTGTTGTTGTTGTGACAAATTAGAATTTTGGACAAATATTGTGTGTGATTTATTAAATGGCATGGAATAGATTTATTGATTATCATTACATTCATAATCAGCTTTGTTCTTGGGTCACAAAATGTCAGCATGACGAACAAAATGCCACTTCAGGGATAAATGAACATCGTTTCTCCATATTATCAAAATATTTTGTGTATAATTTTATTAATAAAATAGTAATAAATAATAACAAATGAGCTGTGTTTCCATTATTAATTTACGGGGTCATTTGTTAAATAAATTCAATCAGTGTTTTGTAAATCAATTCCCACACAATAAATAAATTGATGAACATACCTCATTAGAAAGTTCATTAACTGTATAATTTAACTATTTATCATACAACGGCAACTACCCTTAGGTTCCAATAATAAATCAACACAAATCTTACCAAACCAATCACATGCAAATCATATACCACTATGCTGCTGTTAAATTGATGATAGAGTCCTGGGTACAAATGTTCGTAACTATTTTACTAGTCGCTTAATTAACCACAAACTGTCTACTAGTTGTGAAAGAATTGAACTGACATGTTATAACTGAATGTATAGGGTGGGTTATTTAAAAGTTTAAATTTAAAAATGCAATAAAACAAAAACGATTTGAAATATTCCCGAACTTATGTGTTTTGTTGTAAGGTATAATTGTTTCGGTTGGAAGAGGAATATTATCTCATCCTCTGATGGCTGCTGCGGCTAGCTTCACAGTGCCTCATTCGATCGAACCAGTTGTCGTGCACTTTTTCGAGTGTATTAGGTCGTATCTCGGCAATGGCATCGCGAATGTTGGCCTTCAAATGCTAAATTGTCTTGTGGGTATTGATGTTAACGTATTCAATTATTATTCGACTAAAAAATATATTAAAATCTGACAGATAGTGTCAAAGTCATTATTGTTTAAATATGATTTCTGGAAAATTTCCATAGCAGCTAAGAGTTTTATTGTCTAACGCACGATCAGTCTAACTTTTTACAAATTTTTTCAATACAACCAAGCTTGGTTTGATTGCGTTTGCCTTCTATCAAAATTACGCCAGGGTATCTTTGCAATTTTTTTTTAACACTATCATTGCTCCGTACACGATAAGAATCTTAGACATTCTGAGAAACATTTTCAGTTGGTGCTAGCGGAATACATGTCATAAAAAAATATTACTCTCTTGATTATATATACTGATTTGTCGATATAATGTATCATAAATGGTTGAACGAGCCTTTTACGTTTGTAAATATAAAGTAAGTAAGTGGGCTGAACTCTAATTGAAAAGTTTATAGAATTTCAAATATTTCATATCAACTGTTTAAGGATAACTGAGATCGGCACCAGAGATCAGCAATGAATCGTTTTTTCGCTACTCATAAGTAGTCATGAAATTTCGAGTATTAGTGAGTCAACAGTATTGAAATTCAACTACTCTGATTCATTCGTACTCACTACAACATTGATTTATAATTAACGGTTGCTATGAGTATGAGTACAACATTGACATCAAACTCATAACATTCGAAATATATTTGATTCATACGCCTAATCATTCATATTCATAAATTTAGAAAAATACTTACAATACTCATAAATGATTCGAGTGATTCGAAACATTCATCAAAATTTACAGTCATAGATGTTGTTGGATTTACAAAAAAGAAGAAAGAAAAAGACAAAGACAGCAAGCAAAGCAAACACACAACCTTCTAGCGAGTATTGTAATGTTCGTACGCGAATCATATTTATTTTGTGATTCTTGTAAATGTTGAGTAAAGTAGAGTTGAAAACAACAACATCATGCGTATTGTTAAGTATGAGTGCGATGAGTACTTCAAACTTTGAATATGAGTAGTATGAGTATGATATTAAAATAAGTATGAATGTGTATAAGTATCAGAAATTATGAGTATGATTTGAATCTACTCTTCTTTTTGAATACTGATTGCAGATCTCTGATCTGTGTGCAGTTTTTTTCAGTACATTTCATCGGGATAATGTGTTTTACTGAATAATGTTGCTATCGATGAAAGATTGAAAGAGAATTAATATACCTTAACGATAAGACTTACATAAGCATTGTATAACTCTGGGCATTTACTGGCATAAATGGCTATTTGAACAATTTATAATAAAAGATTAGATGACACTCATAAAGCAATCAAACCTTTAGTGTATTACATAGCACTTATACGGTGTCTATATTCTAATGTGGCAAATGATTTCAATTATTAGCTAAGTTTAGATGGCAAACATAAAGCAATCAGCTCTTAGTTTATTTCATAGCATCTATGCAGTGTCTATCTCCTAATGTGGCAAATGATGGGAATTACTACCTTAAATGCAAAATAATAAAAATCTAAAAGCTATTATGACTTGACTATATAAACATAATGACTTTATAAATGTGAGTCTAAGTTAATGTAGGACTCTCTGTATATGGATTTTTAATTAAGCAGAATTTACCATATGTGAAACATAAAGAACTATTACAAACAGAGTTAACACATACATACATACATATGTAAACACTTATGAAAAAATGCTTGTAATCCAAAAAGAGGAAGAGTATGTTTAACTCTGCTGCAGATATACCAGGCAACTAGGCACAGATGCTTCAATTAAATGTGGCTACAATTTGGTTAATGAATTTATTGTCACAAACAATGTTTTTTGTTGTTTTTATCTTCTTTGCTATGGTCCTGTTTATAGTGTTCTTCGTGTACAGTTGTAATTAAGTGAGTAGAAATATTTTCTTTCGGTTTTTCGATAGTACAACTAATAAGTTAGTAGATACACGTGGATTGCGATTTATATTTTAAGGAAACGACAAATATTTCAAATTTTTTATCCTTTTCTTGATTCTAAATAATATTATAAAACAGAATTTGAACTCTGACTGCCGTCATTGTATTTCTTCTCCTGACATAGGTAGGTAGGCTGATAGAAGGTCATGTCAACTTAAAAGATTATACTCGCTTAAATGATTAGACTCACCAAACACAACCACCACTATAATACCAAACTCATTACACTTCACTAGTCCTAAAACCATCCGCAGCATTAGCTTTAGGCGCCTAGTCCCTTAGATCCATACTCAACAGATCAATGAGTTGAACTGCATGGTAGAAGTCTTCCTGTTTTTTCTTTTACGGCACGTAGCCAATAATGTATTCCTCTGTGACGTCTATACATTTTCTGTAGTAGCCATTAGATCATAATCATTACGTCTCGCATGAGCATCCAAAATAAAAAATGTCTTCAAATATTGTCTTTGATTGTGCGTCTTTGGTGTTTGACCAGTCTTTCTGTGTAATTTCTATCTCACCATGGTCAGTTTGGCTGCAGTATCTTGCCTGAATCTGCAGCTGCTGATGGAGCTTTAATAGAATCTAAAACTGTATGACCAACACTTCTGTCTGGAAGATGATGCAATGGCTTGATAACATTACCGACTGAGCCATACTTGGTCATACCACAAAGATGCTTTCAGCCACAGCTACTGTTAGGTTCAAATTATTCCACGATTAATGCTAGTGGCATATCAATTATTTACAATATTCTATTAAGACTCCAATTCTGTCAGGATCCTTAAGTGATCAGTAGTCCTTACTTGATCCTAGTAGTCCCTACTCTCTCTTAACTTTCAGTTGGGACAATACATTCACTACCACGTTTTATCCTACATCTAGCCAACAATTCGCCAATTTGCGCCAGCGACTTCTCTATCGTACATGTTGAACTATGTATGAGTGTTGTTATTTGAACTACCTTCCAAAGTCTGTCGCAGACTTGATATCAGTGAGTATTTTCTTAATGATCGTTGAAAAGGAGGAAAACCTAATGGGTTTTATAATCCTTAGGAGTAGTATGGTAGTTCCACCCCGTTTTCAGTATAAACAGTTCTTACGCTAAGCAATTTCGATGGAATTTAATTCAATCGTATAGTAACGAAGCAGATCACCCTAAGGAGCAAGATGTATTCCCATTCCACATACGTTCGGTTCCAAAGATTTAAACGATTAAAAACGTCCTCAAGTCCGATGGAAGATGAGTTTTTATAAAAAACTTGAGAGTTCCCTTCTCGGAATTGATCCACAAGCCATTCGTACTTTACAGGACGCTAGGAGCAAACGATTTTGCCGCCAAAAATACGTTGATAGTTTCAAAGTTCCCACGAACTGCTTCTAGTAGGTCTTAGAATCCCTTCATAAGTGCTTACAGAAAAATTCTGACTAACTCTAACTCTTCAAATATTGATATCCCGGTGTTCAATTGTCTTTGGTTTATTCACATAGACAAGTGACTTTGCATAACGCCAAAGAAAATAACCCAATGCAGTTAAATCAAACGATCTTGGTGGCCAATTAATTTGACCATACAGAGAAATTACTCTTTCACCTATAGTTTCATCGTTCACTATTAGGTAGGTAGGTAGGTGGAGGCGCCTGTTCATCTAATAGAGTTGGATAGACATATTTAGGTCACATAGGGCCCATTGAGTTGCTACAGTTTTCCACTACCGCCTTGTCTCAGAACCTTTCGGAGCTCCTAACGAAGCGACGTAGACAGGCAAAGTCAATTCGAGACAATTCCTCCGGATCATCAATATTAGTAAGCAATAAAGTACTTTATTCTCCTTAGACAAAGTAGTATGCTGACCATCATCGTTACTCAAGGCATATGCACCAATGACTTCGATAGCCCAAAACACTTATCAAACAGTAATTTTATATAATTTTGTCACTGCAAATGCAACAAATCTTCTTATTTCCTTACGAACTCAACACATTTAAATATTTTTTAAAGGAGCTGTGTCTAGTGAATACAGCTGGTGACGTAGCAGCTACCAGCCTAATGTTTTGATAGTATCTTGTACCGAACTTGTTTTGTGTACAGGTGCATTGTTATGTTATAAAATTACTTACGATCAATACATGGTTCAAATGGATCATTTGTTGTCGGTAGCGACTTGTATCAACGGTTTCACCAGTATTTAGGAGCGCTTGGTACATTTCACCTTTCTGGTTCCACCAGGCACCCAGCATTATCTTCTTGTCTTGTCTTGTAGCCGAAGCTGATCGTGTTTCCGTGTTTGACTCATGATTTTTTCTATTTAGGACTCTAAAAATAAATCAATTTTTCATAGTCAGCAACGATTCCATGATACACTGATTTTCTATCCTTTGAATCAAATTTCACAAGTGATTTCTGGCTTTTCCATCTGCCTGTCGTTCAGTTCATGTGGCAACCATTTTCTAGATATTTAGATCTTTCACATAGCTTTTAAACGGCCAGAAATTATTTGTTGTTTAACATTTAGCACTTCTGCTATTTGTTTCTGATTAAAAGTGTCATCTTCATGCAATATTGTTTTCAATTTGGCTGTCATCAACATTCTTTATTTCTCACATCAAAATCCTTATCTCTGAACCGTCCAAATCATCTTCTACATATTGCTTCTGATAGAGCATATGCCTCGACATGGATTCGATGCGATTCTCAGCAATTTTCTTCAAATGAAAAGAGAAAATCAATACATGCATGCATACATAATTGGTCATCACAAACCTTCATTCCGGAGTCCTACCTAGCTTCTCAGAACACTTATGTTGTGTGCGTTGATTTTATACATGAGTGCCGGGACAAAAAGTCGAACTATGGATTTTTAAGAAACTTATACATAAGATGTCCGCATCTTATACATGATTTGTCAAGCAGAGTCTAACAATATTATATGTATCCTCTCGTGTGCAACGAGATTGAGCTTTTCTATAACAATTGTTGATAATACTTAATTGATCATTACAAACCTTCAGTCAGGATTACGATATAGCTTCTCAAACACCTTATGTTTTATGTGTTAATTTTATACATGAGTAGCGGGACCTACAGTTTAAAGTCGACTCCGAACGATAGATTTTTGAGAAACTTAGCATGGCAATTTTATTTACTCTCAGGGTTTTTTCCAAAAATCTGCTGAGGGGAAGTTGCCCAAGAAATATTTGTTCATATTTCATTGTGTTGGAGATGTCTGACCAGGGGTTTGAACCGTGGTCTCACCTCTAAGAAGCCAATATACTACCTACTACTACTTACGGTGACTTCAACAAACAAAAAAGTTATTGCTTTCCATGAATTATCATTTTCTGGTAGAAAAATTCTCCATCTTTAATACGATGAAAAAATATGCTGGTTGGTTGATCACTGATTTGATGTACCGTGTACTGAATATGTATATCTGACAGATGACACTGCTAATATAAAAAACAAATTAAGGCTTGGTCACAATAAATGCTTGCTATGAAGACATTTGTACCTTCACACCTGGTACAACTGCTATAACCCAAAGTATACATTGTTTCGACCTCCATATTTATTTTGTGTTTTCATTAAATATGAATGCAATATTTCCGTAAATTCTAATTTCTATGCTGATAACGCAAAATCGTTTTCATTTTATTTGAACATTTTTATGATATTTTTGTTGAATATATTTGTTGCTGTAACATCCTATACACAAAAACTACATTTCTATGCATATTAGAATGAATATTTTTTGTTTTGTTTTTTTCCACTCCAATTCTAATTCCTGTGTATTTGATCAATAAAACATGAGAAATATTAAATTTTAGAGATTAAATTGGTATGCAATTGTATCGGATAGTAGTAGTACTGCAAGTATAAACCCAAAATATTTGCTTTACATCTGTAATAATTACGTTTATTTTTATCGTAAAAGGATTTTGTTGTGGCATATTGTGAACCTGCCCTAGTAAAATGTTGTTTAATTAAATGAAAAGGAGAGAAAAATGCTTTTAAGTTTGTATTAAAAATAGTGTAAAGAGGATATTTTTTGTTTTTGTTCGGTAAAAAGAAAATCTGGTAGAGAATTAAACGTAAAACAGAGAAGTAATTAAAAAATATGAGGCAAAAGTGGTTGGTAGTGGCACAAAGGCCATAATGAATTCCAAGAGAAATATATTCATGATTAAAAGAAAATGAAATATGAATACGAATATAAATATTTTAAATATGACTTAAAGCTTAAAGCTTAAATAGAGGAAAGTAAATTAAATAAAATGGGGGAAAATTACTTGATATTGTGTAAAAAGAAAAGCGTAAAACGTACAGTCAAAGTGAAAATGTATTATGCTAGCTGATTACATGCATCATTGCAACCCTGTAGCCGGTATTACGACCTAGATTCTCCCATCACTCATGTTGTGTGTGTTAATTTTATCCATGAGTTGCAAAGCTTACTATTTAATGTCGACTCCGATAGACAGATTGTGGAAAATATTCACGGCAATTTTATTTACTTTTAGAATTTATGCCTGGAGACTACTGAGAGCAAGTCTACGAAGAAATATTTTTCATCTTTCGTTTTCTTCGAGATGTATGAGCTGGGGTTTGAACCATGGGCCTACATCAACACACCATCTACAAGAGTACAACGACTTCAAAAAAATGTAAATTTTGTTCAATAATGTGCTGTGGTCGCCGTAGTCTAGTAGGTAGTGGGTTCGCTTATTAGACGTAAAGCCCGGGTTCGAGCCCCAGGCCAGACATCAAAACGAAATATGAAAAAAAATATTTCTTCGGCGACTTCCTCTCAGCATATTTCTGGCAAAAACTCTGGGTGTAAATAAACCTGCCATAAAAAAGCTGTCCTTCGGAGTCGACGTTAAACTGTATGTTATGCCACTCAAGTATAATATTAATGCATACAACATGAGTGGTGAGAGAAGCTAGGCCGTAATCCTGACTGAAGAGTTGTAATGGCCAATGATGTATGTATGCATGTAATGTGCAATACAATGGATGTAGAATCATGTGACTTACTTGTCTATGCAGATGAAGAGAATCTACACTTCTATATGTCTGTCAGACACTGCAACTCGTATGACTTGAATAAGTCTTAAGGTGCTGTGTACTCCCAAAGAAAGGAAAGCATCACATCCTAAGTCAAAACGCAATAGTCACTATTCTATTCAGTCGACTTTCCGCAAAAATCCTTGCACTTTAAGGCTTAGACCTCAGCTGCCTTTTGGATGCTTTCAACAACTTATACTACAACTCGATTGTTATCGATCTATCGGGTGGGCCCAATTAAATTTGAACCATCGGTTATTTCGAATCTGGCAATGTCGTGTTCTTCTACTCAGTCAAAAAATTCTGTATATTATCTCCACTGAACGTAATGGATCCATTTACGCTTGAGCAACGTTGGGATTTATTGAGCCAACGGGAAACAGCACGATGATGTCGATTTAATAAGCAAAACTGACCTATGTGGGACTTAGAAAACTCGCACGTGGTCTTACAGAAGCTACTGCACACATTACGAGTGACAGTTTGATGCGGCTTGTAGAGGGGAGGCATCACTGGCCCATATTTCTTTAAAATGAGGACGGTGTAATCATTACGGTCAATGGTGATCCATATCGCACCATGACAACCGATTATTTTGTACGATATTTGGTATCAACAAATGGTGCAATTGCCACACATCTCATGTTACAATGAATTTATTGCTTCAAACGTCTGATGGCTGTTTAATTAGCTGAACGAGTGATGTCATTTGGTCGCCAAGAAGTTGCGATTTGACAACGATGTACTATTTTCTGTGGGACGCCATTAAATAAAAGTGTTGTGCCGGCACATCACAGACAATTGAGAATTAGAATTCCAATATTCCTGATGCCATTACCGAAATGCGACCCCATACACTCGAAAAAGTGCACGATAATTGGTTCGATCGAATGATGTACTGTGAGGCCAGCCGCGGCAGCTATATGGATGGGGCAATATGCCATATCTAACTGGAACAATTTTACTTCACAACAACAAAATAAATTTTTCAAAATTTCAAGCCGTTTTTGTTTTATAGCATTTTTAAATTTAAACTTTTAAATGGGCCACCTTAACATTATTTGTACCTTGATTGAGACCTAGTTAAGTATACTTAGCTCTCTATTAAATCTCGACTAAATACTTCCTCCATTGAAGAGGATGGTAAACAATTATACATCGCAAAGTGGGGTTCTCTTTCCACTTCTTTATAACTTTATAGATATCGCGCATCAAACTTGACTTGATTCCTCGAGCAAAATTCGATTCTTACATTGTAGCAACGATTGTATGCCCCGTAGAATTACAGGCATATAATAGTGGTTCTCTGAGACTTCCGAGAATTGCGTCATTACCACCACCGCTTAGTATAATTTGAAAGAAGGCATACCATTTTAGCAACAACGCAGTATGATTTTCCTCGGAGCTATCGTTATCGATCGATTACTGTATTCATTAAGCTCACAAGCTATTTTTGAGCTTCTTTCTAGGAAGCCAAGCTTAATTTTGTTACTGATGATCACAGGCATCAATTCGTGGGGTATCAAGTTTGAAGTCGCCGTGGTCTAGTAGGTAGTGTGTCGGCTTATTAGACGAAAGGCCCGCGTTCGAATCCCAGGTCAGACATCAAAACGTAAATATGAAAATATTTCTCCGGCGACTTCCTCTCAGCAGATTTCTGGCAAAAACTCTAAGAGTAAAAATTGCCATGAAATGCTTCTCAAAAATCTGTCGTTCGGAGTCGACTTTAAACTGTAGGTCCCGCTACTCATGTATAAAATTAACCACACAACACGAGTGGTGTGAGAAGCTAGGACGTTGTACAATGGGTCAATTCGACCTCCGGGTACTGTACTTGTCACAGTTGACAAGTACACGTTCTCTAACCTAACCTAACCTAAGATAAGTAAACTTAAGAGAGTTTTAATTTCAAAAAGCTGTCGCTTTCTCTCATGCTATCCCAATAAACACCAACTCGTCTGACTTAAATATTTTTCTGTGAATTACAATAAACTATAGCTTATGCATTCACTTTTATAAGCCCTTTTAAATTTGAAACAAATGTAAAATAAAATTCACATCAAAAGTTAAACAGTAAAGTTAAGTCTTATTTGTGCGCTAAAGAAAAACAAACTTCGACAAGTAATTTTTCAATGTTGTTTTTGTTGTTGTTGTTGTTATTCGAATATAAGCTTCTTATGTAAATAAGTAGCATACCAACTGATTTGTTGTTGTCTATCATTGGTAATCATATTTTCAAGTTTTCGTTTTTTATTCTTAAGATGTGGTTTTCGATTCAGACGAGCAGCTGGGATAACCGTGTTCAATTTCGTATCGATGAGAATTTTTAAGAAGTTATTACGAGAAGTAATTTTACGACGTCATTATTATAACGAATAACATCATCATCATGTTATTAATGATTAATTCTAAAGAAAGAAATTTAAAAAATAAGAAAACATTGAGGGAAAAAATGTTTCATTGGGCACTGAATTTTTTTTTTTAATTTAAACTATTGAGGGTGTACTGTACATGTACTGGGCAAACAATCTTTTTTTGGGATTTTTATGAGTTTTTTCGATCAACAAGACAAAACAAGTGATAGAAATATGATCAGCGCTTTCATGTTAAACCTTTTTCTTTTCATAAGGAAACTAAGGAATTCGCTGTAGTCTATTAAACTCAAGACCGTGGTTCATACCCTAACTCAGACAACTCGAACAAAAACGAAATATGAACAAATATTTCTTCGGCGACTTCCTTCCCGCAAATTTCTGGCATAAAAACTCTGAAGGTAAATAAAATTGCAATGAAATCTTTCTCAAAATTATGTATAAACTGTCACGCACACAACTAAAACGGTGTGGAAAGCTAGATTGTAATCCTAAAGGTTTGAAATGATCAATTGAGACGAAGAAGAAGAATGAAAGTACCTATGGCGGTGCCTTAATGTAGTAATGTCGACAAATTTAATTTCAAACTCCTGAGAAGGAAAAGATAATTTTTATCAATATTTTCGTGTTTGAAATACTAAAAAATCTCTCTGGGAAGCACCCATTATCGAATGGTCAGTTATGGCCACTTCCTGAAAAACAGTAGAAAGTAATCGACAAAAAATTTTCTGTGTCTACATTCAATACATGCAACTAAAAGGCATCTTTTCTAGTTAATGACAGATGACAGATTCGCTATCATAAAAGGAACAGTTACAGTAAACCAGTAACCAAAGAAATGAATACAAAGAAAATATGAACTTCCTCACGTTCAGATTTTAGAGAGCTTATGGAACCGATAGCCACGTTTCTCAATTCATATTGAGCTAGACGAGTAAGAAGTTCTGAATGTTCTGTTAATAATTAGGAAATGTGATCTGAGATTCTTATCACAATTTGGAATTTTACTGTGAAATATATTTTTTATTCATTCTGTTAATTTTTGAGGACAAAATTGGATCAGGACAATTTGATTAATTCTTTCTGAAGCGAGAACTATTGAAGTGAAAAGGCTGTGGACAATTTTCCTAAGCACTATTTTTAAAATAGTTCTCTCTACTCTGCTCGTTATAGTCTACTGGAATCGCATGATTTGTAATAAATGGAACATCTATGGTCACGCCAAATACGAAGTTGTACCTTGACTTTTGAGTTGTTTCAACCGGTAGACTGGCCTTCAAATACAATTTCCATAAATGCAGAATGTTGTAACAGATTCATATTCCATTACCAGTAAAACTATTACAATTTAACGATGGGTTTTTACTTCAAACTGCTATATAGTCTCTCAATGTCTATCCGCTTCAACTCATATGAATCCTGATGAATTCAAATTTCTACTTGAGTAGCTTTTAATGATGTTGAACGGTTTTTCTTGATTATGGATTGCTTTCAAGCAACCACTCTTATGTTGAAATCAATATTCAGGACTAACTTCAGTAAACCATTATTGCACTTCAGTTGTTCTTTTTTTTAATTGGGGAAGAAAAGAAAGTCGCTGTAGCTTTGTAAGTAGTGTATTGGCTTGTTAGACATGAAGCCTCGATTCAAATCCCAGATCAAACATCTAAACACCACGAAAAATATGAAAAAATATTTATTTTTTCAGCAGTTTCCTTTCAGCAGATTTGTGGCAAGAACTCTGAGAGTAAATAAATTGACCATGAAAGATATTTCAAAAATTTGTCATTCGATTTTAGGACCCTTCACTCATATACAATATTAACACACACACAACAGAAGTGGCGTGATGCTCTAGGTCGTAATCCTCACTAAAGGATTGTAATGTCCAATTATGTATGAAGTAAAACAAGAGCAGATCAAACCATTTACAAAAATAGATTACCTGTTGCGAATTCCTTTTTTAAATATCTGCAACAATAAAATGGAATTTTGTGAAATTTAGTTCTCTTACCTAAGTAAGTAAGTTGAAGGAGAGGAGATTAACCAAGGTTGGCTTGTTGTGCACTAAACATTTGGAATACCATCTTACTTTCTATAAGAGGTCTGTGTGTTGCACAAACTTTCTTAACTTCTTCCAATTAGACTCCTCCGAAACGAGTTATGTCTGATATAGTGTCATCCCCAAAATATTGGGAGCTCGAGCTTTAGACTGCTGGGCAATGAGATATTTTAGGATTCATCCTATTGTGATAGCTTGGCTACTGGATTGCACAAAGTGTGAATTCGTTTGTCTTGCACACTCTTTGTTTCTGTAAAACAGTTCCTATATTTCTCTTTAACTTCCTCTTATTCTAGTTCTCATGACATACACTGCCTGAATAAAGACAGAGGGTCTGGGTGTTGGTAAAACAAACAAAATCTTTGTTTGTGAAATTTTCCATTTGAATTATCATAATTTTTTGAGTGTAACCATCTTATCATCATTTCTTGTTTCGTTTGTAAACAGACGCGCTAAAAATTCCCTCTAATCTTCAGCCCAAACAGGACAGCTTAACCTGGCTCTTTTTCTAGCCGGTAGCAGAATATGTTTAAATTTTTTTACTAGAACGGGAAGTAATAATACAAGGGAACATTCAGTTGGAGTTGCAATTTGCCCATGCCTTTAGCCCAGATAAATAATGTTTCGTAATACAAAATTGCGGCTGTTGTTGTTTTTGTTTTCTTTTATTTTTTGTGTCACACAATCATTTTTAAAAAATTGTTTGTCATTTCTGTTCTTTCCTTGTTTTTTTCTTGTTTTCCTTTTGCTTTGCAGAAAAAGAGAAAAGAATAAATAAAACCTGTAAGTATTTGCGCGTTTGTGTCATTGTAGTAAATGTAGTAAATGACGTTGATGGTGATGACGACGGTGATGTTAATGGTGATGTTGACAATTCTAATACACCTCAATTGCTTTGTTATTTAACAATGAACTGCAATAAGAGATGTAACAAAAGCAAAACATGGAAAAAACTGTTCTTTCTTGATTCTGTTGTTTCCTTCAGGAGTTTTACCGTAAACGGTGTACTAGAACGGCGTGTTCTTCTATACAAAATTAAAATGAAGGATATGCATTCATTAGATGCACGTTTCCTTTCACAAAACTTTTCTTTTGAAAAATGAAACAGCTTAACATCATTTTTCTTTGCAATTTTCTTATTTGTCTCAACTATTTTTCAAATATTCAAGACAAGTAAGGTATATAGATCCATTAATATAATACGTTCAAGGATTTGTTTTTAATCTAAAAATTGTAAGAAAAAAAAATTAAAATTGAAGTTATTAAAGAAATGCCATAGTTTAGTCTTTTTAAAAGCAATTTTCTAATTGCTATCTCTGTCTGATGCTGCCAATTGATGTAATTCTGATTCAATTACCAATTTTCAACGACAAAGACATTTTCCAGTTTTGCCGTTATAAAATGAGCGTTGATAAAGCGCTCATTTTGAATGGCAAAGTAAAAAACATTTTTTTAAAAGCATTGGCTATTTGCCTAGCATTGCTGGCTACACATTTTTTCCATCTTTCAGACAATTTGTGGGTTCCACACCAATAAAATTGTTCGTCTTTTGAAGCAAATCAAACAGTCACACAATTTTCGTCTTAATTGTTGGAATTGCTCGGCCAATGCGTACCCAATTGACGAAAACAAACACTAGTAGAAAAGCATAGTACCTAATACTTCGATTGTATCCTATACCACATGTGCTTTGTGTGCAGGTGCAGTGACATGTTGCAAAATTATCTTGAAGTGCCTTGTGGGTCTTTCTGGTCGTTTTTCGATCAATTCATCGTCCAAATTGATCAGTTGTTGTCGGTAGCGACCTGTATTTACCGTTCCACCAAGTTATAGGGGCCAGTGATAAACCACACTTTTCTTGTTATACCAGACACACGGCATGTCTACTTACAAAATCGATCGGGCTTTGAATACGATAGTTGTTCCGAATTAACACACGATTTTTTCCCGTTTAAGATTTTGAAAATAAATCAATTTTTCATCGCAAGTAACAATTAGACGCAACACTGATTTTCTAAAACAAGTACACCAGTGGTTTTGCAGTTTTCCATCTGTCTGTCATTTAGTTCATGTGGCAGCCAATTTTCAGAATTTTGGCTTTTAAACAGACAGAAATTATTTGTTGTGCAACATTTAAGATTTCTGCCGCTTTTTTCTGACTCAAAGTATCTGTCATCTTGCAATTCAGCGGTTTTTAACTTTTCTTTGTGGTCTTCAGCGTTCTTCATTTCTCAAATCAAAATTGTTTTCTCTGAACCATAGAAACCATCTTCTGCACGTTGCTTCCGATAGAGCGCGACATCGACAAGCATGCGATATGATTTTTCAGCACTTTTCTTCAAATGAAAACAAAAATTTATCATTTTTGGTACAGAATAAGCAATCTTTAACCCTATTAAAGCCAAGTACTTAAGCAGTTACAAAGCTTGAGTACGAAGAAGTCTTTTTTATGCAAACAGCTCGGTTCGGAATTGAGCCCTATTCGCCGACATAGTCAACCAAATCAGACATTGAACCAATTCCGATGTATTTTACATTAAGCCGTCACAAAATAATTCCACTTAAAACGATCTAAGGTTCAGATTTTTATTTTGCCTTTATCTGCCACTTCCCTTTATGTTCTACTAAAGTAATGAACGCGCAATGTCATCTTGTGACCTTCTTAAGATGTGGTCAATTTGCTCTTATTGGTAACGTTGGATTTTAAGAATTTTTTAATTCAATTATATTTCTTATTTTTGACGTAGAAATTGCCTTAATTTTACCAATTGTTTGCATTATTAAATTTTCAAATCTTTTTATATGAACAACTACAAAAATTATCTTCATTGTAATTTTTGGATTATGAGGTTCACTTCTCTATGGGTTTTCATTTCCATGATTGCAGATCTTTTTTCCATGAGTGCCAAGTTTTTCAGCCGCACAGAACACCTAATTTGATGTACCAATCGTACATAACTTCTCAAGTAAACTTATGCAGCGCTAACAGAGTTTAAAAAGGGTGGGCCATTTAACACTTTAAATTTTCATATTTTGCGAATTCTTTTGTTGTAAAGCAGAATTGTTTCTGTTAGAAATGACAATCATTTGGCTGCCGCGGTTAGCCTCACAGTAAATCATTCGATCGGACCAATTTTCGTCCACACTTTCAAGTATAAGGGGTTTAAAAAATTAATTTCTTAATTTAAAATAACGCATTTTTGACATTCAACGATATCTCCGAGACAAAATAATTTACGCAATGGTAAGATTACCTGATTTTTAGAAAAAAAGAAAATATTTTAAATGTTTTAAAATCCAGTAGAAATTATGGCATACTTACAATTTAATTACATTTGAAATACATTACTCATACGCATCATATTACATGTATGTACTTGAATAGTAACTCTGTAAAGTATGCAATAAAAATTCTTTAATTTTGTAATGTATGAAACTAATGGAATGAGATATCACTCATACGTCACATATGTACTTGTCATGAATGAATTTTACATATTAAATATAAGTAAATATAGTGGGTAGGCAATTTAAAAGATTAAATTTAAAAATGCATTAAAACGAAAACGCTTTGAAATTTTGCCAAATTTATTTTTTTGTTGTGAAGTACAATTGTTTCGGTTAGAAATGACATTAATTTGGCTGCCGCGGCTAGCTTCACAGAAACTCATTGGAGCGGACCAATTTTCGTGCACTTTTTCGAGTGTATGGGGTCGTAACTCAGCAATGGCATCGGGTATGTTGACCTTCAAATGCTCAATTCTATCTCGTTTGTCGGCATTACACTTTTCTTTAACGGCGCCCCACAGAAAATAGTCCAACTGTGTCAAATCACAGTTTCTTGGAGGCCAATTGACATCATTATTTCGGTTAATTAAACGGCCATTAAGCAATAGACGCAATAGATCGATGCTGGCTTGAGATGTGTGGTAAATTGCACCTTCCTATTGAAACCAAACATCTTTCACATCAATACCATGAAGAGCTGGCACAAAAAGTCTGGTATTATGGTGCGGTAGGTGTTTCCATTAACGTAATAGTTGCGCCGTCCTCATTTTCAAAGAAATATGAGCTAATGATGCCTCCGCTCCACAAGCCGCACCAAGCAGTCAATCGTAATGGGTGAATTGGCTTCTGTAAGACAACGTGTGGGGTTTCTGAGCCTAAATGCGGCAATTTTGGTTATTAACGCACCCACCAAGATGAAAATGAGCTTCATCCGAAAAGATGATTTATTTTTTCTAAAATCTAAATCATCTAGCGAAAAGCTGATGGTCTTGCGACTACAACTCTTGAACTAATTCAACGCACCCACCAAGATGAAAATGAGCTTCATCCGAAAAGATGATTTATTTTTTCTAAAATCTAAATCATCTAGCGAAAAGCTGATGGTCTTGCGACTACAACTCTTGAACTAATTCAACTTTTTAAGGCGTCATGCCAAGACCTTTTCGCAAAATTCGACGTATACTGGTGCGTGAAATGTTCAATTCTTGAGAACGATGACGAGTTGATGTTGATGGACTCTCTCATGCACACAAACAGCTTTCATATTTTGAGATGTACGCAATGTATGAGCACGCGGTTTCACGAACTTAAGCAGTAAACTTGCGTACACCGGACACTGTTGGTCCTTCACTACGACCAAATTGTATGCGACATTTTTGTGCAATTTCCGACAAATTGTCTTTGTTTTGGAAATAAAGTTCCAATATGTACCAACATTGCTGAAGCTTTAATCGATTCATTACGTTCAGTGGAGATAATATACTGAACTTTGAGGCAGAATAGAATGACATAAGTATTACAGATGCTTCAAATTTAAACCGATAGATGGCCCATCCGATACACTACTTTAAGTATGCCGATTATTTTGTTTGGCACTCCTCTGCACTAGAGTGCTGTATTGTATATAACATTACTTTGAAAGATCTCCCATGTAAAGCGGGTCACACGATTAAACAATCTGTGCCACAATATTATAATAATGCATCGGATCTATTAATACAAAAGCCATGCCTTAACCCAGATATGGAACCGATTTAGAACACAACAAATTTTTAAACTTCCAAAACTGATTCGATGTGTAAATAATTTGCGATTTTTACTAACTCTTCCCTGCGAAGATGTATTCCGTTTCTGCCTATGAATAGACAAAAAAGTATAAATAAAATTTTCTATTTTTCATTTCTCTGAAATTAGAAAATAAGACTCAATTTTTTATTTTTTCTTTAGCCAATTTTGCATTTATCGATTTGATTAGTTTCCATTTCCATTATGAGAATTATAAAAATTTTGAATTTTTTATGAGAGTTTCCTAGATTTACCACAATAAGAATGCTGATGGGGATGATGATGAGCAAAATATTTAATGATTTTCAAGATAAAATGGAAATAAAAAAAAATATTTCAAATGAAATCGAAGGATGTGCATAACAAATGAGTTTGGGGAATAGGATTCCTACACTGTAAATATGTTTCCCATTTTATTTATTCAATATTCTTGATTGAATATGAGAGTAAAAGGATGGGCAGCAGAATGAAAATGAAATGATTTATTATTTTCCTCATCACAACAACCTGAAGAGAAAGAATTTAAAAGAAATTTTTGTATATACGTATGCGATAATATAAATAAAAAAATATTTCACAGGTTATCGTTTGAATTCTGTTTACCATTAATAATATCAAGATATTCTAAGAAACCTTTTTTTAGGTTCCATTCTTCCTTTTCCACTTGTTATTATTAGAATTCTTAGCATCAAAGATGATATTTTAATTAAATTTTAATGCATTTTTTATTTCTGCTGCATCAACATCTTCGTCATTACAGTCATCGTTATCGTTGGTCTACGGGTGGCGTTGGAATGGCTGTTCGTTTGCATAAATCTGTGCCGTTTGTGATTATGAATACCAACAAAAAGGAGTTATACAAGCATAACATAAATGAACAGAAAAGCAAGTAATAATTCTTACATACGTATGTATAATACAACTCTTCACTCAGGATTACGACCAGGCTTCTCACATCTTCAATCGATCTTTTAAAGGAAATAAAAATGTTTCGTTGATATCTCCCACACACTTGACTTTATTTGAATTTAAAAATAGGAAGCGCTTAAAAGAGACCCTATATTTTAAAGACGATTTCATGTGAATACGCTGTAGTTATTTCATTGAATGTCATTATTCATTACAACACTTCAGTCAGGGTTACGGCGTAGCTTGTCTTACCTTTCATGTTGTGTGTGCTAATTTTATAGATGAGTGGCGGGACCTACGGTTAAAAGTCGACTTCGGACAACAGATTTTTTTGAGAAATCTATTAGGGCAATTTTATTTACTCTCAGAGTTTTTGCCAGACATCTGCTGAGATGAAGTCGCCGAAGAAATATTTCCCTCATATTTCGTTTTGCTGGAGATTTTGCTGGGTTTGAATCGTGGCCTCTCTTCCAATACGCCCACACACTACCTGCTAGACTACTGCGACTACAAAAATTAAACACACTGAATACTTGGTGATGTGAAAAGTATAAGCGGTTATTGAATGGGACATTATTTTTTTACTGGATTGGTCATTATTGAACTATGACCTTTAGACATTCTGCGTGGTCATTTTTTAACGAGAAAGTTGAAAGCCTCAGTTGGTGTGAGACTGTTGATCAGCAACATCACCACTGTGACCGAGGGTAAAATACTCACAGAGCCATTTCAGTATAACGTCTGGGTAACACCCAGAGTGCTAAACTTAAAGCGTCAGGTTGGTTACGTTCTCTTCACGATTATTCTCTGCACAAAACTCCTCTATCGAACTATTAGTTGGTATTCTATTTATTCACGCGATAAGCGCTTATTCGTAATCAAATTTTCACCATTGGCTGACGGCGTCATCGATTCATATACGTCGTTCTAAACACCAACGACATTTGATTTCAACAAGACTGTGATACGTGCCACACAGCTCATATCACATTATGTGTTCTAAAATCAATGTATTCAGTGTTTCTGGATTCATTCTGGCTTCATATTTTTGAATTTCTGCATAATTTCAGAGCATTGAGACAGCTGTAGACCGTCCTAGAAATGGTTATGTTAGAACCCTGTTTATTGAGTGTGTGCACTCGTTCACGTGTTAAAATTTCCTCGAAAAGTCGCAAGAATATTGCCTTTCTAACCGCCTACTGGTGAGCAATGTTTTTAAGCAAAGTTATCTCTGTAAACAGCTCATTACAGAGTATCAATCTGGTGGAATCGAAAGCTACGAAGCCCAGGTCCATATTCTTGAAATCCATGTCTGCGTTGAGTAAGGCAGGAAAGGCATGCTGGTAACGTCATCTCTGGTGTTATAATATAATCAAACAGCAGCCTACTTACTGACTTACGTATTTAATTGTCCATTAGCAACCCGATTAACAAATTTCGGCCTGCCTTAACACATCCTTTCAGGCACCCCTGCTTCTTGCGCGCCTATTCGAGTTGGTCACTCTAATTAATGACAGGGCTTTCTCGATCTGGTCCTTCCAACGCAAATAAGGTCGTCCTCTTTGCCGACTTCCACAGATTCCCACATTAAATACCCGACGTGGCGACCACCAGAATGATTTTTGTCTTGCTGTATTCAAGTTGACACGCAGCCTTCTCGTATCCCCTCCTGGATGGCATAATAGAACACGATAGATGTTAACTACTGCACCGAAGTCCAATCTCCTGGACTCTAAATTTGGGTTCTGCGTAGTGTTTGGAACCCAACACGTAAAAATCAAATCAAACTGCAACTCCCTACGTTAATAGACATCCGTACTGCATAACGAGATTTGGCACCTCTTCCGGTCATTAAACCCGCTTTCGCGCATTTCTTTTCATCCTCCAGATCTGTTGGATGGTGAACCTTTTTTTCGACTATTCTAACTATGGTGTCTGACATTCTCTTTCTTAATTAATAATTACAACCCTTTACTCAGGATTACAACCTAGTTTCTCACACCACCCACGTTATGTGTGTTAATTTTATCTTTGATTGGCGGGATATACCGTTTAAAATCAATTTCGAACGACATATTTTTGAGAAAATTTTCATGGCTATTTTATTTATTCTCAGAGTTTTTGCAACCTTTGTTTGCAACTTCAAAGTCATTAATCAATAAAATCTTGATTGAAATCTTGTATGACATATCATTAATCGCATCATACTGTGGCATATTTCGAAGTGTGAATATTTTCTTGACTAAATTCTTTACATTCATAAGTGGCAAGATATTGTGCATATGTGTGAAAAAAACTGAGGATGTGTAAGTAAGTATAAGCATATATAGGTGCTTAAGTGTATAGTAAACATTATCCTTAAGCAATCTTGTGGTGGCTCTTATAAGCATAAGAGTAACAGCTCAAGTAACTCGTATTGCTTGTATATTTTACAAGTGTGTGTATAACTTACGAGCATGCATTTTAAACAGTTAAGTTTATAAGTGAACCAAAGAGAGCGAGTATGTGTACGTGTGTGTGTAAAAGTGTAGATTAGCCAACCATGAGCATCATATTAATGGCAGCCAACTACTTCCGCTCTTGTCAACTGCAGCAAGAATAACTTTCAAATTTAAATCATTTCCAGCATGTATCACGAACTCTTTAAATTTGAACATATTGTTCACTAAAGAAAATTAAATGCTTCTACTATCAGTCCGTGTATTTAAGGCAGTTGTTGGAGAAACCTAAATGGGTGTGCCTTCAATAGAATTTATATTTGATTTTCGAACATTATGACCTTACAGAAGAAAACGAAATTGTTGGGAAAAAAATTGAGAATTGGGAAAAAAATTGAGAATTGGGAGAAATTGAGAATAGGGAGTAAAAGGGCGGTTTTCTTGAACCATTTCTTTTTTCTACACCATTTACTTTTTTTACAAAGAAAGCGCGTAAGGACTCGTGATACGAACAGGTGAGAGTAAATGCTAGCAACAGCAGAGGATGCGTACAAGGGGCAATATATAGTGAAGTTAATTTCAATTTGCGAAACTCTTGATACTTGATGATGTCCTTATAGCAAGGGAGAAGTTTGGAAATATCCTTTACGACATCATACGACTACATCTTTACATTGTTAGTCACTAACTCGAGCAAAACCTTAGTACAGCCATACGTCAGCAAAGGAAAAAGATAGCACAACAGTACAACATTCATATCATTTGCATAGCGGTACCTAGTGATATTGCAAATGACTGTCGAGCAGATGAACAGATGGTTGGTGCAACCATCGAAATCTCCGGTGAATTCTTTACACTCGGAATCCATATAAAGGAATAATAGCTTATAATTTATAATGCATTCACAGGTTTTGTCAATGTCAGGTGGACGATTTCAAGTACAGACAGAATTGCGTATTAAGTCTGGGTAGATACCGCCTCGAAAGGCCGCACAACCTAAATAGTTGAAGTTATTACTGGATATATAACATAGGCACTCATGCGAGATGAGGAAGAGAAGAATTCTCATCTATTGAATGCATGCTCAGAACTATGTTGGAGAAGGGAAATGAACCCATTATATACACGATCTGTCGTGATCGCTTCATTAGAAGCATCGTAATCGGTTTTTTGTAGCCGCTCTTCATGGTATTAATGTGAGCTATGTTTGGTTTCAACAGAATGGTGCAACTTGCCACACACTTCATGCCACAATCGGTTTAATGCGTTAAACGTTTGATGATCATTTAACTAGCCGAAATGGTGATGCCATTTGATCGCCAAGAAGCTGCGATTTGATACCGCTGGACTATTTTCTGTGGGCCATCGTTAAATAAAAGTGTTATCCAAACAAACCAGAGACAATTGAACATTTAAAGACAAATATTCGCGGTGCGTTGCCGAGATACGACCTTATATACTTGAAAGAGTCCACAAAAATTGGTCCGATCGAATGAAGTACTGTGAAGCCAGCCGCGGCAGCCATATGAATAAAGTAATATTCTATTTCTAGCCGGGATAACTGTACTACACAACAAAAAAATAAATTTGACAAAATTTAAAACCGTTAGTGTTTTATTGCATTTTTAAATTTAAACTTTTAAATCGCCCACCTACATACATACATCATCCATTAGTCAGGATTACGACCTAGCTTCTCCCAGCACTTATGTTGTGTGTGTTAATTTTATCCATAAGTGGAGGGAACTATAGTTTAAAGTCGACTCTGAATGACAGATTTTTTGGGAAACTTTTCATAGTAATTTTATTTACTCTCAGATTTTTAGGCAGAAACCTGCTGAGAGGAAGTAGCCGAAAAAAAATTTTTTTTTGTTCGAATTGTTTGACCTAGGGTTTGAATAACCCTGCTAGGCTACGGCAACTTCAATTAACTCTACACTTAGACAATATAACTTAAACAATAGAACAATATCTCTGGTGTCCTAATTAAGCGTCCCTCTTTGGAGAACCCATTTAACATTTGCAGTATATTTAAATTTAAATAAAATGAATTCCATGTTAAACACAGGCCAACGTTATATTAACTTTTGTATGTTTTTATCCGTTGCAAAGAATACTTTTATATGCTGGTTATAAATTTATATTCTGGCTTGTTTTCTCATCACTCTTCTGTAAGCATACAAAAATTGTTGATAAAAATATAACCAAGCTTAGAGTTGCTATAAATTACTCTCCGTTTTTTATTATTATTTCGCCAGTTCTTTGGTCTTGCAGTTTGTAACCATTAAGTTATTGACTGCCATTGTTAACAAGACCTTTTGAATAGAATTTATGGTTAAATTTATCAAGAAAAAGTTTCTCTTGTATTTTATTATTTCCTTCTATTCTTTTATTTGCCATGCAATTTAATGATAGTTTGACCCAGATAGTAGGATAAGATAAATTTTGTTAAAGTGTCGTTTTTCTTCTTTGTTGATACCATAAAATAAAATAAGAAAAACACTGTGACACTGGAAAAGAAGTACAATAGATCAATAGTGAAATATGATACTCATATAAATTATGGATCGTAAGTAGCACAAGTATGTATACAAAATTGTTGAAACAGATTTTGAGATAATAATGATATATGTATGTAAAAAAATTATGAAGAAAAACTATAAGAATTTGTATTATTTAAATAGAAAACTATGTACAGTTACACTATACATTCTAGTTTTTGGAGTATCCTTTGATCGACCTCAAGCCTTGATGAGTTCTTTTTTTTTGTCCTTCTGAATAGTTAAGACTCATGCCAATAGTTAGAATGCTGCACTCGCTTTATTGAGTTTGTACCATGAATTTTTTCCCTGAGTTTGTTTTCGCGCCTTCATTTGTTACAAGTATACTACACAGATAGCATTTATATATTTGATCGGATAGCCTTACATACCGTGATGTGAAAAAAATAAGGACACCAGTGTAAACCTTATAGGTTTCATGAGTAAGTAAGAAAGAAAACTTAAACTTATATATCACGGGAGATTTAACCGACGAAGCTAACATTATATTAATTTTAAGAAAGTGCAAATTTCAGTCCTAGTCGACTACATAACTATTGGACCAAAGATTCCAAAACAATTTTCGTTACGGTGGGGAATTATTTGGAATCGGAGAAATCAAATCGGAGAAGTCAAATCGGTAAAATCGAAAAAAAAATTAAATTGTGGATAAATTGTGGACATCGTGGGATATATAGCCTTTACATTAAGGATTTCAAAACAGTTTTTGTTACTGCCAGGATCGAATATCGGCGTCGAAGTTAAAATAGGCACTGAAACTAATATCTTTATCATCGACCCAAAAAAATTCCATATTGAGCCTCCCCATAAAACGAGTGGACAATATCCAAATTAACCAAAGCAATGGGAATATCTATGCCTAGTAACATGTCGGAGATTGCCAGCTCCCTGGCCAGCAATAACGATATCCTGTGTTCTGGAACCCATAAAAGAGTTACTTTTTAAGAGAAATCCTCGGCATTCATGCAAAAGAGTGGATGTTGAAACTACGTTCGGTAGGAGTTTAATCGCAGACTGGCTATCCGAGTAAATCAGAGATTTTCAATGAATATCTCGCCACTCAACCAGCATTGCACTGCTTTGAAAATTTCCATGAGCTCTGCTTGCAAAACACTGTAATGATCAGCCAGCCCATAAGAAAATCAGGACCCTTAATGAAAATACCACAGCCCACTCTGTCGCTCATCTTTGATTCATTTGTTACTCTATCCATAATGAAATATCAAACCGTACTAAATAAATTCTATTATCTGCTGTTGAATCGGTTTTCAAAGCAGTGTTATAAACTAAAAGTTATGAAACTCTAAAAACCACCGTCTCTTTAAAGTTCCAATTCCGACCAATTAACTGTCTACAAGCTTTGTGCAAAGTTATAAATTCATATTTAGCATTGAGAATGAACAACATATCGTAACCATAACAAAGCGCTGCTAAAATACCAGGGGCATCGTGTACAATAATTTGCTTCATAAGCAGCTCCCTAACGAATAAAAAAAAACCATAATTCTTCTCTGGTAAAATATGGTCTACGCTGTTTTAAACCGCTCTCGATTCTTCTGGATTGAACACAATGCACATTCAAATTTTGAAATGTTAAAATCGATAATTTTTTTGCACTTTATCGATAACTGATACCATATTGATCATATTGACGTTTTTACTTTTGTTTTACTTTAATATTCGCACAGCTGTGAGCTGTCAAACATATTATTAAAATGTCAAAAATGGTCTGCCCGTTACTGCCCGTTCACCTGTTATTGCGTTTTTTGCGCAATGAATGACTCAAAACGTAAACTTTTTCAAATTTGGTATAACGAAAATGTACCCACAAACAAATTTTCTGCTGTAGAGGCCCATGTATTTGATATTGAATTTTAGTGAGAATCAGTGCCGAGAAATAAAAAAAAAACTGAGCAGCTTTATAAGTAGACTGATAGAAAAGTGGAAGAACTCCAACAGGACTTTAATAAAGATTGGTTGTACAGTGGAATTTTATTGTTTGAGCAACCAACAACATAATATAATGCTGGCCGACCTACTAAAGAGTACGCAGAATGCTCCCCTAAAACCCAAATAAACAAAGTTTCACAACTTGTTAATGAAACCCCCCGCGTAGTTTACACAAAGCGGGGAAAAGAAGTGCATCTGAAGTGATATCAATGGTACATTCTGACAAAGAAGTTGCAGCTAAGATTAAAAAAACTATTGTTTCAGAGGTTAATAAACCTATTGCATATACGACCGTTGAAGCCTTGGGTCTAAATTATTAAAATAAATGAAATGTGTTTAAAATTTACTTTTTTATACTTTTCCATGTGAAACAAAAATAAATAATTATGTTTCAACGCTGTTTTAAATTAAATGACGCCAGATTGCGTATTTCGACCACTGTGCAATGTGGCCTACAGATCTTGTTATTTATAGGCGTCAGAAAATTATGTTTCTAATCTATTGAATTCAATATTCGACAATAGTTCGACAAATAGTCGCCGTAGTCAAGTAGGTGTTGGCTCATTAGATGTCAGGCTATAGTTCAAGCCACAGGTCAATCATCTCCAACAAAACGAAATATGAACATATATTTGCTCGATGATTTCCTCTCAGCAGTTTTTTTATTCTCGGAGAATAAGTAAAATAGCCACGAAAAGTTTCTCAAAACTCTGTAGATCATAGTCGACTTTAAACTGTAAGTCTTGGCGCTCATATATAAAATAAACGTTGTGTGTGAGAAGATTGATCTTAATCCTAATTGAAGGATTGTGATATGAATTATGTATGTCTGTATGTATGTAGTTCTACAAAGACATCAGTATTCAAACTAACAGATGCAAATCAGGCAATGCCACCATAGGGAAGAATAACGGCATGATGAACGAAGAAATAAAAAATGTATTTCAGGAAAAATAAAATTGTTGATTTCCTATTCCACTCTGGCATCAATAATATTAGTTTTCCCATCTACGTACTCACTCATTACTTTTTAACAGATTTATTACACTGGAGACAAAAAAAAATATTAAAATACTTACGCACACAAAAACCCTTCGAATGATACACATACCCGTACTCCATAACAGTCGATAGAGGCACATAATTGTTGTAAACAATCACTAGATTTTCTATTCTCCTGCTATAACAACAAAATTCTATATGTGTATACGCGTACATGCGTTAACATTGGCAGGATATAGTTTGTATTCCCAATACTGTCTAAATATATGTACAAGTGTCTCATTACTACGCTGTAGACATAACATTAATTACAACGAAACCAAAGCATGAAATCGAACCTTAATGCAGCATTGTTGCAACATACTCGTACATACATTATTAGCAAGTATACTTTGAAATCTGCCTGTGCAACGTTGACTAGGCGTTCATTATTCACCGGAGAAATTAATTAAAATTTTCTGTATTTTGTCGTTCTGACAACCATTTGTGCTGATAAGCTGATAAGTAGTTGCAATAAGAGGCGTTCCCTGATCGATTTTCAAATTAAATAAAATTTGACAAATGCAAAAATTTCTTGCATCAGTGTAAATTGAAATGATTAACATTCTTGCGCTGAAAGTTGAACGTTGTTTTTAGTTTTGATTTCTTTTTTGGTGCAATGCAATATTACTGAAGCTTCTTGAGGATGCTTAAAACATATTATGCTTGGATCCGTTTACCAATTAAATTCATTACGACAAAGAAGATTTTGAAGATATAATGGGCGTTAATATGGAGTCACGGTAGTCTAGTAGGTAGTGGATGGGCTTATAAAACAATAGTATGTGGTTCAACCCCCAACGAAAAGTAAGCAATTATTTCTTCGGCAACTTCCTTTCGGCAGATATCTGGTAAAAATTCTGAGGGTAAATAAAATTGCAATGAAAAGTTACTTAGAAATCTGTCATTCGGAGTCGTCTTTAAACTGTACGCCCTGCCACTCATGCATAAAATTAACACATACAACATAAGTGATGTAAGAAAGCAACTCATAATCCTGACTGAACGGTTGTTTTTTGCCAGAAATCTGCTGTGAGAAAGCCTCTGGAAAAATATTCTTTCATAATTCGTTTTCGTTCGAGATGTCTGATCTGGTGTTTGAACCGTGGCCTAACGTCTCACGTGACCTAATATACTACAGCGATTTCAACGTAGGTGGCCAGATCTCTTTTTCTTTTACACATGAGTAGAGTTTATGTAACGACATTTGTTTGCTCGTCCTCAGAGGTCAACGATTTTCTTATTTTTCTCAGCATTGAGACCATAAATTGTATTATACTTCCCTCCAACTTTCTAAGGTACTCCTATAATGTATCCTCCAAGCCAGCTCAATTGGCTTATGGATGCTGCTCGGTATCAACAACTACCATTCCCTGACTATTACCTGATATGCATGTAGGTTTTTCTTTCTTCTGGGATTAATGCCCAAACACGTTTCAGGAATGTATTCTTTCGATTAATTCTTACCGTCACAGAATCCACATGTTGCGCTCAAACATGTTGCGCTGAACCCCACTCTACAGAAGAATTCTGGTCCCCTCAACGGCGTGATCAGTCCTTGCATGCTCTTCTGCTTGCTTTTGCCGAAAATTCCCACTTGGTCTAGGACCCAGCAGAGGGTAACCGCATCTCGCCTTCTCTTTAACTATCCAATAAAAACACAGAAAATGTATTTCGTTTCGCAGATCACATTTTCTAACTGTAAATATTGTATTTCACTAACATAATCTTGGTAAGTGTTGTACAAGTCGTTATTGGAAGATGGTTTTTAGTTTTATTAGACTTACTTTTTTTGGGAATTGACGGCACATTAGCAACCTTAAAACGAGATGGAAATTATATCTGCCCGACAGTGGCACGGAAAAAAACAAGCTAATGAATGAGCAGAACCAGAGCTAGAATACTCCACGTAACAAAAATGTATTTCTCTTGTGATCCGTAATAAACCTTTCAACTGCACTTAAACTTAAAGTTGAACACTCCATAGCCCTTGAACCACATAATGCTTTAATATACATAGATAGGCGGTTTCGGACACGGGCAGAAAGTCACAGAAAATCTGGCCAATGTTAGAGGAAGACGTATGGCAGCTGTGCTTAAACTCCATAGAAGCATTATCAGCACTGTTATCGGGGTTATTACGGGGCATTGCATTATAGGAATGCATGCGATTCGCATTGGTCTTGGACACCTTACAAAGGATCTTAATAAACTGTCATACATTGATGGCAGTCTGAGTAGCTTCATCGAAAGCTCCGTGTGGTTCCTGGACTAGGTGAAAATGGGAAACTGTAGTATCACAATAGACCCTGTGTGTGGCCTATGTATAACCGCTTATAACGCCTTGAGGGGACAGCCACTTCTACCTACCTAATAAAGAATTATTTAATGCCGAATAAAATCGATATACAAATAATGCCTTCCCTAAGAACTTTAAATCACACATCTACACACTAACATTTCTAGGTTACATTTGAAGTAGAAATCTTTAAATTTCTTTTCTTTAAAGAGCAACCATGTCTCTCACCTTTACAGCTTAGACTATGCATTTAGGAGACAAATTTAAGGCAGTATAGCAATGAAATTAACGACAGGTATTTAGAAATAAATTAAATATGTTTCGTTAAAGGAATTCATGTACAAATTTAATGTAAGACGTGCATTACAATTTATGATTTTGTTTGAAGCAAATAAAAAAGTTTGAATGATTTTTTTTGGCACTTTTAGAAATGAACTCGTATTATTTTTTATTGCATTTGTAAGGAAAGGAATTAAGTTCGTACGCAGGTAAGAAAAATCAATAATGATGTAAAAAATACGTAGATATAAAGGGTGATTTGTTAGCTATTATCTTTTTGGCAACACTGGTTTAAACAACTCACGCACGTTTCGTGTTTTGTTTCACTGTCAAACATCTTTAGTTTGGATTAAAATTTAACCATGAATCGTCTTACAAACGAACAACGCTTGCAAATCATTGAATTTTATTATCAAAATGCGTGCTCTGTTAAGAAAGTTAATCGCGCGCTTCTTCCATTTTATGGTCAGTTTAATCGACCCACTGAAGCGGCTATTCGGGCTGTTTTGGAGTGAAGATCAGCCAGAAGCATTGCAAAAGCTACCAATGCATCCAGAAAAAGTCACAGTTTGGTGCGGTTTATGGGCTGGTGGCATCATTGGAACGTACTTCTTCAAAGATGCTGTGAATCGTAACGTAACTGTGAATGGTGAGCGCTACCGTGAGATGCTTGACTTGCATGACATGTGGTTTCAACAAGACGGTGCCACATGCCACACAGCACGTGTAACAATGGACTAATTGAGAGGCGAGTTCGGTGAACATTTTATTTAAAGTTCGGGACTGGTCAATTGGCCGCCTAGATCGTGCGATTTAACGCCTTTAAACTATTTTTTGTGGGGCTATGTTAAAGCTCATGTCTATACAGACAAGGCCGCTTCAATTGACGCATTGGAAGACAACAATGAAGCATTTATTCGTGAGATACCGGCAGAAAGATGCCGGCAGAAATGTTGGAAAGAGTATACCAAAATTGGACTAAGCGGATGATCCATTTGAGGCATTAAATTATATGGACCGTACTATCGATTCAAATAAAGATTTCATGAATTTTTCTGCATTTTAAGTGTTTTTTTTTTATTTTCCTATAGCTCTTAAAAAATCACCTCTTACTTGATTATAATGTAGCTTCAGCTTAAGTCGCATCTAAAAAATCAAATAAAAACTTCGTCCGTTATTTCGAGACTCGAAAATAAAAGCAAACTCAAGTAATTTGCTTATGTCTAAAACTCCTAATCACTTCACAACAGCTAGCAATAAATATGTTTTAAAAATCAGCAGCAACAATATAAGAATGAATAATTTCACAATTGAGCACAACAAGGGAAAAGGCGAAGGAAAAACTTACTCTATAATATAGAGTGTGTCAAAGAGCGGTGACGAATTTACGAATTTGTTTATTCACTCATTACTCACTAAATTGGTCATTAGAACAATATAGTCACGATTACGTCCTAGCTTCTCTCACCACCCATGTTGTGTGTGTGAATTTTTAGCATGAGAAACTTTTCATTGCAATTTTATTTCACTTTCAAAGTTTTTGCCAGAAGACTGATGCGAGGAAGTCGTCGAAAATATATTTTTTGTGTTTCGGTTTGAATCTCGAGTTCTCGTCTAATAAGCCAACATAGTACCTGCCAGACTACGGTGACTTTTTTGTTCGTCCATTAACTCAAAACTCATTCGATGCATAGGAAATCCCTGTAAAATCAACGCTTGGAAACGAAAAAATCGATGTTTCTTTTAAATGTTCATCATCAAGTATTTTAACTTAAGAAAGAATGAAGCTATCCCGTTATTATATCATATTTATACCAAATAGCACAGAAATGATTGACAGAAGTTTTCTAAACATTTTCGAATTGCGTTTTTTCATTACTTTTGTCATTATTGTGCTATATTGCATACAACTGATGTTACCAATTGCCAACCACATTTTATTAATTGTACCGTACTTCGTTGTTATCCATGTATTTATTAATTGTACTATAATGTTGTCATCGAGTTTTCTAAGATAATGAGAATAAATATCATAAGAAAGGCAAAATAAGAAAATTATAGTCCGTTAAGCAGATTTGTATAATACGCTAAAGTATAATACAGTCTTTAGATTAATGACTTACTTAACTGGTCATTACAACCCTTTAGACAGGATTACAACCTAGCTCCTCATTATCACCCATGTTGCGTGTGCTCATTGTAGCCATAAGACAATAGACTTTGGAATCCAAATCCACGTTACTATCGGATTTCTCCCGATAATATATTCTGTGTACTCCTTGAGGCCGGTTGTCGCCTGAAGTACACGCCAATTGCTGATGCTGTCACACTGTCACTGTAATGTTGGCTAGTGGGTTTTAATGGGTTATTGAGTAAAGTAAGTAAGAATAGGAAGTGCTCAATGAAAGACCGAATATATGCGCTGGAAAGAAAGTGATGTTGGAGTCCAGCATCAACATAAATAACGTCAACTTGCCCTTGTAGGTACAAAGATCAACCTGAGTAATTATTAACGCTACATTACATATTGCCGTAAACAAACATCAATGCTCGAGATAATTTTACATCGGGACGAAGAAGAGAAGAAAATTATGCTTCACTAGCATCTGATATTCTACCATGATATTCCGCTTCGGATTGCTAAGCGGTTTGTCAAGAGTGGCTTTTCATTGCAGAAACAAAATGACACAGAAATATTTACCTATCTTAGGTGTTTAAAGTATCCAATTCACTTTATTGCTTTTCTTTTGAGTCGTGATATTGTAAGCATGTACGCTTGCATGAGAAGCTTAAGAGCTTATATTGATTTTCATATCCACATATACATACATAATTGGTCATTTCAATCCTTCAGTCAGGATTACGATCTAGCTTCTCACACCGCTTAAGTTGTGCCTATCCACCCATGACTCCTGAACTACAAATTTTTGAGAAACTTTTCATTTACTTTCAGAGTTCATCCCAGAACACTGCAGATATTTTGTTTTGTTGCTGATGTCTGACCTGGGTTTTGAACCGTGGCGTAACGTTTAATAAGCCAACACACTACCTACTAGACTATGACGACTATCCCGATATGTATTCTTCATTTAGAGGGTAAAGTGATTTAGATACTGATTCTAAGACAATTTTAAGTGTATTATTAAGAAGCGATTTACAATATTTTTTCTAAATAAAAAGTAAAAATATCAATATATGCCTCAGGGTGACGCAACCAGTGAACGAGCAAATTATTACAAAATAACTTCGTTCAAATTATTTGTGGAAATAAAGCTATCATCAGCGTAATGATTTATTAATAAATGACAAGCTGATTATTCTTTCCTTTCTTATTTTTTCTATTTCGTAAGAATTTTTCTTTTTTATCTTTGATATCAGCATGTTTCTTTGACGCAATGAGCAACAAGTAGTTGAATTAAGACACATAAAAAAATAATTGGATTGTGTCGCATAAATTTTGGCTTCAAGCAAATTTTGGTTTTTGCTTGTGGATTACTAAAGATTTTTAAATTGTGGAAAATTTTTTGTGGAATTTTGTGTGTGTTTTGTCTGCCGTTGGATAACAATCTGATGTCAGACAGTTGGTGTTTCGTTATTGTTTATTTAATAGCAACGTTTATGGCATCAAAAGGTTTTCATAGTTTTATTAGTTTTGAGAAAACATTTGAACAAAGAATCTGAATATTTTTTCCTGCATACTAAATGTACCGGCATAAATTGAGCGTTAATATACAAATGTCTTTTTTTTTACATGTTTTGTGACCTGGAGTCAAGATTATAACTTAGTTTCTTATACCATTTTATCCATGAATAGCGAAGTCTACGGTTTAATGTCGACTCTGAACAACAGATTTGAGAAACTTTTTCATGACAATTTTATTTACTCTCAGACTTTTTGCCAGAAGACTGCTGAGAGGATGTCAATCAAAAAATATTTTTTTATGTTTCGTCTTGTTTAAGATGTCTCAGCCACAGGTTAAATTACGACCTCTCGTCTAATAAGTCAACACACTATCTACTGGACTACGGCGATAGCCAACAGTTAATTCAACAGTTCAAAAGTCGAAAAAATTCAACATTGAGATATGATTGTGAACTTCAGATGTATAACACGAATTAACCACCACTATAGTGCTATGGGATTTAGTTCTGGGGTAGAATACAAAAAAAAATACAACAAAACGAAATATGAAATAATAGTTCTACGACAACTGCCTCTCAGCAGATGTCTGGCAAAAACACTGAGAGTTAACAAAATTCCCAGGAAAAGTTCCTCAAAAAAATTTCGCATTCGGAGTCGACTTTAAACTGTATATCTCGTCATTTACGGATAACATAAACGCACTCAACATAAGTGGTATAAAATTTTGCCAAATTAATTTCTTTGTTGTGAAGTGCAATTGTATTACTTGATTCATATGACTGAAGCGGCTGGCCTCACAGTACCTCATTCGTTCGGACAAATTTTGGTGAATTCGATAGTATGGAGTCGTATCTAGGCAGTTGCATAACGAATGTTGGGCTTCTATTGCTCAATTATCTCTGGTTTTCTGGCATATTAACATACGCAACATAATTGGTGTGAGAAACTACGTCCATAATCCTGACTGAAGGGTTATAATGACCAATCATGTATGTACGTACGTACAAAGTCCAACATAAATAGTCCAACGGCGTTATATTACAGCTTCTTGGCGGCTAATTGACATCGCCATTTCGGCTAATTAAGTGGCCATCAAACATCGTTGACATTGAAACCATGAAGAGTGGGAACAAAAAAAATCGGTTATCATAGTGCGATTGGTATCTCCATTGACCGTAATGGTTGCGCCGTCCTCATTTTGAAAAGAATGTAGGCCCCCGCTCCACGAGCCGCATTAAACAGCCATTAGTAATGGATGCTTATTAACATACCGACCAAGATAACAGTGAGCTTTATCCGCAATGATGATGTTTTTGGCAAAATCGACATCATAGTGCACTTTCTCGTTGGTACATCTATCGAAGCGAAAACGAAGCGGACGATCATGCGGCTTCAACTCTTGAACCAATTGAACTCTGTAAGGCGTCATGTCGAGATCTTTTCGCAAAATTCAACGCAAACTGGTACGTGAAATATTCAATTCTTGGTAACGATGACGAGTTGAGGTTGATGAATTCTCACGCACACTCTCAGCCATAGATTTGATATATTGAGGTGTACGCTATGTATGAGCAACACGATAGCTGGACCCGTTATCGGTCCAGGTTGGTTTTACAATGAAGCTTTAGAAAAGATCCTTTCATGATAATGATTTTCATCGCCCAGAGAACATCTTCCAAATATTTATTGACGGATCCAGAATTGACCAGATTGGAATAATGACTATAAATATTGCCAATTTGCGATTCCGTTATAATATAAACATACATAACAGATGTATATACATAATTGGTCATTAAATACCTTTAGTCTGGATTACGACCTAGTTTCTCACAAAACTTAAATTGTGCCCTTAAGCCAACATACTGCCTACTAGACTACGGCGAATTCCGTTATAATAGTATATGGAATAAACATTTATTTATATTAGTTCTAACTTCTAAGCTTTCTTAGACAAGCTGATTGTTTTTGAAGGAGATAACAAGACATTCGATGGTTATCGTCATGTGCGTTCTTGGACATGAAGTAACAATAAGGCTGATATACGTGCACTCAATTTCAAAACAAGATTGTAGTAATAAACCCACTTGCGTTACCATTTATAATGGGACGCAAATTTGGAGTATTCTACGGTTAAAATTCCATGAAAATACCTTAAAACTGAATAAATTATTTCGCTTTAAATGCTCTTTTTGGTCTTTTTTTCTTTTCCTTCTTCAAGTCCTTATATTGCGTTCTCAGTACAACCAAAATCATCTTATTGGTCAGTTTCCCTTTTAAACTTTAAAAATTTGTCATCAATTTTGATTAAACAGAAGTCACTGCTTTTGTTCGACAAAAACTAAAACGAATACATGCAACACAAGATATGTTAGATTACAATGTTTACTTGCAACATAAACACTCACAATGCGATGGCACATAAATGTCGAAATATTTATATCAAGTGGTTGCATCAATAAAAACTATTTTTTCCAGTTTTTTTCTTTTTCTTCCATTTTTTTCCGAAAACATTTTCTGTTGATACGGAGAGAGTGCAATAAACTGCAGTTTATTTGCCATAAAAGATAAATGAGGGAGAAAGAAATCGTAAATATTTGCCATGAAAATCAGAAATACTTTGGAGCAACAAAAGAAATACAAACAAGGAAAGCTTAAATCGATTTTTTTTTTCTTTCTTTTTTTGGCAACAACTTTAAGATTTTTCTTCCTTCTTTTATTGTATGATGTAAGTTTGTGTATTACGTATATAGTTAAGGAGAATATGTATGCCCTTGTAATACTACAACGCTTAAAAATCATGCTCTAAGCATATGATGTATAATAAGTCTGTTACATGGGAAGCTTTCCGCCAAATCTGAGCCATTTTTCAAATGCGAATATTTTTATTGACAACTAGCTAATACCCGGTGTGCTTCGCTACCCCCATCGGAATTAAATACATATCTCGTGATGCAACTGGATCGCCCACCATCAAAATTGTTACGCCATTGTTTAAGTTTTATCAAAGAATATGGATATAAAGAATACGCATTATGTAGAAGTAGCATTACGACCCGCTCTCACCAAAATCTTTTTAAAAAATCATTTCTGGATAAGGGGGGCGGAAGACAGAAGGAAAATAAATACAAACAAAGACCGTAACAATGTGTTGCTCTCATCATGAGAGCGTAAATATGCATTCAGTTGCTTGTCAGCTTCTAAAGGAGAATGTTCATGTCGCTTTTTTCAGACTTCAATTTTACACCTAAAGAAATATTACAGTATGATTCACTAATATCAATGAGAAATGATTTAGATTTTTGGAAGAATACTTGCCAAGTTAAATACGGTGTTTTTAGGTTTTTAGCGCAGTACAATTTTTCTATACTTTTCGCTCACATATACCTATTATTGGGTTAATAAGTAGATTTGAAAATATTGCTAACAAATTTTCCTCTGGGTTAAACATGCCTGTCATAATTTTTCTCATGTTCTCTTTGTGTCGACGTCTGAGAATAAGTGGTTTGAGGACAGTGTGGCCTTTTTTGGTTATTTCTAACCAAAATTGGTTATTTTTTTGATCAATGTGTAGTTTTTGGTTTTGTTTATTTTTTTCTTATAAAAAAAACCATTTTTTGTTTCAGTTTTTATTAATTATAATTTAAACTTGAAAAAAAAAAAATAAAACAAAAGTCTACGAATTTAATTTTGGTTATATTTTTCCTTATTTGGTGATTTTTTTCACAAATGTTGGTTACAAAATTTTTTTTTCGTGGCAACACTGTTTCAGAAGAATAAATAAAAAATTAGTCAAACAACAAAAACGCACGATGAGAACAATTGAGAACATTGTTACGCTCTTGGTTTCTTTATCCTTCCCTTCTATCTTTTCTCCCGCGTCGTGAAATATTTTTGAAAAATATTCCAAAATATGCCAAAATTCACATTCTTTATACTTTATTTTCTTTGGTTTTATACATAAAGAATCATAGATAGCATACTTGTAGGGGTAACTACTATGCGTATGAGTAATATATTTCAAATGCAATTAAATATTAAGTAGGTAGTATGTAGTATACGTGGGCATGGCCCCTCGCTCATTTGGAATATCAACATAAAAAGTAGCCTATAACTCCTTCCAGACATACAGGAAGATACTGTGAAAATTTCAAGAAAATCGGTTCAGCCGTTTAATCGTCTATAAACTTCAAACATACAAACATACAAACATACAAACATACAAACATACAAACATACAAACATACAAACATACAAACATACAAACATACAAACATACAAACATACAAACAAACACACATTCATTTTTATATATAAGATAATCATGACGTTCGCAACACATGTAACATGTATCTTACTTACTTGCTTACTTAATTGGCAATTCACAACTCCTCTAAAAGATTTCATCCTGCATAAAAACTTTGATCGCTCCAATCGATTACAGGACTTTTACGATTTGTTTCTTCGAAAGTAAAAAGGGATGTACTCTACGCCGACTTCCACTAATACCAGCATTAAATACCCATCTTGCTGCGGCATCCTCTTCCATTCGGACAGAACATCCATGTCGTTGTGGAGCTCATGCAACTCATTGTTGGATCTGATGGACAAATCATCGCCAACTCGCATTTGACCGTAGATCTTGATTTGGAACGTTCTTTCGAACAACTTCAAGGCTTCTGCATGAGTACTTAATAGTGTCCATGTCTCTGCGCCAAAGGGAGCACGGGCATGCCCGCAATTTGGGCATGTCCCTGTTTGTTGACATCATATACTTTGTTTTGCCCTCATTTACTGCCAGGCCTATCTCGCTTGGTACGCCATCATTTTCACTGGTAACAGCGGAACCAAGGTAAATGCATACACTAACAACAGTGAAAGTATAGTTCACGGTCGTAATCTGGTTATGTCCCTACTTTTTGACATCATACACTCCATTTTAATCTCATTTACTGCCAGATCTGTCCCACTTGGTACACCCTATAATGTCAACGTGGTCAGCGTACGTGTACAACAGTCAATTCTTGCGGAAAATAGTGCCGTTGCTATTGACATCATATACTCCGTTTTAATCTCATTTACTGCCAGATCTGTCCCACTTGGTGCACCCTATCATGTCAACGTGGTCAGCGTACGTGTACAACAGTCAATTCTTGCGGAAAATAGTGACATTGCTATGTTCTTCAGCCTTTCGCAGAACGCTGTCCATTACGCAGCTATAAAAACCGTAGTCTGAAACCTCCCACATTTCAAAAATGCTCGAACAGATTCATTTCTACCTTAAAAGAGCTGCAGGAGTTTCTCAACGTCATTCTGCATAGCCTTAACAAGTTCGCAGGAACATCGAGCTCATTCATTGCGCCAGAAATATGATTCATTAAAAGTTTATCGAACGCTGTCATATAATCGACAAAATGTTGGTATATGTCGAATTGTTTTTCATGGGTCTTCTCTTCGATTTGGCGTAACATGAAGATGCGGTCGATGTCTAGGCATTTTTAGATTAAGAACTAAAAAACCAATGAAGTTATGTATTCGACTGATTGAACTGATTAAAGCGCTTGATTTCTTACGGCAACCAAAAAGATGTTATGTGTGTAGTACATAAGATGCAGTGCATTATAGAGTGGACACTAAAAGAATTTGCTAACATGCTGATAGCATTAGAAATTTACCATAAAGGGAATAACACAGGAAACAATATATGCTTCTAACTAGGAACCTAACACTTGGCCTACAACATGGGACTACTCAAACACAGACACAAGAAATAAACTTTTAGAGGAGACTCTTACTATTCCATTGAATTTACCTACTGTACCCAGCTTTGATTATATTAGGAGGCATTCTATTTAAGATTTTGGCTTTTCAGATAATAGCACATCGAACCTTATAGGATGAAGGTTTCCTTTAAAATCTTTAAAAGATATTTCTCGAGGTAATTATGATCCTTTTTTACTGGATTTTACAGAAGACATGTTCCAATTAAGTATCTGTCAATCGACCGACAAGACTTTAAACACAAGCTATTAATGTTTATTAAATTTTCCATGATTTTTTTACATAGATGTGGCTGTATCTCAGCGATCATGTATTCCGCCTGTACGACTTTGTAATTAAATCAAGTCTGAGGGGCATTCTTTGGTGGTTACCTATAAAATGGATAATTAAACCTGTATTATGAAAATGATGGCAATAACGAGAACAGGGACTCTTAGGACTACGTCATGTAAGACATTGTTTACTAGCCTTATCTGTCTTCCGGAAGACATGTTGGCGAAACAGTTAGCTTCGAACGGGGCAATGAGACTAAGCGCTACAAGAGCTTGAAAGTGTAGAAGCCATGGCCATGCCAAAATCTTGAGTAAAGATGAACCTGCTTTCCATACGTGAGAGGTGCATCCAACTGGTTTCACACTAACTTTACTCACTTGCAAAGGAAATATGGCATAATGAACTCACTTGTAGAGAGGCCAGACAGATCTAGCCTGATAAAGATATAGAACAGCGTACTTCTTCAGAATCTGACACATTAGTCTCTGGGTATCAACGGATGTTTCAAGGACTCACTTGCAGAGAGGCCAGACAGATTTATTCTGATAAAGATACAGAATAGCGTGCTTCTTAAGAATCTGATACATTGGCCTCTGGGTGCGCACTCCCAGTGGGTGGGAATAACACAAAGGATTACAAAGAATGTTTTAAGGACTGTAAGGGCGAGGAAAAAGTGACACCACAAAACATCCGCATTTGGGATAAAGGATTCATGAAAACGCAAAGGTCCCCGGGTGCCCACTCCCAGTGGGTGGGAATAACACAAAGGATGTTTCAAGGACTATTATTGTCTTTGAATATGTCAAATATCAGAGTTGAGATCTACAGATCCGAACTTAACATAATATTAACCAAAGATTACTAACCACAGTAGTTTTCCTCACTACAAGCTTTATTTTGTCAAATGTCCAGGCTTTAGTGTATGCAACAAGTGTTATATTTTTCTGGAATAGAAAGGAAACACAATTTGCTTTTGAATTCTCTGTATAAATTACCGTCTCTGATATAATCAACTGACAAAGCCGGGCATTTATATTCAATTCAGTACAATAGAGGGAAGATTATTGCATCACTGGTGTGGTTAAGGGATTTGCATTGCAATTGTAGAGACAATTGCAATAAAAACCAAATAAAAATATACGAAAGAGAATATCAAATAATGTTTAAGTTCCTCTATAATCTCTACTATTCTATTCTGTATTATTTTCTGTTTTATTCTATTGTATCCATTTTACCCTAGAGATGTGTGTCTTGCATTGTATAATATTTGCAAGACTGTAGAGGGGCGGGGACGAAACGTATTCAAATAATGCAATTTTTCTCTCTCCATATCCTTCGAAATAAAGTCAGTTGTGAGCTGAGAAATGCTGCTAAAATAAATGTTAAAATCGTTTATATAAACGAGTTAAATTTTTATTTCTTTTTCTGTTCGTTTTTTTTTTTTTTGCAATATAAAATAAAAAAATTCCATTTCGTTTTATATTTTCCTTTAATTTTTTTTCCATTCTTTTGATTTGGTTACTACCTGTTGTGTGTGTGTGTGTTATGTGATGTCAAATCTAGAAATCGAATATCCTTCGTACGTTTCATTCTCTTTCCTGAGCTTATCCAATGTGTATTTGTATTGTAGTCAAAAGCTTTATATGTTGCAAGGTTTACTTACATTAATGTTCATATTTGTTGTTGTTGTTGTTGTTACTTTTTTCGCCTGTATTTGCAATTTTTGCATATAAACACACACACAGACCTTCATACGCATTTATCTTTCGTTTCCATTTGAAAGGATATTCAAGTTGTATGAAAAGTATGTGTATTATTATCGTTCTCTCTTTTTTTTTCAAATTCATACGTATGTATGAATGCGTGGGTCGAGACTCTAGCTCCAGATGGTGCTATTTATGGATTGTAATGAAAATTCCTTTAATATCACGGCTTTTTAAAGGGAATTTAAAAATTATTTTTTTTTCTTCAAACAGCTTGATGTGGTTTAAGAACAGTGGCTCAAGCCCTGGCTCAGCCATCTCAAATAAAACGAAATCTTTAAAATCTTTCTTTGGATATTTTCTCTTTGGAGTAAATAAAATTACCATAAATAGTTTCTCTATAATCTGTCTTTCGGAGCCGGGTGCCGCAACTCATGGATAAATCAACTCTCACACACACACGTAGTGTGAAATACCTTTTTACAGTCAGTGATCTCGTATGTATGGAATTGTCCTAACTGTTGCCTTAATGTTGTTTTAAGTTTACCAAAATTTGCACAGACCCATATTATATACTGTTTGATTATACGTACGCTTGGAAAACCGGGGGCCAAATCACCGCATTCGATATCGAGTACTTTATTATCGAAATGTGGTTAACGTGGATCCCGGCAATCGTTATCGTAACGTATCTACTCGAAGTTGCACTTGATTTGTAACTGGTCATCGAGTTAATAATCGGAATAATCGGAATAAATTACGATCGAGTGCCGTGATCCAAGAAATTGTGGCCATCGAAAATAGTGTTTACTCGATTGTGCATTCGGATTATGATTTGGTAGTCGAAGCAATAGTTTGATTTCTGATTCCTGTCTACGGAGGTCTAGTTCCATATTATCAACATGACGCCACGAGCATCTATGGCATAGTTCCGTTTGATCAAGAATGTCGCTCTAGTGTCAGAATTATATAATTATTACTACATTTGGCGATGAATCGGTGATAATTAAATTGCCGTCTAAAGCTGTATCTCAACATAAGATGATTTGTAGGTCTGGTTAATGCATTCTCCTATAGCGAAATGCGATACCTCTTAAAGGAAGCAAATGGAATGAAAAGGGTTTTGCCCTTTTCCCTAGTTTGTTATGTGGTGTGTGTTCATTTTATCCATGAGTTGGGGGACCTACAGTCAAAATAGACACTGAACGACAAATTCTTTGAAAAAAAACTTTTCATGACAATTTTATTTACTGTCATCCAGAAGACCGCTGAGAGAAATTCTTCGAAATATTTTTTCATATTTCGTTTTGTTTGAGATGTCGAACCTACAGATTACCAACTAGAGCAACTTCTGTAATGTTACACTGTCAGTTAAATAGTGAAAGACTTCAATAGTCAAGAAATTATTTACCCGACCTTATGAAAAGGAAAATTAAGTCTGTGGTTTGTGGCTTCTTTGCACAAGAACAACTAAGTACTAAAAATATTCTACTATTCTCTAATATCCTTTTTTACAGAGACACCACAATATTATTTTATTTATTAATATAATAATATTAATATAAAATTAATACAATTACAAATTATATTCTAATTATATACGAGCGGAGTAACTTGACCATATGCACGTTGTAGTGTTACATACCAGAGTCGCTGGTGGGCATCGAACCCACCATCACGCTAATAATCTAACACACTACCCAGTAGACTACCAGGACACCCATTACAACCCTTCAGTCAGGACTACGGCCTATCTTCTCACAGGGCACCCACACCACAATAATTACTTCGGCTCAAAACTATTATCTACAACATGTGAAGTAGTACAGTAAGATAATGATCGGGATATCTGTGACTGACGGTTTTATGATCCAAACCTACTTAGATATTGTTATATTATTACGAAAATGAAAAAAATCTAGATACTGGTATTTTGCTTTTACATCGTTAAACATTAAAATTATAAACAAAAGCTACAAAAACAAAACAATGAACTTGTTTTCAAATTATAGCAATGCGTAATATAACAACAAACACCAGCATAAAAAATGGGAACAAGTAAACAAAAGTACAACAACAGACACTACAAGAATAAATGTAAACAAAACACACAAACAACAATAATGAAACAACGATGTTTATATTTATGACATCCCGAGAAGTCTAAACAGGAACATTCGCTTTCAAGAACATTCATCAGAATGTTTACCCTGCCATATAAAAGGCAAGGAAAAGCAGGCGAACAAGTTAGTAAAAGTTCAGCCAGTCGTATTCAGTGTGAAGGCGAGGTGTGTTTAAAGAGAGTAATCATGGTTTGAAGATATCCGTTACAAAGATCTGTCGAAGAATTGTCTAGTAATTGTTATTGTTTATTTAAAATGTATAAACAGAGGAATAACAAACAAAGCAATTGTTGTTGCTTACATAAGGTTGTGAACAGTGCTCACACGAATTCATATTTTAAACGTTTTTTAAAGGTAAAAACGTAACAATATTTATGTAGGAAAACCAGCATAGTCTACTGTCAAACGATTTGGTATAGTTGTTGATGAAGTGCTTGACCGCCGTTTAAAAGCGAATGTTCTACATAATGAAGTATGCAACAATTTAAAAAACAGAATTTATTATATGCCTTACTAGACACTTTTTTATATCCGTTAAATTACTGCAACTTATCATCGATCGGAATATGTAGTTCAGGAGAAGGACGAACAGAAAAATGTCCTCTTCACACAGGCCTGGTAATGAGAAAAGAGGATAATTAATTTATAAATAATGGGAATGCATATATTGCTCGCACGATACATTGTTACAGTTTTACCATTTTAAAAGCGTTTAAAATATGAGTTAGTAGATTGGAAATAAAATAAACATAGATTTGTGTTTAGTTTTAGAAAAATTCTTTAAGGTTCGCACAATTCCGAGTGCCACTGTTCACAACTTGATGTAAACAACAACAATTTACTTTATTTGTTATTCTTCTTTACACTCTTCTGCGTGAACACTAACAATTGTTCGTTAGATCTTTATAACGGAGATCTTCAAACCACGATTAGTCTCTTTACACACAACGTGTCTTCGCAGAAGACTGACTAAATTTTTACTGACCACATTGCCTGCTTTGACTTACCAATAGCGGGGTAATCTATCTGATAAATGCTTTTGAAGGAGAATGACTTTGCCTTAGCGAAATCTTTATAAATGTAAACATGTTATTTACGTTATTGTTGTTTGTGTATTGGTTTACGTTGTCCGTGCAGCGTTGTTGTTGCCTGGTTGTTGACTTTTTTATCCCCTTTTTTATACTGCTGTTGTTGCTTTTTCTTTGTTTATTTGCCGATCATGTAAAAAAGTTAATAGTTTTTGTTTCTGTAGCTTTTGTTTATCATTTTAATGTTAAACGATGTAACACCATTTCCATTTTCGTAACAATATAATGTTGTCAGAAATGCGTCAACTGTTGCTGTCAATTAAATTCGCCAAAGAAAGAAGTGCTGTAAGTATTTCCCAACCAAAAGTGGTCCTTCGATATAAAATGGGCATGGGAGAGGTTGATAATATGGTTCAATTAGTTCCAGTGTACAGAACGCGCATCAGACATAAGAAATGATGATGGCCAACATTTGTACATGCCTTTGGGCTGCTGATGAATGGGTTAGTTCCCAATGACTTGACATGTACGGCTCGGCTCCTCCCCTTTTTCGCCGAAATCTCGATAATTCCTACCTTGAAACGTATGGTACCCTATCCACAAGAGGATTACGCATATAATGATGGTAGAAACCATCTTATTGAATATTCTAAAATTGCAAAAACAATGTGGACGTTCCGGAAATAAAACAGATTTTATTTGCAGCAAATATGAAAAAGGCTTTCATCATGCTTTAAAAATTATCATACGCCTAGTGTACCTACTGCACAGTGTACCTTATAAGGGACGGTCTATAACTCCAAATTTTTTTGAATAAAATGTTTTTCACACGAATTAATTACACCATTTTTATTAACAATTGATAAAAATTATATAAGGAAAGTGACCAGTGAACTTCGTCCACTAAAGGGTTAAATGGAAATAATTGAGATAACATTTAACAAAAAGCGATGACAAATTAGAGATTTCAACGATGATAAATTTAAATGTCCAACAACATATTGAACAATTTGGGTGAAGAGGTTAAAATTTAATTTTAATAAGTTTTTCAATACCTCGAACGTATAATACATTATAACTGTCAGTATGTATTCCTTGTACGTACCTCGTAGTAATGTAAAATACCTTTAGACGTCATGGTTGAAGTAGAAGAAAAAAACAGCATGTGGTCTCTTGAATGACATTCTATTTTATTTAGAGCGACTTTGACAACAAAAAACATGAAATCCCAAGCCAAACCAAAAAAGAAACAAAAAAAAAAGGATGGAAAATAAACACTTGCGTGTGGGGAAACGAAATAAAAAGTATACAACCAGGATGTGAAAAAAGAGAAATGAAATGAAAATAAAATTTAAATAAATTCTTTAGTACAATATAAAGCACTGAAGAAATAAAGTTTATAAACGAAATTAAATAAAGAAGATGAAATATAAAATGTTCCAGATATGTGAGCTTCTTTTCAAATGATAACAAGTGATTTACATTTAGTGGTGGTGGAAAATTTTTTCAAATTCCTAAAATATGATGACATTCTGCAAATATTGCTCCCTGTTGGTTAGGAGAGTATATGCGACTGTATCTTATTGATGGTGCTGCATTGGATCCCCAATCTTAAATCAGGAAATGTTTGTGGTTTCAACTCTAGACTTAACAAAATCCCAAGCGCAGAGTAAAAATCGCATGAATTTGAAATAATTTCTTTTGAAAATCGTTGCACCAATAAATCAATTTTTAAACGCTCGATCTGTCAGTTGACTCCGTCTTGATAAAACAGTATATTACTGCAAAGTATCTCCAAAGCAGCATATTTTCTTCTGCATCACCTTGAAGATTACGATCTCACTTAGAATAGAGGTTCAGATCGTTGAGTTATTGCAGTCATTTCTATTGTGGGGAGTTCAACCAAAAATTCAAAAAGTACGAAATCAAAAAGTTGCTCTTCTTTATTTAATGACCTGAGCACTAGGTCGGTAGGTAGGATGGTAGGTTGAAGAACACAAGACCAACCAAGGGTCACATGCCAATTGGCATACACCTAAGCCTTCATGTCAGACTACCCAGGTCAGACATCTTCAACAGAACGAAATATAAGAAAATATATTTGTGGCGACTTCTTCTAAACAGATTTGTGGCTGAATCTCTATGTGAGTAAATAATAATTGCGTTGAAAAATTTCAAAACAAAAATCTGTTGTTCGGAGTCGACTTTAAACTGTAGGTTCTGCCACTCATATATGTAGAAAATTAACACACGCAACATAAGTGATGTTTGAAGCTAGGTCTTAATCCTGTGCTTGTTGTGAGCTCACCATTATGAATATCGCTATATTTTCTATAGGAAATCTGTATCTTGTACAAATTTCCATAATTTCTTCCAGTCCATTTTTCTCTGAGATTACTTATGACTGGTAAAGTCTCAGAACAAAAGTTTTGGAATTTTGATCTCACGAAAGTTGAGCTATGACATAAAATGTTTTCCATCGTTTCGATGTCTGCATCGCATACCCTGTATTCAACTGAGCACTAACACTTACTCTCACTTATTCCTGTCCAGATTAGTCCAGCAAAACCTAGCCCTCATCCTGCAAATGAAGTTAAGCATTCTTGTAGAATGATCGTTAACATGTGGGAAATTATGAACACTGCACCAAAGCAGTTCATCAGCAACGTGATTGGTGACCCAAGTCGAAACACCCGGCATTTGTCAGGGACTTTATTACAGCTTGGTTGTACGAGAGAATCAGGCAATTTTCATCAAAATTTTTGTTACCCATTCAAGTAATGCACCGCTTTTAATATGATCGTCTGCAGCTAGTCTCTATGAATTCTTTTATCAGTACCATAACTTTCTTATACATTTTGAAGCCATCGGTAAAATCGGCTTAAGAGAATTTATGGAAACGACTTACAATTCGGTTGTTGCATAAAAAATAAAAACAAATCTTCTATCAAGAAAATTTTAATGAATAGGCTTCACAGGATTGCAACAAGTCCATAATTTAGTTTGGTCCAGCCGTTGGTTGGTTGGTGTAGTAAATAAGTCTACAGTTCGAAGGCAGCAGAATGGATAGTGATCAGGACAGCTGATTACATTACACCAAATATATGAGCTAGCAAGTGATGGTAGGCCCAAGTCCCCAAATTTTGTGTTCAACCTTCTTAGGCATGTAAAGTGGTTTGGTCGCTCTGTATGCCGTCTACATTACATTGTCACGTCGGAAAAGTTTGTGTTCAAAAATAAGCCGCAGATATTTTACCCTTTTGGATAAGGAAGTTGAAGGCAAGTAATTTTTAGGAGGGTGCCTTTTATCGTCTGCGGAAAAACCACTATCACGAATTATCAGTTTTAAGACCAAATAAGACCTCAAGAAAATGGTTAGAGGACTAAAACCTCTCACAACTATGGCATAACCGGATACCTTAAAACCCCTAAGAATATTACACATCTCGTCTCTGCGATAGAAAACTTATTTATTTATTATTATTTATTTACATATTTTTTTTTTTGCTTCAATTCAGTTCATTCACTTTCACGCCAAAAATCTTGTCAAAAAATTGTATATATGTAGATGCGATAAAATCTTAATTGGTATTCATTGTGCATACGAAATAAAAGAATGCCATGCCAGTGTCATATCATAACAATGTCTGCATGTATGTATTTGTATCTGTATCTCAAACAAAATATTTTTATATCTTTTGCTTTGTCATATTGTATCAGCAAACAAGTGGGAAATCCAATTATAGAATTTAATTCATTTCTCTATTGTCCATGAGACTGTGGGTGAAGAGAACAAGGATGTTGAATTTAAAAATTTAACAAAAAAAAATCTTAAAAATACAATGAAACAATAGTTTCATTTTGTTTTGCTAAAAATTGTGTTTTACTTTTCCGAAAGATTTTTCGACATGTGCTACGCAATACAAATACCATTAAATTTGTTATACGACTTTCTTAAATATGGTAGAGAGTGGGTAAAAGGAATCGAAGTAGTCTACTAGGTAGAGTGTTGGCTTATTAGACGTGAGGCCACGGTACAAACTCCAGGTCAGACATATTGATCAAACCGAAAAATGAAAAATATTTCTTCGACGATTTCTTCTCAGCAGATTTCTGGTAAAAATTATCAATGGTAAATAAAATTGTCATTAAAAATTACTCAAACATCTGTCGTTCGGAGTCGACTTCATTGGTTTAATGTCTAAGCAGCCTTGTCATCAAAGTTTTTTATTCCTTTGAAAGACCTAGTGATACCATTAAAGATGTCAGAAAGCTAGTAGTCAAAAAGTTCCGACCCTTTGTAGTAAAAGCAGGGCACGGACAAATGAAGTGAAAGACAATGTTTTCCTTTTCCGTAGGACAACAGCTTTTATTGAAGCATTTTTCCAAGATGCCATGTACTTTGGCATGCCTACCAAAAGGACAATAACAATGCTAGATCAAAAACCTCCAACTATCTTCGACAAGATCAGCGAACTGAAAAATTAGGTTAAAGACAGTCTCTTTCTCCTTCTCAGACCCATGTCATGTCTTTCGGCATGCCTACCAAAAACACAATGGCAATGCGATTTAAGGACAGAAGTGAGTCGGTCCTTTTAGTGTTCATACGTGTCCAACTCTTGCAATGTTGGACGTATCCTCCTGCTGCCACCAAGATTGAGCTTCCCTTATAAAACTAGTGGACAATATTCAAATCAACTAAATCCCGTCCAGTATTATGTTGGAGATTGTAAGCTCGGTGTCGGGACTGGGAAACTCATCAGCAATACAATTTCCAACGATATTCCATATAACCCGGAACCCATAAAGCAGTTATCATTGAATGATACAACATTTTTCTAAGAAATCTCGGCATGCATAGACAAGAATGGGCTTTGAAACAACGTTCGTTAGGAACTTAAACGCAGTTTGGGTAACGGAGTAAATCAAGAGATTTTCAACAAGAATTGCGCCACTTTAAAAATTGCTATGACCTCTGCTTGGAAAACTTTACAGTGGTTAGGCAGCGTATAAGAAAGTTTTATATCAAGAGCCTTAACCATAGCCCACCCTGTCACTCATTTTTGAACCAACAGTATAAAATTCAACGATATCATTGGAAGCCTTCGGACCTGCAGATCAGAGGTCCGAAGAATAAGATATGTCCAGAAAGTTTTAAGGAATCATATAATCGACCCTAATACGACTATGTCTTTCTAGAATAGCAGAATGTCCATGGTTCAGATTGGACTAGGATTTGACTGCATTAAGTCTGACTCCCATAAACTCAGTCTTTCTCTTAATGAAGATCAGAGGAGAGCCCTAGTCTAATGGGTAGTGTGTATAAATGAGGACGCGGTTCAAATCCCAGCTGAGATATCTCGAACGAAACGAAATACGCAAAAATATTTCAACGGCTACTTTCCCTCAGAAGATTTCTGGCAACAACAATAATAAGATTAAATACAAATTGCCATGAAAAGTTTGTCCAAAAAGAATCTGTCATTCGGAATCGAGTTTAAACTCTAGGCTCCACTACTCATGTTAGCACACACAACATACATAAGTGTTGTGAGAAGCTAGTTCGTAACACTGACTGAAGAATTGTTATAACCAATTATGTCATGTGCTTAACGTACATACGTACCTCTCTTTTGCCACTATATTGAGTCTTATGAAAACTATATATATTTTTTTTTCATGGATACAAATGTTTCTTAGTAGATGAAATTGTTTTTTTTTTTTATTGAATTTATTTTCTGTAGAATTTTGCAATTTCAAACAATGGCAGTTCGAGTCAAACAATTTCATTTTCTCTGACAATGAATTCTGAAATACAAAGACTTTTCAATTAACAGTTGCAAGTGTTACACGCAGCATTCAATATAACAAAAATAAATAAAAAAAAAAGAACATTAAAAATAACACATTATTTGACAAACGCTGTTTACTTTAATTAAAAATTTTACAATTATGCGTACAATAATAATGACATCATCATCATCATTTATTTTAAAAGATTTTCATCGTTTTTGTTTCGTTCTTTTTTTTTAAAGCAATTATTTTTCTATTCTTTTGCAAGAACAAAAACAATTTTGTTAAATTTAAATCGTTTTTTATGGAATCTTATTTGGAAATTTAGCCGTGTCTTGTGCCATAAATCAAATGGAAATCTTTTGTGTGAACGACAGCCAAACAAGTCTCTGTAACAGTTGATTAACTTAACAATTAATTGTTATAAAAGTATTGTTTATCAACCACAATAAAAGTTATAAATGGCAATTCATTAAGGATGCACTGTTTCATTTCAAAATAAAAACATGGATTGGAATTGTTTCTGAGTTATTCACACATGCCTCAGATTTTACAAACTTTTGGGGGGGAAAAATTCATGCGGCGTTAAATCTCATGATTTTGATGGACAAAATTTCTTGAAATGATTTGGAAATCCAGCAATCTGTGTTGTATTAATGTAATGTAATGTTAAAGGCCAGGTCTTGTTGAAACTACATGGCGTTCATATCCATGCTGTCCAGTTGAGTCCACAAAAACTCCGTTTTTAAGTTCCTGTAACGAATGCCGTTTACATGCATAATTGTCCTGCCACCGATACGGCTTCATTGCTAGATGGGTCAGGGGAGGAGAATCAAAGGCGCTGAGGGAATGGATCGGGATGTTATGCGTCTACTTGTCTATGACCTGCTAAAGACAGTGATAGAACAGGTTTGCTGCTGGGCTTAGAAAAACCCAGTCTGCTGTTAGTTAGTGGTTTCTTTACAAGGCACTTCGAGATTTGATTGCTGACATGGATCTGCAACTGTTCAGCCCTTAGCAGATTAAGATTGAGGACGCTGGGCTGGGGATTCTTAGAAGGTTTGGATTCTTTGTCGAGAGCCGAGATCAAGGCTCTCCATTGCTTCAGAAATAGGTTGAGCTGGTTGAGAAGTGCTAAGGCTTTAAGATTGCAGTCACGCTCTCTGGTGTGTTTCTTATATCCTCCCTTTCCTGCCTCTTCTCCTATTCCTAACTCCTTCACTATTCTACCTCTCTCTCTACAATGGGTCACTTTAACCTCTAGGTCCCAATGACTAGTACACCTCTTCAAACCTAACCTAATCTACATAATTGGTCATTGAGGCAATATTGCGACCTAGCTTCTCACAACACTTATGTTGTGTATGTTAATTTTATACACGAGTGGCGAGACCTGCAGTTTAAAGTCGACTCCGAACGGAGAACTCTTTTAAGCAACTTTTAATTGGAATTTTTATATACTCGCAGTTTTTGCCAGAACTCTGCTGAGAGGAAGTCGCCGAAGAAATATTCTTTCTTATTTCGTTTTGTTGGAAAGGTCTGACCTTTATTATTTTTTTTTTTATTATTTAAATCATCATCACCCTTGTCTCTAAGTGTTCCAATAAATTCCATCACTGCGACGTGGATGGTTTTTTGAATCATAACTATGAAAATCTTTTTTAAATTAATGTCTCGGACAATAGGAAATCAATAAGTTAGACGGCATTCGATCAACTAACATGGCTAGACAAAAGATATGTATGCTTTGAAATCAGGCACTCAATATATTGAGAGCAAAGACTATAAGACCCAAGTGAACTAAATTTTGAAGATTGATTTATGTTTGTCCTAAATACTATACAATCCTTACAAAAAATGGGAATCAGATGTCATATAATAAAATTAACTGTGATTGATAAGTGACTAATATTTAGAGCGTACAAATTTACATCGATTTTAAAAAAGGACATAAAGGATAAGAATGTATGATTAACTAAATCCTAAACACTTTTACTTTATAATACTGCGAAAAAGGAAACAAGTGAAAGAAAGAATTGATATTTTGTTTTCTTTGAAAATTGAAAAACACAATGAACTCTGTTATATGAAGCATCCATGGCATGAAAAAAGCATCCATGGCGGACATTTGAACGATGTTACGTTACACACATATAATGACATCAATCGATCTTTTGAAGGAAATAAAAAATTTCGTTGATATCTCCCACACCCTTGACTTTGTTTGAATTTAAAGATAGGAAACGATTAAAAGAGACCCTATATCTTAAAGACGATTTCATTTTAATACACTGCAGTCACTGTCATTTTGCGAATACCATTATTCATTACAACCCATGATTACGGCGTAGCGTGTCTTACCTTTCACGTTGTATGTGCTAATTTAATATATGAGTGGCGGGATCTACAGTTTAAAGTAAGATGGCAGAAATCTACTGAGAGGAAGTCGCCGAAGAAATATTTTTTCGTATTTCGTTTTCATGTCTGACCGTGGCCTCACGTGTAGTAAGCCAACACACTACCTATTAGCTTACGACGATGGCAATATACTAGCTAAGAGTATACTAACTTAAACAAATTGAAACAGAAAACTCCAATTGAAACAGAATTTCTGCGACGTAAATATAAATGCGCTGAGCGCATCATGTGATATTGAGAAAACTGCAGTAGAGTGGCCAGCACGTATTTGAAGTAGACAGATAGGTAGGGACCAGAGATCAGCAATGACTCGTTTTTTCGATACTCATAATTACTCATGAAATTTCGAGTATGAGTGATTATAATTCAACTACTCTGATTCATTCGTGCTCACTACAACATTGATTTATAAGTACAGGTTGCAATGAGTATGAGTACAACGTTGACATCAAACTCATAACATTCGAAATATGTTTGATTCATACGCTACTCATTCCGATTCATAAATTTAGAAAAATACTTATAATACTCATAAATGATACGCATGAATCGAATCATTCATCAAAATTTACAGTCTTAGTTGTTGTTGCAAAGAAGAAAGAAAAAGACAAAGACAGCAAGCAAAGCAAACACATAATCTTCTAGTGAGTACTGTAGTGTTCGTACACGAATCATACTTATTTTGTGATTCTTGTAAATGTTAGTAAAGGAAAGTCGAAATCAACAACATTATGCGTATTTTAAGTATGAGTACGATGAGTACTTCAAATTTTGAATATGAGTACTATGAGTAAAATAAGTATAAATGCGTGTAAGTAAAATTATGAGTACGATTTGAATCTACTCATCTTTTTCAATGAGTATTCTGGTAGTGACTTAGACTGATATTATTAGAGATCCTCAGTAGATAATAAGAGGATCTAGTAATATAAGAGTGAGATTTAGCAATTGGTCGTCTCTTTTCATTGTAAAATGAATAACGTGTAACATCAAACTAATGAAAACGGTGGCAGTTATATCATTTCATGGTGAAAAATGTACTCCGAATAGTTTCTTGTCACCACTGTGGGTGGCCTTCCATATAATAGAAAAAAATCCAATTTAAAAGATTGAAAAATCTAATTTGGGACAATAATTGGCATAGACAATACAATTTATCTCGTATCTTGCATGTGTAATATTCACACCCAACCTTAAAGTCTTTTCGTGGCAAATGAGCAGCGTCTTATTAATTTGCAAATAATTTTTAAGCATTACTCTTGAGCGTTTTAGATAAAAGTAGTAACCAATAGAATATCCAAAAGAGGATGTCATAATAATTTTGAATTTCATTGGATATTGTCATGTCACCTTCCGTTCTTTCGCGTTATTATTAAGTCGTACATATATTGTTGTACTCCTTGTTTTACTATTTTTGCCGACATGGGTTTAAAGTAAAAATTATTGAATATTTATTTAACTTTTCTAATATTTTATAATGCTAATGTTTTGTAATGCTTTATTTTTTAACAAATAAAATGTAACATCAGCTCTCATAAATAAGAAAAGCAATTAAATAAGAGGCACAAAATAAATTTTAATGAATAACTAGCTGTACCCTGCGCGCGTTGCTGCACTACAAACTAAAATAAATTTTAAGGAAAGACATTAGACAAATATCCAATTAAGTTTGAATCATTTTATTGATTTTGTTCCCCGTTGTCCAGATGATTCAGACGAACGTGCCTGAGTAGTACGCATTCGATCAAGTGATTCATTGTTCAAGTGATTCATGCAAACGGATCTGTGCGGCATGTACTCGAAGATTTTTCAGTCTTAATGCTGATGCTGAGGCTAGTAATGCTCTTTTCTTTTATTTTCAACACAGGATCAAATGCACAGTTTACGATTTAATTAATTTCGAAGAATTTTCAGTGGCGCCACCTGTCGGAAATTGGTTATACCAACTTAGAAACCTTCGTCGGCTCATGCGCAACAACTTTGCTAAAGATTAAATGCATAGTTTACGATTCCATAAAGTACATTCATTTTTATATATATAGATAATTTAAACTTGAAAAAAAAAAAATAAATAAAACAAAAGTCTACGAATTTAATTTTGGTTATATTTTTTCTTATTTGGTGAATTTTTTCACAAATGTTGGTTACAAAATTTTTTTCTTTCCCTTCTATCTTTCCCCCCGCGTCGTTCTTTACACTTTATTTTCTTTGGTTTTATACATCAAGAATCACAGATAGCATACTTGTAGGGGTAACTACTATGCGTATGAGTAATATAATTCAAATGCAATTAAATATTAAGTAAGTAGTATGTAGCATACGTGGGCATGGCCCCTCGCTCATTTGGAATATCAACATAAAAAGTAGCCCATAACTCCTTCCAGACATACAAAAAGATACTGTGAAAATTTCAAGAAAATCGGTTCAGCCGTTTAATCGTCTATAAACTTCAAACATACAAACATACAAACATACAAACATACAAACATACAATCAAACACACATTCATTTTTATATATAAGATTAAATATTGTTTCACTGGAACATAATTTGTGAAATATGAACGCAAATATTATTTTAGAAAATAAATTCAACAGACAGAAAATAAAGGCGGATGGGCAGACTAACACTATCATTTATATTAAACAAAATACGTAACATTTATTATTTTGATGGTAATGAAATTGCTAAAGGGCTGTTTAATTTATTACAGAGTTTACGCGGACAAAAAAAAAACAACAACAACTAAAGGAATTTAATGCAGTTTAAAGAGAAAGTCTTTCTGGGAGTCTTCTTCGTAGACTAGTTAATAATGAATTTTTTTATTCATTTATTTCCATTAGTCAGGATTACATTACTGCTGACAGTAAGCCGCCAAAAGAAATATTTGTTCGTATTTCGTTTTGTTCGAAATGTTTTAGCTGCGGTTTGAACCTCAGGCTCTCATCCAATAAGCCAACGCATCCACATATCAACTAGACTACGACAGATTACAGATCCTATGTTCTGGCAGTCATTTTTATTCAATGTTAGAGAGATTACTTTTAGATCGGACCACATACCATTGCCTTTTTGAAGGCTCCAAGAGTACTAACAAATCTCGTTTCTGTTTAATGCGAATACCTACTTGATTTTCGTTGATAGTCAAGCGACTATGAACGCGTTAGTATCGGTATGGTGTAAATCGCGAGTTGTTGTCAACTACGTTGCTATTGTCCATATATCGAGCGGCCATATGGCTAGTAGTCATATCGCTCGAGGGCATGCTGCTAGTGGCTATGTTGCTATTGACCAAATTGCCAGCGGACACGTGTCAGAGGACATGTTGCTAGAAGCCATATTGCTAGAGGCCATTTTGCTAGCGACCACGTTGATGAGACCTTATTGCTAGCGCCCCTATTGCTGGAGGCCATATTGCCAGAGGCTATATTGCTATTGGCCAAGAATCTAACGGCCATCTTGCTAGTGGCCATATTGCCAGCGGCTATGTTGCTATTGGCCACGTAGCTAGCGGACACGTTGAAGAGGCCATGTAGCTAGAGGCTATGTTGCTAGAAGCCATATTGCTAGAGGCCAAGTTGCTATCGCCCATATTGAGGCCATTTACGTTGCAAGGACCATGTAGCTAGCGGTCATATTGCTAGAGGCCATATCGCTAGTGGCCATGTTGTTGTTGGCCATGTAGCTAGCGGTAATATTGCTAAAGGCCATATCGCTAGTGGCCATATTGCTAGAGGCTATATTGCTAGAAAAAAATATTTCTTTGGCGTTTTCCTCTAAGCAGATTTCTGACAAAAACTCTGAGAGTAAATAAACCTGCCATAAAAACGTTTCTCAAAAATCTGTCGTTCTGAGTCGACTTTAAACTCTAGGTTCCGCCGCCCAGGTCTAAAATTAACACACCCAACATAAGTGGTGGTAGAAGCTAGGTCTTATTTTTGACAGAGGGGTTGTAATGACCTATTATGTATGTATTTATGATGACCAGTATCTCTTGAGTTTTGGGAACACAAACGACATGAACGATTAACAAGGGGTCATGTATAATGTAAAGCATGTGAAGTGAATCCATCTATGATTTATATTTGGACTACTTAGGACTACTGACGTGAATCGTACATATATGCTGTTAGCAAGAGATGTATAATTAGATTAGCGTTCAAATAACTTAGTTGTTTCGCTACTGTTACCAGTATGGAACCAGTTCCACCATATCCTTTTGCTATAGCCAATAACGTACTTCATCTCTAACATAGTAAATTGTTTAGTTGTTATTACATATTTAAATCATCATTATCATCATCATCACCCTCATTTTTAAGTGTTCTACGAAATTCCATCATTGTGATGTGGGTACATATTTTTTTTTAATCATGACTATGAAAACCTTTCTTAAATTAATGTCTTGGACAATACGAAATCAATATGTTATACGGCATCCGACCAACTAGACATGGCTAGACAAAAGGTATGTATGCTTTGAAATCAGGCACTCAACATATTGAGAGCAAAGATTAGAAGACCCAAGTGAAGTAAATTTTTAAGATTGATGAATTTTTGTCTTAAAAACAATACAATCCTTACAAAGAAAAGGGAAACAGATGTCATTTAATGCAATGAACTGTGATTGATAAATGACTAATATTTAGAGCATACAAATTTAAATCGATTTCAAAAAAGGACATAAAGGATAAGAATGCATGATTGACTAAACACTTTTTTTTATAAAACGGGAAAAAGATATTTTTTCTCTGAAAGTTGAAAAACACAACGTATTATGTTATATGGGGTCTCCCAACAACGTCAGCCGTGGCGGACATTTGAACTTTGTTGCATTACACACATATGTATAATGCCACCAATCAATCTTTTAAAGGAAATAAAAAAATTTCCATTAAATCTCCCACACACTTGCTTTATTTAAATTTTAAAATAGGAAGCACTTAAAAAATACCCTATATTTTAAATATTATTTCATGTGAATGCCTTGTAATTAATCATCCCTCGAATACCTACTTAGTTGGTCATTACAACCCTTCTCTTAACTTGCGTGTGTGTTGCGTGTGTTAATTTTATTCATAAGAGGTGGTACCTACAGTTTAAGGCTGAATCCGAAGGACAGATTTTTGGAAAGCTTTTCATGTCAATTTTTATACTCTCAGAGGTTTTGCCAGAAATCTACTGAGAAAAAGTCGCAGAAGGAATATTTTTCAGAATTCGATTTGTTGGAGAAGTTTGACCTGATGTTTAAACAGTGGCCTTATACGACTAATAAACCAACGCACTACCTACTAGACTACGGCGACTTCAGATACCCGTGGCTACACCTCAGCTATTTTACCTGTGGACTCTAACATAGACATACTTTTTCTCAAATTTCGATCCGTTGTATATCAAACATATGACAGTGTTGTGTTTTATGTCTGGAATTTTGGCCCCATATGTGCTTATAAAGAACAGTCTTGTGAGTTTAACTCGTATGATATTGGTGGCTAATAGGGAGATTAATTGCTCACCAAACTTGCGATCAAATTGATTCAAGATATTGAAAGCCTTGTCGTCGCAGTTGTCTAGTAGGTAGTGTGTTCGCTTATTAGATGTAATGCCCTGGTTCGACCCCAGGCCAGACATCAAAAAGAAAAATGAAAAAAAAAATTATTTGTTCGGCGACTTCCTCTCAGCAGATTTCTGGCAAAAACTCTGAGAGTAAATAAACCTGCCGTGGAAAAGTTTCCCAAAATCTGACGTTCGGAGACAACGTTAAACTTTCGCGCCACTCACGTTATAAAATTAACGCACACAACATGAGTGGTGTGAGAAGCTAGGCCGTAATCCTGACTGAAGGGTTGTAATGGCCAATTATATATGTATGAAAAAGCCCTGTGGTACATTGCACAGTATTGCTGAAACCACATGTCCCACAAGCGTAATTCATATGTAAGTTACCATGTTCTATTAACTGTAAAATTAGGATTTTCAACGTTCTTAGAAATGAATTATCTGTTAGGACTCATAAATTGCCTCTGCACATCCATATTTGGCAGAAATGCAATGAGCTTGCCTTGTAGTCATTGTCGTTGTGAAGTGATGCAACAATAATGCAGTCATATGATCTATTGTATATCTCCAATGTACAAAATGTATCCCTAGAGTAGTAGCAACTGCTCTAATAAAGTTCAGAGCGCTGCTCGGTGTCAGCAAAAAGAATTTCCTGTCCATCATTTTAATCTGAGATGCATTAATGCCTCAACACACACTTGAGTTCTTATGACTTACTTTGAATTTTACACGATTCATATACGGAATAACGGTTCATATACTGAAGGACATAAATTAACTTCTGTTGTAGTTACCTAAATACTTATTGTCCCTTTCGGTACGTACGCCTTAACAAACATCTTTTCCACTACACGCAAAGATGCTGGCTCTATAAGAGATGTTAAAGCTCCCCATCTATTTTCGTCTTAACCTTATAAGAGCAGAGGACTCGATAGTATATTGCTACGTTCAATGCTTTGAAAACTTTATAGAAAAATTACATTGGGCACATCTAGATGTCCGTTTAAAAGGTTACAGGGACAGTTGCTTAGGCTCGTAATAATTCGCTTTGGAATTTAAAAATCCCGCTTCTGTCGCCATATCTGTTATCGACCAGTCCTTATGAAGGGTGTTTTTTATAGAGGTATAGAACTTTAAGTTGACATTACTTTTCAAGATGGCGACCGATTTAACAGCTGTCAAGTGATTTATTCTCAGTTTGGTTTGGCAATTCATCGCGAATAAACTCACGCCTGAACAACGATTGCAAATAGTACAATTTTATTTCGATTTATTGAAAGACACGTTTGGTGACCGCCTAATTTCACGTTTTGGAAAATGTTGGAAAAAGTCATCGAAAATTGGACTACATCCGCGCCAGCCGTGGCGGTCATATGCCAGAAATCATATTTAAAATGTAATGCCACAAGATTATCTTTCCGATAAATAAAATTCATGTCAATCGAATAATCCATCGTTGTTTTATTGCAACTTAAAGTTCTATACCTCTATAAAAAACACCCTATACCATATACCAATGGTGTCCCTTTTATAGAGTATAACAGCTCTAAATTAGTCCATTTTAAATTAAATTTCGTTAATGCTGTCTAGGGGGACAGTTAGAGAGGGAGCTGTTAGCGCCTATGCTTAAAGACTTACCTTCTCATATCCTAACCTTAGTTTCCCAAGTTCTCAAAGATAGAACCTCCACTATCGCTGTAGGATAGATATTCATTACATACATACATACATACATTACAACCCTTCACACAGGATTAAGACCTAGCTTCACACAACACATATGTTGTGTGTGTTTTATACATGAGTGGTAAGAAGTACAGCTTAAAGTAGACTCAGAACGATAGATTTTTTAAAAACATTTAATTTCAGGTTCATTTACTCTCAGAGTTTTTGCTAAAATCTACTGAGAGAAAGTCGCCGAAGAAATATTTTCCTTCATATTTCGTTCTGTTGGAGATGTCTGATCTGGGGTTGGAGGTCTCGCGTCTATTACACTACGGCGACTTTAACATCGTCCCGGTTAAATCACCACACGCTTGCCCCTATATCTTGTCCAATTCCAATTAGAATTGTTGTGTCTAGTCAGACACTGGTTGCTACTGTTTGGCATTACCATAAATGAGCTTGATGTGAGTCTTCCATGCCAATGTACTATCAACTGATACTCGCCGATAGTTTAACGCCCCATTGTATCGTATTATTCATACTTTTCCGTGTAAGGGTATAACAATAGTTTATATGTGCAGTAAAGCGAAAACGTTGGTCCATTAAATGAGTGGCTATATATATATTTGTGGTATTGTTCTCTGACTATTGTTAACTCGCAGTGCCGTTGTAGTTTCTGAATCGTTATTCCCTTGACTCTTGATCACTTGAGAGTGGCCCCTTATTAAAGGGTGATGCTATTGATCCAATTTTTACGTTCTTTGTTCTTGAAGCCAATTATCATTTATGTTAGCATGTAACTTTGACAAGAGTTACCTTCGTTTTGACAAAACCACTGCTTCAAAGTTTATTATAAATATAATTACTGTATGTAGTGGTATAATCACCATTTTTTATATCTAAGATTTTTCTGGATTTATTTTTAAGTTTAAAAATTATTAAACACAAACAGATTAAAATATTCCAACTGAAGTAATTTTGTCTTCAGCACAAGCCCAGAATTTTAAAAAACATGTAAAATACGATGTTACAAAATCTCATCAACAGAATTTCTATTGTTTTAGTCACGTTTTGAAATTACACTTAAGGGAAGTAAGAAAGCAATAAAGAAACGTTTTGTAAAATACTTTTTAATCTCTAAGGAACAGATGCTGCTACAAATGGAAATCTGACTAGAGGCCACAATTGAAATGCGGTTAGCAGTGGTTAAAATTTAATGGAAATTCAATTCAGGTAAGAAAATAAAAATATATAATATGCATACGATAGAAATGGCATTAAAAATTAATTAAAATTTAGATTAAAATTGTACACATTGCTTGTACACTTGTATACAAAAAAAAACGCAATTATATTACAGCATATAACATCCAATCCATCTTGGATTTACGCATATTGACATCAGGTCGCCGATTCTGTTGCATTTCAGTCACGAACCATTTGATAACAAAACTGCTTATACATATTAGCAACTGGACTTGCAGTCGCCGTAGGTAGTATCTTGGTTTATTAGACGTGAGGTCGCGGTTAAAACGTCAGATCAAAATTCTACAACGAAACGAAATAAGAAAAAAATATTTCTTTGGCGACTTCCTCTCAGTAGATTTCTGACAAAATTTCTGAGAGTAAATAAAATTGCCATGAAAAGTTTCTCATAAAATCGATCGTTCGGAATCGATTTTAATCTGTATGTCTCGCCACTCATGCATAAAATTAACACACACTATATAAGCGCAAACGCTGTATGTTAATAAGCTAAACAACGTTCATGTCATTGAGGAAATTATACGGCTCATCATTGGGTCAAATGCGAAAATCATCGCCTAATCGCACTGCACATAAGACTCGGACACTCTCAAGACTGCTGTATCGGTACTCAATAGCGTCCATCCTTCTGTTGTCAGCGTACGCAAGGAACTGAACGCTTTCTGAATGTCTGAAATTTCGCACGGTATTAAAGAGTTCAGGAATTCATTCCTACCCCCACGAATATGTTGGAGTTGCTGTACGTCATTCTACATAGCCTACAAAAACGTACATAAACACTCGGTGATCATAAAACGAATGTTCTACTTGTAAGCAGTAGTAAGGGAATAGAATTTATTACCATAACAGTAAGCGATCTGCGAATAACATCGAAACAGGCAATTAAGTATCTGAGAGTATTTATTGACAACAGGCTCACGTTTAGAGAACACCGGACGTACATCGGCGAAAAATGTGTGGCGACATAAAGCGCATTGTTCGAATAATGCCTTACCTAGAAGGCCCAAAGCAGGAGAAAAGACAATTGCTGATAAAAGTAGTAATATCGATTGCAATATATGCAGCCGCTATGCTGACGCTATGAATTAGAGGACTTATAAAACAGGAATAGAAGCAGTCTACAGGAGATCCGCTCTCAGGATAATTTCTACCTTCCGTACGGTGTCTACTGATGCAGCATTTGTAATTGCGGGGATGATGCCAGTGCAGCAAGAAGTGGACGTAGAGAATAGGAAACATGTTACAAGGAGGTGAACATGTCTATCGAACCCCATTCAATTGGTTGATGATGCTACGGATAGATGGCAGCAAGTCTGGTCCAATTCTACCAAGGGAATATGGACCATCAGATTCATACCGTGTATAGTCTAATGGACCCAAAAGAAAACACAGCCAGGTGAACTTTCACCTGACACAGTTGCTAACGGGCAATGGGTTATAGAGCATGTCTCTATAAGTATGGCCATGACATTCACTCGCTGAATCTCCAGCTCACCGGAAGTGAGACTTGATAGTGGTCCCGGATGTCTATGGGGAGATCATCCTATTTTTTAAGATTAATTTTAAAAAGTGAATCCTTTTAGAGACATATTTTTCAATACATTTAATGAGCATTTTTGGTATACAAATTAAATAAATCTAAAGAATTCTATACGTTGGCAGTTTTTAAATAATTTTATCAGAGAATTTTCTGCTTTTATTACTACGAAATTAATTATGCTACGATTTTATGTGTCCAGTCAACGAACATAATTGTCAAGCCAGTTTACTATTAAGAGATCCGAATACAGACAATTCCACTTTTAATAACCAAAAAACAAAATATAAAAAGAAAGCCTTTTTATTGTATACCTTGTGGCCAAGTACTCTATTAACAAGTAAAATTATAGCTGCTGCTAGTGTAAAATATTGTACGTATTTAATTGGTCAACATTTGCTGCCTCATTTCTTCTCTGACCTTATTAATGTAGAATTAATTATTTTACGTGCTATTTACAACATAAGCTGGCTGATAGCTTTCGTTATTGCGTAGTGCATATGCACGGTATACAAAGATGATAACACAACCTTGTAAATTATTAAACTTATCGGGATTTTGTAAAAGAAATATTCGAGAATAATTAAAAAAAAAAATACACACACACAGCAAGAACAATATAACCTGACATCAATTTATTATTAAACATATAAAGCGTCGTTATTAAATATTAAAAATGAAAGGTTATGGCAATACATACACAAACAAGCATGTGGCAATATAAATCATACAATCGCACAGGATATGTGTTTTTAAGGGACAAAAAGATTGCTATGCCCATGCAATAAATTCATAAAATACTTCTGTTGCCAATAACCAATACAAAAGCATTTCATACATAAAATCCTTAATATATACATACATACATTCATATTCATCCAAACAATATAAATTCAAAACCATATTCATGCTTACACATGTCTTTACATGACTTACATTTTATGATTGCGTTTCTACCTTAAAAACAATTGATTCGTAGTAAAATTATTAAGGAGCCGCAAGCCCGGCTAAATGTGAGTATTTACAACAACAAACGCATAATGTAAGTCTGTTTTTACCCACAACAATGAAACACAGTCCATGCAAAAATAATCAAAATAAATCGATGCCATAAATACCCAACAATAAATTTCAATTTTAATTGCCAACAGTTATTTTAGCCACTTTGTAATGCCTTTTTATTCATGGTTTATAATTTAATTAAAAACTATAAAATATGGTTAATGTAAAAGAGCAAAACTGAAGTTAAAGTCAGAAAAGCTTAGCTCCTGTATACTCTATGCGTTAACAGCATAAAAGCATATGTACGTTAAAGCAAAATTAAGATCGATTTTAACCTTAAATACTGTTTACCTGATAAAGTTGCGATAAATATACATACATATACATACATACATAATTGGTCATTACAACCCTTCAGTCCTGATTACGACCTAGCTTCTTACATCACTTATGTTGTGTGTGCTAATTTTATACATGAGTGGCGAAACCTACAGTTTAAAGTCTACTCGGAACGACAGACTTTTTTGATAAACTCTTCATGGCAATTTTTATTTACTCTCACAGTTTATGCCAGAAATCTTCTGAGAAGTAGACCCCGAAGATATATTTTTTCCCCTTTCGTTTTGCTAGAGATGTCTGACATAGGAGTTGAACCGTGACCTCACGTGTAATAGGCCAACACACTACCTACTAGACTACGATAATATAAATATACAGACACCCCAAATCTAACGTCTAAAAGACGGCAGCGGTTAATAGATATCCATATGGAGTCGGTTTTGTAAAACACAAATTTTTGCCTTATATGGGCGCAATCAGAGCTTTTCTAGGCTGTTGCCAAGTAGCATTTTGTCTATGCCGTTGTTATTCGGATCCACTCTGAAAATGATCATCACTGCAGACAACTAAGTGATGGTCAGCACTTCTTAGGTCAACTGGACTATGGACATGCTTAAATTTTGGTGGAGACATAGACACTTACAGGTCGTTTATATGGCTTCTCTAAACTTTCTCAATAGGACCCTTGATCATGTTGCAGCTACGTCTGTGAAATTAATTGTCATATATTCAGTCCGTTTGATCAAAAAAAAAAATGTAATGTACCGCATGTACCACTTTACAATCGTCCAAACGAGAGGAACATTCGCAATTCCAGGTCACTGGTTCAATAAATTAAACGAGCAACGCTCGTACATCAACGAAATGCAGGATGAGCAGGACTATCCGAAGCAGTCTATTTTGCGTAGATCATAAGAACTCTATCCTTTATGGCATATCAATTGGCGAAATTTACGTTGTGACTTGGACCTAAAGTTATACAAGATTCAACTGGATCATGAACTGAAGGTAAACGGCCATAGACAAAGACGTGTGTTCGCTGAATGGGCTCTATAGCAGTTGACAACTTCAACTCAACTCCCTACGAAAGATTTTTGAGGAATCTTTTCATGGCAATTGTTACTCTCAGAGTTTTTGCCAGAAAGGAAGTTTTTGCTGAGAGCAAATCGCCGAAGAAATATTTTTTCCTAATTCGCTTTGTTGGAGATGTCTGACCTGATGTTTGAACCGTGGCCTCACGTCTAATAAGCCAACACAACTGACTTTTAACTGCCTTTTTTTTTAATCAAAAAATAACCTTCTGCAATGAAACCCATTTTTTATGAATTGGTAACAATTCGCTTGTAATCTAGGAGCGTCCAATACAATCGGTTCATACATCTTTGACAATGACATTGACCAGGCTATCATTGTTAATGGTGAGCGCTGTAGAATGTTGACTACAAACTACTTTTGCCCAGAATTGGATAAGCTAGACACTAACGACAAGTAGTTTCAACAGATCAATACTACCTACGTTCAACACAGTTCATGAAACAATAGCTATTCTGAGTTTGGATTTGAGTTCATATAGAGGTAATGCCCACAGAGATCGCACTATTTAATTCCGTTAAACTTTTTCTTGTGGGTTTTTGTTTGAGTGACAGATGTGTGCGAGCAAGAGTCCTCACAGTCAACATGACCGATACTACCGGTTCTTAAAGTCAACATAACCGATATAATGCGGTCAATTTAGCCTAAGTTATGAGACAATGTCATGGAAAATTCGACATTCCATATAAGCTCCACCTAAAGCAGCCCTAACGAACATTGACAATGACGTTGTACTAAACACATAATGGCATCAATAGGCCTTTCAAACGAATAAAAAAAAATTCGCTAATATATCACACACACACTTGGGTGAAACACTGGATAGTATTAAAACAAGCACTTACAATCTCTTACTTCCATCTGGACACCTTAATCTCATAAAAATAATTTTAAATAAACTTACAACTATTTGTGATATGCCTGTAGAATTTAAATGTATTACCTTTTATGGCGCTGACGTTAATGGGGTGTTGATGACGCTACACAAAATCTCCGTGACTTCTAAAAGCCTTTGTAATCTAAGGTAAGATTTATTGTGTAAGAAATTGTTAATTTTGTGCAGATTTAATGTTACAACAAAAGCTATAAAACAGAGATTTTCTTAGCTCAAATTAATGCATGCAACGATTATGCTGACGACAATGGAAAAAATAATTAATTCCTTTACAAAACCGTAGCCAATGTTAAGAAGATTTCTTTCGACGGAGTCGTAAATTATTGAGGTCAAGTTTGTTAATTTAATAGAAAATATATTGAAACATAAACAAACGTCCTTTAGCAGCATAACCTTGAATAGATTTAAAAGTTTTAGTTAAGTTTGATATTTCATAACAAATAGACGAATAACAAACACTTTTGACAGAAAACTGCTGAGAGGAAATCGCCGAGGAAATATTTTGTTTTGTTCGAAATGTCTGAAGTGGGTTTTCATCCATAGCTTCACGTTTAAGCTCCTAATTAACGGCGGCTTTCATTTTACTGAACTCTCAACTTTGTTCGCCAACAAAGTATGGAAATGGAAACTTGGTTAAAGATTCACAACAAGTGTTGAGTTTATGGGGACAATACTTCTCTAGTTTATTATGAGGCGATGACGACACCAATTTCGCCTCTAGAGATGATGATGTACAGAACCCAATCAATGATGACAGCGTGGAGATTCCACCAATAAAGAGGTAAGGGCCGCGATTACAGTAGTTAAGAGCAATAAAGCTACAGCTGTTTGCGACCGAAGGTAATGAGTGGGCGCATGCATCAGCTTATTTAAAATGATTGGTATCGCAGTGGTCCCTATCCTAGAAAGGCATCACACAATATGCGCCAACATAAGCCTTCTCTCTATCGCATACAAGGTTCTTACGAGCGTATTGATTGAACGACTGAAGCCACTGGCAAGTCCACCGTCGACCAGGTCTTCACCTTAATTCAAGAAAATCAAGTCGACACACACCACTTTTTTTGTTGGACATCATCAGCAAAACGAAGTATGAAAAAATATATCTTCGACTACTTTCTCTCAGCAGATTTCTGCCAAAAGCCGAATCAACGTTTTCGCGTTGACATGCACTGCTGTACCGTATATTGTACGCTGTAGTATTGGCTGTACCAACGCATTTGTCGGTGTTTTTCACAGTCTGCTAGTTTGCTCATGAGTGTGCCGAGTGAAGGTTCTATGGATGAAGGTGGTTATGCATAATTGGTTATTACAACTCGTCAGCCAGGATTACAACCCAGCTTCTCACACTACTTATGTTATGTGTGTTTATTTTATACATGAGTGGCGGAACCTACAGTTTAAAGTCGATTCCGAACGACAGATTTTTGAGAAACTTTTCATGGCAATTTTATTTGCACTCAGAATTCTGACCAGAAATCTCCTGCGACGAAGTCGATGAGGAATTTTTTCTTGTTTCATTTTGATAGAAATGTCTGATCAGGGGTTTGAACCGTGGCCTTACATCTAATAAGCCTACATACTGCCTACTAGACTACTATGACTTCAGGTCTGGAGGTTTTTAATCAAAGTTCGCTGCACAGCTGTTTAGAACAACTATTATTTGGCAAATCGTTTGAAGAGACTCACCGGTATGAATGGTTGACACATTAGCTGACTAAAAATTCTTCAAAGTTTGCAAGCGGTTTCCGAATAATTTTCGAAATTTTTATACCAAATTTTACAACTACAAAGCATTGACGTTTTGTAAAAAGTTTAATTTTTAATAGTCGAAATAAATATAGGTTGCAATAGTCAAAGTTTGGAGTTGATTCGTGTGTAAAAAAAAATTTCACATAATTTAAAAAAATTCACTCTTAATGGGACACCCGTCAAAATTGATTAATTTAACTTACAAAGTAAAACGGAACTCTAATGAAATTTATCAAATCTATTTAAAATTTTGCATAAATTTGTTAAACTGTTTGTGGCACTCTAAATTAAATACAATTCTTAGTAATTATAGCGGATTTTCAACCTCCAATCCGTGAAAAATTGTAATCTTTGCTTCACAATTTACATTGAAATTTATTGTAATAAAACGAGAAATTTTCTTCTGTTATTTTTTCAATTTAAATTTCAAAATAAAAACAAATCAACTTTAATTTTTTGTTTGCTTTTCCTTTTTATTACAACATTTCCTTGAACTTTAATTATGTTGGGATTTGTTACACTTGACAATTATTATGCTACTGTTTTAAATTTAATTAAAAAAAAAAAATTAAAAAAAAAACTTTTCGCCAATAGTGTGGGGTTACTGTGGGCGCGTTCTATTCAAATGATAATAAAAACAAATGTACTCACGAGCTTCAGCCACCAACAGTATACGGTATTCGCATTAAAATGTTGATTTTTTTTCTCTTAAATAATCCTTTTGCTCGATTTTTCGCTTATTCCTTATATTTTATGACAAATGAGTTGCATTTTTATAAAAAAAAAATCCGCAAACCATAATATATTTTCAAGTCTCCTCCCTCTACCCCCCTCACCAACAAAATTTTATTTTTCACATTTTTTTTAATCAACACAGCTGAGTTGAGCTGTTTGTTTTTCTAGCTGTGTGCACCACATCATTATGGGGTGGTTACCCAGAAAAACCACTGAATACAAAAGGATTTTGTGTAATGAGAGGTTTTTCATAATTTTTTTTTTTCTTTTTTTTGCCAACTATAAAAAATAAATTTATTTTTCATTCATTAAAATACGAGTCTGGCGTTGAAAGAGCTGAAAAATAAAACGAAACAGATTTTTTTGAAAAACTCTCACCAAAGTAAGTGTGTTTCGTTTTATTGCACTTGATGAGTGATGATCTACTTGTATAGTGTTGATTAACAAAACTGAAAACGAAAGAGAAATATCAGAATAAAACGTGAAATTTATTGTTGTGCGTGGAATTTTGCGAAAATTACAAAATATTTTCGAAATTATAGAAAATGTTTAATTGTTTTAGAGTGGAAAAAAATTTAAATAAAATTAACAAAACCGGATTGAGTGTGTTCACTTCCTAACACAATTGGTCAGTCAGGATTAGGACCTAGTTTCTTACACCACTTATGTTGTGTGTGTTAATTTTATACATGAGTGGTGGGAACTACAGTTCAAAGTTGACTCCGAAAGTCAGGTTTTTGAAACACTTTCCATGGCAATTTTTATTTACTCTCAGAGATTTTTTCAGAAACCTGCTGAAAGAAATCGCCTAAGAAATATTTTTTCAGACTATACTCCTGTTAAATAATCATTTTTTTTTATGATTTCTTTCTTGATGTAATATTAGACCAGTTCAGGATCGAATGAAAGCATAAAGCAGGAAGTTGCTACCCATCCCACCATATTCACTATACTTGACTCCCTCCGGCTAGTAATTATTTGTTTTCATTGACTGGACATGCACTGGCTGAGCCGCATTCCATTTCTACGAAGAAGTCAAAAATTGGGTGACTAACCAGTTTTCTTCAAAAGAACAACATTTTTGTTGGCGTGGAATCAACAAATCCGCTCATTTGATATCGGTACACCTGGTACACATTTTGGAATCGACTTAAGACAATAGCAAGATCTAAAGAAAGAATATTTATAAAATACTAACTTTACAACCAGTACTGGACAGAAAACTAACACGGAGAAGTGAAATAGAAATGAGTGCCAGGCATGCTCAAAGAGTGTCAGGCTTGCTCAAGAATCTGGAGGATATGAAACCAAAATACGCTATGTATATACCAGAGTAGTCACTCCAATTGTGACCTATTTGGGCAAGTATGTCAATTTTGAAAATAGCTCAGAATAAGATACAGAGATGAATATAGCATATATATATATGTACATATATAATTGGTAATTACAACACTTCAGTCAGGATTAGGACCTAGCCTCTCACACCAGTTATGCTGCTGTGTTTATTTTATACATTAGTGACGGTACCAACATTTTAAAGTCGACTCCGAACGATAGATTTCTGAGAAACATTTCATAAAAAATGTATTTACTCTCAGGGACTTTCTACCAGAAATCTACTAAGAGGAAGCCGCCGAAGAAATGTTTTTCGATTTTCTTATTGTTGTAGATGCCCTAACTTGGGCTTTGAACCGAGGCATTCATTTGATAAGCCAACAGACTACCTACTAGCCTACGCTGATTTTGAGAAAAAATAACCTTGGCAAAGAGAGGCCTGAGACGGAAAAAACTTACCACGAAACATAAAACCAAAAGTGAATAGAGTAACTTGAAGACTTATCCATTCCTCTCAGCAGTTTTTTTTTTCTTTTGGAAAAAAAACTCTGAGAAGTTTCCCAAACCTGGCGTTCTGTGCCAACATTCAACCGTATATGCCGGCTCCCATGAATAAAATTAACGCACTCAACGTGAATGTGAGAAGCTAGGTAGTTATCTCGACTAAAGGGTTGTAATGACTAAATAAGTAACCAAATATGTTCAAACTCTCTTTTCTGGTAATATTTAAACCTCAATCGTACTTAGCGGAATATATCTTGAATGCCTACTTAGTTCACCCAGGTTTTCAACACTTCTTGGAAATATTTTTCTGATATTGTTGCCTTGATGTGTCAACAAATACTCATTCACACATTTGTTACATCATAATTTCCAATTTATTGCCATATTTTTCCATTTTGTTTGTATATTTTCTCATTTCCTAAAAAGGTTCTCTTTTTTCCTGTTTTCTTGCTCGTTACACTTGTCAATCATGTAAAATCTTGTCAGTTGTGCCAGGCGATTCATCTCAGTCATGCAGTTTCTATTTTCTCTTCTCAAAGGAATGGTTACAGTTTGGCTTCCAATTTATAGCAATTCTGCTATTCAATGTCATCTAATAACCATCAAATGTTATTGTTGTTGGCTATTGATTAATGGTCAAATGATGTACTTCGAACAGAGTCAGTCAGTTGCTCTGTGTTTATTCAGCGTAAGAGCATGTATTTGTTCTCTTTAATCATATTCCAATAATTTCTAAAGATGATGCTCCATTTTTTCCATATTTAATACATATTTTTTTTATCTGTTTTCGCCTTTAATGTCAACACAATTATGTCGGGTCTGTTTTCCTTTAATAAAATCGTATATTTTTTCTTAAAGGTCATCAAAGTCATTAGGAATAATCTTCAGATTTCAAAAGAAGCAACGAAAAAGAGCACGATGTTCGTGAGAAAAACATTAAAAATGTTTTTTTTTAATTTCCACGGTCATTGAAAGAAATTTATGACGTGAAATTGTACATTATTTTTCTATCCTCAAGTTTAATTTTTTATAATAACAACTAAATACATACATACCTTTACATTTAGCATACGACCTAGTTTCTCCATAAGGGGTGTACCCTACAGTTTAAAATCGACTCCGAACGACAGATTTTGGAAAAACTTTTCATGTTAATTTTATTTACTCTCAAGAGTTTTTGCCAGAAATGTGCTGAGAAGAAGTCGAAGTATAATTGTTTTTGAATATTTCGTTTTGATCCATATACCTGAACTGGGGTTTAAACCGTGGCCTAATAAACCAACACACTACCTACTAGACTACGGCGACATCCACTTTACAAACACTGCACCTAACCTCACCCATTTTAGAAAATCGCTGACGCATAACAGAGTGATTCCAAATTAATTTTTTTCGGTTTCCAAAACATAAAATATTGTTTAGTTTGCCCTTAAAGCCACTCATTGTTCTGTATTTCCACTTAACGAAACACTTGTCCTTACCATCAATTCAATAAAATTTGTTACAATTCATTGTAATATGTTTTGCAATTTCTCTTAACCAAATTGAATATAAAATATTTATAATATCTCTGGTACCCTACTCTATGGCCATAGGTTACGTTGAACAATTGGTTAATGGGCGTTAGATTACTAGGACTTTGATTACTAGACGAAAGCCCATGCTTCAAATCGCAAGCGATTCATATAAGTCGAACAAAAAAATATACGACAAATTTTTCTTTCGGCATCTCCCCCTCAGTAGCCATCAATTGTAATCCTGACTAACTTAAGCCAAAGGCATTATCTAGTGCCAAACGTACATCAGTAAACTAAACGTTTAGTGAATAGTTTGCCGACATAACATTATGTGATTGCTTAAAACGGAGCTAGCATTCTCGAGAGCACGCCTGAATGGACAGGAGCTATGTGAGGTAATAGTCTAGTTCGCCCCATTGTTTTGTAACAAAAAGTTTGACACTCGTTATAAGATCATTGTATTATGTCTCCTTTCATTGCTGATATTATCTAATAGATCATGAGAGTATCTTTGAATTACCTTTCTGTAACGGTTCTGTACACGCAGGAGCCTCTTAATGCGGAATGTTTCTGAAACATAATTATTCCGGTTAGAAATGGAATATTTTTTCATTCATATGGCTGCAGCGACAGCAAAGCAAACACACAACCTTCTAGTGAGTATTGTAGTGTTCGTACGTGAATCATACTTATTTTGTGATTCTTGTAAATGTTGAGTAAAGAAGAGTCGAAATCAACAACATCATGGATATTGTTAAGTATGAGTACGATGAGTACTTCAATCTTTGAATATGAGTAGTAGAGTATGATATTAAAATAAGTATGAATGCGAATAAGTATCAGAAATTATGAGTATGATTAGAATCTACCCTTCTTTTTGAATACTCATTGCCGATCTCCGATCCATACCATCAGAATGGCTGTTGTTGTATTACCGAAATGAACAAGTTAGCTATACTTTTTGAAGCGACTGTTAATTTAATTCAACACAACCTTTAACTGTTATGAAGAACATGTAAGGAGCGAATGTTATCGGTATTATCTGTACTTCTACTATGAATTGGTTTTTGCCACTTTAGCCTGCATTTGATTTATAATTTAAAAATTAAAATTTACGCAACGCTTATTGGACAGTTAGAAACAGATGTTAAACGCTAACGAATAAATTCAATTACGCTTAAAATGAAACACACAAAAAAAAAATAAACAAATTCTGTGTATTTACGTAGAGAGAACAAAAACAAATAAAAAGTACAATAACAAATACGAATTACATACCATTTAAGGAGAATTTATTGAAGAGGATGAAATATTAGCAATAAAGAAAAGAAATTTAAAATTCAATGCAAAGCAATTAAATGATTTAAATTTTAATCTTTTAAACAAAAAGTCAATCTATACAATTCCCCAAAAAGAAAAACAAAACACACTTAATTACTTGACATAAACAACAAATACAAGCTTCTCTTTGTGGAACTTATTGCCCTATTTTTCTCTTTCTCACAAAGACTGCTTATTACTAAATTTCTAAAGCAAAAGATCCCCAATTTAATGACATCCTGTCATAAATTACTACAATGTTCGTACAAACTTTTTGATGAAAACCGGCTGTATCCCTCCCCCCACACTCTGTATACCATTCCATTGTGCCACTAGTCTTAAAATTTACTTGTGACATTAAAAGTCAAAGACATTTTCGCAAAAACTATTTAATAATACCGTCTTAAGAATAGAAATGAACACAAAATATTTCCACATAGATTGCCACCACAATCTGAACAATTTGTAGCCAATCACAAAAAAAAAAAGTAAACATTTTCGTTTTTGATGTCTTCTTCAGCATATTAGTTACGATTTAAATCATTATGAATTTGATTCACCATCAATCATTCTTATGCCATAAATGAGATTCTCTTCAGGGGTAAAATACCATGGATAGTATGAAGTGTAAGAAACTCAAAATTTTTGTCAATTTTATAAAGTTTTGACAATGGTTGCGATACTATACTATAGTGTCGGCCAAAACATATTGAACACAGAAACACAGAAAAAGTAAGCCCTATATTAATTCCGGATTTATGTTAAAATTTTTGGTTGTAAGTGCCACATGATACAAATTAATCGAAGTTAGTACCAAAGACTCTAAAATGCCTGCTATGTAGAGTCTTTCAACAGCAATTTCCGAAGTTCTACGGTTATTTACTACCATCTTGTTAAACACAACGTCTGTAAATTATTTGTCATTTATTGAGTCTGATTTGCCAAATTACCACGAACGACCATAGACTACAACTTGTGTTCGTTGAATAGCCTCCGGAGCAGCTGGCAACTGGCCCTTTCTGTATGAATGGGTACATGGGCAAAACAAATTGTCGATACGTACACACTTGAGAGCCAACACCGCCTCAAGTATCCGGAAAAAGTCAATGTTTGTTATGTTATCGGTTCTTCCAGAAGGACGTTTGTCAAGCCATCACTGTCATTTAATAATTACCAACTTCACACATAACATAACTGGTTATTACAACCCTTCAGTTAGATTATGACCTACTTTCTCGCACCACTGTGTATATTATTTCTAGTGGCGGGACCTTCAGTTTAAGGTCGACACCGAACGACATTTTTTTTTAGAAACTTTTCATGGCAATTTTTATTTACCCCCAGAGCTTTAGCCAGAAAACTGCTGAGAGAAAATCGCAGAAGAAATATTTTCCTTCATATTTCATTTCGTTCGAGAGTTCTGACCTGGGGTTTGAACTGTTGCCTCACATCTAATAAGCCAACACCTTTAATTACTCGACGACTTCAATTACCATTCTTTTGGCTTAAATTATGTTATCTGGACACTAACTGTTAAGTTGTGAAACGCACGCGTATACGGATGAAAAGGAACTGATCATTTATTCAATGTATTCTTAAATTATGTATGTATGTATTCCTAAAACTATTTATAACAGAGTTGTTATATATATACAGTTGTTAAATAATGTAGTAAATATAAAGTTGCAATATTTATGTATGTAGTAAAATTAACGATTAGTTCAAATATATTACATTACTCCTCCCCAAAATTTTAACGATAATAAAAATTAAAATTATAGACTTCTAAATTCATTTAAACATTATTCACGGTTGAAGTTATATCAAAATTAAGATTATAAATAAGCATTAAGACTATACATAATTTTGTTAATGAAGTAATAATATATCAATGTTTTCGAAAATCATCTGACTGGTAACGCGATACTTCTCGACGATTTCTTGTACTTCGGCGCACTTGTTGATCTTGGCGATTTTCGGTTGAGTCATCTTGATTACTTGTATTTGTTGTGGAGGCTGGTTCAATAACTGTAGTATTACGTGAAGAAGTTTGAGACGTGGATGGTGAAATATCTAGGGGTGCTGGAGATTGACTGTTATCATTGTTAAAACTAGCAGTATATGGAATGTTGATTGAAGAAGTGCAATGTTTCATTTGATTTACATGTCGTCTGCAAACGCCTTTTTCTGTATTTATGACAAATATAACTTTTCCAATTTTTGCTTGAATAATGCCTGGTATCCACTTCTTCCCCTTACCGTAATATCTGATGTAGACGTTATCATTGACTTGAAATTTGCTTGAATTTAACGAACTTCTCTGGAGATTTCTTGAAGATTCTAAAAGCTGAGACCAGACAGTGCGTACAGGTCTACCACGCATTAGTTCTGCAGGTGATTTGCCTTCTGCATTTGGCATAAAACGGTAGGTTGAGAGGAATTTGTGTACAGCATCTTTCACAGGCATTTCATCATCGATGTTCTTTCTTACAGACGTTTTGAAAGTCCTAACGAAACGTTCCGCCAAACCATTTGAAGCGGGATGAAAAGGTGTTGTTGTTATATGGCGTATGCCAGCTTTTATGCAGAATTGTTCAAATTTTTCTGCACTGAGTTGTGGACCATTATCGCTTACGATTGCATTTGGTATGCCTTCAATTGAAAATATAGCTGAAAGAGCGGAAATAGTATCCTCTGTTGTTGTATTTCTCATTGAAGAAACGTAGGGAAATTGCGATTAAGAATCGACACATATGAGCCACATGGAATTAAATATAGGACCAGCAAAATCCACGTGTACTCGTTCCCACGGCTTAGATGATTTAGGCCAGCTTTCGTACTCTTTGGCAGGAGATTGATTTTGAATTTTGCAGATTTCACAATCAGAGGCTATTTTTGTGATGTCATCGTCGATGTTGTTCCACCATATGTATTGTCTAGCAAGTTGTTTCATTTTAACAACGCCCCAATGTCCATCATGAAGCATCTTTAAAGCTTGATTCCTTAAAGCACTCGGTATGACGACACGAATATAATTTGTTTCTAAGCAAAGCAAGTTGTTGAAAATTGTTAAATTATTTCTGCGATTAAAAAACGGTTTTATTGCTCGTAGTTCTGATGAAAGTCGTTCAGGCCAACCATTTTTTACATAATTGTAGACTTCGCGTAATGTTTTGTCTGATTTGGAATATTTTTGAATATCGGCTTTTATAGGAAAGTCATCAAAGGAAATTTGGAAACATGATTCTTCGTCCTTATCAAAAGTTTCGTCTGTTGAAAGAGGAAGGCGTGAAAGCGCATCCGCATTACCATGGTCGGCAGTTTTACGATATCTTATTTCAAAAGTATAAGCCATGAGCGTTACGGCCCAGCGTTGAATACGAAGTGCTGTCATAGTTGGCAAATGCTTAGAAGGGTTAAAAATGCTTACTAGAGGTTTGTGGTCAGTGATGAGTATGAACTTTCGGCCATAAAGAAACTGATGAAAACGTTTTACACCAAAGATTATTGGAAGACCTTCCTTTTCTATTTGACTGTAGTTTGATTGTGCTTTGTCAAGTGTCTTTGAAGCGAATGCGATAGGTCTTTCGGTTCCATCTGGATATATGTGTGAAATAACAGCGCCGATACCGTATGGCGAAGCATCGGTAGCAAGAATAAGCGGCAAGTTGTCCTGAAAATGTGCAAGTTGAGTTGCGTTGGCAATATACGATTTGAGGTCATCGAAAGATTTTTGCTGCTGTTTTCCCCAACGAAAAGGTACATTCTTTCTACGTAACATATTGATTGGTGCTGCTATATTCGAAAAATTGGGTATAAAGTTATGGTAGTAATTAACTTTGCCCATGAACGCTTCAAGTTGTTTGAGATCTTTAGGAGGTTTCAAGTTTTTAACTGCTGTAACGCCAGATTCATCAGGTAAAATTCCTTCTGAACTGATTTGACGGCCTAAGTATGTAATTTTCTTTTGCAAAAATTCACACTTCTCTTTTTTACAACGAATGCCATTAGCTAACAATAATGAAAGTACAGTTTCAAGACGTTGAAAATGTTCTTGTAGTGTTGGTGCTGAAATTATAATATCATCAAGATAGTTTGCAAAACCTTCTATACCGTGAAGAAGTTGCTCGATATACTTTTGGAATATAGCTGGAGCGCTAGCGATACCATAAGGCAAACGTTGGTATTGAAATAATCCAAGCGGCGTGTTGATAACCATTATTGTTTTCGATGTATCGTCCAATTCCATCTGAAGATAAGCATCTTTGAGGTCTATTTTCGAGAAATATCTACCGTCACGAATAGTATAAAATAAACTCTCACGAGTAGGAAGCGGGTACTGTTCAATGTCAATTTGCGAATTGACAGCTACTTTAAAATCACCACATATACGAATGGAATTATTCGGCTTTTTTGCTAAAACGATGGGTGAAGCCCAATCGCTGAATTTAATAGGCATGATGATTTTTTGAGAAATTAGTCTATCTATTTCATCTTTAAATTGTGGCATTTGAGCAAATGGAATTTGGCGGCTTCTAAAAAATTTCGGTTGCGCGTTTGGTTTTAGTCAAATATTCGCTTTAAAGCCTTTAATCGTACCGAGAGATGGTTCAAAAACTTTACGAAACTTTTCACAAATATCACTCACTTTTTCATTGTCTTTGTTAGAAATTGAATTAATTTGTTTGATTTGAAAACCAAATATTTGGAACAAATCATAGCCAAATAAATTTTCGCCTTCATTTGTATTGACTACGATTAAAGTAACGCTTTTTTCACAATTACCACATTTTAAATTAGTATGTAGTTCACCAAGAATAGGAATTTTCTTTTTACCAAATCCATACAAAACTCTATTCGATTTAACAAGTTTTGGCCTTTGTAGTAAATTGTATGTTTTTAAATTAATTACTGAAATTGACGCTCAAGAATCCATTTGAAATCTTACTCTCTGCTTTTTTATTTCAACATCAATTACACTTTTTGAATTTTTCGATTTTATTATACCACTAATATCATACACTGTCTCTACTACATCAATATTATTCTTTTGTTTTTTGTTTCTGTACCCTTTTTTGCTTTCATTGTTATTGTTGTTGCTTTTACACATGCAGACTGGCGCAATGTGTCCCTTTTTTCCACACTTGTTACACATGGCATTTTTGAATTTGCATTCTTCTCTACTATGAGCACTAAAACAACCCGAACACGATTTATATTTTTGTTTTTTATTTTGAGTGTCTTTTCTAACGGATGATTGTTTTTTCACATAGTTTATTTCGATTGTTTTTTCACTTGAGATTTCTTTAATAGCCGTAACGGTTCTTGTTGTTGTTTCATACGACTCGGCTATTAACAAAACATCTGCAAGTGTTGCGTTCTGCTTTTGTAACGCGGCAGAGCGAACTGCGTCGTGAGGGGTATTTACAATAATATGGTCGCGTATCATATCATCAGTAAAGCTGTTAGCACATGTGGTCGAACTGCAAACAAATTTGCAGGCTCTGGCTAAACCACGAAGGTCTGCTACCCATTCCTTGTATGACTGCGAACTTTTCATTTCTCTTTTGAAAAATTCATAACGAGCAGCCACTATGTGTTGGCTAACTGTAAAATGCTGAGACAATTTTTCTGTCAGCTGTATGTATGTTTGATTCTCAAGATTTTGTACACCAAACAAATTCTTAAGCAGATCAAACACTTCGGCACCGCACCACGACAGAAAAAATGATTTTTGTTTTTCTGCAGACTTAACCGAATAGGCGAGGAAATGCTGTTCCAGCTGCTGCAAATATGAGTCCCACTGCTGCTGATCTTTATTGAATTTGTGGAACGCTGGTACCATCGAATGGTCATTGGTGACAGTTAAGGGAGTTCCATCCTTTTGGTCGAGAATTGCCTTCATCCATTGTTGTTGTTGAAGCAACAAAGTCTGTGTAAACTCTTGTTGTTGTCGTAACAACAATTCGAAACCATCTAAATTGGTCGCCATTGTTTTGTTTTTGTTCACACACACGCCAAACAATAAAAAATATCAAACTGCACCGTTATTCTTTTTTATTATTTTATCACTCGTCGCCAAATGTTAAGTTGTGAAACGCACGCGTATACGGATGAAAAGGAACTGATCATTTATTCAATGTATTCTTAAATTATGTATGTATGTATTCCTAAAACTATTTATAACAGAGTTGTTATATATATACAGTTGTTAAATAATGTAGTAAATATAAAGTTGCAATATTTATGTATGTAGTAAAATTAACGATTAGTTCAAATATATTACACTAACAACACATGGTTTCAACAGGACGTCTGTTGAATATGCTGTATAAGCAATTTGAGTTCATGGTCATCACGTGCAGGTGATGTAAACTGGACACCGAAATCGTTCGATTTTATTCGATTTCCGGGGATTTCCTTCAGCCACATGCTATTGAATAAATTCACAATGACTAATGGACCGCACATAAAGGCGTCAATAGGTCTTTCAAATGAATAAGAAATTTCGACAGTATGTCACACGCACTACTAAATTTGATTTAAATTTCAATATAGGAAGCGTTTGTATACAAGACTAGACGGCTATTTTGGAACGTCGTTCAAGAATGTTGCGGATTTCTCAAGAAAATGTAAGTCTCATAAATGTTCCAGGGGGGTTACTGTGTAACTCGATACGAAAATTTAAATCGTTCGAATGGCATATTCGATACGAAAATGAAATTGTATTCTCTAACACTTTCGAATTACTTGCAGCGAAGTGTTAATTCGCATGTGGGTAAAAACATCATGTACTTGGGAGCACTTCAACTTAAATATCAAAATAACTAAGAAAAACTTGTTGGCACTTTATAAGTGACAAATTTAAAATTTTAATTTTATAATTTTATTTAAAATATACATTAATAATATGATATATGTATACATACATACATAATTGGCCATTACAACCCTTCAGTCAGGATTACAGCCTAGCTTCTCAACACCACTCATGTTGTGTGCGTTAATTTTATACATGAGTAGCGGGACCTACAGTTTAAAGTCGACTCCGAACGACAGATTTTTGAGAAGCTTTTCATGGCAATTTTTACTCTCAGCGTTTTTGCCAGAAATCTGCTGAGAGGAAGTCACCGAAGAAATATTTTCATATTTCGTTTTGATGTCTGACCTGGGATACGAACCCGGGCCTTTCGTCTAATAAGCCAACACACTACCTACTAGATCACGGCGACAACATTAACCCAGCTCGCTTTGATAAGCCATGAAGAAAATGATATATGTAAATGATTAATTAAAAATATATAATTATAATAATTAAAAGCAAGCTTATTTTCATATTGTTTTTTTTTTTTTTTTTAATATTCCAAGTCAAAAATTTTTTGTTTTAATTCAAGTTGAGCCATCTTTCTCTTACTTTTTTCCAATTCTACTTTCTTTTTAAATTCAAACTTTTCTTTTGCAAGTTTTAGTTTGCGTTCTTCAATATCATATTTTAATTTTTTGGAAGAAGCGTGCAATTTAGCTAGACTCTACTGCATTTCTGCGAAGAGCGGAAGACTAATTCATTTCTGTTCTTTAATCGTATTATCCATCCCACAAGTACCATTCTCACAGGCCAGTATTCCTTTGGAAATCATGCCTATAAAGTTTTAGTTCCCTCAAATAAACTTGAAATTTCCAGCGTTTTTAGATAGGGGCATCCATTTTGTTTATAATTACAAATATGTTTAATCACTAAACGCCTGTGATTGTTCGGTGTCCGACTTTCCTCCACCTCCTGTATGATGTCAGCTCGTGGTTGGTTGCAGTTTGCACCAAGGCCCTCTGGTATCGTGAGATTGTAGATGAACTGGCAACAGAAGATGCTGTGGTTGGATATGATGGAGGCGTCTGTTACACTTTTTATGACTGATAGGCCAGTGAATGGACAAATGGACACTTTATGGCGAGATATAGCAAATTACACAATCTCCAGGTTACTTTGGTCCAAGATCGAATGTTCCATAACAATGTGCGTACTTAACCTGGATAGAAAATCTATTTCCGACTAAACATTATGTGCTAAGAGCGGGGACTTCTTTTGTATGATATTGACATGTATCTATTTTTCTATAGGATGTGCGGAAATGTTAAAGTCGCCGTAGTCTAGTAGGTAGGTTGTTCATCTTTTTCAAAGAAATATGGGCCAATGATGCCTTCGCTCCATAAACCGCATTAGCTCTGTAAGACCACGTGTGGGTTTCTTGAGCCTCAAATACGACTATCCTGTTTATTATCGTACCCACCAATATGAAAATGAGCTTCATCTGAATAGATGATTTTTTTTGGCAAATCTCATCATGCAGAGTCTCGTTGGCCCAAATTTCCAATAAATCCCAACGTTGCTGAAGCGTAAATCGATTCATTACGTTCAGTGGAAATAATATACTGAATTTTGTGACAGAATAGGACGGCATAAGTATTGACAGATTCGAAATAACCGATGGTTCACATTTAAACCGATTGATAGCCCACCAGGTCGTGGGAAAAGGACATCAAAACGATTAATCACTTCTTATATCAACTGTCCAGTTTTCGTAAACTCAAAAATACAATTGCTTAGGGAGGACACTTTATCAGACATAACTTATCTCAAAAGAGCGGATTGGAAGAGCTAAGGAAGTTTAGACAAAATGCTGGCTTTCTAGAGGACATATGATTGATATCCCTTAATGGTAAGCACAACAAGAAGACATAATGTTTTCGATGTATGCCTATATTCATGAGACCTTCAACCATATTTACATATTTCTTTAATTTAATTTTCTCAATTTCATCACACCTACCCAACTACTGTACACTTTACCGAAAAATCCTGTTCTTAAATTCTTAAAGAGAAGAATATCAACAACAATTAATCTGTTTTTCATTCATTTTTCGCACTACATTTCGTTTTCAAAAACCAAAAATTTCATTTATGCCCTCTACATATGAGAACATCTGACTTATTGCTTGTTCTTGTTTCTCCTCATTTGCATTTCAAAGTTTTTTATCATTTTTTCTCTACCATTTTACCACTTCAGTAGATATATCAAATATTTTTTTTTTTGTATTTGGGGGTCGATGGTTCACATAGAATGAAATTAAAAAAGAGTTTGCAACTAGAAAATATGGTTTTGACGTTTTGTTAAAACGCACATACAAACAATCATGCAATCGTACACTGTCATGCACATTCACATGAACACTAAATACTCCCCAGTGTACATTTCAAATGAAAAGTTTTTTGGAAAATTCAGCATCCACATGTTGTTGGGTTGGTTAGTTGGTTTTGTGTATTTCGTGAATTTGTTGTCGTTATTTTCTGTTTCATTTTGAATTTATTGCTGCTGTTATTATTGATGTTGTTGTTGTTGTTCCTGGTAAAAAGTTTTTTGTCAGCAACATATTTTCTGTATATTTTTCCGAAGTGGAATGAAGTGTAGTGTGTAGTGTCTCGTCTGGATACTTTTGCTCATTTAATGCTTAGAAATTGACAGAAAGTTTTGCAAAACTATTCAAAATATTCTTCATTTAGCTAGGCGGCTTTAAACTTTATTAAAACGGACACGTTCTGTGATGAGAAGTGATAATTGAGGACATTAAACTTTGACTTGATAAATGGAAAGCACGTACAAATAGATTTTGTAGTGATTTTGAGTAGAGCACGTCCTTGTCATGTTATACAGTTGGGGTGTGTAGAAATGGCTGTTAAAATAAGTATGTACGCCACTGTTATTACGAGTCCAATAAATAAGCTCGTGACTTATTTTAAAAATACATAGATTTTTAAGCTAAAACTCAATTTACTTTTCAAACGAATTGTATATTGAGCGTGATATAACGGGTGGGCCATCTATTGGTTTAAATTTGAACCATCCGTTATTTTGAATCTGGAAACACTTTGTCATTCTATTCTGTCACAAAATTCATTAAATTATCTCCACTAAACGTAATGAATCGATTTACGCTTGAGCAACGTTAGGATTTATTGGAAATTTATTTCCAAAACAAAGAGAATTTATCGGAAATTGAACGGAAATGTCGTACCAAATTTGGTCATAGAGAAGGACGGAGAGAACAGTGCCCGGTAATCGCAAAGTTTATTGCTTAAGATCGTGAAACTGGTTTCATGGTTGTTGGGCCAAGAGTTGAAGCCGCATGAACATCTGCTTCGTTTTCGCTTCGCTAGATGAGCCAAAGAGGAGCTGCACGAGGATGTCGATTTTGCTAACAAAAAAAAAATCATCTTTTCGGATGAAGCTCATTTTCATCTGTTAATAAGCAAAATTGCCATATTTAGGACTCAGAAAACCCACACGTGGTCTTACAGAAACCAATGCACCCAATGCGATTTATTGCGTCAAACGTTTGATGGATGTTTAATCAGCCGAAATGGTGAAGAGAATTTGCTGCCAAGAAGCTTCGATTTGACACCGATGGACTATTTTCTGTAGGGGGCCGTAAAGGAATAGTGTTATGCCGACAAGCCAGAGACAATTCGTGGTGCCATTGCCGTATCTCCCCACACACTTAAAAAAGTGAACGAAAATTGGTCCGACCGAATGAGAAACTGTAGGGCCAGCCGCGGTAGCCATATGAATGAAATAATTTTGCATTTCTAATCGGAACAATTGTACTTCACAACAAAAACATAAATTAGGCAAAATTTTAAACAGTTTTTGTTTCATTGCATTTTTAAATTTTTAAAACTTTTAAATGTTTCGTTCTTTATTTGACAGCCAACCCGACATTCGAGCATGCGGCTCTTATGAGGTTAACTCGAAAATAGGATGGAACTGTATGGGGTAATTGAATCAGTTAGTTACGTGGCCCCAGGTCACGTGGAAATTTACTTCATTTTTCATTTTACTTTCAGAGTAATCTTGTAAGTAGTGCATTGGATTATTAGACGAGAGTTTTACAGAAGTCAATGCGCCCATCAGGAAAAGTTTCTCAAAAATCTGTACTTCGAAGTCGACTTTAAACTGTAGGTCTTGTCACACATTGATAAAATCAAAACACACAACATTGGTGGTGTAACAGACGAAGTCGTAATCCTGGCTAGAGTGTTGTGGTAACTAATTTAGTACGTAAGTTCGGAAGCGCGTAAAAAAATTCAAAATCTCCTTAACAAAACCTTAGGGATGTTTGCAGCAACACATCTATGCAACAGAAACTCAACGTGGTATTTATTTCGTAGAGTATGAAAACGCAACATCAAATTTAAATTTTAAATAAAAATAAGAAAACTAAATTAAATTGACTAATAATGTTGCCACTTTGGTGTAAACACAAGTCCTAAAAGAAATTTCCTAATTAGTTTTAAGTATTCTACTCGGCTCTTAAGTATTTATTGCACTCCCAATCTTATGTTTTTTTATTTGGGCCTTTTTTTTGCTTTTGTTTCTTTGTCTACCACCAATTACCAATTAAGTTTATTATTTTTTTGTTTTTTACCCGATGAAATAATAAATTTCAAGCAATTTTCCCTTTTAACAGTTTCGTTGTACATATACTGATAAGAATATGAGAAAAAAAAGAAAACAATTTAATTTTATTTAACGGTATGGTTGCAGGAATAAGAGTTCAAGGTCTCACGTCTATCGTCATACACTTAAGCCATTAAGTTGACTTGTTGCGCATTCACTATTAAGCGTTACCGACCATGTTTTCTACAGGAAGTCTGTATCCTGCATAAACTTTATTAACTTTCTTCAGTACATATTGGCATCTCAAGCTTATGAAGGCTGGAGAATGACAAACGTTTCTTTGTCTCCATCACATGCTCTGCATGCCCTATTATCAGTCACGCGAATTCGTTTTAAATACATGTGTAAGCGGTAAGTGTAAGATATGGGGATTGCTTCGTAAATATATTCTTGATCTTCTTCTCATTGCCTCAGAGTATTTATTTTTCCAGTATCATAGTTACACAACAGTCAATGCAATTTGTAGCTTTATTTTCAGTGCAATAAACAATCCAAATTTATGTTTTGTAATTCTCTATTCTAATATAAATATCTATTAGGAAGATTATTCCTTATGCTAATAAGGGAAACACATCGTCAAAGGCCCATCCCATATTTAGATCCATGCATGTAGAGAGTAGTTCCGCTTGACCAAAAAAATTAATTTCGTACCAGTGACACACTTGATTGCAATTACCTAGAATAGACACGCTGTGGGCGATTATCCAACTAGAGTCCAAATTATATTTTGGTAATAACATTTGTGACTCCGGTTAATTCATTATTGCAAACGTTTTAATTATGTGCTAGAATTGTGGACAAAAGTACTACCAGAATTTTTAAATTGATCTTTTGGTCTTACATACATATGTATGCACATAATTGGTTATTACAACCCAGCAGTCAGGGTTACGACCTAGCTTCTCATGCCACTTTTGTTGTTTGTGTTAATTTTATCCATAAGTGTCGGGAACTACTCCGTCGATAGATTTTTGAGAAGATTTTAGTGACAGGAATTCGACGAAGAAATATTTTTTCATATTTCGTTTCGCTCGAGGTGTCTGACCTGGAGTTTGAACTGTGGCATCACGTCTAATACGCCAAAACACTACATACTAGACTACGACGACTCTTTGGGCCTTTTACACCGTAAAACATTGCTGCATGACAACAGCTAATATAAGCATGTATGTATGTGGATAACTATGGTTTGACATCATCTATGTTGACATCATGAAGTATTTAACGACAGACCAAAGCTTCCAAGTTGTAGCAATATATTTGAAAAAATTCGTTCTTTTCACGATTAACATAATCAAACATGAAATTCATACACTAATTGTACATTTCCCAATTTAAAACCATTAGCACATTGTAGCACAAAATCTTGATGCAAATGTGGAATTTCGAGTCGTTGTCGTCCTCAACTTGTTGGCTTTTGTAAAAAAAAAAAAAATTCTCTACGGATTCTTTTCTTGATTGTTCTCCTTCGAAATTGGCTGAACTTCGAAGACTTCCTCTCAGCAGATTGCTGGCAAAATCTCTGAGAGTAAATAAAATTGCTATGAAAAGTTTCTTAATAAATCTGTCGTTCGGAATCGCATAAGTGGTGTGAGAAGCTAGGTCGTAATCCTGAACTAAAGGGTAATGACCAATCTTGTATGTATGTATGAATGTGCGCTATCTAACAGGCGATGTCCAAAAAAAACTTTACTTGGCCGTCATCCTTTATTCTGCCAATATGGACACGTTTTTCTTGACATTTTTGTATTTTTTGCGCCTTATTTCTGTAAATATTTCTTTAAACGGTTTTTTTGTATTCTTATAAATGTTGGTCAGCCTTTAATTCACAGAATTTTCTGGGCTTATGTTGACTTTTAATTTTATTATCCTTTTATTCGACTGTGTAACCGTTTTATGTCTACGAGGCGTTGAAAAATTGTAAATTGTTTGCTTACTTTCCCAAAAATGCCATCATTTTACGCAAAAAGATACACAAAAAATTCTTTTTAATAAAGGCTATAAGGCTGTAATAATATAAAAATGTTTGTCTTTAATATTCAACAAAAAAAAAAATATTAAATTGTAATAAAATTTACAATGGAATATAAAATGGCATTTACAAATAAAGAAAAAAAAACTTTGTTTATTTGTCGCTCAAAGTGTCTTTAGGAGCAACTCTAAATACATTAATTTTTTTCGGTTGTTTTTGTATCAACCGTTCGTTAACCGTACTCCCAACGGCTTGTGAGTAGTATTTGTTCATGAATTTGTTGCCTTGTACTGGGAAAAAGTTTTATATTATCTCCACTCAACGTAATGAATCGATTTACTCTTGAGCAATATTGGAATTTATTAGGCCAACGAGAAACTGTACGATGATCTGGATTTTGTAAAAAAAAAATTATATTTTCGGATAAAACCCATTTTAATCTCCGTGGCGACGTTAATAAGAAAAATTGCCGTATTTGGGACTCAGAAAACCCACACGTGGTCTTACAGAAGCCAATGCACCCATTCCTAGTGACTGTTTGGTGCGGCATGTGGAGCGGAGGAATCATTGGCCCATATTTCTTTGAAAATGAGGACAGCACAACCGTTACGGTCAATGGAGGCAACTATCGCACCATGACAACCAATTTTTTTTTTTGTACCCGCTTTTCATGGTGAACGATGTTTAGCTTAAACTGGATGGTGCAATTTGCCGCACATCTCATGTAACAATTGATTTATTGCGTTAAACGTTTGATGGCAGTTTAATTAGCCTAATTGGCCACCAAGAAACTACGATTTGGCACCATTGGACTACTTTCTATGGGGAGCCGTTAAATAAAATTGTTCTGCCAACAAACCAGAGGCAATTGAGCATTTGAAGTTCAACATTCGACATGCCTTTGCCGAAATACGACCTCATACACACGAAAAAGTGCACGAAAATTGATTCGATCGAATGAGGTAGTGTGAGGCCAGCCGCGACAGCTATATGAATGAAATTATATTCCATTTATAACCGGAACAATTGTACTTCACAACAAAAAAAAATAATAAATTTGGCAAAATTTCAAACCGTTTTTGTTTTATTGCGTTTTGAAATTAAACTTTTAAATTTCTCACCCTTCAATGCCGACGTGGATTAAACTTTTTTTCTTTTAAATTGTAATTTCTTTTTTAATGTTGAGAGCAGCAGACCAAACTAAACTATACATAAAAAAGTATTGCGATAGAATTAGAGATGAGCGATATTTTCAAAACTGTGATTTAATCACGGTGATTGATAATTCACTGGTAACTACAGTGATTGAAATTGCCAAATAACAGTTACTAATAATGTCGTTCTTTCAAAATTATTACATACTCAAATTTATTTCATTTTATTTTGAGCGTGGCAGAGTTACTATTAGATGATGCCGATTATTTACTTTTGTCTTTTATACATACGGTGACCAGACGTTCTGTATTATACAGAACAGTACTGTATTTTAGAGCCCTGTTCTGTATAAATTATTCTTTGCTAAAAAACGTGAAAATGTTCTGTATTTTATTTAGTGTTCTGTATTTGTTCAGTATTTAGTTATTTTTTCAGTTTTACATAAGAAACGCATAGAAAAACACATAAGAATACATAAATATTAAAAAATTCTGACACAAATGTAGGTAATAAATTTTTTTCAACTATAAACATTTACCAAAAATGATAAGTAGTGTCGATATTTTTGATTGTTCAAATCATAACAACATAAAAATATGTCTAATATTTGTTCGTTTTTTTATACCACTGAAAGGTGTGCAAGTAAAAATACTAAAGGGTCGGCCATCTAACGTTTTTTTCTTCTTCAACTAACACTGGTAACACTTAGCTCATATCTGATTTGACAGATAATTAGTTTTATCCTTCCGCTGAACGAATATGGTTGTGTATACGCTTGAACAACGCTGGGAAATATTGCGACATTACTTTGAAAATCATGGTAATGTTGCAGAATGTGTGCGAAAATTGCGTACGGATTTTCGAAGAAGAGAAGCAGCGTCAGCTCCGTATGTAAACAAGCAAAATTGTCGCATTTGGGGCATGGAAACCCCGCACGCATACATTGAAAAGCCCACGCACCCAAAACGAGTCACTGTTTGGTGCGGATTTTGGTCTAGAGGCATAATTGGGCCATTTTTCTTCGAAAATGAGCAAGGAGTGGCCGTTACAGTCAATAGCGATCGTTATCGGGCCATGTTGAACAAATTTTTGTTCACAAAAATTGAAGAGGAGGATATTGTCAACATTTGGTTTCAACAGGACGGCGCTACGTGCCACATAGCCGAAGCTACACTCGATGTTTTGCGCCCTGTTTTTGAAGATCGCATTATCAGCCGCAGAGCTGATGTCGTTTGGCCTCGGAGCTGCGATATGACACCGTTGGACTATTATTTATGGGGTGCCGTCAAAGATAAGTGTTACGGCGACAAGCCAGAGACAATTGACGCTTTAAAGGACAATATTCGTGAATCCATTGGTAAAATACAGCTGCACACAATCGATAATGTGATTAAAAATTGGACCGATCGTGTAGGCTACTGCATGGCCAGCCGAGGCAGCCATTTGAATGAAATTATTTTCCATTATTAACCGGAAGTATTGTATTTTCAAATAAAAAAAGAAATTTGAGAAAATATTCAGTAGTTTTTTTTTAAAGAATTTTCAAAAAAAAAGTTATTTGGCGGACCCTTTATTTATTATTTGCTTCCTTTTTGTACTTTATTAAATTGAATTAATAAATTTTTATTTTTTAACAATCAATATAATAATGATTAAATTTTATTGACAATTGAAATTTTGATTTTGTTTTAAAGAACAGTGATTAACAAATCTTAGTGAACAAGAACAACGTTCTTCAAAAATCACCGGATCGCTCATCTCTAGAAAGAATGCTTAAGACACATCCTAATGATGCATTGTATTAATGTGTGCTTTTAAAATATTAACTTTAATGGACAATGCTCCTCAGAGGTTGGGTAGGTTAGGTTGGTGGAAGACCGTCCTTTCTTACTACATTTATTATTCAGATCGGCAATAAAACATTCAGACTGGCTGCAAAATAAATCTTGTAACTGCAATCTTCATTTTGGGCAGTTCAGTCAGATAACAGAAAGTAAAGAACGTCCATCCCTTTATGACAAGAATTGAGCTTAGACGGATGATGTGAAATATATTCTCTCAGTTCTTCTTAGACTCACAGCTCACAAAGGGCAATGGCCCTTGAGAACACCAATTGTGCGTGCGATTTAATATCAAGAGACAACCAGTGTTCTCTTCTTATCCATAAAATTCCAGCAGAGCTTAGCAACATTGCACGTACCCTCCTACTGTCAAAGACGTTAAGAATAGTTGGACTAACTTAGGCCTGATTGTCCTTTTTCTGGAATCAGCGGAATTTTATTTTCATCCATTTTGTTTGTGTTTGTGTTTTTGATATCACAATACAGCACGACATCAATGGTAGCTAGTGTATTAACCTCCAATGCTTTAAGAATTTGTGGTTTGTTGGCATAAATCAATGACTTAACACAGCCTCATAATAACTACATCGAGCAGGCCAGTATTTAGCAATAAATCGATTATTAAGGGTGCTATGCCTCAAGGTGGAACGATATATTGTCTTGTGAAACAAAGATTCAGCAAGCGCGAAGCGATCGTGCTCGTCATTTAATGCAACGGCAGCTTCTTGGTTATTTCGTAAGATATAAGGACCGATGATGGAGCCAGCGTATAAACCGAACAACACAGTCAATTTTAATGAATTTAGTAGTCATACATTAACGACATGATGATTGTCTTCACTACAAATACTACATTTATACCTACAGAGATAGCTATTTAGCAGGAAATGAACATCAGCACTAAACCCAGTTCTTTGGTAGAAAAAAGATAATCTTCGGCCAGTTTCAAATCAGTCGAATCAGTTAAAATCCAATGCAAACGATGGTCGAATACTTAAATTCTCGCACAAACTGAATTTTATGGTTCAAGAATCTTATGTGAAATATTCCTCGTAGCTGAAGGACAAAAACAAACCGATTGAAAAGGAAAATCAATAAACATTTTGACATATTCTTTAAAGCTTCGTATTATATCAGCAAGGTTCAGTGTTATTGTGATAGGCACATGTGTTTATCTTGTTAGTGTCTGTCTATGAAACGAGAAGAGTAAAATCAGTGCAGAATTATGTTTACCATATAACAGTCGATGCCGCCATAGGCTAGTATTTGTTGTGTTGGCTTGTTAGGGTCAGCCCCAGGCTCAGTCAACTGGAATATAACGAAATATGAAAACAAAAGAAGTCGCCACATTCTAGTAGTTAGTGTATTAACTCTTTGGACGTAAGGCCACGGTCCAAAAGAAAATATAAACAAATATTTCTTCGGCGACTTCTTCACAGAGGATTTCTGACAAAAACGCTGAGAGTAAATAAAATTGCCATGAAAAAGTTTCTCCAAATCAGACTTTAAACTCTAGGTCTCGTTACTCATGTATGAAAGTAACACATACAACATAAGTGGTGTGAGAAGCTAAGTCGTAATCCTGACTGAAGGGTTGTAATGACCAATTACGGTATGTATAAAAAAAATATTTTTTCGGGGACTTCCTCTCAGTAATATTCTGATAAAATAAAATTGTTATGAACAGCTTTTGAAATCTGTAGTACAGAGTCGGCTGCCGCTTATAGATAAAATTAACACAACCTACCAGTGTTGGTTGTGTGAGACGCTAGTTCGGAATTGTGACTAAAGTATTGTAATGACTTATTAAGTGAAATGGACAAAGTGCTCTATAAACAACTTAGAAGCATTTGAGATTAAAATATTCATGATCATTTGCTGTACCTTTCTGAGCAGACACAGTGTTGGTCGTTGTAATGCAGCTAAAACAACATTTAAATAAAATTTCATAAAATTCCGGAAATAATTAAACAACAATATCTCAGAAAGAAAACCACTTACGCACCCAATGTACATTAAGTTCTTTACAGTTATGTTGACATTACATGACGCTTAAACACACAATTTGTTGTAAATTTTAAAGTAAACAATTTGACTTTAAACTTCATGGTAACGTTTGCCTACAGTTGTTAATGGGTTATTCAAAGTAACAATTCAAGTTTTATTGTATTTCTGGTTAAACTTTTCATCGTCGTTTTTCCATTGTCCATAATAAAGCATGATGGCTGGCTGGAAGCTATATTCTGCTAGATTGTATTTCCGTTTTCTTAAGAAAACAATTTTCACAGAAGTAAAAGGGAAATAAAGCTGCATAAATAACTGTATTCGTTGGTTGTTGGGTACTTAAAGTAATAAAAACTGCATTTAAAGAATATTGTGAATTGTCGTGTACTTTTTTTTTTTTTTTTTGAAACAACAAAACAATTTTTTCCCCGTTTTTTGTTATCCATTTTATATGAAAAGGGAAAAAAGACAACATGACAAATAAAGTAAAAGAAATATGAAAATACTTACAGCAATTTGTAAACATCTGCCAAGAAAATTTTAATCTTTTAAGTTTTTATTGCAGTTGTCCACACGCCCGTAATTCCTTACTGCTGTACCAATGGCCACACAAACTGGATTAAAGTTGTACAAAATGAAAGAAAAATAAAAACGTTTTTTAGGTCTATTTAAATTGTAAAATTGCTAGAATAATTAAAAACAAAAGTCACATGCGTCATACAATCGAGTAAAATAGACTCAGACTGTATGAAAGGTTTCCTTATCTGACTGCCCTTTCTGATTCCATGTTTATCAACAACAAGAGGACGTATATACACATGTCTTCTGGTCTTGAAGCATTGATGTCGTAGACGTAGAATACTGCGAACTATTCCTGTCTTTATACGCACAAATGCCGTGCTTTACGAAAAAATGATTATGAAGACTTATTCCAAAAATTTTAAAAATTTTTCTGAAACAGCTTGAAGAATTTTCAGACGAGAAAGTTCATCAAATATGACAACCATTCGAAGAATGGTGCCAGTTATGAACTAGATTAGATTCCTCTACATCAATATATCGATCAGTTTCTAGAAAATATTGCTGCTAAAAGTGAGGGTGACCACTAAAATCTAAAAACAACAATTTGACTTCGATTACAACAGGTTCAAAAAATAGGAAGCGCCACGCAATTATAATCAACTTCTATTATTACAACATTCAACTTACACAGAACCTCAAACCCTGGAAAGTCAATGTCAATCAAAGAGTCATCATCTTCTGTGAAACGCATTTTCATCTGAATGCGTCAGTAAAAACACTAAATTCTCGAATATTTTGTACTCATGTAATCCAGTGGAAACAAATACTACCACAAAAAATCTATAAAGAAATTCACAAATTTTGTATGCGAAAAACAAGCAAAGAGAAGTCCCTGTTCACATAATATTTGTTTAACGCATCAGAGAGCAACATATAGATGGATTTGGTTTAATGTCGGGTCTTTCAGCAGAGACTTCTAACTTTGAAAATTGATAACAGTCACCTACTTGAAGCTACATCTGTTGTCATATATAATGGACGTCAAACCATAATGGACGGCTATAGCATTCAACAACACCTGCTAACATATATTTTTCGATTGCCTAATCGTCCTGCCGAGAGGATTATTAGCAATGTGGTGTATAAATGCAAGTCCACTGGTTCAGTAAACAACCGAATAACACTATCCGTATGTTGACAAAAGGCAAGATGTGCCGTAAATATCGCCGCTGTCTGTGAGAGTATGCGGGAGAGTGCAAGGCAGTCAATTTTGTGTCACACAACCGAACCTGGTCTTTCGAAGACCACAACGTTTAAAATTCAAATGACCAAGTAACTGAAAGTAACACAAACACATGTGATCGTGTTTGTGCTCTGGTGCAGTGGACAACTGACTTTAATTTTAATCGAAAAATCATTTTCAGCGTTTTTTTCGGATTTATTTGGAGCGATATACATCTACATGAGATCTAATGCAAAGCATTCCGAGAAAGTCCCTCTTTGGTGTAGATTTTGCGCTGGATAGCTCCTATCGGTACCAGAGATCAGTAAAGAATCGTTTTTTCACTATTCATAACAACTCATAAAATTTTGAGTATGAGTGAGTCAACACTATTGAAATTCAACGACTCTGATTCAATCGTACTTACTACAACATTGATTTATAAATACAGGTTAAAACGAGTATGAGTACAGCGTTGACATCAAACTCATAACATTCCAAATATGTTTGATTCATACGCCTACTCATTCAGATTCATAAATTTAGAAAAATACTTATAATACTCATAAATGATTCGAGTGATTCGAATCAATCATCAAAATTTACAGTCTTAGTTGTCAAAGACAGTAAGCAAAACAAACACATAACCTTCTAGTGAGTATTGTAGTGATCGTACGCCAATCGTACTTATTTTGTGATTCTTGTAAATGTTGAGTAAAGGAGAGTCGAGTTATTGTTAAGTATGAGTACGATGTGTACTTCAAACTTTGAATATGAATAGAATGAGTATGATTTTAAAATAAGTATGAATGCGTTTAAGTATCAAAAATTATGAGTATGTTTCGAATCTACTCATCTTTTTGAATACTCATTGCTGATCTCTGATCGGTAGACATTTGTTTGAACGAGCACTACCTGAATGAAATAATACGGACACCCAGAACATGTGGTTTCAAAAGGACGATGCTATGTGCAACGCAAATTATACATACATACTTACATAATTGGTCATTACAGCCCTTTAATCAGGATTACATTTATACATGAGTGGAGAGGCCTACAGTTTTAAGTCGATTCCGAACAACAGACACACTACCTACTAGACTACCAAACTGATTATCCTGCTCTTTTAGGTTCAAAGTCATCTCACGTGGAGGTGGTGTGAACCCGCCACCGAGAACTCCTTCTTGTTGGGTTCTCTTAATTCGCAGATGTATGCGGATAAGTTATAAACCACAGTGAATCTCAAAGGCAACGAAACCAATAACTTCGGTCAGAATCACCCTTTCAAATGAACAAAAATTTTACACACACTCTGTTGTTTTACTTTAACTTAAACCGAAAGCGCTTAATGAAAAACCCGATATAATTGCCTAAACATTTTCACAATGTGAGAAAACGTACAACACGTAAGTAAACACAACACAATTGTAATTTATTTTTCTCAACTTTATTAGAATTTTTTGTTGGAATTTATTGTGCAAAAACTTAATTCTTAGAATACTTTTTACCAGAGTTATTCTTTCTATTTGAATAATATTCCAAGTTTTTATACCTTCACCTGCTGCTGCTGCTGCTTCTGCTACTACTGCTGCTGGTGTGGCATTTATTTGTTGTGGCAAATATTTGCCTATACGTTGGGTACACAGAGCGTACGTGTCTACTCCAAAATAAATTTACAATTTACAGTTGGGGAAATAATAACAGGAACCCCTGACATTATTTCAGGCGAATTCGTAATCCAATGAATTGATGATGAACTGTGATTTGATTTCCATTTAATTCTCCGAACTGCTGTTGATTTCTTTCATTCTTTTCAGTTGTTTCCTATAGCTACTCGTATGATTTCTGCTGAAATTTATTGCAAAGAAATTTAATTAATTTGCTCTACAATTTCAGAGACTTAAATATTAGAAAAGAATATTTTTGGTAACATAGCAACTGTTTCAGGAACTAAGAATTCAAATCTTTATTGCATATGACCAACAGATATGTTCTGTTACCCGCTGCTCTTTCCTATAAAATGTTTCCAACTGATAATCTAAGCAACAGAAAGTGCTTAACATTGAGATCGTTAGGGCTGTTTCGATTAGTCAAAATACATTTCACTTCACTAAGCGATAATGCCCATAAGGCATCTACCATACCCCTTCCATACCCCTTTTCTCGTTCTTTCCAGACTACCTACCTTGATTCAATTTTAACAATCAGTGTTCTTTGTCCTGTCCTAACAAAGGGCGACCCCACGATATGTGCTAACTACAGGGATATATTTACATAAGTCTTCTCCATATCGCATACAAGGGTCTTACGAGCGTATTGTTTGAAACCCTGACCCACACCTCCAAACATTAATTGAACCTAATCAGTTCGGCTTCAGACAACACTCCTGAAAAATTAGTCGACACACACCATCACGTCAGAATGACGTTGAGCAACTTCTGCAGCTCCATCAAGGTTGGAGTAGACCTCGCCAGAGGTATCGGCAACGTACGACGTTTCAGACAAGACGATCCCCTATCATGCCTCCTCTTTAACTTCATAATGGAGAGTGTACTGAGGAAGTACATCGCAATGGCACCTACTTCTTCCTTACTTACTTAATTGCCTATTAACAACCCGATTATCGGATTTCGGCCTGCTGTATTATTTATTTCCAGGCACCTCTGCTTTTTGCGCACCAACGATGACAGTGCTTCCTCGATTTAGTCCTTTCAACGCAAACAAGGTCGTTCTTTTCACCGACTTCCGCACACCCGCACACCCCAGAGTCAGCACACCCGCTGGATATTAATACGTTGGGCAACGTCCATGTCGTTGTGGACGTATACGCCTCATTGTTGGATCGAATGCGGAAATCATCGCCAACTTGCACTGGACTATTCTTTCGAATACTCTTAAGGCTGCTGCATCAGCGGTTAACAGTGTCCATGCATCTGCTCCATAAAGAAGTGCGGGGAGGATAAGTGTCTTGTAGAGTATTAGTTTTATCGAACGAGGTAGGTCTCTGCTACTCAATTACCTATTGAGATCATTGTATCACTTGTTGGCAAGGGTAAGTCTACGCTTGATCTTCAGACTGACATAATTTTTGGTGGTAACGTTTTAGCCAAAATAAACAAATAAACACACAAAATCAAAAGTATAGTTATTGGTCGTAATCTGGGATGCAATACGCCACACGTCCCCACTTGTCGACAACATATACTTCGTTTTGTCCTCATTTATTGCCGCAGCCATCTTAATAGATTCCCATTCAATAGCACTAAAGGCAGCAGTAATATCTCACATGATAAGGGATCGCCTTATCTGATAGGAGAGGTTCATTACTACCTTGGCGGAGCTGCAGGAATTCATCAACGCCATTTTGCATAGCCTCATCGTCTTCTCAGGAATACCGAACTCAGCCATTGTGACAAAAACACGATTGCTTATGGAACTATCGAAGGCTGTTTCATAGCCAACAGAAAGATGGTGTATGCTGACTTATTTTTCGAGGGTCTTCTTCAGGATCTGACGTAATGTGAAGATCTAGTCGATGGTGGACTTACTAGATCCGCAGCAGCACTGATAAGGTCTCAAGTGTGTTTTGACGAGTAGCTTCATTCGTTCGTACAATACGCCCATAAGAACCTTATATACGTCCACCATATATCCTTTGTTAACTTTTACGCAGAATTTCACAGAAGTATCGGATGACAATTAAAGACTTTCAATTTAAAAATTATATTTAAAGCCTTCTGGATGTAATTTACATGTCTTGTACGTTTTTCTTTCTTTTGCTGCGCCGTACAATCTTTGTTAAGTCATGCGTGTATTAAAATTACACGATAATTCGAGGTATTGAAGTAAGGCTGGCAAAAAATCAAAATAAAATCAAAAACAAATGAAAAGATCATCGCAGATTTAATAATTACTTTCATGTATTTTCTAAATAGAATCTATTGGTGGAAATGAAAGTATGCCAGAACACTTCTAATCTCAACGTTTGTGCTTCTATCATTCTCTCTACGCAATTAATCTCACTACGGTTATCTAACGAATCACGTGCCATCAGAAATGTACGATTATCGCTGTAGAATGGAATGCCTGACTGACTGACTGCCTTCCAGATATTTTCCTCCACTACACATGCCATGTGACAATTTTATGTAAAATGCCAGGTAATCACATTGAGTAAAATCGAAGCCGGGCCTGGGGGGGGGGGCAGATAATAAAACATGAAGACATTGAACAGAATAGAGTCATTGATACGTATATAAATTGACTCATAAAAAAGAAAGAAAAGAAAAGAGAACCACATCCTTAAGGATTAAATGGAAAAGTGGGAGGAATACTCAAAATAAGATTTACATTTGACACTTAATTTAATACCGTTAGACAGGGCTGGGAAACTGTGTCACCACAAAATATAAATTGTGCGGATGTGCTTTATTACCATCAACCAGTGACGTAAAATGGTGAAATAAAAGAATTAAGAATTGAAATCAATGGCGGTTATAATGATGGCTTTAAATAAACATGTCGTTATTCATAAGCGTGTTAAAGTATTTTATTAAAAAAAAAAAAATAAAATTCAAAAAGCGTACGAGAAAAAAATTTAGAAAAATTAAATAGTGAAAGCAATTTTAACTTTTAGTGGACTACGTCTTCGAGAGAGTTCTATTACAACTAGAAAATTTAAATCAGTTTTATGTAATAACTGCACTAAGAATAGATCATGTAATGAGTAATACTTCCAATTAGCTGTGCTTCGAAAATAAGAAGACTTAGATATTGGTTTGGTGTGATGTCCAGAGAATTATTTGTAATAAGTTGCTTCCCTATGACTGAAATCAATTTGTTTGTTTGTACAGGGTGGGTGCTTTAATAGTTTAAATTTAAAAATGTAATAACGCAAAAACGATTTGAAATTTTGCCAAATTTATTTCTTTGTTGTAAAGTATAATTGTTCCGGTTAGAAATGGAATATTATTTCACTCATATGGCATTCACTACCTACTGAGTAGGGCGATTTCACTTATGATATAGAGAGAACCAAAACCTAGTTTCCACAAACACTACTCCCTCATTCCTTCTTCCCATAACGTATTTTCCTACTTTCAGCACAATGCATGAGTGGGGGCTATACTCTAAATGTTGATTGGAAAAAAAATTAAATATGTCAATCGTCAGTTGCGTTATAAACCTCGCAAAAGGACATATATTTTTGAAGTAAATTTGTCTTATTTGAATGCGTTGTTCTAGCGATAATCTATTCATAATGATTTTCCAAATCTAACTGAACCGAAATGTCAACACAGTTTGACATTTCCAGTTAATAGTATTGTATAGGGTGGGCTATTAAAAAGTGTAAATTTAAAAATGCAATAAAACAAAAACGGTTTGAAATTTTGCCAAATTTATTTCTTTGTTGTAAAGTACAATTGTTTCGGTTAGAAATGGAATATTGTTGCATTCATATGGCTGTCGCGGCTCGTCTCACAGTAACGCATTCGATAGGACAAATTTTCGTGCACTTTTTCGAGTGTAAATTGTTTAAAAAACTAATTTCCTAATTTAAATTAAAGCATTTTCTAAATTTCAGATTCAGCTTAGAAAGTCGAACAACTTTAGAAAGTAACATTCGACATTCAACGATATCTCCGAGACAAAAAAATCTAACGCAATGGTAGTAAGATTGCCTGATTTTAAGAAAAAAAATTTTAAATGTTTTAAAATCCAGTGGAAATTATGATATACTTACTATTTAATTACAATTGAAATATGTATATTACTCATACGCATTATATTACATGTAGTAGAATAGTACTCTGAAAAGTATGCAATAAAGTATGTTTGATTTTGTGCTGTATGAAACTAATGGAATTAGATATTACTCATACGTCACATATGTGCTTGTCATGACTAAATTTTACATATCGACGCCTCCGTTCCATAACATTTTAAGTCGAAAAAGTGTGTTTTGAGTTATGAGCTCTCAAAATTTTCACGCGACATACAACTATATGTGTATTCTAAGTAGATTTTTCCCTATAACTTCGGAACGGATCGGCGCATTTTAACCAAATTTTGACGGTATTCAAGTTAGAGAACGTACGAATTTAAAAATGCAAGAACATTAAAAATGTTCTAAGTACACTTAGAATGTTATAGAATGGAGGCGTCGATATTAAATATGGTTAAATAAAATGGGTGGGCGATTTAAAAGTTTATATTTAAAAATGCTATAAAACAAAAACGGTTTGAAATTTTGCAAGATTTATTTTACTGTTGTGAAGTACAATTGTTCCAGTTGGAAATGGAATATATCTTCATTCATATGGCTGCCGCGGCTGGCCTAACAGTACCTCATTCAGTCGGACCAATTTTGATGTACTTCTTAGAGTGTATGGGGTCGTATCTCGGCAGTGGCATCACGGATGTTGGCTTTCAAATGCTCAATTGCCTCTGGTTTGTTGGCATACCTTTAACGGCACCCCACATTAAACGTCCAACGGTGTCAATTCACAGCTTCTTGGCGGCCAGTTGACATCACCTTTCGGCTAATTAAAGGGCCATCAAACGTTTGACGCAACATGCATGAGATGTGTAGCAAGTTGCACCATCGTGTTGAAACCAAACATCGTTCACATCGATACCATGAGAAGAGAATACAAAAACATCAGTTATAAAGTGTCTCCATTGACCGTAACGGTTGCGCCGTTCGCACCTGCAGAGAAATATGAAGCCTCCGCTCCCCAAGCCGCACCAAACAGTCACGCGTAATGAGTGCATTGGCTTCTATAAGACCAGGCGTGGGTTTTCTGAGCCCCAAATATAGCAATTTGGCTTATTAACGTACCCACCTAATGTGAAAATAAGCTTCATCCGAAAAGATGATTTTGTTATAGCAAAGTCGACATCATTGTGCAGTTTCACGTTGATCCAAACACCAAGTATTGCCGGATTCGAAATTACCGATGTTTCAAATTTTAGCCGATAGGTGGCCCGCCCTATATAAGAAGAGAATGAATTTTTTACTTTTTCTCTTTGACCTGAGATTATTTGAGCCGTATTCAGCACGTTATAATAAATCATTCAAGCTTATTATAACGTGCTGAATACGGCTCGTCATTTGGAAAACCAGACATATGCCACTCGACTGATGTCAGGCAGCTAGATGTTTAATAATATTATCATATATTCTTTCGAATCTATAAATATCCTGCCATAACGAGTGATAATGAATTGTTTGTTATAGTTTAGTAGTAAACTTCAAGGCTTCTAAATATCGTTTCAGCCACATATCCGCCTTGGTTATGATTTACGTTGTCCATTTAATCAGACAAATTTTTGGAAATTTTTTCCATGGCATCAATTTAGATTTGAACATAGGCTTAGAATGCTTCAAGAGTCACTGGTTTATTGGCATAAATTAACGACATGACAATGTCCCATAAAAAGGCAAAATGGGGGGGCCAGTGAACAGAAGCTCTTCTGGAAAAAAAGTTGTCATACCACAAATCGATTGTTAACTCCAGCACTACAATTTGAAATAGTCGCTGTTGATGGATTTTCCACTTTCAAAATAGCCGATGCTGCTGTTACCTCTTTGCAAGTTTGGATGTGGGTTCACTACTTACAAGCCACTAATATGACGTTCGTTTTGATTCTGATATATAATGGTAAAGATATGTTTTTCGATGTTGTTAAGAAGCCTACTTTAAAATTTCGTAGACTCCGGAGTATGGTAGGTAATATGTTAGGTTATTAGACGGGATGCTCCCTTTAAAGTGATAGCCTATGAGTTTACAGTAGTCTTGTTAGTAGGAAAGTTTGGGAAGATGCCAGATCAATATTACTTAAGGACACGAGTATGAATTTTAAAAAAAAATATTCCGTATTCAAAATCGAAAATATGTGACAGTTAAATTTTATTTATATACCCCCTTATATCTAATTGCGGGTACTTCTCTGTCCCAACGATTTTTTTTTTGTATTTTGTTGTCCATTTTTTATCTGTGAATAAATCAGTCAACTAAATCAGAGCTCTTTGGTTTAACAGCTTTATGAGATTTATTTTTTGACTTCATTATTTCCGTTTCCGTTCAGAATGCCTCAAGCGTTACAACATCAATGGCATCAACACTTATTCATGCACACCATTTCCGCAATGGCAGCTACACCCAAACAACTAATCAAACTGGAATCTGCAAAACCAGAATCAGGCGTACATTTAAGGACAACATCTAGAACAAAATGTTTTATAAAAATCATTTTTTTTTTTGGTTTGGAAAACGTATTTATCACAATTTTTATTTATTTTTTTTTCATTTAATGCGGAATATTTTGTTCTCTTTCTCTCTCAGTAATCCTATTAAAATGCCGTAAATAAAATTAAACCTACGGGTGCAAAAAGTGGAAAAACAAAACAAAGAAATATTAAGAATGAGCACCAGGTACTGTGATTGTGGTATACCAACAAAAATCTGACCATAAATAGCAAATACATTAACAAATTGTGAATGATGTTAGCCGGTATATACAGCAATAACACAATAACAGATAGCAACCAGTATGTGAGCGTATGTGTGAACAGAAGTTAATTTACTGTTTAATTATGGTTACTTTACGATTTCTAAAAAAGCCACAATTTTGCTTTATGCTTGTAACAAAGTGTTAATGGAAATCAGCCAGACATAGCATTATTCCACGGAACTGGACAAACATGGCACAATTGTCGCATTTTCTGATGAGTTCTCTACTTAGGGATCTGTGAGCTTATAATTGACATTGGATTTATGAGTACTTGCCACATCAATATGTCGGAAGAGAAAAAGCCAATTTTACTTCCAGTTTGTAGAGGACTAAATTGAACTATTAGTAAGAAATGTTAAATAGAATGTTTGCGAAGTTAGCACAAAATGGCTAACTGTTGCACGACAATGGGTCTTTTATGGTCCAAGTATGTGTGTCCCAACATCGTTAAGTGGCCACCAGCCACCTTTACTAATCTACCTAACCAAACATTGAAGGGGCATTAGACAAACAAACAATCGAAGATTTGGTCAGGGTAAAAAAATCATGCCTAAGGCAGATGACAGCAACTCCAACAGCACCTAATGTCATAGCATCTGTTTGGAAATCAAGGTTTGATTAATCCCAAGAATCAAATGAGAGCACTATGCCAACTTATTTTAGCTTTTATGTGAGGGGCAGGAAAATGAGACATATTAAACGGCTTTTTTTTGCTGCAGGAAAATTTTCTTACTGAGCATAGCAGTCAAATCGCTCCAGATGCATATCAAGATTGGGCTTCCAATCATTCCTTGATTTGCAGTGCACCAAAGGCACCAAAACTGTGTTTCCGGCTTAGAGTACTTTACAAAAGATGCAGACAAACACCATTGCACTGGTGATGAAAATGCGTAACGACACTGGTTTGGACACATATTGCGTATGCCGACTTACAACAGCTCGAAATGGCACTCGACTTGAATACACATGAATAGTGTAAACAGCAAACCCCTGTAAAGGTTCAGATTTTACATGCTTTGCCATTAATTACTTCATTACACATCCAGTATTATTGAAACTAATTAATGTGGTTTGCCATTGCCATACTGAACGTATACGTAATATTTAATTATGATTATGAATTAATATTACGTATATGTACTCATGTTGTTACAGGAAGACTAAATGGCTGTAGATTAGTATTCCATATGGATTTTCAGTCGAGTAGCGAAAAATAATTTAATAACCTTGTAAAGGCAATCCTTTTCTATACGTATTCTTCTGATTACATTACAATTCTTAGTAGCAAAGCACTATTATTAAAAAATTCATAGAAAAATTCAAAGGAAAATTAAAACGTTGTGGTTTGTATTTGTTTAACATTTTCTTGTATTTCAGGATTTTCTATTTTCCTAGATTTTCTAGTTTTAATTAGAAAAGTACTAAAAGAAAATCGTGCTCATACAAAAACTAACACTTCATTATCATTCATTAGGCAGTGACCCCCACTTTTCCACAAGCCATTAGCACAGGTTGTTAAGCCATGCTCAACAATTCCTCTACAACAACACAAACTAAGTAAATGAAGAAGACAACAGACGAACACCCAGCCAACCAACAAACTGAAACAACCAGCAATTAATGCGCAATCAACAACACTATGGAACATGCTACTTCAACCAAATGAGATGGACAGAGACACAGAGACAGATAGACAGACAGTTGCAACTGTGTTTGGATTGCCTGTTGAAGTGGTTAACTAATGAAAAAGTGTTTCTCTAATTTAATTACGGCAATATTGTTATTGTTGTGCTGCAAATGACTGATTACGGCTAAGCAGACACACTTACACATATTTTCCCCTGGCAAATACGGTATCCTTGTACAGATATACAATGAAATAAATGTACCACAACATACTCAAAAAATCTCTACACTTAAGTGAATTAGAAAAAAAGGAAAAAACAGTATATGGCTACAGAAAATAAATTTTTGCGAAATCGAATCCAATCTGAAAACAAATAACTGGTGACCATAAGTACACGTTTTGAATTTTAGCTTTTGTTGATAGGACAATAGAAATCCTTTAAAGATGAACTCAAATAAGACATCAATTCACCTTTAGATATTAAAGAATTGTATTAACAGGAAGACTTTAAAAGCGGTTGGTTGGTGGACAATGTTACACAGTATAACTGCCATATTAGGGCTGTTATACTTGCTGCAAGTTTTTGCAGCATAAGACATAGTTTTTGATAAGAAAAAATTTGAGCCAGTATTTTTATATTTCAATTCCACACATAAATTAAGAGTGGAGCTTATTGGTTTGATTAGGCGTCTATTCACACAAAACAGAATTACTGTCCTTCAGCAGGCGATGAAAGAAATTCAACTTTAATTTGGTTATCATTAACGCTATCCAGGAGGATAAACTATTATGCTACTGTATCTAGGAATTATTACGTATACTAAAAGGATAACATAATTGAAAAAGCGAACATACTGTTTTAAGCTCTAAAAGGGTCGTAGGCAAGACTAAGACGCCATTACATACTGACTCTATTGTATCGTGAGGTAGTTTAATTGATGTACTGTGTGCAAACACCAATGTCACTGTCGACTGACAGACAGAGTACGCTGGCAGTCAGCTAACCTGATCACTAGTGCACTATGTTCCACTTCAAGGATCCTGTTTTAACCTTAAATGTGGATGTGCTGCATATCTGTGAAGTTATAAAAACAATCAAGAAGTTTGTACGACCCCTTACAACTTGCTGAATAAGTCATTTGGTTTTAGTATACCTACTAAGGACTTCTGACGTAAAGATCAGGAAATTTCCAGTGGTACTCTTGATACCCTTGGGACACCATAATGATAGATTGAGTAGCTTCTAAAATAAATATATTAAGAGTTCTATCATTAAACTTAGGTATAGGCTTCATCAATGAAGTCACTGTAGTCTAACAAGTAGTGTGTTGGCTTATTAGACATGAGGCCTCGGTTCAAACCCCAGGTCAGACATCTCAAACAAAACGAAATATGAAAAAATATCTCTTCGGCGATTTTGTCTCAGCAGGTTTCCGGCAAAATCTGTAGTTCGAAATCAACTTTAAACTGTAGATCCCGCCACTCATGTATAAAACTAACACACATAAGCGGCATGGAAAGCTAGGGCGTAGTCATGACTGAAGGTTTATAATAACCAATTATGTATGTACGTATGTACAGAGAGTTCATTGCCATTTTAAAAACGATGCAATGCTTGTTGAATGAGGGTGGAGTTTTTTCCAATTAACTATTTCATTACGATTAAGAGGTTGTGATTCAATTTCTAACGAACGCCACCACTATATCCAATACCGTCTATCTTCAAGATTTCTTAAGAAAATTTCGAATCATTCAAAGATTACTCTTATATGAGTTTCAGGACATTAGAATATCGTTGAAAATTAAATTGCTGATGAACTACTTATTGTGGGTACGAATCTCATAATTTTCTACTTGTTCTCCTCTCACTTTACAACCATGGTCGTCTTCTTCGGCAGCAGTATCATACGTGCAATAATACTAGATTCTATTGTACTTCTATCTTTCAAAAGCATGATCAACCATCACACAGTTTTCATGGGCCACTGATTAAGTTGAAAACGTATCGATAGTCTTGACATGTATTCGAATGACTTCAGCGGGAACTGTGAGACTGAGTTGACAGGCTTTAAGCATGAACTTTAACATTTAACTTCTCATTTTCTATTGTCCTTGACTGAAGTCTTCAATAGCAAGAGCATTTCCATATTGGTGTTGTCTAATATAAAATTCGTAAGTTATATTTGAAGCCTGACAACAGACACGACTATCCCTCGAATTAACCAGTATGGAAAAATATGTTTTCATTATTTTAGTAGAACTCAAAATTGTGCTATGGTTTTCGAGAGGCTACGTCGATAATTCTTATACTCCTGCCTATTACGTATATCGCCATAAAGTGATGTACGGATATTGTTTTAAGTCAAGAAAGCCTATCACAAACCATATCTACACTAATACAGACCCAACTGGTCATTACAACCCTTCAGTCAGGATTACGACCTAGTTTCTCACACCACTTGAGTTGTGTGTGTTACTTTTATTCACGAGTTGCGTGACCTACAGTTTAAAGCCGTCACCGAACGACAGATTTTTGAGAAACTTTACATGGCAATTTTATTTACTCTCAGAGTTTTGCCAGAAATATGTTGCGAGGAAGTCGCCGAAGTAATATGGGGTTTGAACCGTGGCCTTGCGTCTAAAAAGCCAACACACTATCTACCAGACTACGGCGACTCCTGACTTGCTCAGCTATTTTAAATTGAACCTTGGTTGGTTCTTTCTAACCCTACAAATGTTATTGGTATGGTATTATACAGTCGAGCTTAACCAGCAGCAACTTTTCTGTGATTAATTTTCTTTTGTACGACAAAGGATTTTAAATTCAATTATTTTTGACAATTACTCGTAAGTAGCAAGTCAAACAATATTAAGAGATTTTTTTATTTCTTTTTTTTTTTTTGCTTCTCAACAGAGGCTATTCAAAATCTATGCAAAATGTCTAGGCGTTCAATTGAAGAATTGAAGAAGAGTTTTTAAATTGAAAAGGCTTGACATGATACATTCTTTACTCATGTTTAAGTTACATACTTGAAATGGAATTTTCTAAATGTGGGAATTTGAATTACACTTTACAATGCAAACATTGGAAAGAGGCCGATAATATTGTTGTTCTTCAGTTGTTGTGTACAAAGTATTTAGAAATCGACTAGCAACATGACAAACGAAACCTATTGTGGTTACAATACCTACCTTTCCAGAGTTTGGTGAAATAGTAAAGCACCAGCCACACTGTGACTTTGTTGTAACGATATTTGATTCATTGGTATCTCTTTGTTGACTTTCAAATATATTCGTATTGCATGTACTATGAAAGAATGTTGCACACAACTAACACAAGCAATACGAATGTATATTTCAAAAACTGAATCTCAAATATAGTTGATCTTAATTAGAAACATGAATTTTTTTCTTAATTTTTTAAGTCACTGGAGCTGTCACAGTTGTGCTATCTCTTCATATATCGTGAGATATTGTAACGCTTGATAAGCATGAGATCAGGCTGTTCTTATCGATGACACGCCCTTATCGATAACTTAATTTATTTAAACCCCATTATGAAATTAATTATAATAACAGCGGTCAATAAGAATTCGCGACGTCTGTATAAGCTTATGCCAAACTCTTGTGCGCATTTGATCTGGATATACCTTTTAACTATACTGTACCCGAATGTTGGAGTGATTCTATTATGATTGTTATCTACACATCGCCGAGAACATCTTCCAATTATGTACTGATGGATCTGGTACATACGATAGTGAATATCGAAAGGAGTTGTACCCACATCTCCTGAAGGAGATAATACACCCACGTAAGGGTTTCTGGCCAGGGAGACATTGAAGATAACACTAAAGCTACACTCATTTGCAAAAGAAAGATCGGATAACAAATGCAGATAGATAGTCAATTTGTTGAAGAACTGATAGATCTAACGATTTATAATTCATAAATTAACTGGTGAGGAGGATATCTATAACACGATATTAATCTACATGGAATTATATTATATTGAGCATTATGGCTGGTTGCCGTAGTCTAACGTGTTGGCTTATTAAATGTGAGACATCAGTTCAAAGCCCAAGTCAGACATCTCCAATAAAACGAGACATTTCTTCGGCGACTTCCTCTTCAGATTTCTGGAAAAAAACTCTGGTAGTAAATAAAATTGCCATGAAAAGTTTCTAAAAAATATGTCGTTCGAAGTCGAGTTTAAACTATAAGTCCCGCTAGTCATGTATAAAAATTAACAAACGCGGCATAAGTGGCGTAAGTGGGTAGGTCGTAAGCCTGACTCATGGGTTGTAATGACCAATTATGAATGAAAGGTGTATTATGATTAGGAGACATTTCTTTTTTCTTCAATTTATTGTGCATTCTTTTCTTCTTTAAATTTCTTCTTATATTTTTTTTCCTCACTTTTCTTTTCCTTTCTATACTTTTCATTTTCCTCCCTCTAAGTGTGTTCTACTGGTTTTCTTTTCTGAGGGATTTTATCCCAATGGATGAATGGGTCTCGCTGCCAATACATAGCTTGTACAGCACACTTTCCATACAGACTTGAGGCGCAGCCCGTCGTTAGATAGATAGTCTGAAGTCTCCTGCCAGGAGACTCCTGGTCACTTTAAGTTGACTTTTCAATTTTCATATTCTGCATAAGTTGACTAGTGTGTGATGGCTGATTGCAATCTGATAAGCGCTAATCAAGGTATTGTTAATTGCGATATAAATACTCTCCTTTATCGTTTACTCTTGTAAAGTAAAGTGTTCCCTAGACCATAGCATTAATTCCACATTAATTAAATTAATTAATTAATTTAATTTAATTCATTAATTTAAATTAATTAATAAAAAAATAGGGTTCTCCATTTACATACCGGACGTATACGTAATATTTAATTACCATTATGAACTAATATTACGTATACGTACGCAAGCTGCTGTAAGAAGACTGAGCAGCTGTAGATAAGTATTCCATGTTTATATTTGTTAAAATAATACGGAATAATACTACTACTCATAGCAACCTTGTAACTCACTACACTTTGATTTTAAAGTCAATTGTTCTTGGACATATGTATGCTAAGTGCGTATGCATTTAGAAATGCAAATGGATTGTGCGGTCCACTGCCAAATTGATTGCTGAGGAATGTATTTTACCTTAAAACATGTTACCCAAAAATATTCGATTTTCGTAATCAATTCCTGAGAGAAAAGCCTTTTATAATATTGGTACTACAGTGGAAAACAAGATACTATAGAGTTCTAATCAATAAAGTGGGACACCTTACAGTCATTAATAAGAATTATTTCCGTTTCCTGTATTCGGTCGAAAAGTCTCAAATTAGTTTTCGAAACATGAACCCATACATGTCGTAGTATTTCATTCTCGATCAGGTATAAGATATTAATGCATGGGATGAAGTATATCATACATTCTGTAATGAAACCAAGACTCCGTAATCCGACACTTGAAAAATATGCGATTTCATAAAGAAATTCTTAATTATCAGTCAATCAGCAATAGAGCTCAACTGCTCCGTCTGCCCGCACTGATACCGTAAGTTATGCCTGTACAATACATAGTGATGTGATTCTCTGCGGACATATATTCTCTGCTGTATCTGATATCTTCATGGCGGCACACCGCATATCACGTCCATAGACAAGGATGCTATCAATACACATGCATACATAAGGGAAGGGTTGTAATCTTCAGTTAGAATTACGATCTAGCTTCTCACACTACTTATGTTGTGTGTGTTAATTTTATACATGAGTGACGGTACCTACAGTTTAAAGTCGACTCCGAACGATAGATTTTTGAGAAACTTTTCATGGCAATTTTATTAACACACAGAGTTCTTGTCAGAAAACTGCTGAGATTAATTGCCGAGAAAATATTTTTTGTATCACCTTTTGCTGCAGATGTCTAACCTTGGGATTGAACTGAGGCCTTACATCTAATAAGCCAACACACTATCTACTAGACTACGGCGGCTTTCATACGCCTTCTTTAAAAATTTCCTCCTCATTGCCAATAGTGAATACTGTATCCGACTGGAAAATATGGATTCCGTATCCATCGTATTCCGGGCTAATTTAAGAATCATTTTGTTGGGATAAGATAAAATTGGAAGTTAAAGGCAAAAGGAGGAGAGAAAAGGAAACAGAGTTGCAGACAAAACAGAATTTTCTGGTTTCATTAAGAAATTGCAAATTCTAAGAAACCTTAACGGCTTTATAGGATGAAAAGCCTTTTATCTGAACAACTGTTTCAAATCTTGTATTAACTCCATTAAACCCGCTCCAATTGATGTTGTGAAAACAATATTTGCTTTAAATCATCTGAGATAATGCAATAATTACTATGAATATCTAATAAACGTATGAATGCTTCATATAGCAGATCTCATTAAGGCTTCTTTATTTAGAAGACTTTCTACTTGATGAATAACCTCGACCCTATATGACCATATAACAAATTTATACTAAACAATTACCGTTAATGACCTCCCTTATCGCAATTAACATTTAAATATTTTACGACATCACTTTCACTTGCTCAAATCACAATCAAACCTTACTTCAAAACACAGACAATATCTCACATGAATTGTAATTTAACATTGAGACAGGCCTGAAACTCTTATGTTTCTAGGCACCATAAAACCCTACCATTTATAGATAAGGCACACAAACAATTGAATTCTTGCATGTTTTTACAAAACTTACAAACTTACACACATAAATACACAAAACATTTATTTAATTAAACAAAATAAATTTCAAACACGTATAAGCAGAGTAGGAAAGAGATCGAGTGTGGGAGAGGAGAGATAACAACCGAGGCAATACAAATAAATATCAAATATTAAACAATATTACTCATCTTAATAAACACGATTTATATATGTAAATATGTATGTTGTTAACATGTAATTGTGTGGTTGTATTACGCAAAATATTATTTTAATTCATTGTACTCTGTGTCTCCAACTACTGCATCCACAAAACTCGAATGTGCACAAACAAATTAAGAAGTACGTTTAAAAGGCGTAGTAAATTACGAAAGGTGTTGTAAAGTACGAAAGGCGTAGTAAAGTAGGAAAGGCATAGTAACGTACTAAGGGCGTAGTAAAGTACGAAAGGCGTAGTAAAGTACTAAAGGCGTAGTTTTATGGTATAGCCCTCAGAATATATAGAGTTCCCTATAATAGCTGATCCAGCCCTGTTACCCTGCTAAACCTCAGGATGCTGTGCGAAATAACTCCATGACACCTATTCTGAAGAGATTCCTAATCTGTGCAAATATTGTTTTTCTCTCAAGCTATTCCTGGACAGTCTGCTGCAAGAATCAGCAGACTGAACTTAAGGGGGCTAATTGTGAGACAAAAACTCGCACAATCGAAATGAATCAGGTTGAATTCATTTGAATCAGGTTGAATTCATTTCGATCATGAGTCCCGTAATTAGCTCTCAAATTGGGAAGACTCTCTATGTTTCTATTTTTGCCCTTTGCCAAGTGTACCCTTCATAAATTGTCTTTCCGTTCTATACCAACCATGTTTTACATGGCTAACCACTTCATTTCCAAATGCAATGGTATGGAATACATTCTCATTGCTGCGGTTAAGCCGCCGCTTGCCAGTCTCCGTAACTTATCGAATAACACCTGATTTATTTCCAAGTTCAAACCTATGGGGCATGAATAGCTCTCTATGAGAGCCCGTCTTTTCCGTGACCCCTTATTCATAACAATTCAAAACGTCGTACTTGTTGGAGGCAAATAGCTAGGCAATCGATATTTCCAACTAAATTAAGTAACAGCTGGCGTTCCTCAAGAAAGAATTTATGAACTGTTTTTATATCTGCTATATTCCAGCGACATGCCAAAATTTCTTGATACATGCATGGCAACGTTTGTGGATGGCACTTCAATCTTAGAATATCAGTAACATCTGCCGAGAACCAGATTCTCTATCACTTCGAACATAGTTTAGTTCCATAGTGTTTAACTTTTTTAAGTTCCTGGAGATGTCATGCCAAGAAACTCAGAAATGTACGGAGTTTAATTCTTGATGCATTGTGAGATGATAAAATCAGGTTTTTCCAGACAGATAGGATGATCAATCTCCGTTGTGCAATTAGCTATAAAAATAGTAGGCAATATTCGTGATATGTGTATAAATCTTGGGTGTAGTTGAACGGGCTCTATCTATTAATCACACTGTTTGATCGTATTATAACTGTTATCAACACATCTCGGAGAACGTCACCCAAATATTCACTGATAAATCCGGTCCAAGCAACAGGATACATCGATTGTTGTTTGTCTTATCAAAGTTTTTCCAAAAATGCCGAGTACTTCTGTAAGAGATGGCTAACACACATATCAGTTGCTACACATTGAAGATAACGCACCTGCGTAGGCTCGTGTAATTGAAAATTTTAAATTTTCATTCGTGATATTTGTACATATTTCTATAATTTCAAATGAAGCAAATGATTTTACACAAACTATATGTAATACCATACTGCGCACAGAGGGACACGTCTGGAGATTGGGAATATATCACAGTGAATTTTATAGAACTTGTAATGACAAGGAAGGAAAGCTGACCACAGAATGACTGGGAGATGCCAGAGAGGAGTTTGAATTTTTGGACGGCACAGGAAGCGACTGCCAAAATTAACTAAATCTATATAGCAGGTAGTGTGTTGACTTATTAGACGCGAGCCCGTGATTCAAACCTCAACTTAAACATCTCGAACAGAACAAAATATGAAAGAATATTTCTTTGGCGACATCCTCTTAACAGTCTTCTGGCAAAAGCACTGAGAGTAAATAAAATTTCCATTCAAAGTGTATGTCTGTCGTTTAGTGTCGTAGGTCCCGCCATTCAAGCATAAAATTAACGCACCCAACATGTGTGATGTGAAATGATAGGTCGTGGTTGAAAATAATGTGTTTGTAATGAGTAGTTCCTAATTGATGTTCAGTAAACCAGAGATATTAAACATGTTTTATCCGAATACATCTGTTCTACAGATTTCAGTTATTCATACGTTAGGACTGTCAGTATGCTTTGATGAAAGTTTGCTGAAATTTCCGACAACTTTTAACGAAATTGTTATTAGTTTCATCTGATCGCTACCAAACATATGTTACATCAGATGAAAATGTTCACTGGGTAGTGTAACGTTAGAAAAGATTTAAACAAAATCTTTGCTTAATTCTCTTATGCACGACTACGTGTTTGTTAGCGGAAAGTACTTCCGAGAGATGTTAACCTAGCATATAACATAGAATATATGCAAATGTATGAGTGCTTGATTTTACTTGTGGTGTGTATTATTTATAAAATACCAGACGTTAAATTTGTAGAGCAGTATGTACTGTATGCCTGTATATGTCAAAATGAATAAACTGTTGTTTGTTTATTTATGTGCGTGTAACACTTTCCCTCTTTATATTCAAAATATACAAGAAGTGTAACAGTAAGTTGACTCTGGTGTATTGTAAAATCACTTGATTCTAACGCTGTTTATAAAAAAAAAACACACACAGACACATGTATTTTTATGAGAGCACGCACATATTCAGGGATATAAACACATACATACATACAATTATTTTGACATGCTGCACATAATTTACAGTGGCGAGTAACTGATAAATGAAAACATAAATTCTTTAAGATCTTTCAAGCTTTTTAATATTATAAGAGTTTAAATTCTATATACGATTATATCACGTAGATTCGATTATTGCGGAGTTAAGATGAGAATAGTCGCCGTAGTCTAGTAGATAGTGCGTTGGTATATGAGACATGAGGCCGTGATTCATTAAACTTCAGCACAAGCACCTCAAACCAAACGAGATACATATCAAACAAAATATTTCTTTCGGCAAATTCCTCTCAGCAGATTTCGGGTAAAACTCTGAGAGTAAATGAACCTGCCATGAAAAGCTTTTTTTTGGTTCGGAGTCGACGTTAAACTGTAGGTCCCGCCACTCAAGTATAAAATAAAGGCACACAACATGAGTGGTGTGAGAAGCTAGGCCCTAATCCTGACTGAAGGGTTGTAATGGCCAATTATGTATGTATGTATGTGTAAGTTAAAATCGATGAAGGGCTTCGAGGATTCGGTCTTTCAAATACAGTCAAGGCCGGTAATCCTCACATCAAATACCCGTCTCGCCGGAAAATCCTCTTTCATCCTAAGGACATCGCCCAGCCGCTGGATATTAATGTGCTGCAAAACGTCCATGTCGTTGAGAAGCTCATACAGCTTCTTATTATATCGAATATAGAAATCAACACCAACTCTCACTAGACCGGAGATCTTAGGTAGGACTTTTCTCTTGACTACTCTCAAATGACATTGTGATGCTATCCCGCTCTCCGCAGACGAACTTAAAGATGTCGCATTTTATCAACCTTGACGGAGCGATAGGAGTTGTTTGACGTCAATCTGCATAACCTTATTAGATCAGAACAAGATCGGACTTTGCGACAAAAGTACGATTCCTTATGGGGAATCCATAGTCTTATAGTCGACAAAAAGATGTTTTGTTTCGATTTGTTTTCCAATCAGTATTTTGACGAGTGGGGTCAGTCGTTCACAGAATACGCTCATAAGAACCTTGTATCCGATAGGGACTTTTATCGCCTGTTTTTAATTTTATTACACGATCCTTTAATTTCAATGATCAAAGGCTTAGTGTTCAATACAACTGTGTTTAAATATCGCACTTTTTTCTAACAAATTTCGCACAAACGATCTGACGATCAACTAGCGACATACTGCAAACCTTAACTTTCAATCTATTTACACCATATATTTATTGGTAGTATAACATAAAAACCAGTTCGAAGGACACATATGAAAAGCTTTTCATGGCTTCTATTTACTCTCCGACGTTTTTCCAGAAGATTGCTGAGAGGAATTTGCCGAAAGAAATATTTTGTTTGATATGTATTTCGTTTGGTTTGAGGTGCTTGGGCTGAAGTTTAATGAATCACGGCCTCATGTCTCATATACCAACACACTATCTACTAGACTATGGCGACTGCAATATAATTTTTCTCCTAATCATAATCCAAGTCAGTAAAAAATAACTCCCTGCCTAGTATTATTATTATCCCCTTAAATATTATAGGGTAACCTTATAATGTCACCTACTAGTCTACTGCACTAACAAATTTCTGTATGTTGCCTGGAGTCAACAATTGTAATTTCCTACGTAACACTTGATTTACACTCAAGTGGTATGCATTAATGCCGCACAGAGTCCAAGACTGTGTTCCGATGTTTCTAAATAGTTCTAATTGTCTCAGCATCTATATGTTGGGCTTGAGACAACTCAGATTATGAATAAACGTGCCTTTAGTCTACAGTTCCATGTCTGGTATCATGTCAAAAGACTGGTCATCAACCTCAGGTAATTTGATGCATGATTGAGAACTCCTCTTATTGTAATTTTCTAACATAAGTTTTGATTTTTGCAAACACACTTGGTTTGAGAAGAGTCTTTACATTCCTCTATCTTCGCTTTCCTGCGTAGTATTTGGGAAGTAAATACTTCTGATTTACATTAACGCAACTTAGATTCCAAGCATGTGTTCTAATGATTCACTTTCCTTTATCTACATATTAAGCTCGAGTCGATCCCTACTTTGAGTCTACAGTGGCCGATCAAAAGATTTGTTACTATTCTTAGCTGAAGTTTGAGTTTTGGTCTAATAACCCAATAAACTACCCTCTAGACTAAGGCGATCGCCAAAAAGGTTTTATTTGTACTAATTTGTGAGCTTAAAAAGCGATAAAACATATGCGATACATGGATTAAATTGAGTTTTCGCCACAAATTAATTAAACATCCTTTAGTTAAGCATCCTTTTAAACTTTTTTAAATTTTTTAGGCTCACACGAGTATTCGCTGTTGTGAGATTGTAACAGCAGTAACCTATGCTATTACTTAGGACAGTTACAAACCAAACATGAATTATTAATTGAACGAAATCATCCTTAGCGAAATCTCTAAATGAAATCCTTATCCACTGTATTATTTCTAAAAGTTCAAGTTTAACCTTTTCAGTCTTACTCATAGGAGCCACGTTTTAAATACGTTTTTATATGTATATGAGTTAAGTAAACCCTCTTTATGAGACTGATTTAAACAAGTTCAGTTTTTGACAGCCCGTTAAGTAAACCATTTTTTTTGTTGTCTATTTGTACTTCTTATGCAAGTATAAAGTATGCTTCTCTCATAACATCTTCCTTGTTTCGAAACTAAGTTTTTATTACAACCGCTGCCACTTTAACAGTTACACAACATACAACGGCATAGCTTAAAAGCATTTAATGCAAAACTACTGTTGGGCGTATGTGTTTGTGTGTGTGCATGTATATCCGTGTACGTCTAATTTCGTGACTTTGGCTTATGGGCTTAACATGTCTAAAGCCTGCCTTTTTCCCAATTTTTCTTTTTTTATGCGTGCCTATAGAGTTTTGTTTACGTTTCTTTATGTTGTTTTTTGTTGGCATGTTCGTAAATTTTCCCTTCAAGCAATAAGCCAAGGCAGATTCACAAACATGCACATGATATGTGACTTTCATATCCCCAAGTCAAATTTTTCGTAGTGTACTCCTTTACACAGCCCCTTTCGTTTAACGACTTCCTGTTTATTAAAGTTAATTTTTTTTGTTCCTTTAAAGGGAAGTATAAGTAGGAAATCCGTAATAACGAATAATTCGCTCAGCATTAAGAGCAACAAAAAGTTCCTTTTGTTTTTTAAAGGAGAACTAAAGTTTAAGAAACTTTCAATCAGGACGAAATTTGTTTCCATTGGCGCTTTTAAGCGAATATGGCTCCAAAGTACATGGATTACATTACAACCCTTCAGTCAGGATTACGACTTAGTTACTCACACCACCCATGTTGTGTTTGCTAATTTTATTTATGAGTGGCGGGACCTACAGTTTAAAGTCAACTACAAACGATCGATTGTTAAGAAACTCTTCATGGCATATTTATTTACATACATACATAATTGGTCATTACAACCCTTTAGTCAGGATTACGACCTAGTTTCTCACACCAACTATATTGTGTGAGTTAATTTTATATATGAGTGTACATATAAAGTCGACCCCGAACGACAGATTTTTGAGAAACTTTTCATGGCAATTTTATTTGCTCTCAGAGTTTTTGCCAGAAATCTCAGCAGGAAGTCGGCGACATATTTTCGATTTGAAGTCTGACCTGGGGTTTGAACCGTGGCCTTACATCTAATAAGCCAACACACTACCTTCTAGACTACGACAACTATACGCCCAGAGTTTTTGCCAGCAAACTACTGAGAGAAAGTCGCCAAAGGACTATTTTTTCATATTTTTGGTTTGTTCGATCTGTTTGGGCTTGAGTTTGAACCATGGCCACACGTCTAATACACGGCCAATACATTACCTACTTGACTACGACGACTAGCACCACTTCTTACATGTCTTTCTTCTATTATTTTTACACTTTTATATGTAAGCTCTTGTCACCATAGTTATTGGATAACCATGTATCCTATTGTAAATATCGGGCTTCCTCATAATAGTAAGGTCTAACCACCCCTATTTTGTATCATTAGTTGACATCAGTATTGTATTGGACTTCAAAATAGTACTTACAACTCTAAAGGAATTCTTTGTGAATACCTGCAGTAAAAGCTTGCTTGTAAAGATGAATGAGGTAATCAACTCACTTGCAGAGAGTTTAGACAGATCTGGCTCAATATGGAAACTTAATACGAACTACGACGTGACACTAGCCTTTGTGCGTACACCGTATATGACGAGGAGGAAGAGAAGTTCACACAACATTTTCTCAGTCATTGTTCGAAAACCTGCGACAAAGGATTCTTAGGCACCCGGACAGGATAAAGGTGATTTGGACAGAAACTACACCTTTCTGAAACTACCGGAATGGCTTAGTATTGCAAGCCAAGAGGTTGTGAGGAACTGAACTCATACGCCGACTTCCGGTAAACCGAGCTTCAAATATCATACCCGTCGGGCTTATACTTCCATCCGAACGACAAAGTCGACCTCTACGCCAACTTCCGGCAATCCCCGCTTCAAATACAATTCTTGCGGGGCATCTACTTCCATCCGAACGGCAAAGTCGACCTCTACGCCAACTTCCGGCAATCCCCGCTTCAAATATAATTCTTGCGGATTCTCTTCCAACTGAACTCTTCCTCGAGAGATGGCACTCTTTTTTCTTTCTAAATCATTGTAGGCGTTATAGATATTAATGATATTGAAGCCTATTAAATGTGTCTGAAATTTATTGTAGTGAAGTCTCGTAATTTTTTCAAAATTCGAAATGAATATGAAAAAACTATGATTGCCTCTTGCTGTCATTGAAACTCAAAAGGTTAGGCATGTAGTGGAGCCCTTGAAAGCCAAAGCTTGCCACCAAATTATACTCAAAACTTACCTCCAGGCTTTTTTACAAATCCATAGTTTGTAAAGCCATATACCTGACCCTAAGATTTCTTTCCCTTGTAATAAAATTTTTTTCTTTCTAAAAATCCTTTACAATAGGAAAAGTTTTTCTACACAACGCAAAAAAAAAATTTAAATAAACGTGTAACGAATTTATTAAAGTGCAAATAAATGCCTGAAGTTTTCTTTGCTCATAAAAAAATCATCGAACACATAAAAGGTTTTGCACAATAATTATAATTAATTTCGTTTTTAGTAGGAAAAACTTTACAAAACGCCTAAAGAAATTGAAATTTTGTTGCTTAAAAATGTTGAAATATTTAAGTGGATTTAATTACAGAATTATTAAAACCAACAACAAAAAAGTTTTTATATACATACATACAGATATTGAACAAAAAGTTTATACATTAGTTATGTATACATAACTATATATGTATACATAAGTATGTATGTATATTGTTAAAAAATAAATTGAATACAGAATTTTTGTCGAAATTTGTTGAAAATAAAAAATAAATGAAGCCCAGTGAGAGATTGATAAAAAGTATAGAAAAGCTATAGAAAATTACAGGAAGTTCCGCTCAAAAAATTTTCGAGAAAATTGAGTAGAAATTTTTTACGCCATTAAATGTTATTAAATAATTTGAATATTATTTAAAAAATATTGAAAAAATTCACAGGGAAGTTATAACGACTATGACGAACTAATATGCCGTTGTAGTATAAAAACTAAAATACAGCAGCATCACTATAGCCTACTCTCTCACATTTCGTAATGATATTATAGCCCACTTTTAGCCAATACTTGTATGTGAAGCCAAACTAATTAATTGGAGATTACAACCCTTTAGTTTCTCATACGACTTAGGCTGTGTGTGTTAATTTTAGACATGTGTGGCGGGACCTACTGTTTAATGTCGACTCCGAACGACAGATTTTTGAGAAATGAATTCTTTTTTATTCTCAAAGTCGTCGAATAAATATTTTTTCAAATTTCGTTTTGTTGAAGACGTCTGGGCTTGGGTTTGAACCTAAGTCTAACGTTTAATAACCCAACACACTAACTGCTAGACTACCGCGACTCCAAGTTTGTAACGCATATTTATTTAATCGTAGATGGAGTAGTTTCAGAACATAAAAGTCGAAATATGAATGACTCACCTTCAAAAATGGTCCCTTACTTATTTACTTTACTTAAATGGTCACCTCAAACCTTTAGCCACGATTGCAGTTTAGATTCTCACCCCTACCATGTTGTGTGTGTTAATTTTACCACGAGTGGCGAGACCAACAGGTTAAAGTCGGCTTCGAACGACAAATTATTGAGAAAGTTTTCATGGCAGTTTTATTTATATTCACAGTTTTTACCAGAGCACTGTTGATAATTTGTTTTTATTCGTGCTGAACTGTGCTTTGAATTTGATTTTAAACCGATTGTGTGTGTTATGTTGACTTTGAGGATCGCAATAGTTTCTAGCTTTTACGCATTCAACTGCGACTTAAGTAAAACCAACAAGAATAAATCTAACGGGCTGAACTGCATAGTCTCGGTGACTATTCCCTCAAATCGCTTGCACAGAATATCGAATGTGGCTTGAGCTGTGTGACACGTCGTCCTGTTGAAACTATATATCGTTGATGTCCAGATCAGAAATCAGCAATGAGTATTCAAAAATATGAGTAGAATCGAATCATATTCATAATTTCTGAGACTTATACGCATTCATACTTATTTTAATATCATAGAACCTCTACTCATATTTAAAGTTTGAAGAACTCATCATATTCATATTTAACATACTTGATTTCGACTCTCCATAACTCAACACAAAATAAGTATGATTCGTGTACGAACACTACAATACTCACTAGAATCTTGTGTGTTTGGTCAACTTGCTGTCTTTGTCTTTTTTGCTTATGTGACTTTTTTCTTTTTTTTGTATATGCAACAATAACTAAAACTGTAAATTTTGATGAATAATTCGAATGACTCGAATCATTTATGAGTAGGCTTATGAATCAAACATATTTCGAATGGCATAAATTTGATGTCAATGTTGTACGCACACTCATTGCAAACTGTGCTTATAAATCAACGTTGCAGTGACTACGAATGAATCAGAGTAGTTAAATTTCAACCTTCACCCTTCCTAGTATAAGCGGGACCAGATTCACGTTCATCGAACCCAATCTCCTATACGCTGTTGCTTTCTGTCAGACTGCTCTGAATAAACTACACATTGTCAGACTTCTTGACAAGGTCAGTAGATCTGCAGCTATTCGTATCACTGGTGCTTTTCGCGCCACCCCCACAAAGGTCTTGTTCGCAATGCTTAACTGGCTTCCTACTGTGCTTCTCGCTAAGCAGGTAGCTAAGTTCACTGCGATTATTTTGGAGATTGAACTTGTGAATCCACTTAACAGGGGTTTTCTGATTCCAAACACAGACGACTAGGACCCCTACATGATCGCCCCCCGGAACTCCTGGATGTATTCACCGATGGCTCTAAACTCGATGGTGGGGTTGGTAATGAATTCTACTCTTGGAAACTGGACCTGAACATTTCTCTCCGATTGCCGAATTACTGTAGCGTGTTTCAGGCGGAAGTAATGGTCATCTACCGGACTGCTCAATAGACACTCGTCAACGATGTTCCTTTCATCCACATCTCGATCTTTTCTGATAGTCAGGCTGCCATAAGATCTCTGTCAAATGTTATGAATAATTCCGAGATCGTGAGGAAATGTCGCCGCTGTCTCGACCTTCTTTCTAGGCGCTTCAATGTCACACTTATCTGGGTCCTCGAGCACATTAATATTCCGGGGTATTGCAGAACCGACGAGCTCTCCAGTACTGGTGCACTGCTTCCAGAATCCTCTTCCATCGACTTGGGGATGCCACTCGCCTCGGTCAAGCTAGCCATCGCTCGGAAATTCTTTCGAGACGCCAATCTATCCTGGGGAGTCCTGCTCCACCGCTAGGCTCATTTGGCCCTCGATGGATAGAAGGCATACCAACCAGTGGCCGTGCTCACAGGTTATTGTGTAATGGGAAGACACGCGGAAAGAATGCAGCCCCCATCTAAAGTCTTCTGCCGTGGATGCAGATCCGCTGGGGAAGAGGAGACTGTTATCCACTTTCTTTGTCAATGCTCATCTCTTGCTAGCTGCAAATATAGGTTATTTGGCTCTCCGATCATTGCCAATTTGACGGAGCTATCATGCATTGAAATCTGGGATATAGTTTCGTTGATCAAACTTTCGCGCAGGTTCCCAGCGTGAGGCAGCCGTGCCTTAAATTTGCAGCCCTTGCGCTGACCAACATCTTTTTCTTCCATTGTTTGGAGGAACTCGTTCAGTACAGAGACTGCGTTCGCCTGTGGCGTCAGAACTTGTATGCGTGCTCAAGTGAGCTTTTGGTATCGAAGCTACCACGCCAACTTACCTACCGGATTATAACTCATCTAATTATTTACCGCTACCAAATATATCAATAAGAAAAATTAAAAAAAACAACATAAAAATAATAACTGAAATAACTTGCCAGTCTTATATAATATAACTCCTAATCAAACTGTCTGTTATTGTTAAATAGATACCTTACCAATGGCTTTTGTAATGGATTACTTTTAAATACTAAAAATACAAGTATTTGACCTATACGTTTCCTTTCCATTATTTGTTCTCTGTTGTTTCATTTCTTACAAGAGCAGGATATCAAATCAAATGTAAAAGTATTTTTTTTTACAAACTTTATGAAAAGCAGAGAAAAAAATGTGCAGGCATAAACAAAAAGAAAAAGTTTTAAGTTTCAATTCCAAAAAGGTAAACGAAAGAAGAAAAATATTTTGTTAAATTGCTAAAGAAAAGTAAAACATATAAAGTAAAAACCTTAAGTAAGTCCGTAAAAAAATATTTACAGAGTAATGCAAAATAGTTAAAACGGCATCACCCTCAAGCTAAGAGCTTTGAATAAAGTTAGATTAGCAATGTGGGCTATTTAATTACGATGATAAAACACCACAAATATCGGGTGGGCCATCTATCGGTTTAAATTTGAACTATCGGTTATTTCTAATCTCTCACAAAATTCAGTATATTATTTCCACTGAACCTAATGAGGCGGTTTACGCATGAGCAACGTTGGAATTTATTGAGAAACTGCACGATGATGTCAATTTTGCCAAAACAAATCATCTTTTCGGATGAAATTCATTTTCATCTTAGTCGGTACGTTAGTAAGCAAAATTTCATTATTGGGGCTCAGACGTGGTCTTACAGGAGCCAGCGCACACATTACATTGCATTGGTGCGGCTTGTGGAGCGGAGGCATCATTAGCCCACATTTCTTTAAAAACGAGGACGCACATATCGCAACATGATAACCGATTTATTTGTACTCGCTCTTCATGGTATTGATGTGAACGTTTGGTTTGATTTCAACATGATGGTGCAACTTGTCATACATCTCATGCCACAAACAAACGATTTAATGCGTCAAACATTTGATGGCCAACTTTCGTGATGCCGAGATATGACCCCATACACTCGAAGAAGTACATCAAAATTGGTCCGATCGAATGAGGTACTGTGAGGCCAACCGCGGCAGCCATTTGAATGAAGATATGGAATATATCCAACCGGAACAATTGTACTTCACAACAATAAAAGAAATTTTGCTAAATTTCAAACCCTTTTTTGTTTTATTGCATTTTTAAATTTAGACTTTTAAATCGCCCACCCCATAAAAGAACATAATTAGATTTCTAATAAGATCAAATCAACACTGATTTTTTTCGTTTTTGGAACATCCTACAACCAAGCTAATCGATTTGTGGCGTTATCAAGCCACAAGGATTATTAAAAAATAAGATAAAGACGGTCTCTCATCAATAAGCCAATATACCTACCTAATTATTGAAGTCGCCGTGGTCTAGTAGGTCGTGTGTTGACTTGTTAGACGTAAGGCCTCAAAAGGAAAATATGAAAAAATATTTCTTGGGCGGCTTTCTCTCAGCAGATTTCTGGCAAAAATTCTGAGAGTAAATAAAATTGCCATGAAAAGTTTCTCAAAAATCTGTCGTTCGGAATCGACTTTTATTTGTAGGTCCCGCCACTCATAGATAAAATTAACATACACAGCATCAGTGGTGTAAGAAGATGGTCGTAATCCTGAATAAACGGCCAATTATATTTGCATGTGTTCCTACCTAATAATACAGCGACTTTAAGGATTAACTAGGGTTAACTAAAAATCACATGGATTCCAAACTAGTAACGTCATCTTGAAAAAGCAAAAAGTTGAAGCCAATATTTGTTCATCCTCTGTATATAAGTATTACAAATATAATGCTTAGGATTAAATAAAATTTTATAATTCCCTATAATAAAGGCAAATAAGGTTAATAAAAATAAACGGAAAAAGCAAATACCATGAAATAAAAGTTTAAAATCACATCAATTTTGTTAAATTAACTGTCATAAGTTGAGAGACAGTTTAGAAGAGAGAAATTAAAAAAAAATGATTATTCAAAATTTTAAAACTATATCTTTAGGCTAAATATGCTTTAATATGTTTTAAAATAAAGCATGGATTATGGTACTGCAGCTATACTATCTATTAATTGATATAGACTAAGGGTAGATCTATATAGGATATTGTTCTAATGTCTCCTTTAAATCTACTGCCCTGATAAACTTCAGAATGCTGCACAATGCATATAACATCAATTTCCTGCCTAGCAACTGATATGCAAGCAGTCATTTGTTTCTAAGACGTATTAATGCCTATAACTTACTACATATATTAATTGATTCGATATGCCCTTCACTTACTAACTTAACTGGTCATTACAAACATTCAGTCAGGTTTAAGATCTAGCTGCCCACACCACCCATGTTGTGTTGGTTACCTTTAGCCATGAGTGGCGGCACCTACATATATTGCGTCGATTCCGTACGACACATTTTCTATAAGTTTTTCATGACAATTTTATTTACTCTCACAATTTTTTCCAGAAGACTTCAGAGGAAAAATCGCCGAAGAAATATTGTTTCATATTTCGTTTTATTCGAGATGCCTGAGCTGGGGCTTGAACCACGGACTCACTGCTAATAAGCCAGCACACTAACTACTAGACTACGGCATTAAAGCCTTTCAGTTTCCAAAAATATGTTCTGCTAATTGATTCTCATCACTACTGAATCCACAGATTGAATTAAAAATAATACCAATTCTGAACAAGTATAATTTGAGTATACAGTACCCTATTAAAAGACCGATTTCCAATCTCTGCAAAGGCTTGCCGAAAAGTCTTGGTGATGTAACCTACTGTTAACCATGGTGCATTGAATTATATTCCAACTATTATGTATAGTAAAAACAAACTTGAAAATAAATATAATCAGGAAGCAGCATTCATCAGGAAAATTATTAAGCCGATGAGCTTTCACCTTTCTGTGGAATGGAAACAGGTGTTTGTAACGGTAGACATACCAGAAGGGCAGCAGGGATAGTAACAGATACTATTCTCTAGCAAAACAAATAAACTTTGGTTACATAATTATGATGAGAAGAGATTGCACTCTTGCATAGTAACAGGCCTATCAAGCAACATTTATACAAAACAGAAGTCCTTGCAAAGCCCAATATGTGGACTCGGTAATGAGGAGATCAAATCACTAGAACACATACATGAAGCCTACGATGGTAAATGCATTTCAGAAGTTCTGAGGACTTATCACTCATCTCCTTTGGACCGTGCAATCAATAGTGCTGCAGGAAACAGTACATAGATTGTGAGCAGTACAATAGATCGTTTGGATGGAGCAATTAATAAAGTGTTTCGTGACAGAAAATTCCGAGCTTTAACAGATAATAACGGCCATTCTGTTGTACCTACAATCGTCTAATTTCTTGTCATTTAACCAACGCGTTTTATCAAACTGCCGTAGCCGACCATAGGCAACGACATGTGTACGCCCTGGAGAAGTTGCGAATGATGTCAATTTCCATCAAAAAATCATCTTCAGCGATGAGTTCCAATGAATCATAAGATCCATGAGATCTATACATTCCGAAAAAGTCACTGTTTGGTGTGAACTCGCAGTGATATAGGTGATAATTACCAACTTCGTTTGGCTTGAATTGCATGATCTAGACTTGTAATTTCAACGAGACGGCGCGAGACGGCGCTGCAGTCATGTTAGATATTCCACACGGGCAATTCACATGGAATCCACATGAATTGGGTAGCCGAGATCGTGCAATTTGACTCCGTTAGATTTTTACTTGTGGATTGCTCTTAAATCGAAAGTTTAGTAAACCAACCAAAACTTTTTTTTTTATAAAATTCTATAAAGTTATGACAGAGTCTGAGAAAACTTATTCCAATGTACTTTTTTTTATTTAATAAATGGCAACTAACTTTCAAAATTCTGTGAGCATGCCAGTATCTTTATTAACACGGTTGAACAAACAACTAAAGAGTGCCAAGTAACATGGCTAGAAATAAATTTCCAGTCTATTTTAAAGAAGTTGCAAAAGAGAAAATAAACTTCAATTTATTTGTACTTTAAACTGCTTTAGTTGTAACAAAAAGGGGGGAATAATTTTTCTATTATATGGACCTGCATGTAAACGAAACAAACCAAACCATGTAAAACAATATGTAACGCACATGGCATTGTTTTCGGTAATTCCATTTACTGTTACTCAGGTTCAATACTTTTACAAGATTAGATGCGCATGATTTCATTTACACTTGTAGCCAACACATACACGTACAAATGCTAAACAAGAAATATAATGGAGGAAACCAGAATTCAAACCATTCAATCAGTAGAATAACAACAATGAAGACATTTATTCGATCTAAACATTGTCTCTCATCATAATCACCATCGCTCCATTGTCATATGAAAGAGTCAGGGCTGTTCAATTCAGAAGGAGTGCTACGCCAACTAGTCATACAGCATCAAATAACAACATCAAGCTATTGTCACCTAAAAACGTGTCCAAGTACATGAAACGTAATGATTTGTTTTGCTTGATGAAGGGACAAACTAAAAATACACTGAGAGAAAGTGTGAAAAAGTAATAATAAGTGATTGAAATAGAGATAACACTAGAGCATAGGAAATCACAAATGCTGGCCCTTACGTAGCAAACTTTAACTTTACTAACTTATGCTTAAGTAGTGTGGTAGGTTTTTAATGGACAGGAAATGCTTCATCGAAATAATTCACAAGATTAAAAGAATTGATAAGTTAAAGCAATATGATGAGAATAACACCCACAAAGGTGTTTATCAGAAATTAGCAATGAATCGTTTTTTCGCTACTCATAAGTACTCATGAAATTTTGAGTATGAAATTATGAGTACAACGCCGACGTCAAACTCATAACATTCGAAATATGTTTGATTCATACGCCTACTCAATCAGATTCATAAATTTTGAAATCAACAACATCATGAGTATTGTTAAGTATGAGTACGATGTGTATTTTAAACTTTGAATATGAGTAGTATGAGATTAAAATAAGTATGATTGCGTATAACTATCAGAAATTATGAGTATGATTCGAATCTACTCATCATTTTGAATACTCATAGCTGATCTCTGGTATTTATCCAACTGATTGAGATTTAAGTACGATATGCACTTACGGCATATCGTCTCCAGGCCATGGGCCCAAATCGTATCAATAGAGTATAATTGAAATTTTAACGTCTTGTTATCATACAAGATGCCTAACACAATAATTTCAATAAATTGTATCATTGTTATGTCGATATCTGATCGGCTTTTATGGCCAAAGGGAGTTATCGCACAGACACCCATGGGGACTTGTTGCTACACGAATATAGAACTGTAGTTGGCCTCCTATATAGAATAAGTGAAAATCAAGTTAAACCTCAATTAAATATTTTTCAAGCTGAGGTCCATGCAATCAGAAAATCTAGACTCTGGACCAGCGATAATTTGATTAATTGGATACATAGAAATTGAAATATCTTTACGACTAGCCGTGACAATTAGAGTATTAGCATCTAGGTATATGGGATCAAGGACTGTCCTTGCCTATAAGAAGATAATTGACAATTTGTCAAGGTATGGCACAGTACGCACCAATAGTTTCTCAAATTTCTGAAATTTGGCGTATGGTGTCGACTTTAGACCGTAGGTCTCACCACTATTGGAAATTACCACATGTATGTTATCAGTACTCTGGCACTTCACTACAAAACTCACGTAGAATTGAAAAACAATTCGTTGTTGATGCCAAGGTATACGATAACTATGTCAATTAGCATTTCTGGATAGTGGAGACAAATCACAGAATAAATAGAGAATTAAGCAGTTCTCTACCCAGGCTTGCTATGGTGATACATCGAATCTGCTTGAGCTCTTCCTGTCATTTAAAAGTTAACACTGAAAAAAAAATGGTTTTTTTCCACGTGTACAAAATGAAATCATTGCATATAATAATGTTTTAAAGCTGCTCTAGAAATGGTTAGAGTTTAAAAAAGGAAAAAACAAAAATGACAGTATCATGGTATCGAGCTCATAACGGAGAAGAAAAAACGAAACTGAAAAACAGAAATTGTTACAAATCAATGCGCCAGAAGGAAAAAAAATAATAACAAAAGAACTGAATGAATGAAAGTGCAGTCAAATGGAAATGTTTCTCATACTATCTTCACTCAACCCCAACATCTATCCACACCATAAGAATAGAAATGTCGATGTACTAATACTGGCAACTTTTCTTCTGTACTCCTGGGGATGTGAAATGAGTGTGAGTTCAATTGAAGATGAAAGTAAATATGATGTCAACAATCACACAACGTTGACGCGCGTTTTATAATAATGATGATGGTACTGAGGATGATGATCACACTTTTCAAGTGAATAGCATATATGTCACCGCTACCAGACTACGACCAGGCAAGCTTATGGTCTTTTAAACAGCATTCAAAATGCAGCAATGTACACACATGCACACACACACATCAACCATAAAGAAGATGTCGCTGATAATAACGAAGAATTTTTTTTTTATGTTTCCCTTTTTATGCAACATATTTTTAATGAAACTTGGCGAAAAGGATTGTGCCACAGGGATGAATAAATTTTATTTTGATTTTTTTTTGTTGTTTTTTTTTCTTCCCATTGCATTTTAACGTAAAAAGGAAAGAAATTTAAATCGAAATTTAAATTAAATTTTTGCAAAATACAAAAGGTATTTGATGGAAAATTTGAAGTTGAAACGAAAGTGAAATTTGGTAAACTTGAGAACTATGCTTATGCTTGTACCAAAATGGACATAAAGTCCTTAAATCCCTGAGTTGGCACAAGAGGCTCGATGAAATTCCTATTTTCCTCTCAGTAGCTTTCGTTCATGCTATCATCCAGAACGATGGTGAATCGCTGAGGTAATAGAGAAAGCCTTGTTTTATATTAGCGTTTGTGTGAAATGATTGAATGATAATACCTTTTCAATTACTGGGAGTTCTGCATCCTCTTACATACCTATGATTATCTGTATTATTTTCTGATGAATATCACTGATGTTGATATTGTGCTTTCCTACCTTCGCTTTGTAGACACTAGGGTGTCGATGGTATGTTATGATGTCACCTTTTGCATCTCATTGAGCGTGGTTATAAATTGAGCTTAGAATTTATGTTGTAAGCTTTTTACATGTTTCTGTTCTCTGGCTTTATTCTACCTTTGAAGCGAGAGGTTATTACCTCATCTAAGATAGGCTTCTATATTTAAAGGGAGTTTCTAGTTTTCTTTGCTATTGTCAACACTGAAATAGTCGCACATTAAATTGCAACCCTGAAACACTGTTGCTCATACCGTACGATCGAGAAAATTCTTTTTGATTCGAACGCAACCGCCAAGAAGAATAGACGCGACAAGAAGACACCAAAAGTAGACGCATATTTTGAACAAAACGCATTTTTTATATATAATCAAAAAGAAAACTGAATTCAATAAAATATTTTTTTTTTAAATAATAAATAACCAGTTTCTTCTATTTCGTACGTTTCGAGAATAAAATGTCTGCTTGACATTTTCTCAGAAGTGGGATACGAAGCCATGGAAAATTTTAGAACGTTGACGGTAAAACAACTACAATCGAAGTGCCGAGAAGCCGGATTACCCTCTACGGGTAACAAAGCGATTTTGGTTGAACGTCTGATGGAGAAAGCCGAAAATTTTAATACTCCCGGCGTGAGGGAACGTATTGTTCAATTGGAAAAGACCATCGCAGACTTGTGTGCGATGTCTGCCCGTTTCCAGCCGTCCCAATATTCAACTGTATCGCACGAAAGTCCCGATCATGCTTCAAACGGGAGCAGATTGGCCACTGCGACAAGTGTAACTCCCGACAATACCAGTGTAGCAGTAAACAACAACGTCCAGCAGCTCCAGCCTACATGTTCGCAGCCGTATATAGCGCAATATTTACCAGCAGTATCACATCCTGAAATTATTATACCCGTCACTACCGTACAGCCAACTACACAACATATACCGATAACCGATCATATTCACCAACCTCGTCATGGCTATGGCCAACCGGTTTTTCCGTCTGGGGTAAGTCAAAATAATGTAACGACAGCCTTCTGCTGTGTCACACAAACACATCCACATGTAATATCGTCTAATTACCATACAACGCAACCGACTGGTTTACCTCCGCTCTCGTCTCACCCAATGCTTATATGCAACCATCGTTTCCGTTACCACCGCTTAACCAAAATCTATATTCATCGAACCCATATAACAACATGAGAGAAATTATCGCCATTCTGCCCGATTTCGACCCAACACTGAACGAGTCAGTTAATTCAACCCAATTTGTCAGGCGCGTAGAGACTCTTAAAGCAGCTTACGGCTGGGACGATCAGTCTTTAATATTCGCTGTCCAACAGAAGATGAAAGGTCCCGCGAAATACTGGGTGGATTCATTGCAAGTTGTTTTCTCTTCATGGCAGCAATTTGTTCAAAAGTTTTTATTTGATTTTCCGCATGAGGACAACGCTGCAGACATTCATATAAAGATGTCACAAATGAGGCGCCGTTTAAATGAGACCCCACAGGAGTTTTACTTCAGAATGTACGCTTTGGGTGCTAGGGGTAACCTACCTGAATCAGCAATAGCTAGGCACATCGTAAACGGTATTAATGAGCCGAATTTGAAACGTAAAATATCTAACGAGTACGCAACCTGTAACCAACTGTTTCGTGACATCGATAGCTATTGTAAGTATAATGACGTCATCACCCCAGGCGTGAATGTGCAGAATAAGACAAGACCGATCTCATCAAGTGGAAAACCTGCTTTGAACAACACCGCAGTAAAAGAAGAAAACCCCAATACTGCACTGGGTAAGGTAAAGTGTTACAATTGTTTTGCCTATGGCCATTATTCCATCAAATGCCCCCAACCACAAAGAAAGGAACGTTGCTTAAAATGTCACCGTACTACACATCGAACAGCTGATTGCAATGAAAAACAAAAACCCAATGTAAACAGAATAAACAACAAGACTCCAGAACTGACGGTTGATCTCGTTAAGAACGTGAAAGTAAACGGCGTCGAAACCTCGGCGTACATCGATTCAGGTAGCGACTATAGTTTGATCAGAAAATCGTTTGCTGAAAGTATTGGTGAGTGTCTGGAGTGTAAATTCATTTTAAAGGGTTTTGCAGGTGGGGAATATAATAGTACAAGGAAAATTAGAATATTGTTGGAAATTGATGGTAACACGTTTGAAACCGAAATGTTTCTGGTTGAGGATGATCTTCTCTCCGAGAACCTACTGCTGGGTCGTGACGTAATTTGTCGAAAGGGTAGCCGCATAGTAATTGAAGGTAATGACTGCTGGATGCAGAATGTGAATGTAGTACGGGCCGCAGAAGACTTATCCAAAACTGAAGAAACTAAATTACAAATGATACTTCAGAACCATTCTGACTGTTTTGCGGAAAACACTTCAGAGTTGGGTAAATGTAATTTGGCCAAAATGGAGATTCAGTTAACGACTGACAAACCCGTCTACACCCGACCGTATCGCCTCGCCTTTTCCAAACGTAATATTGTCGCCAATATAGTTAATGACCTCCTGAAGAACAACATAATTCGACACTCGAATTCCTCGTATGCCTCCGGTATTGTGCTGGTCGAAAAACAGAACGGAGAACATCGTCTATGTGTAGACTACCGCCAACTAAATCGCATTACGAAAAAGACGCCATACCCGATGCCCATAATGGAGGAACACTTTGCGCAGCTTGCAGGAAATAATTATTTCACCACTCTGGACCTGCGTATGGGCTATCATCAAATAGAGATTGACGAAAACTCGAAACAATACACCGCCTTTATAACCAACGAGGGCCACTACGAATTTAATCGAATGCCCTTTGGCCTTGTAAATGCCCCGGCGGTATTTCAGGCAGTTATGAATCAGATCGCAAAACGTATGGGCCCTGGAGAGGTACTGGTTTATCTCGATGATGTAATCATTCCCAGTAAGACGATAGAAGAAGGCCTCGATCGATTGGACCGATTCTTAAACCTGTTGCGGCAAAGCGGTTTAACGTTACGAAGGGATAAGTGTAATTTCCTGGCTACAGAGATTATGTACTTGGGTCACAAGGTGAGTAGAAACGCCATCACTCCTGGTTGTAGCAAGGTGAGCGCTATAAAGAATTTTAAAACCCCGACCAACGTCACCGAAGTTCGTAGATTCTTAGGTCTCACAGGTTTCTTCAGGAAATTTGTGGAGAACTATTCAATTATTTCGAAACCTTTGACTACTCTGTTGCGCAAGACCGAAGAGAAGAATTTTAATTGGGGTAAACCACAACAGAACGCATTTAACGAACTTGTAGCGGTCTTATGTAGTAAACCAGTTTTGGCTATTTACGACTTTAACGCAAAACATGAGGTACATACTGATGCAAGTAGTGTGGGCTTGGCAGGAGTTCTATTGCAATCAGACGCCGACGGAAAATTGCACCCTGTATTTTATTTCAGTCGTCATTGCACTGAGGCCGAAAGCAAATACCACAGCTATGAGTTGGAAGTTTTGGCAGTGGTCGAAACATTAGAGCGATTTAGAATTTATTTGCTGGGCAAACCATTTCGTGTTTTTACAGATTGTGCCGCTATAACCAAGGCGAAGACCAGTAAGGAGCTCGTACCAAGAATCGCTCGTTGGTTCATGAAAATTCTGGAGTTTGACTGTGAATTTATTCACCGGGAGGGATCACGCATGGCCCATGTGGATGCCCTTAGTAGGTCCCCCGATCAACCACCACAAGAGATGGAACCTGCAGGGTTCATCTTAAAAATTGAAGCCCACAGTGAAGATTGGCTTTTAACTATGCAGCTACAGGATGAAAAGTTACGTTCCATCATAGGAGTTCTAAATGGTGCCGTTAAAGCCGACCAAGCGAAGCAAATAAAGAATGATTTCGTTTTACAAAACCAACGACTCTACAGAAAAACAGAAGACGGCTTAAGGTTTGTAGTTCCTAATACAATTCGGTGGAGAATCGCAAAACTTTGTCACGATGATGTCGGGCATTATGGACCCGAGAAAACGCTAGAAAGAATTAGAAGGACTTTCTCGTTTAGCCGAATGCGAAAATACGTAAAGGAATATATAGCTGCTTGTACAGAGTGTTGCTACAATAAGGCAAAGGGTGGCAAAACCGAAGGCACACTTCACTATGGCGATCTAGAACCTCTTCCTTTTCGACAGATACATATAGATCATCTAGGACCGTTTATACGAAGCAAAAGAGGTAACATACATATACTGGTAATATCGGACGCTTTTACCAAATTCGTGGTAGTAAAGGCAGTCAAAAGTACCAAGACAATCCCCGTGATTAGTATTCTGAATGAGCTGACCAGTTATTTTGGACTGCCGAAACGTATTATAACTGACCGTGGAACTGCGTTCACGGCGAAACTGTTCGAGGAATATTGTGATCGAAATAACATACAGCACATTAAGACAGCAGTGAGAACCCCTAGGGCAAACGGCCAAGTGGAAAGGGCGAACCAAGTAATTTTGTCTCATTTGCGTACAACCACGGGGGACACAAAAGACTGGGATCTCATTATGCATAAAATACAATGGTCAGTGAACTCACAAAAGAATTCGACTTCAGGGTTCAGCCCGAATGAACTGATTTTCGATTACCAGCCGATTGATATAATCCAAAACCGAATCCTCGCTGCAATTCAAGATGACTCCGAAGACAACCCGAAAATTTCGATTGAGGAAAAACGAAAGCTTGCAGCCGTCAATATTAAGCAAGAGCGAGAAAAATGGAAAAAGAGGTTTGACAGTAAGCATCGAAAACCGACTGAGAATTGCGAAAAAGAACTTGTAGTCCTGGAAAATGAACCACAAGCTACAGGAGAATCCCGAAAGTTAGAACCAAGGTACCGCGGTCCGTACATGATTACTCGTGTCCTTGGCAATGATCGTTATCTCGTGGAGGATATCCCTGGAATGCAGTTGACTTCTCGAAGGTTCTGTTCCGTGTACAGCGCGGACAAGATGAAACGTTGGTATATTTTTTATATATAATCAAAAAGAAAACTGAATTCAATAAAATATTTTTTTTTTAAATAATAAATAACCAGTTTCTTCTATTTCGTACGTTTCGAGAATAAAATGTCTGCTTGACACTATTATAATCTCTTTCTTTAACGGCGTCCAACAGAAAATAATTCAACGGTCTCAAATAGCAACTTATTGACTGCTAATTGACATAACCATTTCGGCTAATTAAACGGCCATCAACACAACACACATTTGACACAATAAATCGATTGTGGCATGGGATGTGTGGCAAGCTGCACCATCCTGTTCAAACCAAACATCGTTCACATTAATACTATGAAGATCATAGTACGATAGGTGCCTCCAATGACGGTAATGGTTGTGCCATTCTCATTTTGAAAGAAATATGCCTTCGCTCTACAAGCCGCACAAAACAGTCGCTCGTAATGTTTGAATTGGCTTCTGTAAGACCACGTGTGGGTTTTCTGAGCCCCAAATTTTTCTTATTAACGTACCCGCCAAGATGGAAATGAGTTTCTTCCGAAAAGATGATCAACATCATCGTGCAGTTTCTCGTTGGCCCAAAAAATTCCAAAGTTGGTAATATACCGAATTATTTGACAGAATAGAATGACGTAAGGATAGCAGCTGTGCAAGCTTTGATGTTTCACGAAGAGTTCATACATTCCATTGTGCCGTATGAATTATATTTCATTGTCCTGTGGCAGTATTGGTATAGTACCGTATACAATATAAGAGAAATACGGTAAAACATTCAAAGTCCAATCAGACATTTGACGAGGACCAATTGAGTTATCCTGAAGACTGATGCCAATGTAATTTATATACATTCATAGTATTTTATTTTAATTAATTTGTACGTGTATTATGTATCTTTCCCGTTCCTTTTAATTTTTATTTCTCTCTCTCTCTTGTTTATTTTCTATTTTATGTCCACCATAATTTTTGATATTTTCTTTCACTTCCATAAACACCATCCATCTAACACCACAAAAAAAACTGTTAAACAATAAACATTTAAATGTAAATATAAAATATGTTGTTTATTTTTTGTCACATTTTATATGAAACAAACAAATTTATTTCCTTTTTTATTTGTATCTCATTTTTCCATTTCATGAAAAAAGACATCAAATTACCAGCAAATCATATCTTATGGTATAGGCTTCCTTCTTCAAAAAAAAAAAAAAAGAAAAAAAAAGCGGCACAATTTTCTAATTTCTAGTCTCGATGAGAGCAACAGCCTAATTTTTTATTATTCATTTGAATTTAATTGGTGCCCCATTTCCTTCCAAAAAAAATAAAAGAAGGAGGAACAAAAAATAAAATAAAATATTATGGCGGCATAAATTTAAAAAATTTTATTTTTTTTTTTATAATATTTCAGACACTTTATTAGTGTGGCTATAGTGTGTATCATATTTAAGTGGTACTTGCGATGAGTATCGTTTATATCTACAAAATTGCTTGGGAAAGCATTATTGGCCAAGGTAAACAGTTAAGATGGCCTTAAAAGAGGGCCTTTCGTAGTTGTGTGTAAATATTTTTTCTTTTAACATTTTTCCTTTGGTTCCTATTCTCTACCAGTCTCTCAGTTTCTTCAACTCGTTTTATGATTTAACGCCTGCATTATTAATCTCTCAATATGTGACTTCAACGTATTTTTCTTCAATAGATTTTCGTGATTAAAACATACATACATAGCCACGTACATAATTAGACATTACAACCCTTCAGTCAGTATGTTGTGTGTGTATGGGACATACGCTTTAAAGTCGATTCTGACCGACAGATTTTAGAGAAACTTTTACATTGAAATTGTATTTACTCTTAGAGTTTTTGCCAGAAAACAGCTAAACATAAGTGGACTAAGAAATATTTTTTCATATTTTGTTTTGTTGGAAACGTTTGACCCAGGGTTTGACCCGAGGCCGCCTGTCTAATAAGACAACACACTACCTACTAGACTACAGCTTTCGCGATTCCACTTCAAAGTTATATGGTTTCCCTAAACCGCTGATTGCCGATGATGTTAGACCAGAATTTTTTAAGCTCCTTAGGCATCCATCGACGAATACTTGTAGTGATATTCGATTCCTCCCTATTATAATCCACACTTTGTATTCATAAATTTTTTCAATATGAGAAAATATTGCAATGGCAATATTGCAATGGCAATAATGCTGAGTACTTAACTACAGGCCATACTTAATTAACCATTACAACCTTTAAGCCAGGATTACAATTTACTATCGCACATCACCTATAGTTTATGGTCTATCCCTGAACGGTGGACCTCTGGCTCTGCACTACAGTTTTGAGAAGCAATTATATTACACTCAGAGCTTTTGCCCAAAAAGACTGCTGAGAGGAATTCGCCGCAAGAAATTTTATTTTTTATATTTCCTTTTTTCCAGATGTCAGAACTGGGGTTTGAACTTATGAGATCTCGTCTAGTAAGATAACCGAATTACGGCGATCTCCCTAAAGTTTGCCAATTCGCGATGAAGAGACTATCAAGTGCACAACGATTCCAAATTATTGAATTTTATTATCAAAATTTAAATTTTTATTATGAAATGTTCACCGACTAGGGATTTTTCCCAACTGCAATGTGAAAGAATTAGACTCGGCTGACATGTGGCTTAAACAGGAAGATGTCAGATACCATGTTTCTCTGAACCTATGCGAATTTGATGAGCATTTAATTCGCAGTTTGGTACAGTACAACTTTTTCCAGTACAGAGAAACCATACCAGTCCTAAAAGACAATACTGCTGCTGCCATTAGTAAGCTACCATTAGTCAATGTGCTTTAAAAAGTATGCCAACGTTACAGCTCACGAATATGCCAAGCAGGTGCCAAGCACATGACTTGATATTAATCTGCTATTTTATTGTGAGACTCGCAGTTGCCGTAAACCCATTTGGCCGACACTTTCAGCTGGAAGACACTGCAATAACGCGATTGCTTTACTGAGTTATATATACCCGTAGAATCTAAAATTATGCCACCATCTACAGCTCCATCCAACCTCAAACCATTACATAATTTTTCTATTTTCCTCTATTCGGAATTGAAGTTCTGTTCTACCTCGAGAAGTAAATTTTCAACTGTTTTTTAACGCTTAAAGGACCTTCGATAGGCCCTATTTTCCTTCAAGTGAAATCCAGCATATATTTCTTTTGGAAAACAAATATTCACATACACAATTATGTGATACGTGCCTGACATTTTGATACTCTATACTGATACTCTACAACAAGTATATTATGCTTAAGCTGATGATTGCAACATATTGAATTTCTATACATTTCTTCGTATGAGCCTTACGACCAGTGCGTTTGTTTTTCTGTAAACTTCATACAAATTCCTGCTTGATAACCATTCTTGCTGAGAGAATGGCTAATCTGCTTTCATTCTCTTATTTTGCCACAAACAGAAAGTTGCTTAACCATTTCCTCAAAGCGCCTATTACATACATAATTGGACATTACAACCCTTCAGTCAGGATTATGGACCTAGTTTCTCACGCCACTTATGCCGTGTGTGCTAATTTTTGAGAAACTTTTCATGGCAATGAAAGTTTGCATACACAAGACTAAACACCCATATAAGCTTCACACTGATACAAAAAATATTTTTTTCACTCTAAAGCTAAAAGGAAGGAAAGATTCGAAAGGAATTCATATCTTTTAAGCAATTCAAATACTCGTTTAGCTTTTCTTACAAGATCCCTTGGTGGTGACTTATCAATAACACTGCCAAGAAGATTTTATCAGACTTTGACGTCCATTGTGTTGAAGGTACCCACTTTGTACTTTTTTTTACGCCAACTAAGGCATTAGATCTTCTATTGAAGCTGATGGCAGCAAGGCTCAATGCCGTTAAATCTTAATCCCTAGTAGACTATAGACATGCTGTAGTCCAACTTCCTAAATAGGACATTTGATTTTAGAATTCCAACCACGGACCTAACCTACTGATTTAAAGTCCAGTTACATTCTTGAGGCTTATATCGTTGACTCCAGAGCGCTGGACAGAGTGAGCTATGATATATATGTATTATGAGTTCTTAAACATTCGCATGGGCTACCTAACCATTTTTGTGTTTTCCAAGAAGATCCTTAACGAACATCACGCTGCCGTCTGTATTTGTCCCTGAATATCTAGCATTTCTCAGGGACATTTTGAATCATTCAATGGTAATTCCACGTCATACGGATAAAGTCGGAAATTATATGGCTGATGAACTGATCAGGACAGGATATGGAACCTACAATCTAGGTATTCTTATCACCTCAGTTGAGGTGAGTATTCTCCGCTTGTTATGCACCAACTCTTAATTTCGCTGCCAGTAAGAAGGTATGTGCAATGTTACCAGTAAGGAAACGTGTTTTTGCCGCAAGGTCTGAACTCGATATAAGGCTATGCAGAATGATGTTGAGTAACTTCTGACATCGTGTGAGGTTCATGCGACCTCCTCAATTTTGTCATGGAAAGTAGGGACATGCGGCGTTTTGAATACCGGATAATTTCAAAGATGTAAATGAATTTGTTTATCTAGGATCCGCCGTTAACACCAAAAAATTATGTCGATCTGGAGATCAAGCGTAGAATCACTTTTGCCAACAGGTTCTACTCTCGTAATACTCTACAAGACGCTCATCCTCCGCGTGCTTCTTTATGGCGCTGAAGCATGGCCACTATTAAGTACCGATGTAGCAGTCTGGAGAGTATTTGAGAGAAAAGTCCTACGTAACGCATACGATCCAACAATGAGCTGCATAAGCTCCTCTATGGCATTGACGTTGTGCAGCGTATTTACATCCAGCGTCTGCGCTGGCTAGGTCATGTCGTTCAAATGGAGTAGGATGCTTCGGCGAGACGGATATTCGAAGAGAGAATTTACGGAATTCGGCGAAGAATACCACATTGTTTGCGTTGGAAGGACCATATCATCGATTGGTGTGATCAATTGGAGAAGATGTGCGCCTGGAAGGATGTGTTGAGGCAGTCCGAAATCCGGTAATCGGGTTGTTAATGACTAACTAAATAAGTAAGTCAGTAAGTATTCCCTGAAATGAGATCTGCAAAAGCTATGGGTCTGAGAAGAAGAAAGTGCATTTCTCTTGCCATCAAGAGGCGAAGGTTCTTAACCACTCAGTGTATAATCCCATGGGCCATGGTCTAACTACGAACTTTTCGTTCGAGTAGAGTTCGTCAACTAACCTAACCCACAAATTTAAGCATTTCTTTGACACCAACTGTCAAAATTAAATACCTCAAAATACAACTTAACCATAGGATATCCCATGTTGTCGGAGTTAACTTAAATTAAACTTTGTTTTACTACTTCTTTCTTTATTATCATTTTATTTCATGTCCATTTTTCGAACGTATGTATATAACAAACATTGGATATCCACTGGTATTTTAATGCTGTTTAACCCAATTTTACATGAAGAACTCATATACACTTGAATATCCATTATCCGTAAGGATGAGAATGTTTAACGTTTATAAATTTATAAACCTGAATAATAAGTTTCCTCTTCTCCAATGCATATGTCTTAAGGCAAAGTTCGAAAGTATGTGTATGTGACCGACAGAATGTGACAGTAAATGTTTGATTAAGAATTGTGTGTTTAACTTATATTTTATTTAAGAGTGACATTTTCTTAAACTTTATTTGAATTTTGAAACTTCTTATAAATATTCCAAGACCCATAAATCTATTGGTCATCAACCGGGTGTTCTATGATTTAATGAGCACAAATGTTAAGTGATAAATGACTTAATTTACTTGCACGCAAGATAGAATAATATGGAAGCAGTAAGTGGTCACCTGAGAATTATCCAATAACTCTTGCACGTAATGTATGCACACATAATTAGGGACAAAGTTTTTTTAAGTTTTCTTGTATTACATAACTTTTTAAGCAATAACTTTAATTAACAGTTAATTTAATTAATATGCCTAGTCGATTTAATATTGTAGCAAAAATGGAAACGGTGTAATATCGTTAAATATTAAAATGATAAACAAAAGCTACACAAACAAATACAATGAACTTGTTTAAAAGTAAACCAACAACATCAGTATTAAAGACAAGAGGATAGACAAGTATGCGTGAACGCAACAACAAAGAATGTAAATAAAATACACAAACAACCATGAAACCACGATAGAGTTGTCGAGAAGGCGAAGCCACGAATATTCGACTCCAAGAACATTCATCAGACTGTTTACGTGAGCATTTCAAAGGGCAAGACAAAGCAGGCAAGCAGTAGTAAGAATTCAGTTAGTCTTGTGTGAAGACGCGTTGCGTGTGAAGAAAACAGTCGTGGTTTGAAAATCTCTGTTGTAAAGATCTGCGTTGTAAGTGTCTACGCAATAGTAGAAAGAAGAATAACGAACAAAGCAAATTATTGTTGGATACATCAAGTTGTAAATAGTGGCACACAAAATTGTGCGAACAATAAAGAATTTAACCCATATGCGCTTATCGCCCCATTTTTAAAACGGTCCATGTTTTTACGAGAAAAAAAGAGTTGCGCATATACGGGTTAATTGAAACAAAACACCAATTTATTTTTATTTTGTTTGCAATCAACTAACTTATATTTTATACGTTTTTAAAAAGGAAAAAGCGTAACAACATGAACACATTCCAGGCTTTGTGGGTAGGAACATTAGCACTCTATTTCTCTCAATATTGTTTGCAATTCAGTGTTTTTAAACTCTGTTGGTTGTTTTTCATTTCTCATATCAAAATAGTTATCTCTGAACCGTCGATAGCATCTTCTGCACTTTGCTTCTGATAGAATATGATCACCATTAGCCTCGACTGCTATTCGATGCGACTCTGCAGCATTTTTTTTCAAACTTTCTGGTAAAAAATCCGCCATTTTTAACACCATGAAAGAATATGACGGTGTTTGTTCACTAAGTTGATGTATACTCTGAATATGTTTTACAGATGTCATCGCCAACACAAAAAAAATTAAGGCTCATTCACAATTAATGTTGTCTATGGAGACATTTGTACCTGTACACATACATACACACATAATTGGTCACTACAACACTTCATATAGGACTACGACCTAGCTTCTCACACCACTTATGTTGTTTGCATTAATTTCATATATGAGTGGAGGAAGTCCAGTCCGAAAGACAGATCTTTGAGAAACATTGCATTGCTCTCAGAGCTTTTGCCCGAAATATGCTGGTAAAAAGTCGCCGATGCAATATTTTTTTATTTCGTTTTCTTGAAAATATCTAACCGGAGGTTCTAATCCTGGCCTCACGTCTAACAAGCCAACACACTAGCTACTAGACTACGGCGACTTCATATTGGTACACTTTGTCATTCGATAATTAAAAGACGCCTCTGTAGTGCTCGCTGTCTCTATCATGTAATTATAGAAATATTCCATGAGTTCTAACTTCTCTATTAAAAGAGTTAAAACACTACGTTCAGTCCTCTCAGCTAATAAATAGTCCTCCTAGCTCCCTTGCCTTAGGATCATTGAATACAAAAAAGAAAAGAAAAAAAGTTGTACAAATTTTCCATTTCCATTCAGTTTCACAGAAATTCAATATAACGCCACTGGCTCTATAGTTCAATATCAAACCAATCCAACCATCATGATGAAATCCTAATGCAACGTGCTCTCTAATATTAGCAAAACCAAACGGAAGCACATTTGTTGATCAAATTCATCATCAAGGGAAATCAAAGTCGACAGTCAACGACCAAAAAAAAAACATTTGTAACCAACATAATAGAGAGAATGAATGAGTACTCATACGAGTTGAATGACTATGCGTGGGTTGTATTGGTGTATGGTAGGAAAGCCTTTTTATAGACAATGGATGACAACATTAAGTTGTAAAACAAAACGTGTTACAGTATAATTCCACCCTGACGAAAATGCGAGTATACATGCCGAATAAATAATGGCTTTGAAATTGTAACCAATTTTCGAAATGGCTTTTAGCAATTACAACAAATGAAACCAAAGCAAAAACACACAAAAAAAGAAGAAGAGAAAAAAACTTGAATATCTTGCAACAAAAGGAAAACAATGAATCATTTTAAATGCAACATAAAATAATAATAAAAACAGAAATCACAATTGTTGTTATACGAGTCGCATGGTATTGTATTTGAGAACGCATATGAGTTGTTTTTTTTTTATTACGAACACAAAAATGTTTGTAAAATATTTTCAAGTATCCTTGTAAGTACTACTTATGTATGTATACACGTAAACAAGTATGTTTTAATTTATGTCTGTCTGTTATACTCAGCAATTAATTTATTTCTCTGTATTTATGTACGTACATGCCATACACTCCTCAGATGTATTTGTATTTATTGTATTCCATATACTCTTATAAATGCATTTACGTACTCCAGTATATACATACATGCTGAAGACGTTTCCTTGAATTCCTGACATTTTGCTGCAAAAAGAAAAATTTTTATAATCATTATAATTATTGTTGTTGAAATGCTAAATTATTCAACAGCAGCCTTATTGTGTACCCTACATCTACAGGAGGAACAATTATATATTTGAATCGATACGTCTGCCTTCAAAATGTCGAATGTTTTTTGCAGCATGAGAGCTGACAATACGATAATTATAGTTTGTTAGCCAAAAATGTAAAACTAAAGTGAGGTTTAGAAAGACATCGTGAATCGCTTCTCGAGACATCTCGAACGTAAAAAAATATAAAAAAAAAATATTTCTTTCATTGACTTCTTCTCATAATGTATGTACTTCGTCCACTTTACAGTCCATACATTCGGTTTAGTAAGCAAGCAATTCGTGCAGTTACACAACGATTTCATAATAATTTTACTTTTTTCGTTTCAAAAACATTAACACGGCAAAGAAATGTGCGCACTGCAGAGAATAACATTCTCAGAGAATATTACTGCAACTGTGCCAATTCTTGAAGAAGTTGCCGCAATTCATTGTCGTTCTCAATTTGTCATCCATTGTCCTTCAGCTACATTGACAATTTTATTCGCTAATTAAATACAACTCCTACCATATTAGTTCATTGGTCGTATTTCAAGGTTCATTCGAAGATGAAAATTTTTTCAAAGAATTGTGCTTAGTGCTGAAACTCATGTCTATTTAAATGTTGTACCATTTCAAACTGGCTGAAGATAAGCAGTTTTTTTTTTCAAAGAATTGTGTTGAGTGCTAAAGCATATTTCTGGTTAAATGGATGTCAATGAGCAAAATTACGTTTTTCCAGACTTTGCAGTTACGAACATTTACTCTACTTTTCTATACCAGAGACAGGATTCTTAACTACTATCAAAATATTTTTACAATCTACATCAGCTATTAAGTATGTGTCAACCACTGTATTGGCCAGATGTACTGGTATAAAATGAGTACTTTTTTGTGTAAAGTATGCAATGGAAAAGAATAAAAACACAGTCAATGCGTGTCCCATCGATGAAAACAAATAGTTGTCGAAAGGAATCAAGTTTGGTGAATTCGGCTAATGTGTTCAGGGCTGCAGCTTATTTCTGGTTAAATGAATGTCAATGAGCAAATTTACCATATGTGGAGTGAACAGTATACAAACCGATAACTAATCAGCATGAAATTGACTTTTAGATATGGTTGGCGGCACCATATCGATTTTTATTTTGCTCGAAATGAACCAAGATTAACCATTTTGTCAAATGCTGGGCTCTATAGTGCCATTCTAACTGGACTTCTTTCCAAAAAAAAAAAAAAAATCGAAAGGAGTTTGTTGAATACGGCTCATGTGTTCAGTGTTGCAGGCTGCAGCTTATTTCTGGTTAAATGAATGTAAATGAGCAAACTTACCGTATGTGGAGTGAACAGTAACTAATCAGCATGAAATTGACTTTTGGATATGGTTGGCAGCACCATATCGATTTTTATTTTGCTAGAAATGAACCAGGATTAACCATTTTGTAAAATGCTGGGCGCTATAGGGCCTTTCTAACTGAACTTTGTTCCCAAAAACCAAAGAACTAATCAGCTAAACATCATCTTTCCAGAAGTGGTCCTATTCACTAGCTTTCCCGTTCGTGCGGCTTAATATATTTACTTGTTTAATGATCTTATTGGCAGGACTAACCACTGCAAGGTATTCTTACTTGTCGCTATGGATTCATCTACAGCCGACACACTAAACTGTAGTACCACATAAGCTTATGGGTTCAAAATGTTCCTGCGAAATTAAGTCCCTAATATAATAATTCTCTAGTAGCTATGTATCGAGTTGTAAAGTAGGGCTCAATTCTTTGTGGAGGATTAAATTCCTATGCTTTACTCTTTGATGTGTAAATCACTGTTCATATATTGGCAGTATTTTCATTTCCTTGTGGAAGATAGAATTCAAAAAGCGGTTACTGGGTAGGGAAGACCTTCAGAGAATAAAAGCTTATAGGTTATTAAAGCAAAGGATGGGATAAACTCTAATAGAGTAACACACCACCATCGCCTGCGCCACTGCTAAAGGAAAGAAAGAAGAAGAGCACAGATGCCAAACCCAGTTCATTAGTAGAACAGTTAAGGTGCCATATAGAGACACGCCTGTCATACTTACAAAAATTGGAAGAGCAGTTTACAATGAAATATAAAGAGAAATTTTTAATGTCATACATAAGGCACTCAAAAATTTAATTAAGAAAATGTTAACGCCGATGCTGACGAAAATCCTTTTCTATAATTAGGGGATGTCCCAACCTCTCCAATACTATTAAGAAATACTTCCTCCTATACAGGGGAAAATGGAGTACAATTATGAAAATGCGATCACTATATTAAGCACAAGTTCTTTAAGTTGAGAATTTTAATGCAACACTGAAATCACTTTCAGTGTTATATAGTTTTACGAGTTCGTTATTTCTGACCAAACAAAAGTTCATGTCCCATTAACGCTGTGGTATTTTATTTGCCTGCGTATAATCCTGAATTTTCACACGTATTACTTGGGCCCTATTTTCCCTGCTTAGGTGATTCAGCTTTTCCACCCCGTCATGTAGTATTATTATGTCACATCCTCCGTACCCTCTGACAAGGCTGAATTTAGAACACCTTTCGATGATTTAAACTTTAGAACAATGAACGCCGCATCAAACATCAATGCATAGTGACCTGCTTAGCTCTACTTAGCTTTGCAAAGAGACTGAGTAATAAGAAGGACTGAGAAAGCTATTTTTAAGTGAGAGTTTATTGTGTGATTCGGGCCGAATATAGAATATTAAAAACCCATGGAAAAAAATCTCAAATGTTTTCCAAAAGGAACTTTTATTTTTGTAAAAAAAAATATGTTCATAAATTAGTTCTTATATCATCCTTAACCTATCATTTTTTGCTGTTATAGAAATATTTCACCAAAACCATTGTAACAAGACTGATGTAGAATAACACATGATCGTTTTTAACCGACTACAAATGTTTACTTATGACTGACATTTCGTAGAAAACGAAAATAATGTATGAAGTCCTCATTTATGTTTCTATTGTTATTCTGGTTTTTTTTGTGTGTGAGTTAAATGCAATTCTGTAAATAGAATTTCAACATGATTTAATAGGGTTTCCATGTCGGTGAACTGCTGAACTTATTGCTTATGAATTAAATTGAAAAATTAAATTCAAGCAACGTTAACTTATCTTTACATATTAAATAATAATATATGTATACACCTTATAGAGAAAAATCTAAAGAATCATATTTAAAAGTCTTGATAAGTTCATTAGAACAAATAATGTCATTAGTTTGTTAGTGTAGAACTTCGACATACTAATATCACTCCGGCGTCCAAATGTGGAAACCTCCCAGAACCACCTATATAGTTTTATGTCTCTCGTACACAACCTTCTTCTATGAATCTGTTGCATTCGAAAGTTATGTGTGCCGCAATTCCGAATTTGCCCGGACAATTTGAAGACATGAGGCTATTGTTGGAAACTCCCGTGCATAGACAGCATCTTTGTAAAGAATAATAATCGAAAATCTATCTACTTTTATACCAGCTGTTGTTAAGTGCTATTTAAAGCTCAACATCGCATCAATTTTACGCAACGGTATTTTATTACCTACTGAGAAACTATTATGACTCTACCAATGCACAATTTTATCCATGTGTACTTATATGTACTGCATCCATTTTTTATGCAGCTAATTTGAAGCCAGCGTTATCTCTGTTTGCAGCATCATTGTGCTTTTCTTCCAGAAGGTCAACCTATTTGCCGTTTGGTCCAAAATTAATCTTTGATATCGCAAGCAGGATTAATTGCTGTAAGAAAAAGAATTCATGGACCGGCAATGCTTCCGAACTGTGGAAATTTACGTTGAAAATAAAACTGTTCGAAAAGTATAGAAGAAGACACCGAAAAGTTAATTTTTTGCCGTGTTCAAGTTGTTGAACTTTGTCCTTCGACTACGTACAAAATTGTATGTAAGGATCTTGACTTAAAACACAACTCGTACAAGAATTGAAGCCAATCGACTGGCCTCAAAGATGAGCATTTTTATCAAGGATTAACGTTCATTTGTTGTTAATTGACTACATCAATAATAAAAATTTCTGTATTTGTAATGAATACAATCCAGAAGGCGTTAACGGCTTACCCATAAAATTTACTGTTTGGTGAGTTGGTTGAAGTTTAGTGTTGGTTTATTTGACCCGTGGTTCAAATTCTAGCCCAAATATCACAAACAAAACAAAATATAAAAAACATTTCTTCGTTGTCTTCCTCTCAGCAGTCTTGAGACAAAAGCTCTGAGACTTAATATAAGGGGTGATTTTTTAAGAGCTATAGGAAAATTTAAAAAAAAAACACATACAATTCCGAAAAATGCATGAAATCTTTATTTGAATCGATAGTACGGTCCATATAATTTAATGTTTGAAGATTATTTCAAGCAAATGTTGGCCGCGACTGCGCCTCAAATGGTCCATCCGCTTAGTCCAATTTTGGCAGACTCTTTCCAACATTTCCGCCGGTATCTCACGAATAAATGCTTCAATGTTGTCTTCCAATGCGTCAATTGAAGCGGGCTTGTCTGTATAGACATGAGCTTTAACATAGCCTCACAAAAAATAGTCTAAAGGCGTTAAATCGCACGATCTAGGCGGCCAATTGACCGGTCCTGAACGTGAAATAAAATGTTCACCGAACTCGCCTCTCAATAAGTCCATTGTTACGCGTGCTGTGTGGCATGTGGCACCGTCTTGTTGAAACCACATGTCATGCAAGTCAAGCTCTTGCATTTTGGACAAAAAATTTGAAAAGGGCCGCGATGAATAATTGGTGGAAATCATATTGCGAAAATGGAAACGGTGTACATCGTTTAACATTAAAATAAGCAAAAGCTATACAAACAAATACAACGAACTTGTTCCAAGTAAACCGACAATATCAAAAAAGGGTATAGAAAAGTAGGCGACAACGTAACAACAAGCCATTTGAACAAAATACAGAAACAACAATGAAGTAGCGAAAGAGTTTTCGAGAAGGCGAAACCCCGAACGTTCGACTTCAAGAATCTTTATCAGACTGATTACGTGGGCATATAAAAAGGCAAGACAAAGCAGGCAACTAGTAGTAAGAATTCAGTCAGTCTTGTGTGAAGATGCGCACAGATCGTCGTTGTAAATGTCTACGGAAATTTTGTTAGTGTGTACGCGAGCAGAAGTGTAAAAAAGAATAGCGAATAAAGTAAATTATTGTTGGATACATCAAGTTGTAAATGGTGGCACACAAAAGTAGTGCGAACAATAAAAAGTTTAATTGAAACTAAACACATAGTATTTATTTTTATTTTGTTTGCAATCAACGAACTCATATTTTAAATGTTTTCAAAAAGGTAAAAACGTAACAATATTGAAAAACAAAACAATGAAAAACATCTACCAGACTATAATGAAGAAAAATTGATACCAACAATATTTTTGTCGTGCGATATCATTTCAACTTGAAACTCTAAACAAACATCCTGCACTTCCCATGCCTATATTTCGTTTACATACTTTTGTGTATACAATATATTATCTGTCTTCCTAAAGTTTTCTATTTCGGTTTTCTAAGACTGGTTTTCAATTTCATTAAAAAATTCCCATTTTATTTAAAATTTTTTCTTATACCGGAAGCAAAATCCCTATTTAAACTGTATGTATTTATGTACACAAGAACTCATATTCTTGTTAAGAAACATAGAAATACTTGAAACTCTTTTTCATATTTTATTTTCATTTTCTTTTTCTTTTTTCTGTTCCTGTCAGTATTATTTCATGATGCAACGTTTAACTTTTAAAGAAAATTAAAGAACCAGAAATTAATGTGTTATATTGTTTACATTATTAAACCATTTATGAAACACAACTGCTTTTTCCATCAATTATACTCTTTTTATATTCTTTTTCCATAATTTAACTTTTTGTAATTTTTTTATTCATTGATTCGCGCAAGTTATATTCCTTTTATGGTAAAGCATCCAAAGCCTTTCACTTTCAACTCGAGTACAGTTGATTGCATTTTGTTAATTATTGATTTTCTGTTTATTTTTACGTTTTTATTTATAATCATTGTTCTGCGACCTGTGGCTATAATTTCAGTTTCATTTTTTTTTTATATTTATTTTTACTCATTTTCCAGAAAGAAATTTTCTTACAAAATCAAACCATAAGTCGAGAATAAATTATGAAGAAAAATTTTATTTCACTTCTCAGTACATAGCAGAGAAATATTAAGAGAATGGAATGGAAGAATTCTAAGCGAGGTGAAAAATAATAGGGACACCAATGTTACACTTCTTTCTGAGGGCGATTTAATAGTTGGTCCTGACCCCCCAATCTGCCACCTCTATGGACTCATCAAGAACGAATCGGGTTGTTATGTCTCTAGATGTCTATGACCTGCTATAGACAGTGTAAGAACAGGTTGGCTGCCGGGCTTGGATAAGGCCAGTTTAAGGTTAGTTAACGGATTTATCGCAGGGTACTGCAAGATTAGGCCTCAGACCATTCAGATCCCAGCAGGACTGTTGGAGGGTATGTTGCGATGAGGAGGAGTTGGAGACTGTGTAACTGCCCAGCCCTTATTAGGTTGAGGCAGGGTCTTCTTTGAGGATTTGAATTCTGTGTCGAGAGCCAACATCAAGGCTCTCCACAGATTCATTAGTTGCTTGAGCTGGTTGAGAAGTGCTAGGGCTTCATCAGTGTAGTCGCGCTCTAACTTTTTTATTTTGTTTGGTCTATGTAATTCCTCAGCTTCCAATTCTCCTTTTCCTACTTCCTCTCCTTTTTCCTTTCTATTATTATTCTCTATTATCCTTCCATTTTTAAGGACGTTTCGTACAATGGGTCAATTCGACCTCCGGGTACTGTACTTGTCACAATTTCTGTGTTTTTAAGAGCTATTGGTCGAATTATAGTCAGGTAAAGAGTTTTGTAGCATTTGTTTCATGAAAACGATTTGCACCATTAATGCATCTGCGCGGCTACCTATTGATTTGACTAATTTGAAGCTGGCTGGAAATGTTCACATGCTGCTGATTTGCCGGCAAAAACTTTTAACATAGTCCTCAACCAATAGCTTCAAACAGTGTTATGAAAAATAATCCAAAGACAGGACAGGACTACTTCTGTAAAGAAAGTTGTCATCAAATTAATTTCGCAATAAATGGCAAGTTGAACCATCTCTTTTGGCTCAAAAACGTGCACAATAATATAGCGCAGCTTAAGACCATGTTATGAAAAGTAATCCCATGGACAGGACAGGAATACTTCTGTAAAGAAAGTTCTCATCAAATTGATTTCGCAAGAAATGTCAAGTTAAGCCGTCTCTTTTAGCTCCAATTCCTACTGAAGCTATAATTTATACTGAAATTTTTCTCTTTGAAAGACAAATTCCAACAAATTGAAAACAATGACGAAACGACATTTTTGCGTCATATTCAAAACTTCACGATACAACAGCAATATTCTCTAGAGTACCCAGACTTTCTTTGTCGTCTTGATGGCTTTGAGTCGAGAAGAGTAAAATTATTGTGAAAAAGATCAATAACTGCACGAATGGCTTGCTCACTAGACCGATTATGTTGATCTGAAAATGGATTGAAGTGTTCGATGAGTTCCGTGTATGGATTTAACCAGAAATGTAAACACAGGTTTTGAATCGTAGTTATAGATATCGATAGTTCTCATATGGACGACGACTTCCTCGCTTTTCATTAATTTCAACTTGGTTTTGTTACACCTATTTTAGCCTTAAATGGAAGAAAGAATCATTATTTTACATTCCATTAATTTTAAAATGATTTTAAGCACATATTATATGCTCTTAATGAAATATTTCAGTTTCTGTAGTTCTAAGAATCATTTGAAAGAAATTTTATAAAATATTGTTGAACTTAATTTAGAAACTTATTTTGTAGTCAATCACATTCATGCACTAGTGATACTACCAGGGTAGAGAAGACTGAATTGTAAGCAACAAATGAAATACGACAAAATAATTAAAATTATGAAAGGAAGTATACAGTTGCCTCTTCTAGTATTAAATACTTTTAAAGGAAATATTCTTTAACCCATTATGGTGTTTCCGAAGAAAAAGTACGTTTTTGTGTTAAATTGTTTTGTTTTTATAAAATTTTGAAAACGTTTATACATATATTTATAGAAATATTACAATGGCAATGGCATGATCTCAACGTGATCACATAGAGTGTCTTTGCAATTTCCCCTGCTGTGTCACAATAGTCTCCCTGGAGTACAGTGGTTTTTTGGCGACAAAAAGCAATGTCTTAACAAAAAATTTTGGCAACCCTAGAAAATTTTGACTAAAATAGTTGCCTTAGAAAAAGTCTACTGAAGTCATCTAAATATTGTTAAGCGAAAATTGATGTAAATTTACATGCAAATCAGTTGCTTATCTGTGAAAGACATTTTCACTGTTAAGTGCCGTTTTAAATGAAATATACCATCTTCTTATGCATCAAAAAAATTTATTTCGATAGCTTATACAGTTTGGCAGACATTAGCGATTTTTATTTGTATGGAAAATCCGGATATCAACCCATGCCTTTAGCTTCCAACACGCAATACAGTTTTCAAAGAGTATATATCTAGATGCAAGCTTGACACGAAGGAACTTAAATATCTTCATATATTTTCGAATGACAATAAGAGCAATAGCATCCAAAGATACAGAAAAGAAATATGTTTTTGAATAAAAATGTACGGATTTACTGTATTTTAAGTGCCGTTGCAAACTAAGCTATGAGAAACTGGTTATCGATTCTAAGTAAATGATTTGATGATTCAGACCAGAGATCAGCAATGAGCATTCAAAACGATGAGTAATTAGAATCATACTCATAATTTCTGATACTTATGCGCATTCATACTTATTTGAATAACATACTCATACTACTTATATCCAAAGTTTGAAGTACTCATCTTACTAATACTTAACAATACGCATGATGTTGTTGATTTCGACTGTCCTTTACTCAACATTTACAAGAATCACAAAATAAGTATAATTCGCGTACAAACACTACAATACTCACTAGAAAGTTGTGTGTTTGCTGTCCTTGTCCTTTTCTTTCTTTTTTTTTTTTTTGTAAATGCAACAACAACTAAGAATGTAAGTTTTGATGAATGATTCGAATCACGCGTATCATTTATGAGTATTATAAGTATTTTTCGAACTTTATGAATCTCAATGAGTAGACGTATGAATCAAACATATTTCGAATGTTATAAGTTTGATATCAAAGTTGTACTCATACTCATTGCAACTTGTACTTGTGAATTAATGTTGTAGTGAGTACGAATGAATCAGAGTAGTTGAATTTCAATACTGTTGACTCACTCATACTCAAAATTTCATGAGTACTCATGAGTAGCGAAAAAATTATTCATTGCTGATCTCTGATCCAGACCACATAAAGATCATTGTAAATAATATAATATTTTCTCATATTCAACAGTCCAAAATCATTCTTCATATTATCTTAAACGAGTGAATGAAATGTAAGCTCGCTTTAACAAAAGGTTAATCGAGATTCCTTTAACACATGTTTACGTACGTACGTACGTACCTCATACTTTCTTGTACAACGACTGAAAAGGTACTTGGCAAACAAAAAAGTACGAAACCATACAAACATAAATATTTCCCAAAAAAAAAAAAAGAAATTACAATGTAAATACTTAAGGTGTTACACAACAATTTAAAGAGTGAAGAAAATATTACAGTCGGTAGAAGACAATATCACATGGAATACTACAAAGTAATAGTAATAGTAAGAGTAACAGTATTAGTTATTATTAGTTAGTATTAGTAGTTAGTATTATGAAATATTAAAAAAATCGGAATTATGGAATAGTACAGCGAGAAAAGTGAGGCAGGAATGGAGCCCACTAGGAAGCAGATATCAGTAGCGGCATGAAAACCCATAGAGCTGGACACTACTGTACAACCAGTGAAATCTTAATGTACCAATAGAAGGAATTGGAAAAGCCCTGTAATACGATGTTCAGATATGCACCTATATTGCGTAAATCGCAATAAACGCCATATACGCAATGAACTCAATATTTCATAAAAGTTTAAATTAATTATTGCGCAATAAATACGCAAATTGTTATAATATTGAGTAAAATGCAGCACTGTCATAAGTTTGTTTAGTGAGCATATTACCGAACACTTTCTGTTGATATTTGACAACTCAAATGTCAACAACGACAAATAATAATAAAGGGTCGATACAGAACTTTCTAAATATGTATGTAAAATTAACTTAAAAAAAAGAAAAATACTGTATAATTAAACCATTTGGGAAGTTGGTTCTATTGTGATACGTTACACTAAAATGCCCTCGTGTGTGCTAAATATGAGAAACTTTTGGCACTTATTCTTTCCATTATGGAATCTTTTAGAAACATTTGGGAACCTACCACTCATGTCTGTATTTTAACACGTCTACACTCGAAGCAAATTACGCAAGATGACATCCTTTTTGTATTCCTTTAGAATGTCAATACTATACTTATTCAGATCAATCCGTTATAAAGTTCAGGTCACAGAAAAATAACGCGTAATTGTTAAGCTGATTAACTTGCCAAAGCAGACACATTTCTGCTTTAAAGGTACAATCCATTGTATCGTTAACTGTTGATTGGTTGATGAGGAAGAGGGTAAATTATTTGCCTTCTCTCGCTTGCTTACGATCAGATTTTCAGTTTGATTCGAAGACAGTCATTCGTTAATATAAAGGTAAAGGAATAGGGTAAAGTAGTTGCCATCTCCCGCTTGGCTCCATACACGCTTACGATCTGCTTTTCAGTTCGATTCGAAGGCAGTCATTCTTTAAAATAAAGGTCTGATGCTGACTATCGGGACTCATTATGACTTGTGGTTGTTAGCTTTGACGCATGGCTCAAGTGAGCTTTGATTTTTACAAACCTTTCACTCTTTCCTATTCTTTCTCTATGATTCTTTCTCTATGATATGTTTGACGAAGTCCCGAAGAAGTGCTATTTTAGACTTATTAAATGAAATTCTATGAAATTCCGAAATCTTGGGGGCAAAGCAAAAAGACTGTCTTCAAGGTAGCGGCTTACAATGTGGTTAAACTAGTAAAGTAGGAAGGACTAAAATTATTTCGATTTACTGGTATTCGAATCTTTAAAAAAGGAATCCTAATTCAATAATCTTTTAAACATTTTTTTCACAAATTTATTTGACACTAATTTTCGCGACCAAAATAAAAACAATGTTGTTGAAACAACCAGCTGTTTTGTTTACCAGCTGTCAAATGAATATTGCGTATATTATGTCTGAACACTTTAAATATTGTACTCAATAAACCGAATGTTGACTCAATATCTAAACATAGTATAAAGGTCAAATAAAAAATAAAAACCTAAATAGACTAAATATCCCACTAAGTACAATATACCACTACGGACGTGTAGGGTATAAAATAAGATGCTTTCCTGCAAACAACTATAGTACGTTAAAATACAAAGAATGATGCTTAAAGTGTTGTTTAACAAACGAGCGTTATATGGAGATTACTTTATGTTACATTCAAGATGCAAAAAGAAAGAAAAGAAAATTGTAAGAAAAATTTAAACGAGTGAAAAAATTACATACAAAATTAAAAAAAATCGTTAGCTTTTAAACAGGCATACTTAAGTGAATGATTATTTACTTTTATATGTACGCTTATGTTAAACTAAAATTAATGAAAAATATGTGGCGTATAAGATAAGCATGTAATATATATATAAAATGTACATGTAAACACATTTATAACTAAAATATGTTTTGTTCACTTATGCTGTTCTGTAAAATATTAAAAATACGCTGCGTATTCCACTACAACTTATTTTCCAATTAACAAAACTTTTCTTTGCACACAATTATATTTAATTCCATAATTCATCTTTTGTAATGAAAATGAAAATTTTAATTGTTATGTTTATGATTTGGAAGGAAAATATTGCTTTAAATGGAAAATTTTTAGTACATTTCCAAAATAAATGGAAATTTCTTAAATTAAAATTATTTAATAATCCGTAAAAATTGTAATCCGTAAAAATTCATCATAGTTAGTAAGAGCAGCGGAAATGGAGTTGTTCAAGATACAGAAACTATCGCGTGTTGCTATCACAGGATCAATAAAAACCTCCCCTACAACAGAATGCTCCGTTGGTTTAAAGTCCATAAAATTAAATTCAGAAACTAATCATAAGCTCTTTAAGCATTATTTAAAATGTCAATTAAATTTATTTAAGTTAATTTCTTCAATAATACAGACATCCATGCCTGCAAAGTAGACACAGCAACATTGTTGCCAAACTCTGTCAACACTCTCATTCTCTCGCTTCATCGTTCAATATAACATACACAGTGATGGTGAATAGTTGAGGTAGTAGGGGGCTTCTTTATTTTACTGCAGCGTTTGTAAAATGAAGTGATTAACTGATATTGCTGTTGTGACGACCTGAGAGTTCTGCATTCTCATACATAGCCAATATACAGTAGTTCGTTCAAAATTGTAAGAGACTTGTCCTTGGTTTTTTAAATTAATCTTTTCTAATCTATGCTATGATTATAAATATGTTGCATTTTTTTTTTGGTATTTCTCCTTTAAAACTTTCCTAACCACATTCCTTTCCAGCCTTCTTATGAAGTTTTTCGTAAAAATAAATCTTCTCTTCGTAATTTTAATTTCCATTTCAAAGTAGTTTTTAATGTCAGCACACAATTATTGTGCATTTTATTTCATTTCCTTTTGCACGGACATATTTTATTTCCTGCCACCCCTACTACCTCCTTTATCCGTTTTGGCTTCCGCTAAAAGAAAAAGAGTACTTCTGCTTGATTTGTTGAAAAGTGTTCGTCGTTCGTTTTAACTGCCTCATAAAAAGCTGTGTTCGCCATAAACTATTCCCAGATGGAAACGAAAAAAGCGATGGGAAACAACAATAACAACATTGCAACTACCATAAGTAATGTTATTATTTTAGCCATATAATAGCACGTTGCATGTCCGTTAAATATTAAATATGCAACATTGTCTACGTAATGGCAGCAAGGTCAGCATTGACTACTGAGATTTGTGACAGACCTGCAAATGGAAATCGTGGATATTTAATGAAAATGCAAAAAGGAAAATGTGAAATGAAATAAATATAAAATAAAAGAAATTAAGAATTACAAAAGAATATCAGCGAAACGAGCTTTGTTCGACAACAATTTGTGTGTGGTTTTAAGTGCTTGCGCTTACAATTCGCAATCTCGGACACCAATATTCTCGAACTCTTCGCCGCATATTTCTCCGTATACTTACTTACTTACTTAATTGGCCACTAACAACCCGATTATCCGGATTTCGGCATGCTTCAGCACATCTTTCAAGGCGCCTCTGCTTCTTGCGCGCCTTCGCTAGTTGGTCACAAAAATGGATGACAGTGTTTCCTCGACTTGATCCTTCCAATGCAAATAAGGTCATAGGCTAGTGACTTTGCATAACCCTAAAGAAAATTATACAATGGCGTTAAGTCATACAATCTTGCTGGCCAATTAATAGGACTGTTATATGTAATGAATTTTCCATCAAAAGTTTCTTTGAATAAATCGATTGTAGAGCGTCTTCGTCTTGTTAGAACGAAAAAATTTTGATTTCATTGCCTTCATTGCCGGCCCTCTCTTCTCGCAAATTTATTTTCTAAGTCATTGTCATAAACTATTTCCACTGCCTAACTGATTTAGCTTACCAAGGCAGTCCAATATTATTTTTGTGTTACCCTCACATAAGCCTAGATCTTGGATGGCAATCTTACTCTCACATAGTATTGCTAAGTCACGTCCATTGTTCTTCCTATCCAACTTGAATTGAGCAAATTTTTTGATGGCGTAGACTTCTGTAGAACATATCCTTTCCCAATATCTGTCCTCAATAATCCTAATTGTTTTTTAAGACAAATAGACTAATACTCTGCCGGCCTATAAAACGCACTTCAATTTTACTGATTTACATACTCACTCAACTAAAAAGAAGAATAAAATTTTGAATGGAAATTTAATATAAACTTGTGTCTCAATCCCAGTACCAGTTGAATTTTGAAAGCTTTAAAGTCAAAATCTTTTCGTAAAATCTTCCACAAAGTGGAAGGACATAGACTCAGTTGCTAAGAACGGCAACATATTAAATGATGTGAACCTTTTTCAATGCTTCCCTGTTCAACGGTTTCTCTAATTCACACTCATGGGATGCACATTATCAATAAGAGTAAACATGGTCCGAACACGATCCATTGTTCAAAATAGCCACTCTGAAGGATTTACTAAACCTCGTCTATATCCAATCTTCAAATGAGTTTTCACAGTAGAAATCCAATCAGGGAATCTCTTGCTACCGAGATTCTCTTGATCGCTTCGCACGACAGATTGTTATCAATCTCATGTGGGTTCCTGATCGCATGTATACCCTGGATAGTTATGTTTTTATGGGTGTATGTTGCTATGGTGCAATCTTTATACTAGAGAGCCCGGTCAAAAATGTCAAATAATGAGAGATCAAAAATCTCCGTCTCTTTATGACAAGGTCAGAGCACTAACACATGACGTGAAAGACAGCCTCTTCCTCCACATTAGACCCACAGCTCCTACAGAAGTCATTTGCCGAAAGCCGAGTCTTTTGTCATTCATACCAAAATTAAGACTCGCCATTGCGCAATGGATGGCCATGCGATTTAAGTACAGAAGTGAGTAAGTCCGTTTTTTATCCATACGCGCCCAGCAGAGTCTAACAATTTTACACGTAATGTCTTGCTGCTAACCAAATAGAGCTTCCCTTTATACAAGTGTGGATAATATTCAAGTTAAATTAAGTAAACGGAATACTTATGGCTTGTAATAAGTCGTCGGCTGAGAGCTCTGTATCGGCTCAGCTCCCGGAAATCCTCAGCATTCATAGACAAGAACGGACGTTGAAACAACGTTAGTTAGGGACTTAATCGCAGCCTGGTTGTCGCAGTAAATCAAGAGATTTTCAGGAAAAATTCCGCGATCCAACAAGCATTGCCATAACCTATGCTTAAAAAACACTACAGTTAAATAGCGTGATAACCAACTACTTAGAATGGATCATAGAGGCACTTCTGTTACAATATCTATCCCCATGGGTCCATGGCCACTACACTTACTTACCAATCACTGGTGCAGAAGCTATAGATCGGTTGAAGAAGAAGAGAGTATTGACGAACTTGTTTGCAAGCGACTATTTGAAGCTTAAGGCAGACTTCACTTATTTTGCTCAGCCTTTTTCAATAGTCTTTCGTTACTTGATTCATAATACTTTCAACGCTGGTTTTCGGCATAATTCTAAAGCACTTCTACAGCACGGCCAAGTCTTAATGCTGATTGACGGAACTGGTTTATCAGGACATTTCTGTTAGCTCTGAAGCGTTTGGTATGGGATTCACTATGCATACCAATATTTGATTTCAAAGAAGCTGTCACATGCCTCCTATCCTGTCCTATTCCATTTTTTGGACAGCTTGCTGATACGCTTTTCCAACATAGCATTGTGTTACATTTATTTCCCTGAAAATCCAATAGGCGTCTAATCATTAACTTTTAATAAAATTTATTGAATTTCAATTACTCACATACTTATTAAAATAAAACACACGTTTATTTAAACAAAAGGCAACAATCAGTCACATTCAATGAAATACTTTACGAAATTGTATTTAGGCTGCCTGTCAACAGGAGGCGTAAACTAACCAAAATGTTCTCTTCAATTATACAAATGAAAGGAAACTTCGTCTTTTTACTTATTAATGGCTGTTAATAGTATTATTAATGGCTAAAGGCCACCCTCACAATTTGACCGCTACCTTACCTTTCCTACCGTTAAAGTATTCTTTTATTCTTATTATTGACACAATAATTTCGGTAACACATTGAAAAAACTTGTATTTGTTCAGAAACAAAACTTCAAAGAATTTCTAAACGTTTATTGACTCGAGACAAATACCATATAACCCACGTATTGTGTAAAGAATACATTTTCTTATTCCTTATTACTAATAATAGTCCCTTTTTAGTAGTCACTTTACTAGTCACTAGTTATCTACTTAGGAATAATACTTACTTAGTTACTTACTCAATTGGCAATTAATAATCCGTTTGATGGATTTCGGCCGGCCTTAACACAGCTTCACAGGCGCCTTTGCTTCTTGAGTGCCTTCGTTAGTTGGTCACATCAATCGATGAGAGGACTTTCTTGATTTGGTCCTTCCAACGTAGACAAAGTTATCCTCTATTAACGACTTGGTCGATAAAAGTTAATGTGCTAAAGAACGTTGGGTAGCTCTTACATCTCATTGTTAGGGTCAGATGAAGAAATCATTACCAACTCGCAGTGGACCGAACATCATACGTAGAACTCTTCTCTCGAATACTCTCAATGGTGTTACATCAGTACTTAATAGCATCCATTCTCCTGCACTATAAAAAAGGATGGTAAGAATGAACAACTTGTAGGCCATCAGTTCCTCCGTACGCAAGAGGTCTTTCCTACTATGAGTGATATTTCACTTGAGCTCCAGACTGACATTGTTTTGCTGATAACCTCAGAGCCTAGATAAACAAATTCACTAACAATACTGTAATATGGCAATATGTATCTACTTGGCGACAACATTTACTTCGGTTTGCAGTAGTTTACTAGCAGACCCATCTCGTTAGACTTTTGTTCAATAATGCTAGAGGCAGCAGTAATTTCTCACTTGGTGCTCCCTATGATGTCAATGTCTCTAGCGTGTGCAAGAAACTGGACACTGTTATGCCATTGCGCACAACATTCTCCATGACGTAGTATCATATTTATCGATTGAAGCTGATACCGTAAAACTCTATCTACTTAAGGGTGTACAGTGAAAATTATTAAATATCTGCGTAATCGACTAATGTTATAACAGGAATTGTAACCATTTAAGTGGCGGCACTAAAAATGGGGTAAATTTTAGGGAGACCTTTTACATAGTCCAACCCAATCGTTAGTGTATACGATGGCTATAGAAGTTAGCTACAACGTTTCATTTACATCATCTCAATAAGTTACCCCTAATGAAACAATGAAAACAAAACTGCAAAACATGCGACATGGAGCCAGAGATTGTACCTGAGGTACTTAAATAAGGAATTAAAACTGGAAGATGCCAAAAAGACAAGCAAAAGTAGTGTCAGTGTCATCAAATCGATCCAAAAATCTGAATTCAAGAAGAAGATCACGAGTTACGCGAACGTTCCGGCGTTAACTGCACTAAACAAACAATAAAGATATAAGTACATGCGCTGAAGTTTTAGATCAATCTGCAGAATGTCAGCTTCAATCAACGTCGTTCTTATGAAGAGCGTGGTTCAAACAACAGAACATGTTCCGGCTCTATTGAATATCCAAATAAAATTACTGTGTAGCTATGGCGTATTGTTAAGACTATAAATTAAGGCAGCAGCAGAAATGGGTAACAAATCGTTAAAAGCGATCTAAAAATCTGGCAACAGATTTGGTCTTCTTTTGACTCAGACATCTCGAAAATATATTTCTTTCGGCGACTTAATCTCAGAGATCTTCTTGCAGAAACTCTGTGAGTAAATAAGATGATCATGAAAAGTTTCTCAAAAATCGGGTGTTCGGAGTAGACTTCAAACTGTAGATCCCGCCACTTATGGACAAAATTAATACACGCAACATGGGTGGTATGAAGAGTTAGGTCGTAATCCTAACTAAAGTGTTGTAATGATTGAAACGGGGAGGAAAAAAGTTCGATAAGTGGCTAAAATCAGAATGCTAGATGAGTTTATCAGGAGGGGAACTTACATACAGCTGATTAGCATAGCAGCTTTCTGAAGCAGAGATCAGCAATGAATCGTTTTTTCACTACTCATATGTACTTATGGAATTTTGAGTATGAGGGAGTCAACAATATTGAAATTCAACTACTCTGATTCATTCGTACTCACTACAACATTGATTTATATGTACAGTTTGCAATAAATATGAGTACAATGTTGAGATCAAACTCATAACAATCGAAATATGTTTGATTCATACGCCTACTTATTAAGATTCATAAATTTAGAAAAATACTTATTATACTCATAAATGATTCGAATCATTCATCAAAATTTACAGTCTTAGTTGTTGTTGCATTTACAAAAAAAGAAGAAAGAAAAAGACAAAGACAGCAAGCAAAGCAAACACACGACCTTCTAGTGAATATTGTAGTGTTCGTACGCGAATCATACTTATTTTGTGATTCTTGTAAGCAACAACATCGTGCGTATTGTTGAGTGTGAGTACGATGAGTACTTTAAACTTTGAATATGAATACTATGAGTATGATGTTAAAATAAGTATGAATGCGCATAAGTATCAGAAATTATGAGTATGATTCGAATTTAGTCATCTTTTTGAATACTCATTGCTGATCTCTGTTCTGGAGAATGAATGGACGGCGTAGTTCAGAAAACTATTCTCGACAAAAAGGGCATTCAAAACTTTTGCTATGTAATAATAATTTGACGAGATTTGACAATTCAACAATAGTTTGAGAATATTTACGGGAATTTTGTATAGACAGATGAGCTTATCAGGAGGGGAACTAACATACCGCCAATCGGCACAGGACCTTTCGGTAGAATTAACAGCGGGGTTTAGCAAAGTATGATCGACGAAAAGGGCATTCAAAACTTTTGCTATGTATTTCTAGTTTGGAAATTTGAGTCTTGCATTAGAATTAACTCCGCGTTAATTCTACAGAATGGTGCTGTGCCAATTGTAGCCTGAGAATATCAACCGGAATTTTTAATAGACATTGTAGGCTCAAAGCCTATGTGGATTTGGTGTGATGGAGAAAACGAATCATCAGAACTGACACTTTCAACTTAAGCAGCGTTAATCTTTTGCAAAAGAAAACGTCAGATATATGTATGCATTGCCAGTAGGGATTCAGTCCCAAGTGCTTTAAGGCTACAATGTGACTTATTTGTTTGTGTTTCTATTTACTGGTATACAAGGTTTCTGTATATTATATAAGTATTGTAAGTTTTGTGTCCCTAATTTTAGTATAAAAACGAAATAAATTTTTCTCTTAAGTGGAAAATATGTTTCCATTTGTACCTTTAAAACCTTAAATGGTACAAATATTGCTGTTTAGATGATGGCCTTGATGCTAAAATAAATAAATTATTAACGAACTTAAATTTTAAATTCATTGTATTTGAATTTTGTTTTCCTAGAAACGTGAAAATTTTTATTTCATTGTATTCCTTCTTCCTTCTTCTTTTTGCATAAAATATTTGGAATTCAAAAGAAAAAATGTTCGTTTTACAAGACAAATAAAGCAAAAGGTTGTTGTAAGAACATGGCATACCCAGCAATAGTTTTAAGCCGGAATCTAGAAATCAATTTGAATTTAGACTTTATGTCTCTTTGCAAATAATAATACGACAAAATGCACGGAATGTGCACCGTGTTTACATTACAGAATAATGCGAGTTATGTCTAGACAATCATGATTGAGAAATCCTTAAAAACTAAATTATTAGTCTAGAATTAACAAAATTAATGGGGTTTGTTATTAGCAACTGTGTACTTATTTCACAGATTTAAGCATGTTCTTCTTTGTTTTTTTTTATTTTAATTTTAATTCATATAATTTCTAAAAAAGAAAAAGGAAAAACACAAATATTTTTCTGCTTATTTTACCAACTTTCTAGCATGAAATGTACAATTTTTGGTACTTTATCAATGTGAGGTTGTAGAGCAAGGAATTGCTTAAGTTGCGCTTTTTTTCCACTTGTCATTGTTAAAACTGTCACTTGCAGGGCAGAAAAAGTTAAACAAAAATCCCAGAACTTTTTAAACATTCAGTCAAGGGTATAAGCTCAGCATATGTTGGTACAGTGGTACAAGAGATTGGTAAAATTAAAGAATAAAGATTTTTCAAAATGTTATTTCATCATTACTATATACTGTCTACTGTCATCTGTATATTAATCTTATGGACTCTTTAATCTGAAAAGGTTAAGTGGTACTGATAAAAATTTGGGTAGAGCTTGTAATAAGTTCTTAACAATCATAGTATTGTGATAAAAGATAATAGTAGTCGTAGTAGGTAGTATGTTCAGGCTGTATTTCTATTTTGACAGAGGATTGCTCAACATCATTCTGCATAGCCTTATCAACTGCAACCACCATGTAAAACTCTATCTACTTAAGGGAGTACAGTTAAAATTATTAAATATCTATGCAATCGAGTAATGTTATAGCAGGCATTATAACCATTGAAGTGGCGGATTTAAAAATAAAAAAAATTTAGAGAGAGCTTGACTACTACTTCACCTGTCCTAATTGCAGAACATTCTTTTATTCGTATTATAGACACAATAATTTCGGTAACATTGGAAGAAACTTGTATTTGCTCACGAACAAAACTCCAAATATCATATAGCCCACGTATTCTAGAAAGAAAGTGGGAAATTAAGTATAGCCGGAATATCTTCTGTTGTTTACCCCACGCTCTTCGGAAGACCGAAGTTGACTGAAGCTGACTTTCTTGCTTGTTTAGTGTAGTTAATACTGAAATGTTAGCGTGCCTATTGATCGTCTTCTTGGATTCAGTTTTTATCGATTTGATGACCGTCACTCATATTTTGATTGTCTTCCTGGCATTCTCTGGAATTAATATCTTCTCTAGGTACCTCGGGTACAATCTGCCACTTGCTTCACTGAATTATTACGCACTTGTTTAGCAATGCATCTTCGATACGCATCCCAATCTCTGGCTCCATGTAGCGTGTTCTGCAGTTTTGTCTTCTTTGTTCGTTAGGGGCAACTTGGTGATATAACATTCCTGAAAATATGTAGGTAACTCCTATAACCGCCGTATGCAATCACGAATTGAGCAGGACTATGAAAGAGCTCTCCATAAAATGTTTCCCACATTTAATACCGGCACTTCAATAGTTAATGTTCGTCGCCGTATTAAGGAAAATGAATCATTAGAATACATGCATGGAACCTATGTTGCATTAATGTAAGTCAAAAGTATTTGCATACGAAATACAAGACCGGAAAGGGAAGATAAATTCTCTTCTCAAACTAAGTGGATTTAAAGCAATCAAAACTTATGTTAGGAAATAACAATTACAGAGGAGTTCTAAACCATGCATCAGACAATCAAGAAATAACCTGGGCTAGATAATCAATCTATCAAACTGTAGGCTCAACATATGTTTATTCAGAATGGGAGCTATCTCAAGCTCAACATGTAAATTCTGGGGTAATGATATACTGGGCATTAATGCATCCCACTTGAGTGCATATGAAGTGGAACGTAGGGAATAATCACTTTTGACTCCAAGCAGCATACTGAAATTTGTCAGGGCAACAAAATTGGCGGTGATATTATAAGGTTACCCTATAATATTTTAGGTTATTATCCCCTTACTGACGTCGAATAAGATTGGGGAAAATATTATATTGTAGTCGCTGCAGTCTAGTAGGTAATGTGTTGGCTTATTAGACGTCTTTCATCAAACACCAGCGCAGACATCTCGTACAAAACGAAATTTAAAAAAATATTTCTTCAGCGACCCCCTCTCAGCAGTTTTCTGAAAAAAAACTCTGAGAGTAAATAAAAAATAATCTTTCGAAGTCTTCTTTAAACGGTAGGTCCCGCCAGTCATGTATTAAATTAACACACACACAGTATGGGTGGTATGAGAAGCTAGGTTGTAATCTGGACTAAAGTGTTGTAATGATCAATTAAGTAAGTAAGTGAGAAACATTACAGAGATATCCAACGAAAGGTATGATTGCAATGATCAAACATCACAACATGACAATTACCTCTCAGTTAGTAATTTGATATTAATGAGTGTTCTATATATGGTAGGGGATAGGAACTACTGGACCTCAACACGACAACTATCTCCCACTCAGTAATTTGAAATTAACGACTGTTCTTTAAAAGGAAATAAACAAGAACTAGTAGACTCTTATATTCAAATTTAATATTTACAATATACAATACGTAGATTAGTAAGTTGACAAGTGCCAACATTTATTTCAGCTTGCTGGAACCACTGTGCCAAAACTTTTTCCCATTCATATCTGCATGAGCTGTGACTTTTTAATTTTAATATTTTATATAAAAAGTGTCTTGTTTTTTCATTCATTTATTTATTTAATAAAACAAAGCAATCTGCATAAAACAATATGGGAGTTATACTTAATAAACATATTTAAATGAGAAATTTTACAGAAAAACTTTCTTTAATTTCATAATGTCAAGTTACAGTTTAAAACAATTTTAACAGAACTAAACCGAATGCAATGGAAATTAAAAATTTAAAATGAATGAAATGAAAATTTTAAAATCATAACAATAATGATATGATAACATTTAGGCACTTTGAATGTACGTAAAATAAAACGAACTGCGATTTAACTATAATTTCTACCAGAAGAAAAGGACAGAAGGAAAAGGAGGAGATAATAGCTCTATACGAGGCTACAGGACTCTCAGTCCTTCACAATGGCAATATTAGCCAAACATTTTACACCCATGCTGGAATAGAGCAAAGATGTCCGCTATCAACCCAGCCATTCACCATTGTGCTGGATGATGTCATGTTTCTTCTGAGAGAAGAGGAATAGCGTGGGGTCTCTCACACCAATATAAAGATTTGAATTATGCGAATGGTATTTGTCTACTCTCTCACAAAGTCTAAAACATGCAAACAAAGCTACAGGATTTAGAAAGAATAGCACACATTATTAGGCTTGAGATAAATCTCAAGAAAACCAAAGCCGTGAGAATTAACAACATAAGCACCGACAAAATCATGCTACAAGGCAAATCAGTCAAATACGTAGATAGGTTCTGCTAGTGACAATAAATAGCGGCGCATAAGCGGACGTAATCAACAGTCTCAATAAAGCGATAACATCATTCGGACGACCAGTATAGAGAAGCTTACAAACATCCAAACGAAGCTCTGAATATTCAACACATGTGTGAAATCGACCTTGTTGTATGGAAGCGAAAACCGGTTAGTATCAAACACCACCACGCAAAAGCTACAGGTATTCATTAACAGTGCCTCATAATCATATACAAAATTTTCTGTCCTAATAACATCAGCAACATGGATCTCTGGAACCTTAAAAAAACCCATAGTAAAGCAAATAAAACGTAGGAAATGCAGATGAATCGGCCATACTGTCAGAAAGAATACTGATAATATAACACAAATGGCACTTGAGTGGAATCCTTGAAAGGATTCAAGAAACACCTGGAGACGTTCGATGCTTCAAGATCTAGAGCAGTGCAATCTTATTAGGTAAGATCCAAAAAATAACAGCAGACAACTGGATATGATGGAAATGCCTTATGGAAGCCATATACTCCCAAAAGGGGTAATGGAAAACAAACTACCATACATATAAATACCTGTAAACAAATACCATCTAACTAACGTTGTTGAAAAAACAAAAACTCGATTGATTTTTGTAGCTGCTTGAGAGCTATCAGTACGATAACAATGATGTTGACATTTCTATGCCGTAGGTTCATAATGAATGGTTGAACACCAGAATTGCCGTCTTTAAATCGTGAAAATTTGCTTTTAAAAGAAAAAAATATATGTTTTGCAAAGTTCACAGAGCAATCTCGTTATCTATTTGATGTTCAATACTATCGTCTAAGTAAACAAGCAATTCGTGCAGTTATTGATCACACTCGAATGATCGAACTATTTTTAACCTTCTCGGCTCAAAACTATCAACAAACGCAGTGAATTTTTTTATTTTTTTTTTAATGTTATCGATATTATATCGATTTCTCGCAAATTGTACATCCTGTGTATCGATTGATTTTTGTAACAAAATCCGAAATAAAAAAAAGGTTGTACTAATTGCTAGAAGAAGACAGTAGGATACCACATCCAGACGATTTATTATACTGCTCATAATCTACATTGAATACCCCTAGAAAGTCAACCCCAATCTTGGTGATCTTACAACCTTCAAAATGTTATTCACCGTCAGTAAGCTCCCAGCTTATTGCTAGAGTCTTTCCTTACCGGCGAATTCGTACCTATACCACATGACAACCTAATAGGAACACAGTGCTCAGGTGGTGGCCTGACTGTCAGCTAGTTTTGTTATACCACCTCCTCAATCTTTACTTACTATCCAAGTTGAATTTCGATACCGTAAACTTTGGCATTGATGAAACTTCTGAATATCTTATAGGCTCTTAAATACTTTAGTATGGGGACGAACACACATGTTTTAGTTCAATTATGGGTTTTGACTCATTATTTACTCGCTCCATCTAAGCTCCTAGCGTTAGACTTATCTCCTATTATCCTAACCCTAGTGCTTGTGGCTTCGATCCTCACTATCATATGCAAGTCCAAAATCCAAAACACAATGAAATAAATTGTATCGACTGTTTCTCGATTAATCAATAGCTCTTCCAAAACTAATTTTCGAACTTAATGGTCATTTATTCTGTCTGTTCACTGAAAGTAAATCAGATGGGAACCAGAGATCAGCAATGAATCGTGTTTTCGCTACTCATAAGTACTCATGAAATTTTGAGTATAATTGAGTCAACAGTATTGAAATTCATCTACTCTGATTCATTCGAGTGAGTCAACAGTATTAAAATTCAACTACTCTGATTCATTCGTACTCACTACAACATTGATTTATAAGTACAGGTTGCAATGAGTATGAGTAAAACGTTGACATCAAACTCATAACATTCGAGATATGTTTGATTCATAAGCCTACTCATTCAGATTTATAAATTTTGAAAAATACTTATAATACTCATAAGTAATTCGAGTGATTCGAATCATTCATCAAAATTTACAGTCTTAGTTGTGTACAAACACAGAAGAAAGAAAAAAAGCAAAGCAAACACACAACACACAAAGCATTGTAGTATTCGTACGCGAATCATACTTATTTTATGATTCTTTTAATGTTGAGTAAAGGAGAGTCGAAATAAACGACATCATGCGTATTGTTAAGTTTGAGTACGATGGCTACTTCAAACTTTGAATGTGAGTAGTATGAGTATGATATTAAAATAAGTATGAATGAGTATAAGTATCAGAAATTATGAGTATGATTAGAATCTACTCATCTTTTTGAATACTGATCGCTGCTAAGGACCACATTTGTTTTATCTCAGAGATTGTCACGTCGTAACCACTATTGCGGGTTCCACCTTGGTTGTTCAAACCCATTACTTTTTCGCTTGCATGTCATCAACAATTTATATTCCTTTCAGTAGCTTCTCTTAAAAATTAGCGACGTATTTCCACCTCTTCATCTTCTTCACTTAGAATAAATTCTATCGTTAGAAATTATGCTCTTAGTTTCATCGCCGCGTTTTGAACAATGTTAACCGGGCCAACACTGTCAACGAAGAGCACTGAAGGTCGATAATCAACACGTTCTTTTGGATGATCTAGATACCAGCGATAGTATGGCGCTACGTGCAACACACACCTCAACGAGCGATTTCAGGTATGGTCATCACATATAAGGGTCATGTGAACTAGCGAAATGTCCTCGTTAGACTTTTTCCTGCAGAGTTTTTTTAAGTCGCAAGTGTATGCGAATAAGCTACAAACCACTGCAGTCCTCAAAGCTAACATAACCTTTGCCCACGGACAAATTCATCCTGATTTGTAATTTCGGATAGGTTTCACTTAGAGCAGCCCTTGTATTTAAAATTGTTATATCTTAACTACACTAAACCTTCAACACAGTTATTTTTATTGTCGTAATAAAAAAGTAATGATTTCGTTTGTTGCAAAACAAACGTAATGAAAATGAGAATATATTGTCAAGACAAAAAAATGTTGTGAAATCAATCCATCAATCCGTCAATCAGACTGTCATTGCCTTAGTTGACATCGAATGTATACGAATAGTTATAGTTTTATTACAGATATGCAAACGAGTATATGCTATATACACCACTATACTGTACATTCAAATAAAGAAATTCAATGCTTTTCGATTCATTTATTACATACAGTGCATAATAAAAGTATACAAGTATAAGCGATAAAAAAACGTAAAACATATGAACTTAAATATGAGAATACAAAACAGATATTGTTGAAGTAAAATTTTTTATTATTACGTAGTGAAGTCGTCGTTGTCTAATAGCTAGTGTCTTGGCCTACGAGACATAGGGCCACGGTTCAAACTCCAGGTCAGAGATATCGATCAAAATGAAATATGCAAAATATTCCTTCGGCGACTTCAGCAGATTTCTAGCAAAAACCCAGGGTTAAATAAAATTGTCATGAAAAAGTTTCTCAAGAATCTGTAGTTCGGAGTTGACTTTAAATTTCCGCCACACATATATAAAATTAAAGCACACACCATAAGTGGTGTGAGAAGCTAAATTGTAATTCTGAATGAAGGGTTGTAATGACCAATTATGTATGAGTATTTTCACGGTAGATAATTTCCTTACGTGAGTTCTTTTTAGATAGGATTTCTTTCATGTGTCCGCTGAGGCTAGGAGTTACGTGATCAGCTTAACTCGTTGGCTACTTTTTCCATTAAATTGGAAAGCAATGGTGGATTAGATATTGACTTGCAAAGCTTCAAAAGTTGCTGGTTTGTCAGCATAAGCCAATGGCTTAGCATAGTCTCATAAAAAGTATTCCAAAGAGATACAGTGAGCAGAATCGATTTTAAAGCTAACTGTGTAGCAAGCTGTAACGCCTTATTGAAACCAAATGTGTTTGATGTAGATCTGATAAATCTTTGGAAACAAGAATCTATCGGCGAGGATAACAACAAAGACGAAGCGCACTTCTAAAATCTAGTACAACGTTAAATTCAATTGAATTCAAACGTAAGATTGACAGTTCCCTTCAAAGCGGCAAACCCAGACTTTGCTGATTTTCTCACTTACTTACTTACTTAATTGGCCATTTACAACCTGATTATCGGATTTCGCTCTGCTTTAGTACATCCTCTTAGACGCCTCTGCTTCTTGCGTGCCTTGGCCAGTTGGTCACACCAATCGATGACAGGACTTCCTAGTCTTGCTCCTTCCAACGCAAACAAGGTCATCCTCTTCGTCGACTTCCGCTAACCCCTGCATCAAATTTCCACCTTGCTGGAGCATCCTCATCCATTCGAACGGCATGGTCGAGCCAGCGCAGCTGCTGGATGTTAATAAACTGCACAACGTCTATGTCTTTGAGGAGCTCATGCATATCATTGTTGGATCGAATGCGGAAATCATCGCCAACATCCTCATCCATTATTACGCTGAACAACATCCACGTCGTTTAGGACGTACATCCATACACCTCGTATGTGAATCGAATACAGAAATCGTCGCCAACTGGCACTTGAATACTGTCAAGTCTACTGCATCAGTGCTTAACAGTGTCCATGCTTCTAACAAGAAGAAAGTGCAGAAAGATTGCAGAGAAAACAGACATAGCTGACTGGGTATGGATACATGGAAAACAATAATTGCAGAATCCAATTTAGGTACCTCACAGTAGTTATAATATAGTGCTAGACTAAAGGTATACATTCCTAGAAATTAGGAATACCAACGACTTCTGCCAGAGCTGTAACAATGAGTGAGGGGAGAAAACCACAGAACATGCTTTCAGTCAGTATCCGGCATTTGTTAATCTGAGATGAAGACTAGACAGAACATGTCTAGTAAAAGATGATTTGGATGGAATCAACATCTTCGTAAAACGATGGGGATAATGGCTTCTATATTCCATTTCTCATTTCTATTCTGCCAAGCAAAATTCAATAAAAAGTTTCATTACTTTTCTAAGACACTGTTTTATTGCTTTCATTTCGATTGTGTATTGTCAGACAATATATTTAAAAGGTATTGAAGCATAAAATAGAAAAATAGAATGAATACATCATACCCATACATTAACACATATAATACCAATGAATGCACATGAAGAGAATGTTTACAAGTGTACATCGACGCTTGTATAATGCCTTACCTAGCAAGTAGTTTTTCATACAATATTTACACACACACAATGAATGGTACGCACATGAATTCAACCTTAAATCAATTAGAAAATCAAAACGAAAATTATATTTAAAATGCGTTGCCATTAAAATTTTATTTATGAATTGGGAATTGTCTTTATTTCCAGAGACATTTGGTATTTTAAACTTTAACCACAAACTTTTCTTTATGTCCCATAGGATATTAGTTTTATGGCCTTAAATAAATAATTATATTCTTAGATTAGAAAATAAATACATAGATAAACAAAACTATTAAATTAAAAGCTTTTGATTGTCCTTTCCCACAAAAGCAAGTAGTTTTTATGAGTACAGTTCAACAAGAGATTGTAATGTGCGCTCATTATGATATGAACACAGTAGGTTAGGTGGCGAATCTCCTCAGAGGAATAGGTGTCGCACTTAGGCCAGCATTTAGGCCCGTTGTGATACCACAATTAATTCTACCCTAAAAAAATCCCAAATAAATCTTGCTATTATAGCAATCTTTATATTAGAGAGCTCGGATCAGAAAAGGTGGTATCTCTTCCTAACAAGAGCAGGGCACTGACATATGAAGTGATGGACAGTCGCTTCTTCCTACTCAAACTCACATCTCCTACAGAAGTCATTAGTTGGAATGTCGTGTCTTTTGGCATGCCTACCAAAAGGATAGTTGCCCGCAAACATCGGTATTGTGTGATGGATGTACATACCATTTGTCCATACGTATCCAGCGCAGTCTGACAATATTGCTCATATCTTCATGCTGCCAACAAGATTGTGCCTCCACGTAAGACGAGTGGATAATATCCAAATTAACCGAAGCAATGGGAATTCCTGTGTCATATAACTTGTTGGAAATTCACAGCTCTGTACCGGCTCAGGGTAGCTCATCAGCAATGCAATTTCCAATTCCAATTTCCCTGTGTCCTGGATACCATATAAGAGTTACCTTTGAATAATCCGAAATTCCTCCATGAAATTCTCGGAATTAATGGGCAATGGGCTCATATAACCCAGTGTACGCTAAGCCGCCTTGTCACGATACGGTAGTGGTGTGTTTGAACTACCACGAGCTCCGGATGAAACCGGACACCCTTAGTGGCATGTTGGCCACCATACCCAGACTTGCAAACTTTCTCTCACCCAAAAACCGATGACGTCTGTTCCGAAATGCAGGTCACTCATATGTACCGATTCCGTTTCTTAAACATCCTGACAGAAGCTGCAGTAATCCTAATGGGTCAGACCGAGCCTGTCAGCTAAACTGTCAACAATGCAGTGTCCCGTTATAATTCCTGTTAGAATGCAAACCGTTCTCTTGTCGATCTCAAGCTGTTCCACCGGTTCTCCTGCTTTCCCCTGGTTGACTCAGAAGTTTTGAAATTCGACAACCTGATATGTTTGACCACCCAAGGTTTGTTGCATTCCATGCTGTTTCTTACAATTTGGAAAAGTAGCCTTGGCCCCTCCAGCGTCTTCTCATCAAACATCTCCTATAACTTCCGTGCTAGTTCGTCCACATTTTTGTTTTACTCTATACCACAGTGGCCCGGAACCCAGTAGAGGTGGACGGTGTGTCGACGTGTACGGTGTAGATCAATCAAACGAAAGTAGTCCACAAATTGGGATAGGTTAGGTTAGGTCGGAGTGGTAGCTCTGATATCACAAAGCTCACTTGAGCACGCATAGCGGCCCGTTGTGATGCCACGGGTGAACGCAGGCCCTGTACTAACCAAGTTCCACCAAAATCAGAGAAAAGGAGGAAGTTGGTCAGCGCAAGGTCTGCACAACAAAAGCACGACTACCCCGCACTGGAAAACCATCCAGAAAGTTTGATGAACGAAGCTATATCCTTGATGTCAATAGATGATAGCTGCGTTAAGCTAACCAGGAATGGGGAGCCAAATAACCTATATCTACACCTAGCAAGAGGCGGGCACTGGCAGAGAAAGTGAACAACAGTCTCCTCTTCCTCAGTGGACCTGCATCCACGGCAAAAGTCGTTGAAAGGGAGCCTCATTCTTTCCGCGTGTCTACCCATGACGCAATGGCCTGTAAGCACCGCCACTGTAGTCGAGATGGCATCACGACCAAGACCAAGTAATCGGTTGGTACGCCTTCTATCCATCCTGGGCCAGGTGAGTCTAGCGGTGGAGCAGGACTCCTCATTGACCCAGGATAGGTTGGCGTCCCGAAAGAACCTCCGCGCAATGGTCAACTTGACCGAGGCAAGTGGCATACCCAATTCAACAGAAGAGGATTCCGGAAGGAGCGCACCAGCTCTGGCGAGCTCGTCTGTCCTACAGTTTCCCGGAATTCCACTGTGGCCGGGGACCCACACCAGAGAGACACTGGAGAAGCGCCCAGAAAGAAGGTCAAGCCAGCGGCGACAATCCCTAACGATCCTAGAGTTAATCACGGAACCCGATAGACTGACTATCAGAGAAGATCGAGACGAGAGTGAAAGGAGCATCGTTGACGAGGATCCATTGCGCGGCTCGGTAAATCGCCATCACCTCCGCCTGAAACACACTGCAGTAGTCCGGCAGACGGAGAGAAATATTCAGGTCCAGTTTCCCAGAGTAGACACCGCTCCCAACCCCATTATCGAGTCTAGAGCCGTCGGTATATATATCCAGAACTTCCGGGGGGACGACCGTATCAGGATTCCAGTCATCCCTACTTGGAATCAGAGAGTGGAAACATCTGTCAAGACAATATTCAGCGGGGAAATAGTCTATGTTCACTGGGGCCACTGGATCAGCCTCCAGAATAGTGGAGTGACCAGAGGGTACGATGTGCCAACGAGAGAGAGAGCGTTAAGTCTAGTCGCAGCAAACTTGGCTACCTGCTTAGCGAGAAGCACAGTAGGAAGCCAGTTTAGCATTGCGAACAAGGCTTTCGTGGGGGTGGTGCGAAGAGCGCCAGTTATATAAATGGGAGCAGACCTTCTGACCTTGTCAAGAAGTCTAACGTTGTATTTCTTGTCCAGGGCAGTCCACCAGAAAGCAACACCGTATAAGAGGTTGGGTTCGATGACCGTGGAATATATCCAACGCATGATCCTTGGGCGAAGACCCCATCTGGTTCCGACCGCTCTACTGCAGCAGTAAGCAGCACATGCCGCCTTGCGTGCCCTAGCAGCCAGATTCGCCCTCCAGTCGAGTTTGGGATCTAGGATCAGGCCCAGCTATTTAACCTCGCGACTCAGCGTGAGTCTGGTCCCACCTATGCTGGGAAGGGAGAAGGTCGGAATTTTATATTTCCTCGTAAAAAGAATCGTATCAGTCTTAGAGGGGTTAATAGACAGTCCAAAATCCCTACACCAGTCCAGCACGATTGACAGCGCCAAGTTCAACTTATCCGACAGTGTCTGCGGGAAGTGGGAAGGCAGCTACGCAGTCTCTCTCTAAAAATGGTCCAATTCGTGTTCCTCCTATTGACCGGAGGGGTCATGAAAGGAGTAGGCTCGTTCGTGTCAATAGTAAAGGTAATGTATCTATGGTCCGAAAAGGAGCATTCATGAGATACAAACCAGTCCTTAAGGTTAGTAGAGAAACCTGAGCTGACCAGAGTGATGTCCAGCACCTCCCTTCTGTTCGAAGTGAGAAAGGTTGGTTGATCGCCCCGATTAGCTATAGCTAGGTTATTACTAATAATAAAATCAAAGAGGCACTCACCCCTCTCGTTGGTACCTGAACTGCCCCACATCGTGTGGTGGGAGTTGGCATCTGCTCCGATTATGACCGGAACTCCGCGTTGTTTCGCATCCGCTACCAGTCGACCGATGGGCTCCTGAGGGGGAGAGAGCCCATAGTCATGCGCCAGATACGATGATGTGATCCAGAGGGTCATCAAGTTCATTCCGACGACCATGGTGACGGTATCCTTGTCGCTGAACCTGAGGAGGAGAAGAGCGTTAATACTTAACCATGACACAAGCCCGAGGCTTACCTGAGTTCTGGATATACGCTAAGCGATATCCTTTGGTGTTTAGTCCGCAAACCCTGCCGTCTACAACCCAGGGTTCTTGGACCAGAATGAGCTCTGCATCCTCGGCTGCTAGTCGGAGGAGCAGAGCGGCAGAGGCAGTTTTAGAGTGTTGCAAGTTAATTTGGATGATTCTCAGCATTGGCCAAAGAATCAACCATTGTCACATCAGCGTCCTCTTCGTCCGACAACGGAGAGGTTGCGCCCGCGTCAATATCAATGCCGTCGAAGAATTCCCCCACCAGCTCAGAATTGGACTTCTTGCTGGATGAGGAGCGTCGAGAAGAATGACTGCACACGCTTCTACATTCGACGTCTTCGGCGGGTTCGAGGGGTCCTGGGGTGGGGTCAGATGGTGTAGGGTCAGATGGGGTAGAGTTCTGTGGCATGGGTTGCGATGGGACGGGATTTTCGGGGATGGGTTCTGTTGGGGGATGTGCGGCAGCGCGGGAATCCGACTTATAGACCCTTAGCTCAATTGAACTAAAACCATATTTTATCACGCCCCCATGGGCAGTAATAAGTGGAAGTGACTCCTCATTCAGGATGATCACCGCCTCGCGGTAATCACCCCACTGGTCAGCAACTTTTGCCACTCTTCAGTTATGAGTGGGCAGGTCGGTGTTGCTGGCCTTGAGGATCCTCAGCATGGTTTCCGGGTCTGATGGTCCGGTCGGAATTCTCGCCTTAGAACGGGGGCGGTTGGGAATCCGGTCTGGAGGGACGGCGGCAAGCCTAGCTCCTGGCCAGACTTCACCAATCCTACTGATAGCCTCCTTATAGAGCTCCATAGAACGGAGGTCAGAGCAAGCCACCAGCTTGATATGCCCCTGATACCACCCCGCATCAGTGCAGCCGGGTGAGGGGCCAGGATTGGAGTCCATTACACCTAGGAAGACGTCCAAGAGCGCATGTTCCACCAACTTCCACTTAGTGGGAGCAATGGAACCATCAGGGTGGCTCTGGTCAACGACCGCCCAGGTCAGACCTGAATTTAATACCTCACTGAGAGGCTTAGAAGGTTTGCTGGGGTCAGGACGTCTAGGTTGTGTCGACGAACGGGGTCTTGTAGGGGGGGGATGTTAGGGTTGGTCACCTTAGAGCGTTTGGGAGGCTGGAGCGGAGCGTTTAGCTCGATTGATCTTTGCCTCTTTGGGGCCGTCTCTGGCATTACGATGGGCCTTAGCCCAGGCAAGGCGACCCTTCTCGTCCTCTGAGAGGAGAGCCGGGTCGGTGGAGCCAAATTTCGCAATGATACGCATGGCTGATCTGCGAGTTCTATACGCCCTCACGCTAGCACTCACGGTATTCTTGACACCCGAAGATGGACTGGTGCCGGGGGCTTGCGCGCCAGACTTGTCTGCCAATGCCTTGGCGGCCGCCAAAGAGTGCGAGGGCATATTCGCAGCAGCCTTAGAGGTAGACGGAGCCTCGGTAGAAGGTGCCAGGGCAGGAGGTGTGGCGACACTAGGGACCGGTTTCGCAGCCGAAGCCTTGTGTGCCAAGCGGGGTTTTACCGAAGTCGAAACTTGGGCCTTAGCTTTCGAAGTAGGGGCAGCTGCATTTTTGACAGGTGCCTGCCCATAGAGGGTTGTGCGTCCAGCGGTTACGGTAGATGCTTTGCGCTCGCCAACTTGAGTTGGCGCTGGTTTCTGTCCTGGGATAAGTTTTAGGAATTAATTTGACTGGAATTTGTGGCTTTTCCGCCAAAAAAAAAAAAAACTGTTCGCCTTTTGAAAGAAACCAATTAGTCACCAAATATTTGATTCTCTCGTAGGAATTGAAGTGCTACTTATTCTGTGAGTGTCCCCATCGATAAAAACAAATAGTAGTCGGAAGGAGCAAAGGAGCTCCGATCTAAATGCTTTGATTGCATCCTGAACCGGTTTTGCTTTGTGTGAACAGGTTTGCATTGTTTAGTTGCAAAATTATCTCGCCATTCTGATCGTTTTTAGATCAATGCGTTGTTCAAATTGATCATTTGCTGCCGGTACGATTCCTTATTAATGAGTTCACTAAGTTTTAGGAGTTCAAGGTACACTAAACCTTCCTGCTCCAATCAGACACACTGCATTGTCTTTCTGTCCCATTGATCTAGTTTTGCAGCGGAATTTGATGGTTGTTCCGAATTAAACCATTATTTTGTATTTTTTTAACACGATAAAAATGTGATGCATACCAGAGATCAGCAATGAGTGTTCAAACAGATGAGTAGATTCGAATCATACTCATAATTTCTGATACTTATACGCATTCATACTTATTTTAATATCATACTCATACTACTCTATTCAAAGTTTGGAGTACTCATCGTACTCATACTTAACAATATGCATGACGCTGTGGATTTCTACTCTCCTTTACTCAACATTTACAAGAATCACAAAATAAGTATGATTCGTGTACGAACACTACAATACTCATTAGAAGGTTGTGTGTTTGCTTTGCTTGCTGTCTTTGTCTTTTTCTTTCTTCTTTTTTTGTAAATGCAACAACAACTACATAATACTGTAAATTTTGATGAATGATTCGAACCATTTATGAGTACATATAATTAGTATTTTTCTAAATTTATGAATCTGAATAAGTAGGCGTATGAATCAAACATATTTCGAATGTTATGAGTTTGATCTCAACATTGTACTCATACTCATTGTAACCTGTACTTATAAATCAATGTTGTAGTGAGTACGAATGAATCAGAGTAGTTGAATTTCAATATTGTTGACTCCCTCATACTCAAAATTCCATAAGTACATATGAGTAGTAAAAAAACGATTCATTGCTGATCTCTGATGTATATCCTGAATATTTTTGAAAGATATCAACGTCAACGTCAACACAAAAGAATAAATTACAGCTCATTCGCAATAAATGTTGCCCAAGGAGGCATTTATATTCTGACGCTCACTTCATGCTGGTACTGCTGGTATACCTACACAGATGCATAATTGTTTATTACAACCCTTCAGCCAGGATTACGACCTAGCTTGTCACGCCATTTACGTTGTGTTTGTTAATTTTATACATGAATTGCAGGATCCATTTAAAGTCGACTCGAAACCACAGATTTTTGAGGGACTTTTTCTTGGCAATTTAATTTACTTTCAGAGTTTTTACCAGAAATTAGATGAGAGGAAGTCGCCGAAGAAATATTTGTTCAGATAGCCGACCCTCGATTTGAACCGTGGCCTTACGTCTAATTAGTCAACACACTACATACTAACTACGGCAACCTGGTATACGAATATCTTTTTATTTTCAACGGAAAATCAATTTTAATTTTCAATAGACAAAAATTGCACAAACAATAGAAATCTACTTCTGAGTTTACTAAACACCAAATCTGTTGTACGTTAAACAAACAAATGAAAATGCGTACCATACAGTGGAGAGAAAATCATATACACATGATCCTAGATTTACAAGGTAATCAACGGTTGCTTTCATACAGTATAGCCAGCTTTATGGAGGTTTTCTTTTCTATGTATGTTACAGAAATAAAACGAAGCAACTGGTTTGTGGTCGAAATGTTCAAGTTTTCAATGTCAAATGGTATTATGGTTTCACATTGTAATTCTGTGTGGGAATGCAAGGACAAACAAGGATAATGAAAATTATGTATGAAAACTTAATTGCTAATTAATATAAATGAATGACAGATGAATTGGCAAAAAAATATTTAAATCTGAAGGACAAAAATGTCATGTAAACAGTTTCCATATGCATCAACATAGCTGCCAGAAAAAGAAAGCATCAGATCGTCAAATTTAATAATAAACTTTAAAAACGAGTGTTTTTTAACTGAATACTATTATTTTTTATTAAATTTAGTCAAGGCTGGAAAAGCTACCGTACCTCATTTTAAATTCTGATTTTTAGTCCAAAAATCAAGAAGTTTTATATCATTTTCAGGAAAGAATTGTTTAAGGTTTAAAACAATATATTCCAGTGTGGTTTATAGACACACTAGCTGTAACCTGTGCGTGTTGCTTGCAGGAAAGACATTACACAAATATCCAATTAATGTTGAATCATTTTATTGATTTTGTTTCCCGTTGTCCAGGTGATTCAGACGAACAGACCTGAGTCGTACGCATTCGATCAGTTTCTAATCTCACTTCTCGTTGTTCAAGTGGTTCATGGCAATGGGCCTCAGCGGCATGTACTCTTACATTTTCCAGTCTCAATGCTCGTTGCCCGTCTGATTCTGAGGTTCGTAATGCTCTTTTCTTCCGTGCTTGAGTTGTAGGTCGACCAGTTGCTTGCTGCTTTGGAGGGATGATTGCACGGGAACGACGTTGAAAAATGCGTTTAAATTTGTTAGAATCTCACAATGTACCCAATCTAATTTAAGCCAACAGCATTTTTAAAAATTTTCCAACATTAAAATGTTTCAAATTTATTATTGACGTTTTATGGGAATGAGTTATACTAAATGTTATTAAAATCATAAATAATGAATCCTAAAATATCTGGTATTTGTTCAATCAACACACGATCAAATGTATAGTTTACGATTCAATTCAATTTGAATAATTCCCAGTGGCGCCATCTATCGGAAATTAAACGCATCAACTTAGAAACCTCCATCGACTTATGCGCAACAACTTTGCTAAAGATCATATCATGATTAAATGCACAGTTTACGATTTAGTTCATTTTTAGTAATTTTCAGTGGCGCCACCTGTCGGAAATAGGTCATACCAACTTAGAAACCTTCCCCGGCCCATGCACAACAACTTTGCTGAAGATCATAACATGATCAAATGCATAGTTTACGATTCTATAACTTACATACAAACAAACATTCATATTTATATACATACATATATATATAGTAGATAGACTACATAGAGCTGGCGGGTGACGTATACGTAATATTTTGTTAGACAATAACACTCATACTTTTTTATTTATTTTATTTTATTTTATTTTATGTGCCAATTTCAACGTAAAAAGTAGCCTGTTCAGCCGTTTAGCAGTCTATAGATTTTAAAGAAACCCACAAACAAATAAACACACATTCATTTTTATATATAAGAAGAAGAAGAAGAAGATATGGGCAATTCACACGACTTTGTATCGTGTATGTTGTATTGAATACACTTTTTGTTGGTGAACGCTCAATGTTATGTTATATTGTGTACTTCGTATTCTAAATGTTAAAAAGCGATAAGAAGAAGAATAACATTATTAATAATTTGATTTTCAAGCAGCAAAATGAAATATATTGCGGAAAAAAGTAAATTAAACAATTATCTGTGCGAACTATATACGAATAATTTTGAAATGTTAATTGTTGCAAAGAACATATATTTTGTATTTTTATTCTTCTTCTTGACTATTGGCATTTACATACACTGATAGCACGAAACCAATACAACTTTTAAAAACATATGAAAAAATTGTGTATAAGTGTATTAGATTTTACACTGTTGTATTTTAGTCCAACAATACACGCCATACAACAATACAAGGGCTTGTGTGAATTGCGCAATAAGCGCAGCAATAATATTGCATCATATAAATCTATGGGTGATGTAAATATTAAGAGTCGAAAGCTCTTAACGTTCTGAGCATGAAAATTCAGTGTGATGATCGCTGAAACCGACACACTTTTCAGTGCCGTAGCTTCTTAAGACGGTGCAAGAAATACTTCACTTCATCTGATATTCTTTCTTACTATTTACACCACTTATATACGAAAGAGCGGGATAGTAGTCTGTCGTAGTAGTATGTCGGCTTATAAGACCGTAAGGCCGGGGTTCAAACCCCAGGTCAGACATCAAAAACGAAATATGAAAAAAAAATATTTCTTCGGCGACTTCCTCTCAGCAGATTTCTGGCGAAAACTCTGAGAGTAAATAAAATTGCCATGAAGGATTTCTCAAAAATCTGTTGTTCGGAGTCGACTTTAAACTGTAGGTCTCGCCACTCATGTATAAAATTAATGCACACAACAGAAGTACTGTGAGAAGCCAGCTAGTAATCCTGACTAAAGGGTTGTAATGACCAATTATGTATGTATATGTAAGTATGTATGTATATCCAAAAGAGAATGGAATACAACTTTCATGTATTTATTTATTTATTCATTTATTTATTTATTTATTTATTTAATTATTTATTTATTTATTTATTTATGGTAAATTCAATACAACAAGAACAAGTCTTATGTATGTATATGCCCATGCCTCAACATCTACTTTGAGACTTCTCTTGGCCAGTGCATCGCCTTCTGCATTACAGACAAAATTCGTTCTTTAATCGGATTATTCATATGTGGAATTTGTAATTTTTTGGCTTTTAGGTTATGAAAAAGGCATAAATTCGCAAATAACTTACAAATATAATAATTCACTCCCCTCGTTATTACTAATTTAAATTTGCAATAGAAAAAATTGCAAAGTAAATACAAAGCTTAAAGTGGCTTTTAATGTACTAAAGTAAAGAATATGATGTAAATTTTTAATTTTATAAAAATCGTCAAAATAAGGGCATTAATCGTTAAAACGTTAATATGGTATTTTTGGGGTCCCAAATCGTCAAAATGACGATAAATCGCCAAATCCGGCAGCTATGTGCATCAATTGTTTAATTCTTAATTAAATTAAATTGAAATCATAATAATCATACGTATATAATCTAAAACTAAATCCATTCTGAAATCCCTCTCACACATTCATATGTATGTATGGTATTGTCGCATAGTAGCTGCTACAATGCATCAATGCCACATTACGCATCAATTGTTTCATGTTTCATAATTCAATACAATTCAATTTAGATTAAATGGATGTAAATCCATACATTTAATTCATATATTGACTTTCAAATAAATCTGATGATTGAAACATTCAATGGAAAACATGTTTCTCTTTTTTTGTTATTCGTATTAAACTTTATAAAATGGAAACCTATTGAAGTGAATTTAATACACAAAAACATAATTAAATTTTTGCAACCGCCAATAAAAGCCAGCCTTTAACCTTTCTCTCGCATTTGCATGTGTTTTTCGCTTTTTTTTTTGCATTTTACTGCCATAATTACCGCACTTCCTATTGTTCTATGTGTACACCCTGCCTATATATCTACGGTGTAATAAATATTTAATTTTTGTTGATTTTTCACACGTCAATTGATTTAATTAAATACCTTTGGTGGTGGTTCTGCTCAATGAATGTGCAATAAATTGTTATAAATTATTATATGTACATATATGTGTGTGGAAGTAAATTTTCTAAATTTATATTGATAAACGCATGCAGAGACAGCCGTGGACAAAAAAAAATTATAATAATTGTTATTAATAATCAATATGCTAATTAAACTATTTACGTTTATTGTTGACTATTTTTGGAACAATTAAATACCATAACAACACCAAGAAAATGTGTGGTAATCATATAAATTGCATTAAAATTGTTCGGAACACACATTATGAACTCATGTAGTAAAGCTACAAATATGGTATAAATAGAGGCATGAGCTCTTTATTTTTAAATCTTTCAACAACTTAACATTAATTATAATTAATTTTTTTTTTTTTAATAACAAAAATTTTTTCAAAGTATTAGCCATTGCAGGCTACACATTTTTTTCCATCTTTCAGGCAATTTGTGGATTTTACGGCAATAAAATTGTTCGTCTTTGAAAGCAAACCAAATAATCATCTCAATTTTCGATTTCCTCGTAAGAACCTCTGTCCTGCCCTAAAAAAGTGGAACCCTAGTATATGCGTCAACTACTGGGCGTATTGTGTGAAGGACTGAAGTCACTCGTCAAAACACTGATTGGACCTTATCAGTGCGGCTTCAGAGCTGACAAGTCCACCATCGACCAGATCTTCACACTACGCCAAATCCTGGAAAAGACCCACGAAAAACAATTCGACACACACCATCTTTTTGTCGACAATAAGGCAGCCTTCGATAACCCCATAAGGCATCGTATTTTTGCCGCTCGGTACACCTGCGAAGCTGATAAGGTTTTACAGAATGATGTTAAGCAATTCCTGTAGCTCTGTTTAGGTTGGAATGGACCTCTCAGAACCTTTTGATACCATGCGAGGTTTCAGACAAGGTGACTCCTTATCATGCGACCTCTTCAACTTCGTCATGGAGAGTGTTCTGCGAAAGACAACAGTGTATCGCAATGGCACTAGTCAAAGTCTCTAGTTGCTTAAGTACGCTGACGACATTGACATCATAGGGGGTACCAAGCGTGATGTTACTGCTGCCTTTAGTGCTATTGAACGGGAGTCGACCAAGATGGGTATGGCAGTAAATGAGGGCAAAACAAAGTATATGTCATCGACAAGTAGAGACTTGTGGCGTATTGATTCTCAGATTACGGCCGATAACTATACTTTTGAAACAGTCAAGGAATTTATTTATCTTGGCTCCGCCGTTACCACCAAAAATGATGTCAGTCTGGAGATCAAGCATAGGATCAGTCTTGCCAACAGGTGCTACTATGGTCTCATTAGGCAATTGAGTAGCAGAGACCTCTCTTGTACGACAAAACTAATACTCTACAAGATGCTCATCCTCCCCGTGCTTCTTTATGGCGCATAGGCATGGACCCTATTAAGCACTAATGCAGCACTTGAGAGTATTCGAGAGAAAGTACTACGTAAGATCTTCGGTCCAGTACGAGTTGGCGATGATTTCCGCATCCGATCCAACAGTGAGCTGTATGAGCTCCTCAACGAAATAGACGTTGTGCAGCGTATTAATATCCAGCGGCTGCGCTGGCTCGGCCATGTCGTTCGAATGGAGGAGGATGCTTCGGCGAGATGCGGGGATATGCGAAAGTTGGCGAAGAGGACGATCTTGTATTCGTTGGAAGGACCAGTCGAGGAAGCCCTGTCATCGATTGGTGTGACCAACTGAAGTAGGCTCGCAAGAAGCAGAGGCGCCTGAAAAGATGTGTTGCGGCAGGCCGAAATCTGTTAATCGGGTTGTTATGGCCAATTAAGTAAGTAAGAAGTAGGAATAAAGTGATACTAATTCAATGCGTTCCTATCGATGAAAGCAAATATTTTTGGGAATACTTAGTAAGTAAATAAATTTTGAGAACTAATTTGACTGCGATTTGTGGGGCTCTCGTCAATAAAACTATTCGTCCTTTGAAGCAAACCAATTAGTCAACTTAATTATCGACTTCCCCGACAAATAGTAGTCAGAAGGAGTCAATGCTGTTGAATATAGCGGAAGGGAAGCAGATCCCAGTCTAATGCTTGCATTGTACTCCGAACCCGTTTTGCTTTGTATGCACGCGCATTGTCATGTTGCAAAATTACCTGGGACTGTTTTGTTGCCCATTCTGTTCGTTTTTCGATTAATGCATGGTTCAAATTGATAATTTGTTGTCGGTACATGTTTTACGAGCTCCTGGTACATCACCACCTTTCGGTTTGCACAAGGCACACAGTATTGTGTTCCTACCGAATCGCCTTAATCGCTTATTATTATTGCACTTGTATGGATTATTTTTCTTTCAGTTTAAAATTTTTAATATTTTTTACGTGCGTTTAATGTTTAATTTCAAAAGAATATATCCTTTGTTAACGGTTTCGGATCGGCATATGGATTAACCCATAATTTTTTCCGTTTAGGCTCCCCAAAATAAATCCGTATTTCATAGCCACTAACAATTCTATGCAACACTGATTTTCTACTGTGTCTTTGAAGCACAATTTCGGAAGAGGTTTTTCAGTTTCCCACCTATTTTGTCATTCAATTCAAGTGGCAACAGTTTTCCAGACTTTCGGATCTTTCCTACAGCTCATTTTTCAGAATTTTGGACTTATGCCATAGCTCTTATACGATCAGAAATTATTTGTTGTGCAACATTTAATATTTATGACATTTGTTTCTGGCTCAAAGTGTCCTCTTTATCCAATATTGTTTGCAATTCGGAGTCTACAAACTGTTCTGGTGGTCTTTCATTTCTCACATCAAATTCGTTGTCTCTAAAGCATTGAAACGCTCTTCTGAATGTTGCTTTTAATAAAGCATGAGAAAATTCCCAATCTTTAACACGATGATAAACAAAAAAAATCAAGGCTCGTTTAAAGCAAATGTTCCCTATGGAGATAGTTATATTTTGATATTCACTATATACCGGCATAATTGGCATATTGAAAAAAATATTATAAGGACTTGGGGAAACTTCATAGAGGTCACCGTGCTCCGTATTTTCCTATTATCACCAAGAAGGTAGATGACTCGCTCTTTTTGACTAGGCTTGGATATGCCTTTTCATATGCCTTTGCTACGACACTTGTAACGTCTCTATTCAATGTATCTACTCATGTATATAATCAATGCATATATCTAATGTTTATATTCAATATATCAATTTAATGTGCTTATTAAATGTATATATTCACTGTATATAACCAATGTATTTATTCAATGTATCTGTTCAATGTGAATATTCAATGTATCTATTCGATATATCTATTCAATGTATATAACCAATGAATTTATTCAATGTATCTATTCAATGTGTATATTCAATGTATCTGTTCAATGTATCTATTCGATATATCTATTCAATGTATATAATCAAAGTATATACTCAGTGTTTATAGTCAATGTTTATATTTAATGTTAATATTCAATGTTTATATTCAATGTATATATTCAATGTATATATTCAATATGTATATTCAGTGTTTATATTCAGTGTTTATATTCAATGTATATATTCAATGTATATATTCAATGTATATATTCAATGTATATATTCAATGTATATATTCAATGTATGTATTCAATGTTTATATTCAATGTATATATTCAATGTTTATATTCAATGTATATTTTCAATGTTTATATTCAATGTGTATATTCAATGTATATATTCAATGTTTATATTCAATGTATATATTCAAAATATCTATTCAAAGTTCCTATTCAATATATCTATCAATGTATATATTCAATGTATCTATTCAATGTATATATTCAATGTTTATCTATTCAAAGTTTAATTCATAATTTAATTTGCTTGAAAATTCAACCATTACTATCTAGTCTTTAAATTAAGGAGGAAATCCAGATAAGAGTAAATAAATTGAAATTGGCCCCATATACATACGTATTTCACATACTTTATATCATGCCAGTGAATACAGGCATTTTTTTATTTATAAACCATAAAACAATTTTGATAAAAATAGATCAGAATGCGTTGAAGATTATGTAAGTTGTAAAGTACGTTTTCGAAATTATGATGGAGTCATAATAAAGACGCGTTTCCGTACAATTTACTTTCATCGTTTACAATCTGTTTTATGATCCCCGTAATGGTTAAAAATACTCAGAAAAATTATCACAATATTGGCCTTCATTATCAAAAAAAAGCAATGTCATTAATTCCCTTCAATTTTAACCGTTGTCTGGTATATAAAACAGAATTTATTATTATTTACGCTGTATAAAACTTTCATAAACCGTACGCATGCAGAAATGGTAACGTCTCCAGTTGGGCTACTCTGATTGCCATAATCTTTGTTGTCGATTGTAATGATGACTTCTTTCATCTTTATTAGCTGTGTGCTCAATTCCAAACACCTTGTGAGTTGCAAAATGCCATTAAAAACTTTGTTTAATTTACTGATTTACCCTTATCTTCCCACCACCATTGATAAAATTGCCATAATTTGGTCGTGTATTTCACCATTTTCACTCACAATCACAGTCAATTACTGGTTAAAGGTTTTCGGAAAAGAATTCCATACGCATGCAACCGAAATTGTTGTTGGTATTTGTAATATCGTATGGCATTAAAGGAACCTTGATGTCATTGATTGATAGATATTGTTTCTTGGATACCACACACACACACACACACACCCAGGTACTTATACTTATGGCTTACCCATGTAAAGATGTATTGAAAAAAGGATGTAATAACAGATGAAAGGTAGTTTTCTTATTGGAATGAGTTGATACTGCAAAAGGGTTTTTTGATATTCGCTACATAAAAAAGTGGGAAAAATATAATTTTCCATAAAAAAATATGCAGAACCTTATCGGTTAACCCTTTACACTCATTGTTCGGCTTCCTTACCTTCATACGTAAATGTGTTTGTTACTGACTAAGAAAAAGGGATGCCTATTGCACAAAACTCCGAATTTCCTGTGGGATAAAAATCGACAATATTTAAAAGGATTTTCTTTTGCTTCACATAATCATGGCCATAAAGGGAAAGTTTCTTAGGCAAACAAACAAAGGAATTTATTGAAGTCATAACAACTAACGTGATGTGGTTGTCTAATGCGAGAAATTTTCGATACACCGTCTTTATCACTTAGATCCGAATCACATGTTTGATATCAATTTCATATAGAATTACGAAAGAACTCCAATAAGTTAATCTATATCGCCTTGTAGGAAAATGACCCATGCCCAGTATTAACGTATCTTTAATCGACGTCCTAATTCTCATATTAAAGGTGGTATTTTTAGCCTTATTAAACTATCGATATCGAAATATATTGCGTTTCTATTCAGTAAGATTTGTCAAGCAATCACAAATCGTATAATGCCAGAACATAACTCCCAAATTGTAGAAATTTTCCCGTAAATATAAATCTCTTCTGAAAGAGCGTAGACCACATTGTCCTTTTGACTGTCAACATACTCATTCATAGTTTTCATTCACATTTTAGTTCTCTCGTTTCAAAACAAGACAAAGAACTGTGCATACCTCCCATATTACAATCTTAATGTAGTGTTTTGGGGCAGAAGTCAACTCGGTGCTCTTTGCCATTTTACTACGTGGAAAATTTTAAATAAGGATCTTGGCTTACGAGCCTATAAGCTACAGTTCATATAAACGATCATCGTCTCCTTATAATTTTTTTTATTCATAGAGTTTGAGAAAAGTATTGTTTTCAATAATGAATCAGCTTTAACGTCAATTTCATTAGGTTCCTACAAAACGACAAACTTACTTTAAAGTGATCCATTGATAGCAAAATTAATTAATTGAAAACTTTATATCCAGAAGTAGTCCAGCTCATTTCTTCTATTAAAAGCTGCGAATTACTTTTTGTAGGACTATTTCTGACAAAACTACAACTCTAACATCATTGGAAACCAATCTTCAAGTCATCACTTATGCCGTACTTCTAGCTTTATTAACGGACCTTGATAACAGCCATCTCGTTGAAGCCAAATTCATTCTTATTAATTCAGTGCACTTTGCCAAAGTACCATGGATGAATTGAGCATTCAACAACAAGTGTTTTATAAGAATTGGATGTTTTAATCGGGCTACATATCGCACGTTTCATTCCTTCTTCGATAGACATAATCGACCATTGACCCACAGCTGTGCTTCGACGAAAAGGAAGATTTTTCGAAAACATTGCCGTTGTCAGTAAGAACGTGCAGGAGAATCCGGGTCAATTGATTGGCGAATTTTGCGTCATAACTTGCCCAGCATACGCATAAAATTCACTTGACCCAGGATCTGAAGTTAAACCACCATGTATGTTCGCTAAATGGGCTATAGATCAGTAGGGTTGGAGCCCCCAGGCCAGACATCAAAACGAAATATGAAAAAAGAAATATTTCTTCCTATCAGCAGATTTTAGGCATAAACTCTGAGAGTAAATAAACCTGCCATGAAAAAGTTTCTCAAAATCTGTCGTTCGGAGTCGACGTTAAACCGTAGGTCCCGCCACTCAAGTATAAAAATTAAGGCACACAACATGAGTGGTGTGAGAAGCTAGGCCGTAATCCTGACTGAAGGGTTGTAATGGCCAATTGTGTATGTATGTAACGGCTTTCTCCTTAAATGTCCCTATAGCCGTATGATTTTAGAAAATGTTTCGCAACGATATTCACTAACAAGAGTAAGTTTATAAATCTGGGAGCAACACACTATATTATTCGACTTGAAATAATAATTGCTGACATTGATGTCAGGATGATACGATTAGAGGAGACATTATGGGGATACCCTATATTGATTTAAGACAGTACAATAGATCTTATGGTTGCAGAACTATATAATGGCACCACTACGAGACAAAACTTATAATATTTTCAAAGATGTTATTACCAGCTGTTTGGAAAATTCTAAGGCAGAACTAGGCTTTCGCACTTAGGCACAGTTGACATACTTCCATTGCTTTTGTTTCAGAAGAAGCAACTGTGTTAACTTTCGGTTTGAGTCCATATATCTTAAACAAATCTGCTTCCACTATTGTATTCGATTAATAAAAAAAAACTGTTGGTAACTCTAAACACTTGCCTTACCTACTGCAGTAGTAACAAAACATCTGGAATACTTACAAGCATTTATATGAATGGACACATAAAAGTGCAGTTTCCTTACAGTCACCCCTTTTCCATTCATTGATTTTTAAGGATTTTTTCTCAACAGCCATTCAACTTCAATAAAAAAGGTCATAATGTAACACAATTGAGTGAGAACAAAGGAATAAGGGCATAACCGTCAAATATAAAAGCTCATGCGGAAACTTTTAAATTTTTAAAATTTTTAAATTTAAAACTGAAAATGTAATTATTTTAATTAAAAAAAAAAAAAGTTAAAAAATGTAACTTAAGACCTTTAACCATGATAATACTAGCCAGCATGTTTGCTTAAATAAAATTGTCATCATTTTAGAAAAATTTAGAAGCAAAAAAAATGTTAAATTACATCGGAAATTAAATTTGTGGCCAGACACAAGAGAAATATAAATTTTACGAACGAAATTTCAAAACACTTCTAATTCTCCTAGAATCGACCAACAAATAGAACAACTGCTGCACATGATTTGAAAAGAAATATGTATTGTGTTGATGACATATACATGTATGGTGAGTACAATCAAAACAGATGAAATGCAGGTTATTTTGAGAATTTAATTATATTTTTAAAAACTGAACTGAAGGTCTAAATGAAACACAAGCAAGGAATATAGATCTCCTATTAACGGGAGATTTCTTTGGTGTGTCGTATTTCAGTATAAACAAAAATGTTGTGATATGTGGCAATGTAAAATCGTTACCATTTTACCTTAAAGAGAATATCAAATGTTAGTGTTGTTTGGTTTGAAATTATATTCCATTTCTAACCGGCACAATTGTACTTCACAACAAAAATAAATAAATTTGGCAAAGTTACAGACCGTGTTTGTTGTATTTTTAAATTTAAACTTTTAAATCTCTCACCCTATAAATATGACACAAAAAAGTGCATTTAATACGGATTTAAAGAATAAATTCTAACCGGAAAGACTATGTTTTTTATGTATTACGTACTTCAGCACAAAATCAATACACCAATCGTCCATGAAGGCAGAATGTTTAATAATTTTATTAAAAATGACTGTTTATTAAAATAATTATTCACGTTCAAAAATTAAAATCTTATTATTTAAATATTCGTAGTAAAATCCTCTCATGTGAACAATTCCGCTTTCAGAATTTTCAACGAACGCCTGCTCTCCGCACAGTTGGTTGTCGTCATCATCGTCATCTATTTTGTGGTGTCTGCCCATTATTATTATAACTTCCATTCAAAATACATGAATGGATGTTGACAAAAACAAAATTTTTCAATTTATGTGCAAATTAAATTATTTGTATAATTGAATAAATGAAACATTTTGAATTTTATTTTTCTTTTTTATTTTCAATACTGTTTGTGTGGTTGTTGATGATGTTCCTGTAGTTGTTTGGCTACATGTACGCCAGTGTTGAAAAATTCAATACTTTGGTACTTTTTCCAGTACTATTTCATTTCAAAAATACCACTGTACCCCCGCGACGCTTTCATTACTTTTACATATTCTAAGCCTTGCGCCTTTCAACTATCAATGGATTAGCAACATGTTCAACGTAATGCTAAAGATTGAATTAGACTTCAGGCCCGGTTAGCCAAACGTCCACGGAACGCACGTTCGTTTTTAGAATATGAAAAGCAATGAAAATAATTGCCGAACAATAATGTAATTGAGGTAAACATTTGCATTGCTCTTAATATGCAAAAAACAAAAGTATGTTACATTACGTTCCATCGACGTTTGACTAAACGGGGCTTTTACGTTTTGTTAGGTTCCGCATCAGCTGTTTGTGTCGAATAAGTAGTTGGTATTTTTGTTCTGTGCCGTTCAAACACCATGTAAGACATCTCCATCCAAACGAAATATGAAAAAATAATTCTCCGACGACTTCTTTCTGGCAACAACTCTACGAGTAAATATGTATGTATATATATTTTACAAAAGTACCATTTGATACAAAAAAGTACTCTTTCGTTATAGTTCAGTACCATTTCAAAATTTCAGTTTTGCAGCACTGATGTACGCATCAACGTTATAAAATTATGTACGAGACTATGGTGGGAGTGGACAAATAAGCATCGAAGCAACAGAAATGTCATAGTTGACAGAATTTTTATGTTTTTGTATAATGAATTAGTAGAAAAATGACGCCGTCTCAAGGTATACAATTTCAATGATAATGAATGATTTTAAATTAAAATAAAATAAAATAAAACCTCAAACCTCAACCCCGAAAAAACCAAATAAAAAAAAAGAATTTGTTTCAACTGTGATTAAAATTCCTACCAAAGGACAAAGCAAATATAAAAGAATACAGATTAAACTTTAAACCTTGTTTCGAAAAAGTTTTGAAACAATTTTTCTTTGTGTTCCACAACACAATTTAGAAAATTTATTTATAAAACGAGAAACCTAAAGTTTCACCCGAAACCACAACAACATTGCCAATGAAAGAAGTTTCAAATTGAGTTTACGTTTAAACGAATTCCATAAAATTTTATGCGATTTTCTCTCTTTCTCGCTCTCTCTCTCTCTCTCTCTCTCTTTCTTTTTTATAGTCTACTTCAACATACCATAAATGATGACCCTTCTCAAGAGTAAATAAAATTAAACGTTAAAATAAAAATAAAGTAAAAGAAATCTTCACGTTGATATGTGTACAAAAGAAAATTAATTAATTTTTCCCTTTAGTCTGTATCGATTTTTATTGCAGAACTCAAATGATAAACATATCATGTTAATTTGAACAGTTTGCGGTAAGATGATTAGGGACATTATCATACTAATACTTTAGCATTACTTGCTTACTTACACATACATACATAATTGGCCATTACAACCCTTCAATCAGGATTATTATTATTATTCTCACATTACTTATTTTGGGTCAATGATACAATAGGTCAATTCGACCTCCGGGTACTGTACTTGTCACAATTGACAAGAACACGTCCTCTAACCTACTTATTTTGTGTGTGTTAATTTTATATATGAGTGGTGAGACATACAGTCTAAAGTCGACTCCGAACGACAGATTTTTGAGAAACTTTTAATCGAAAATTTTATTTACTCTCAGAGTTTTTGCCAGAAATCTGCTGAGAGGAAGTCACCGAAGAAATATTTTTTCATATTTCGTTTTGATGTCTGATCTGGGGTTTCAACCTTGGCCTTGCGACTGATAAGCCAACATACTACCAACTGGACTACGGCGACTTCAATTCTTTAGTCAGGATTATAACCCAGCTTCTAATACCACCCATGAGTGAATATTGCGGAAAGAAATATTTTTTTATATTTCGTTCTGTTCAAAAAATTTTTAAAAGTTTTGATGGATCTTGATTGTTTATTGCAAAATGTGTCAATTTCACGTTTGCAGGACTGCCAGAAGTCTGCTAACATTTGTGTTTTTTGCAAATATTATTATTTCTCTTTGTGCAAACATTGTCCAACTTCTGGTAGTCGCTCAAACCTGAAATTGACACATTTTCCAATAAACAATCAAGGTCCATCAAAAATTCTGAAAATTTTTTAACTAAAAGTTCATTTGAAAAAATATGTACATAATATGTATATTATATGGAAAATATAACTCGACTGTTAGACTCTTTATATAATAACTACGGTAATTTTTGTTCGAATTGATCAAACAAAGTGTCACTCTCTTCATAAGATAATGCACTTTCAAAATATCATCATTTATTTCATATTTTTTAATTAAAGTTTGCTACTACGAACCGCCAACCTTAAAAAAATATGAAAAAATTCGCATTTGACAAGTTTACCTCATCAAATCCCATAGAATACTAAGTCAAGTAATATATTTATGTGTGTATATTATTTTAAAGGCCCATACCTCTCCTTTCTAATAAAGTTTAAATTTTGGACATCGGTTAAGAAATGTTTGCGTAATCAATAAATTTGTGCGTACAGTAAAAAAAGAACAGTTTTCGACAAATAAAACAAGTTTGGATGATTCAAGAAATATAAAAAAAAAAATATTTTTGAGTTGTACTCAACAAAACTCATAACTTACACTGTGTCATTAGCTGGGTTATTAGTGTGCCAAACTTCAACTATCGAGGCCGTTAGAATTTTTATCTTGGAGTTTTTCCAAGTCGCAGTTATACGGGAACAAGCCACTAACAGCGGTTTTCAAAACCATCATAACCATGCCATCAGTCAAATTCACTCCAAGTTAAGCGTCTGAGCAATGTAAGATTTAACATTTCTGATTTCCTCCATCCGGAGAGGCCGTGGCAGATATGTTCAGATATTTCACACATAATAGCATCAATAGGTCTTTCAAATGAACAAAAAAATTTCCATGATATTTCATATACACTTTGTTTTATTTAAATTTAAAGATAGGAAGAGCATCAAGAAAGACTATCTACATGCTTTATCGTAAAAGAACGGACGTATTTAATTACGAAAAAATTGCTTTTATAGCGTACTTATTTATATGACCATTAACTGTTTTTAATTTCTAATGAAAAGCTAAAAGTCAAGACATTTCTGTTCTCCAACATAATCAGCTTTACCCTACACTGTTATCTTGCCCAATAGCCATAGTTATGACAGAACTCTAACTTTTGAGGAATGGAACGAAACCGAATCTATATATTAAATTACAATCGATTTCCATTTCTTACGAAATTACGAAAATGAATCTACAATGCGCAGCCCGATGTCCGTTTAATTCAAGGTATAGCTGGTTGGTATAATGCAAGACTCAAATCTCTTCCCACAATATAATTCTCAATTACGTCTGTATTGGGAAGAGTTACAGCGTATCTTTCAACCCAGGGTTTTGTATATTAATCATAACTGCTGTACATATATAGGGTAGGTCATCTATCGGTTTATATTTGAACTATTGGTTATTTCGAATCTGCCAAAAATTATGTCATTCTATTCTGTCACAAAATTTGGATTTATTTGGCCAAGAAGAAACAGCATGATGATGTCTATTTTGCAAAAAAAAAATCATCTTTTCGGATGAAGCTTATTTTCGTCTTAGTGGATAAGTTAATAAGGAAATGGCCGTATTTAGGGCTCAGAAAACCCACACATGATCGAGTGACTGTTTGGCGCGGCTTGTGGGACGGAGGCATCATTAGCCCATATTTCTTTGAAAATGAGGACGGCGCAACTGTTACGGTCAAGGAAGACACCTATCGAACAATGTATCAGATTTTTTGTACCCGCTCTTCATGGTACTGACGTGAACAATGTTTAGCTTCAAAAGGATGATGCAACCTGCCACAAATCTTATGCCAGAATCGATTTATTTTGTCAAACGTTTGATAGCCATTTAATTAGCCGAATCAGTGATGTCAAATTGGCTGCCAAGAAATGGTGAACCCTCAGACAATATTTACATGAATTTTCTTTGTTATAATTTTTTTTTTTAAATCTTAAAACCCAAACTTTAAAAAATCCGTCTTTAAAAGCGCAATCGAAAATGGATGAATCCACTGTATAGTCAATAGGAAGATCGAAAACAACAATATCTCAGATTTAGTCATGACCATAACTCCGATACCTCACTCCTCTTCACTAGTATATTCTCTTCAGTAGCATATTCACAGCTGAAGAATATATAATAAGAATAGTGAACATTCCCTTAAATGGGTCCGAAGAGTACCACGACGGTTTTGTTGATTTTTCTTCTACAAATCCAAGTATTTGTTATAAAGTCACCCTAGCCCATCTGATGGCTTATTAGACAAAAGGCCACGGTTCAAATCCCAGGCCAGACATCTAAACTTAACTGTGAAAAAATATTTTTCGGCTACATCCTCTCAGCAGATTTCTAACAAAAACTCTCAGAGTTAATAAAATTGCCATGAAAAGTCTCTTAAAAATCTGTTGTTTCTCAAGAGGAAAACATTTTTGTACGGTATCAGAGTTGAAGCTTCTTGCGCTATTTCTGAGCATATGCCAGAGTATCGACAAGTCGACTAAAATCGAAAATAAAATTTTGCTCATTAATTTTACTTTACGTTACGTATATATGCACGTTGGATGTTTTTTCTGGTTAAGATCCTAAATAAACAAAATCATCATCATTTTTATGGAATTCATCATCATTAACTTTAAATATATACATAAGTCGTATGTTATACCTAATATATGTACATACAAAAGTACATACATGCATATATACATATGTACATATACAATATAAATGATTATACAATATTGTATTAGGATTTAAAGTCTAATAGTAACAGCTCATATGTATGTACATATGTAGGTGTATATTACATCCATGTACGAGCCATAGTTTTATACGAATGGTAGATTATTAGAGTTTATTTTTGTTATTTTTGTTCTTTTCATTTTCCTTTTTTCCCAAAGTTTGTGTAACAACACTTGAAATTGACCACTTTAGGGTTTTAAAAATATTTACTTTAAAGGTAATTCATCGATATACGATTAGTATGTATTGTGATAATAAATAATCGGAAATATATTTACAAAATCAACAAATTAACTTAAATTCGAATTTATTCGAAGGCATTTATTACAATTGAAACATTGTAAGAAGTATTTAAAATCAATTAAAAATCAATTTCTCTACTGAAAGCATTTATCGAAAGAGACTTAACGCAATTTAGTTGAATAAAAGGGAACATGTTGAGGATAACCACTCACCAGATCATACATTTGGAACCTATGTGGAGCAAATACATTTCTAAAGGAAATACCAAGGTGCTTAGTAAATACTCGGTAGGGCAAGTAGTTGTTCTTAAATAAAGAGCGTCCTTCCTGAAGTTCATGAGGACAACAGTAATGCGGGAAATAAATAGGGATCTTCTTGAGTACCTCAACTCACACATATGTAAACTATCAGGAAACTTCAGAAATTTATGTTTTTTTTCGATATAAAATCGGTACATGGATCGGTATAAGCTTTGCTTACTTAGCTCTCTACCTCAGCTCAAGTAATTCTTCACTCAATTCGAACCAATACATAAATTGTGTTCAGCGACGAAGCTAATTTTTGGCTCATTGGATACGTAAATAAACAGAATTGTGGATTTTGGAGTGAAGATCAGCCAGAAGCATTGCAAAAGCTACCAAAGCATCCAGAAAAAGTCACAGTTTGGTGCGGTTTATGGGCTGGTGGCATCATTGGACCGTACTTCTTTAAAGATGCTGCGAATCGTAACGTAACTGTGAATGGTGAGCGCTACCGTGAGATGATATCCAACTTTTTTTGCCCAAAATGCAAGAGCTTGACTTGCATGACATGTGGTTTCAAAAAGACGGTGCCACATGCCACACAGCACGCGTGACAATGGACTTATTGAGAGACGAGTTCGGTGTACATTTTATTTCACGTTCGGGACCTGTCAATCGGCCGCCTAGATCGTGCGATTTAACGCCTTTAGACTATTTTTTGTCGGGCTATGTTAAAGCTCATATCTACACAGACAAGCCCGCTTCAATTGACGCATTGGAAGACAACATTGAAGCATTTATTCGTGAGATACCGGCCGAAATGTTGGAAAGAGTATGCCTAAGAAATGTTGGACTAAGCGGATGGTCGATTTGAGGCGCAGTCACGGTCAACATTTGCATGAAATAATCTTCAAACATTAAATTATATGGACCGTACTATCGATTCAAATAAAGATTTCATGCATTTTTCTGAATTTTATGTGTTTTTTTTTTAATTTTCCTATAGCTCTTAAAAAATCACCCCTTATACAAAAATGAATGTTTGTTTGTATGTAACTTATAGAATCGTAAACTGTGTATTTGATCATGTTATGATCTTTAGCAAAGTTGTTGCGCAAGAGCCGTCGAAGGTTTCTAAGTTAGTATGACCAATTTCCGACAGGTGGCGCCACTGAAAATTAGTCAAAATCAATTAATCGTAAACTGTGCATTTGATCATGTTATGATCTTTAGCAAAGTTGTTGCGCAAGAGCCGTCGAAGGTTTCTAAGTTAGTATGACCAATTTCCGACAGGTGGCGCCACTGAAAATTACTCAAAATCAATTAATCGTAAACTGTGCATTTGATCATGTTATGATCTTTAGCAAAGTTGTTGCGCAAGAGCCGTCGAAGGTTTCTACGTTAGTGTGACCAATTTCCGACAGGTGGCGCCACTGAAAATTACTCAAAATGAATTAAAACGTAAACTGCGCATTCTTTAAGAAAGTTGTCGTGCATGAGTCGGCGGAGGTTTCTAAGCTGGTGCCATTAAAATGAATGACAAGCAATTGGTCCACCTACACCTCAAGCACGAAAGAAAATAGTATTACGAGCCTCAGAATCAGACGTGCAACAAATATAGAGGCCGCAAAATCTTCGAGTATATGCCACTGAGACCCGTTCGCCTGAACCACTTAAACAACGAGAAGTGAGATTAGAAACTGATCGAATACGTACTACTCAATCCCGTTCATCTGGATCATCTGGACAACGATAAACAAAATCAATAAAATGATTCAAAATTAATTGGATATTTGTGTAATGTCTTTCCTTTAAATTTATTTTAGTTGGTGGAGCAGCAACACGCGCAGTGTACAGCCAGTGTTATTATATATTATATTGGGCCAGAACTCAACTACGTTGAGCCTTAATGCTCAACGTCGAAGTCACCGCCGTGCAATAGATAGTGTGTTAACTTATTAGACTAGACATCTCGAACCATACATAATATGGAAAAATATTTCATGGGCTAATAAAATTACTATGAAAAATTGCTCAAAACTCTGTAATTCGAAAGCGACTTTAAACTGTAGGTTCCGCCACTCATTGATGAAATTAACACACACAACATACATAGGTGGTGTGAGAAACTAGATCGTTATCCTGACTAAAGGGTTGTAATGATCAATTAAGTAAGTGAGTAAGAGCCGTATTGTTACTAGCGCTGTCTTCTACTGCAAGAGATGGTTAGAGGAGAGCCAATAATGTTCTCTTCCTAAACTTTTCTACAAGTATTGTATTTCACTAATAAATTTCAACTTCAACTTTAAATCTTCCTTATTTATTCTAAAAACTACGTTGAAAAAAAATAGTTCCAGTATACAAAATATATTTATCTGAAAATACACACTAATTAAGAAATATATTTATTTTCATTGTTTCATTTCAATGTTCTTGTCTATCAAAGTAAAATTCCGTTGTCTTTAGCAGATACAGACCATTTACGTCATGGCATCAAATTAGGAATACATATTGTATACTCATACGGTATATACAGTCACACAGATAATTATACATACCCCCCCTAAAAATCATTTTTTTAAAAAGTAATGAACTTCTAATCTAAAATTTCTTTACATTAGCGTCCGTAACGACACATTTACTTAAATAAAGATAAAAGATTCCCAAAATCTATGAATTTGTGACTGCAGTTTGCTTAAAACCAATATGGCACCACAGAAAATTATACGTACGACGTATATTTCTAATACAATTTCTCCAAGGGTAGCCCCGTATATAAAATGTATTGTGAATAAAAATCCTAGGACTACAGCCGTAGAAATACGAAATACCTCGGAAAGTGATCACAATGTTATTGTGCATTCCGAAACAGTTCGAAGTGTTTTGAGAAAGAACGGTTTCCGCAGCCGAGTGCCGAGAAAAAAGCCACGATTGGAATTTGCCCAATAATATATGGACAAGTCCTCTGATTTTTGGGCGAATGTAATGTTTAGTTGGGCGAACAAATATAATTTGTTCGGCTGTGACGGAAAACAAAAAATTTGGCGCAAAAATCAGTTGACTTGACCATATATTATCATTTTTAAGATAATGATTTTTAGGGGGCACCGTATAATTATCTGTGTGACTGTATGTATACATAGTTTAAAATATTTTAAATTACAAAAAAAAAAAAAATACGTCAATTATTTTAAATAAATCTCATTATGTTGAAAACAAGTTAATTATGGCAATAATTATACAAAAACTCTTTTTAACTGGCGCAGTGACAAACAAGAATGGTAGGTAGGTAGGGGGCATTATCCGTATCACAGTTGTTTTCTATGGAAATTAATTTCCGCGTATTTTCCACTAGGAAGAGAAAATGTTAAAAACAATTTCATTTCGACATCAAATTAGGCCATAATTACACAATAGACAAAGGCTTTGTACCAACAGCATTGCGTAAAGGATATGAGAAAATAAACTGGATGCCATATTTTCTTGTTAAAGAAAGGGGATTACATTAATTTCTCTTATTCATGCTTAATCATCTTCAAATTATTGAAATTGATTTCATTGTAATTTCATCCCACACAAGGATATTAAAAAAGTTACAACTTTTGTTTCATTTAGAGGCCCATTAGATAACAGGAACAGTTTATTGCCCTTAAATAAAAATGAAATAAAATATTAAAAGCTTATAACCGAGGGGGTAATTCTACGGAAAACAAAATTAAATAATCAATAAAAAGGTTAATAAACTAATACGCATGTAATCAAACAAATGGAAAATATCTACAACAAATCTATAGAATGGCTAAAGTCGACCTTATTATACTCTTTGCAAGAATAATTGTTGCAATCAATCGAAACTGTAATAAATTAAAATAAATCAGCCAAAATTTAAGATTATTCTACTACGTACTTTCCCAAGGCTGGGAAACCGTCCCACACTAAGGCAAGTGAATATAGACCAATCAGCCTTTGTTCCTTTCTTCTGAAGACACTGGAAAGAATCCTTGACGTGTACTTTAGGGTCTCGATTGATCCTTTACTTCTATCCTCATCCCAACATGCCTACACGAGGAGTAAATCAGTGGAAACTGCACTGCACTCCCTTATCTCTCGGGTGGAAAAGTCTCTGCACGTTAAAGAATACACTTTGGCCATTTTTTTGGACATTGAGGGTGCATTCAACAGCGTCAACCCGGACACTATAGTTAGGGCTCTTAATTCTTTCAACCTGGGACAGAATCTGCTCAGGTTTATCGAGCTCCTCCTCAAATCGAGAGTAACAACCTCTACAGTGGGGGCTTCACAGTGTCAGAGAATTATCTGTAAAGGTACACTACAAGGCGGTGTTCTATCTCCACTTATCTGGAATCTCGCAGTCAACTCACTCCAGAAAAGACTTTAATCCTCTGGTAATAACGCCATAGCTTACGCTAACGATATTGCCATTGCTGCGTCGGGAAGATGTCCACAGGCAAGCTGAACTTAGCGCTGTCAATTATAATGGACTGGTGTGGTATTTTTGAACTATCCGTTAATTTCTCCAAAACCGATATAATTCTTTTCACTGGGAGATACGGAAATTCTTTCGAGACGCCAATCTATCCTGAGTCAATGAGGAGTCCTGCTCCACCTAGACTCACTGGGCCCTCAATGGATAGTTACTTGGACTTGGTCGTAACATCATCTCGATCACAGTGGCCATGCTTACAGGTCATTGTGTCATGGTAAGAGACGCGGAAAAAATGCAGCTCCCATTTAACGACTTCTGCCGTGGGCGCAGTCCTGCTGAGGAAGAGAAGACTGTTATCCACTTTCTTTGTCGTACTTTAAATGTGCAGCCCTTGCGCTGACCAGCTTCTTCCTGATTTGAAGGAACTTGGTCAGTACAGGGACTGCGTTCACCTGTGGCGTTACAACGGGCAGCTTCGCGCGCTTAAGTGTGCTTTTGGTATCTAAACTAACCTAGCTACGTACTACGGCCAAACGATCCATACGGTATCGCTTAATGTCGCTCATAATCCATAGACAAACATCTGAATGTTCGCACATTGCTCACACTGCTGTCGCTAAGCAACGCTCTGTGCTCCTTTTTATCTGAATACTCACTGCTTGGTCATTTACACCGTCAGTTCCCCTCCATTCCAAAGAAATGGGAATAGTTTATCATAAATTTGTCATATCTTAAAGGATTCCTGTAGATATCATCATAAACATGTCTTCTGAGCCGCATGATTCTAAAGCAGTGCTCTTCGAGGCTTGTTCAGTCATTAGCCAACCTTTTCAGAGCATCAGATCGTGGCGGTATATTTTCATCTTGCTGGAAGGTTCCTAAGCAACTACAATCTCAAAAAAGATGAGGACTCGAAATCCTAAGCACTACCGCTCAATTATTATTTCTTTCACACTTTCTAAAATTATGAAATACTCGTATATCCCTGGCAGTTGTAACCCATTTTCATAATTTATCCGGTATTTTCAATGAAAGCGGATTCGGTTATCGATCGCATGGTCGTCCATCGCACAACAGCGATTCTAACAGGCCATTGTTCTTTTGATAGGCATGCCAAAACACATCCAACTAATCATTTCTGTAGGAGTTTTAAGTTTGAGTAGGAGGAAGTGACCACTCACCTCATAAATCAGTTCCCTGTCATGAAGAGACGGAGATTTCTGACCTCTCATTTTCTGACATCGTTGAACCAGCTCGCTTATATAAAAATTGCTGAAACAGCAAAATTTATTTTGGACTCCGGATTTGGTTGATCGCAGGTAGAATAAGTAGTAGTGTCACAATGGGCCTAAATGCTGGAGTAAGTTCGACCTCCTTCTTCAAGGTGGTTCGCCATCTAACCTAACCTAATCTAACGACAATTTATTTTGTCTGACTGAATACGATTATTTGCTAAAAATTTCCTTACTTTTCTGGACTTTTAATTAATTGTTTCAGTAGACAACTCTTTATGTAAACTGCAGTGTTAAATACATTGTTAATCTACATTGTTGAACTATGCCAAAATCAATCGAATTTTTTGAACAACCGATTTACAAAATAATTTTAAATCTGTTGGTAGAAAAAAAAGTAGGTGGGAATTTACAAATAACATTCTAGTGTTACAAACGTTAGCAAAACCCCAATATACCTGCCTTTGCAAAAAATACATTTGCAACTTTACACAATGCGAGTCATTTATTATTTAGGAAAAAACCCGTATGGAATGTATTACATAATGGTTACTCATTTCGTAATTCTAAAAAGATAATGAGCGTGTTTCAATTTGTTTAAATTCGTTCACTGGGCATTAAGGGTTAACTAAAAAAGGAAATACAATGAGTTTTTTCCACTTCAACTAAAAATTCTTTACTTGAAATGAACCTAGTGGGCTGGTAAGCTCTGGTATTAAGGATTCCAAAACTACTCTAAGTACTGAAGCTAATACCTTTATCATCGACCACAATGCAAGGACCAAAAAAATGGAAGTCATCATGCAAAATATGCAAGTAAACGACCAAAAAATGCAGGTCATCGACAAAAAAATGCAAGTCATCTGCCAAAGAAATGCAAGTCGTCAACTAAAAAATTCAAGTCACCTGCCAAAAAAAATGCAAGTCATCATAAAAAAAAACAAATCATCGATCAAAAAAAGCAAGTCATCGACCACAAAATACGAGTCGTCGATCAAAAAGAATCCATCAACAAAAATTTCAAGTCATCGACCAAAAACGCAAGACACCGACAATTTTATATCTCCGGTCCCAAGTAACGCCACACCGTAAGGAAACCTGTTTGGAATCCCTTGAGCCTATGGCTATCCAACCCACTAGGTCCATTTCCCCCTCTAGTTCCATTTTTTTATCCGAGTTAGCCCGACTTATACACAGAATTTTTTTTTCTCACCGTATGGAAACTTGTTTGGGAACACTTGAGCCTATAACTATCCAACCCACTCAATCCATTTCCCTCTCTAGGTCCACTTTTTTATCTCATTTAGCCCAATTTGTACACAGAATAATTTTTTTTTTTTTGCTATTTTGCTAAAAGGATAGCTTTGTCGCCTATATCTCCGGACACAACTACCGTCCGACCGAAAGGAAACCTGTTTTGGAATTGTTAGCTATCCAACTAGGTCAGAAAACCACACCTTTTTTTATAAAATTTTTCTTTATTTTAGGAAGGCATATTTGGTTAGAAATACTTAATTTTTCATCTTTATTATCTGCAATAAGCAAATTGTTATTTTCATACCTATTTTTTTTTGGCTTTTGTGAAATTCAAAGGTTAAGCTTCGACTTGTAGTCGCCGTAGTCTAGTAGGTTGTGTGTTCGCTTATTAGACGTAAAGCCCGGGTTCGAGAACCAGGCCAGACATGAAAACGAAATATGAAAAAAAATATTTCTTCGACGACTTCCTCTCAGATTTCTAGCAAAAACTCTGAGTGTAAATAAACCTGCGTGAAAAAGTTTCTTAAAAATCTGTCGTTAGGAGACGACTTTAAACTGAGGGTGCCGCCACTCATTTATAAAATTAATACACACAACATAAATGGTGTGAGAAACGGGTAGTAATCCTGACTGAAGGTGTAAACTGTAGGTCCCGCTACTCAAGTATAAAATTAAGGCACACAACATGAGTGGTAGGAGAAACTAGGCCGTAATCCTGACTGAAGGGTTGCAATGGCCAATTATATATGTATGTATCTAGGCTTCGAATTTCTTTCATTATTTCTCCATTTTATTCAAATTTTTGTGATTTTTAATCGATTTTCTTTTCTCACTTTTCCAAATTTTTCAATTATGTTAACTTGACAGACCCTGTTAGCTTAACATTCACTGTAAAAAAATAATAACCTTCGTAACTAATATCACACATTAAATGCGTGATACTAATTTTATTTTGTTGATTCCATTTAATACAAATTTCGAAATGTTTAATGACATCTTAATGTATTATTTTTGGCACCCGTATTTGACTTCCACCCACTTCTTCGCCTTCGTCTGATTCATTTTAATTTTTACATTTGTTCGTTATCACGAGTACAAAATAAAATTTTTGTTCGTTAAATGCGATGTTCACTGAATCGAATGTTCGTTAAATCGGAAAACTATTGTATTTTGAAAAGAAAACTTCATAAAGGTTTATATTTATGTATATAACTTAATACATTTTTTAATCAAATATTTTCTCTTTTTTTTTAATAATTTTGTTTAACAATAATTTGATAATTTATTTTTTGTTTTTGTTTTATCCAAAGATTTACAAATTTGTATTTGTATGTGTTTCCGTTTTTTGTATTTCGTTTTTCTTAACAAATTAAGGCAGACAAACATTTGTGCAAATTAAAATACAAACTAACCAAATTAACTTACAATAATCATTCAATCATTCCAAACAATTTACAAACAGTCTTATTTTAAAAATATTTATGATACACAAAGACCAACAATATGCCAGGAGAGATCGCAGAATAACTCTGTGTCATTTACTCGCCGCCATCGATGCTAACAGAGTGTCATCAATAGCAGTTGTATTTGAATTGGTCGATTTTGTGGCAGCATTTAGAAAATCTAAAGTTGTTGTCGTCGATGCCGATAAGGACAATGATGATGACGACGATGATGATGATGATGATTTTAATTTAGTTATAGAAGAAGTTGAGGTAGAAGAGGAGGAGGAGCTTGTTGCAGCATTAATTGTTGACGACGAGGAGGTGGAGGAAGTTTGTAGTATGTGTAATGAAACAGAAGATTGAGTATGTTGTTGCTGTTGTTGTTGTTGCTGAAGAGATTGATACTGAAATTGTGACGATGATGTTAAGGTAAGATCTTTTGATTTATTGACCGATGCTAGCCCAGTTGCAGTTGAGGTTGCTGTAGTAGCAGTACTACCCATGGCCGTTGATGTTGCTGCATTGGAGGAACTGTTTGTAGAAATTGTGTTGGTGGTTGTGGAAGTGTTTGTATTTGAATTGGGATTATTGTTACGTTGCGATAGTTTGGGTATTTGAAATTTTGAATTTAAACCCTTCATAAAACCCTCCATACTGGCTGCCATTATAGGTGAGGCATACTGTAATATTTTCATCATGTCCGCATGATGATCTAAACGTGTAGCCGGCTGTGAGGTAGAGGCCGATGAAGAGTAATTATGTGATGTCGACAAAGCTGGTGATGTTGAAGCACTGTGCGATTTCTTGGATGATGATCTGCGCATATCGGAAAAGGAATTTGTACTATGACTTTTAGAAAGACCATAACCCGTAGAATTTGTAGAGCTATTACTAGAGCCTAATTTTGTACTTAAACTACCAGATGAATTTGATTTTTGAAATAAATGTTTTATGGATGATGATGACGATGATGACTTTGAGGATGTTGATGGTAGTGAGGAGGTTGATTTCTTAGAAGCTGGTCCACTATTTACACCCGGTTTAAGGCCAGTGTGCAATTTCTTATTATATGACGATGATGATCCCGACGAAGAGCTAAAACCTTGGGATGATTTGTTGCCTAAGCTAGAGCTCGTTTTCGATGACGATGACTTATGTGATGTTTTGTTGATGGTCAATTTCAAACCCTCTTGTGATGATTTAACCATATATTCACTACTGCTACTGCTGCCACCACTGGTATTAAGGCTATCATTTAATATCGGATTTGAAGATGATAATTTTTGTAATTCACTGTTGCCAAGTGGCTGTGTTGCTGTTGCTGCTTGTTTGTGTTTGTCCTGTTGCTCCTGAGATGCCCGTTGCGGTGACCGCGTTAAGGCTGTTGATACTGTTGCTGTAGTTGGTGTCGACGTCATCAAACTAACCTGACAAATTTGATAGACATGATTTTCATCATCAAGATCATGCGAGTTTTTATACATTTTTTTAATAAAAATAACATATGTATGTACATATATATGATATATAAAAAAAGAGAAAAAAGAAAAAAAAAATTTTGCATTGATGACATAGTCGCTTAGATTTTGAATACAACAATAAACACAATTCATGAGTGTATACAAAAAAAAAGGTGAAAAGAAAATTCCGATAATTTGCATGCTTTTCGTAAAATAAACTAAAAAAGCCGAACAAAAATTTTAATTCAAAACATACTAAATCTGCATGCAAGTTGAAGTGTTACCAACTGCAAGCTGTTGTGGCAATCCAAATAATTATATTTAAACAAGCGTTAATAGGTTACATACTGACTTTCGAAAGCATAACCATTACGTTGTGGATTCATAGGAGCACTTCTGGATTACAGGATGATAATATCGACTAGATGCCGTGCGTCTCAAACCATGGAAGCCACAGATTGGCGAATTACCATCCATCTAATGGAGTCTTGTTCTCAATAATCTGGTAACGAAGTTGGAAGGCATGTCCTAGAAAATATTTGCGTACACAGATGATATTGTTATAATAGAAATGAAGAGTATATCCATACGAAAACTATTTCAACGAATTAACCAGTCAAGAGTCTATCGACGTCAGAAAACTGTATGGGCTAATCAAAATTTCCAAATGGTTTAAGAATAATTGCAGACCATGATGCATAATTATCTGAATAGTTACTAAAGAATAGCCCCAGATATGGTTAACTTTAGAAGAGCCCTTTTGAATTCTTTAAAACTATAAGTTAGAATTACTTTAACGGCTATAGGTATTAATTGGTAGGAACCAGAGATCAGCAATGAGTTTTCAAAAAGATGAGTAGATTCGAATCATACGCATAATTTCTGATACTTATACGCATTCATACTTATTTTAATATCATACTCATACGACTCATATGCAATGTTTGAAGTACTCATCGTATTCACACTTAACAATAACATTTACAAGAATCACAAAATAAGTACAATTCGCGTACAAACACTACAATACTCAATGGTGTGTTTGCTTTGCAATTGTGTTGCTTATTTCGAAAAATGTACCTTTTTTAATTACCCGGTTTTAAGGACTAATTGCTTGAATCCATTAATAAAAATGCCTTATCGCCGTATATAAGGGTATGACTATGTAGACTGTGAAAGTTCTACAATACATTGGTAACACTTCACCGACTTTAACTAAGGGAGATTTGTTAATTGTTAGTAAAACAACAAAAAAAATTAATTTCAAAACCTTTAACCATTTCTTACTAAATGAATCAATAATAAACAAGCATAAGTATTTTGTCACTAAAAATTAATTCAATTAACTGTATTTTTATTTACAGTTTTTAACAATACATATAAAATTTTATAGCACATACAAACATAAATATTGGATTATTATTCATGCGAATTCAATGAATGCTAAATTAATCATAATAAGTGCACTATAATCTAATGTCACAATAAATATCACTTCAATATAACAACAGAAATTCATTATAATACGTATTTCAATATAAATTATAAATGAAAAACAATAAAATTAATTAAACAAATAATATATAATGTTATGTCTCTATGGTTAGTAAAATGAACTTCAGTTTTACTGCCAAAAATGATATTACAGATGGCAATTAACAACCAACATCTAAACATTTATCACTTGAACTAAAACACGGCAACTAACAATTTTTAGTTGCCACATAGTAGCAACTGTTGCTTTACTATTCATAATACTTACATACTTAATTGGTCATTATAACCCTTTAGTCAAGACTACGACCTAGCTTCTTACACCAGCCATGATGTGAGTAGTAAAACATACAGTTTAAAGTCGACTCTGAACGATTGATTTTTGAGAAACTTTTTCATAACAATTTTATTTACTCACAGAGTTCTTGCCAGAACGCCTCTGAGAGATAGATAATCGCCGAAGAAATGTTTATTTATTATTTAGTTTTGTTCGAGATGTCTGAGCTGTCCTATTAGACTGCAGCAACTTAAAGCGTCAAATGTCTCCACAGGGAACGTTTAATTTTTTGTTTGTATTGGCGATGACATCTGTCAAACATATTCAGTGAACAAAAATCACCCTATACTTTCGTCGTGTTAAAGACGGCAAATTTTGTGCCAGAAAATTTTAAGAAAACTGCTGGAGGGGACACCTTGAAGAATGAGGTCCCACTTCAGCCAGCATTTAAACTCATTGTAACACCACAATTAATTCCATCCAGGCGTCAACCATTCCCTAGAGAAAACAATCACAAGTCCAAAGTAAACCTTGCAATTGTAGCAATCTTTATATTAGAGATCTCGGTCAACGATGTCCGATAATGAGAAACCTACGTCTCTTTATGACAGGAGCAGTATATCATCCTTCTCGGAGACTTTCGGTATGCTTATAAAAAGAATCGCTATTGTGTGATGGATGACCATGCGACTTAAGGACAGAAGTGAGCCAGTTCTCTTCTTGTTCGTACGTGCCATAGAGTCAGAAACAAATGACAGAAATATTAAATGTTGCACCGTTTAAAAGCAACATGAACTGAATGACAGACAGATGGAAAACTGAAAAATTACTTGCTTAAAAGACACAATAGAAAAGCAGTGTTGCATCGAATTATTTATTACTGGCGATGAAAAATGGATTTATTTTCAGAATTCTAAACGGAAAAATCTTTGGTTAAGCCGGGACAACCATTAACTTCGAATACAAAATCAAATAAGATCAGAAATCCAGTTACAGACGCACAAACTAGAAATTCTGAATTGTATGTTAAGAATATTGATCAGGAAGCACGACATGGAAGTTGGTAAGTCGACCTTCAACAGACGCTCATGATACGCCGAAAATATAAGATATGCGCAAAATTCTGGACGCAAAAAAACACCTAATCACAAGCTCTGGAAAATGGCGTCGGATGCTCTTAGAAGTCGATGTAACTACATCAGAGATCAGCAATGAATCGTTTTTTCGCTACTCATGAAATTTCGAGAATGAGTCAACAGTATTGAAATTCAACTACTCTGATTTATTCGTACTCACTACAACATTGATTTATACATAAATACAGGTTGCAATGAGTATGAGTACAACGTTGACATCAAACTCATAACATTCAAAATATGTTTGATTCATACGCCTACTCATTCAGATTCATAAATTCAGAAAAATACTTATAATACTCATAAATGATTCGATTGTGTAGTATGAGTATCATATTAAAATAAGTATGAATGTAAGTATGTTCAGAGATCATTGCTGATCTCTGAACTACATCACTAGGATTGTCATTTCTGAAAGCATAAAGAAGGGGACGCTTAACTTATACATGCAGAAGACGGGCCGAACTAAACAATTCTGGCATGAGTTGAGGAGAAGTGAAAGCGTTTTGCAGATTTATTCTGCCGAGATTTTGTGGTATGCGTTGCTTCATTGTCATTAAAGAGTCGAGAGAAGAAATAAGAATCCATCGCTTAACCAAGTTGCAAAAACTTATTATGAACAATTCCATTTGAATTCCAAAAGACATACATCAGTACCTTGCAATGCTCATTGTCGCACATGATCTACTATGTATCACTGGTAATCAGTCGTTTCATAAATGCCTCGATTCTGTTAGCGAATAGCAAATGTAAATTCGCTCCAGTCTTCTGCAATTAGTTGATAACTCTTTGAGGATAAATGTGTAGTTTCTTAGATTCAAACACACTGCTTTTCTGTAGCTTAATAGATTTTTTTTTTTTCTGGAACGCATTGCTAAGTTTTCGATACAAGAAACGTCAAATATGGCAGTAATATTCGAAATTTTCCGTAATTCTTAGCATATCAATGGATTTTTCCGTGCAACAGTAACCGCAAGTAGAAATTCACTTTATTCGGAATTGGCTCTAACGTTACGAGTCCAAAAGATTTAATAAACTACCCCAATCACTAGACCTTAAACCAATCAAGCAATTTTGGGGTGTCTTAAAAAACACATGACGTAATGAGTCGTGGTTCTCTTATAACTGTCCTTGATAGAGCTTGGAACGTATCCTGTTATTACGGAGAATTTGGTAATGTCAATGGCAGTACAGGTTACAACTGATGTCGAAGTCCCATCAAGACGTTTTGTGTACGTCCTTTAACTTTTATTTTATTTATTTACGCGAACTGTATTGGTAATTTGGATGGCATTCATGACTTAATACAACTATCAGGCGTTGAAACGGGGCTTGTATAGGACCCAAGTAAGCTACGTTCATAAAGAAACTGTACGCTAACGCTTATTGTAGAATAAAATATGACAAATTGCTGAGTATAACCGCGAGAGTTGGAATAGGTAGCGTCCTGTGAAAACTTCTATTCAATATAGTTTTGTAATTGATCACTGAAAGAACTTTCGATAACGTAAGGGGAACATTGTATTACAGGGCCGCCTAAGCTATCTTGATTATGTAGACATTTACCTACTGGCGCACAGTTACTTATATCTTAACTTACTTCCGGCGAAATCCCCAAGTTTGAACATTAGTGTCTTAAAGACAAACACCTTAATTTTTAAACCTCTCAAGATATCAGTAAATTCTACTATATGGGGAGCATCACGTCGACGAACGGGTAATCGGGTGAGGATATTACACAAGGCACGTCAAATATTTTGTCGCCTAAATCCTATTTGAAAATCACACGTTTTAACTCTGCATATGAAAATTGACATCTACAATGCGAATATAAAACCTGCTGTTTCGCTCAGATGCGAAACTTGGAGCGGAAAATGCATGCAGTTGTGAACCTACTCCTTCGCATGATTCTACGTTTACGCTTAAGCTCTGGGAAGAAAGTACAGGCCAACAAATCTTATCGATAGAAATAAGTAAACTATCAAACCTAGAATTGAATCCCACAAGGGAATAAGAAAAGGGGACGCACGACTCATACATAAAAAGAGGTTCAAGTAAAGATAAGAATATTAAATGAATTAAATGTGACTTCTTGGTTTACCCAAGATCAAAATAAGCATAAAAAGTGTATTTCAACTTTCGTTACATAACTTTTTTTAAGATTTTAATACAGTTTATAAATAGAATTTTAAAGACATTAAAGCAGTTTTTCTCAAAGTGTAGGCAGAAATTAAATCTATATTTACAGCAATATCATCAAAATAATTGTTTTTCGAATTCGAAAATTTGCTCTAATTTAAATAAAAATAAATAAACGAAAGTATTTCTCAGTCATGTCTTTTGCACGAGAACATCTTTGTGCAATGCAGTGTACAAAATTAAGAAGAAAAATAAATAAAGAATCAAAATTAGAAAAAATAAAGCATTGTTTATAAACAAAAGTACCAAATGCTAATGAAAAATGGTGTCTTCATTTGTTTTTTTTTAACATTTTATTACAATTTATTTTATTAAATTTTAATTTCATTGTCAGTAGAATCATGCATTAAACAATTAAAAGGAAAAAATTAAAATCATATCGTCTAAAAGTTTAATTAAATAAAACAAACGTATGGTTAAACTAGCTACTATTGAAAGCCTTTGCAGATAAAAACCAAATTTTAGGATTATTTGTTAAAAGTACAAGAAAATATAAAATTTAATGCAAGCCAAACCAACATGAATACAAAAAAAAGGGGAAAACACTAAAACAGTGTACGTATGTATATAATTAAACTGTGACATGACTTACCGCAGCGGCTACACCTTTGCGCATGGCTGTGTTCAAGTCCAAAGAACTATTCGGGTTATTGGCACTACCAAAACCAGCCGCCGCAGCAGCGGACATATGATTAAGATTGCCTCCCATGGAAGACTTTAATTGTTGTATGGAGCTAACGCCCATACTCGATTTAACAGCGGCAGCTGCAGCAACTGCTGCCGAATTAATGGCAGCTGGATTGAGAGCAGCTATTTTGTCTTTATTCTTAAGGGTAGCCATAGCGGCAGCTGCTGCTGCTGCTGCTGCCGCAGCCGCTACGGTATTAGCCGTGGATGATGATGATGAACCAGATGCAAGAGAACGTACTAATGCAGCAGTATTAAGTACTGATGATGAGGAAGAATTTAAAGATGAATTAGTTTTGTCTCCTTTCGGACTGGCTGCAGTTGCACTTTTTAAGGTAGACATACTGGGCTTGCCAGATGAACCGTGTTTAGGTGAGTGTGTACCAAACGGAGATTTGGGACTATTTGATGCGGTATTGTGTTTAGGACTGCTATATACAGGAGAATGTTTCGGACTGGGTCGAGCCGTTAAAGAGGAACCGGCTACAGAAGAAGCCAACATGCCACCCGAAGAACCTTTCGGCGACGAAGAGGGTGAAGAGAATTTACGTACCACCGCCGTGGCAGCGACTTCACCGGAACCAGCTGGTGAATTTTGACGGGAAAATACTTTTTCCGGCGGTCCCATTGGAGAATCATCTCTGCGTTTCTTGCGCTTTTTATCCTTTTGACCATCGCTCGTATCTAAAGAACGTTTACTAGACGAAGAGGACGATGATAAGACCGATGATGATGAGGAGCCTAGACTATTAGAAGATTTTTTCTCTTTATTCCCCATGGGCGTTGAAGAGACTCCTGCGTTTATGGGTGTTATTGTTATAGTGGTGGGTGTAGCAATGGAATTGGCTGCCGCATTATTAACACCTGATGTGTTACTGTTTTGACCGGTTAAAGGTATAATTTCAATGCCACCTGTACGTTTAACATCTAATGTTGATGATGAGGTAGTAGGGTTGCCTGAGAGAATATTGCCAGAGGAGCCAATATCATTTATTGGTGTAATGCTTACTGTATTTTTTAATGTTGGTGTTTTATCTTTCCAGATATTCTTGTATTTATCAGCAATTTCATTATCGGCAGCAATCTTTTGCTCATATGTTTGTTGTGACAGTTGTAGTTGTTGTTGTTGTTGTTGCGTATGAAGTATTTGTTTTTGCTGTTGTTGTTGTTGGTGTTGTTGTGAAAGTGTTAGGCCCAAAGAGTTAACTTCTAAATTAGATTGCATTAAGGATACAGCAACATTTTCAGTAGCTGATACAGCTAAAGTTTGACTCTTTGGGCTCTCATGAAAATCCTCCTGTTTTAAGTCACCACCTTTGAACTTTAAAAATCCAGCTGCGGGCAGCTGTAACTGCGACCTCTGTTGACCACCAGCAGTTTCCATTTTTATATTGCCACACATTTTCATACTACCACCCATGCCACCACCGCCTGGGTCATTTGAACCGCCTGATATATTAAAATTTCCTCCATAGGCTGCGTGAGACGTACTGGGCATATTGGCCGGCATATTACCACCGCCACCAGTATTCGTTCCACCGCCCATACTGCCGACATTTGCTGAACCGCCACCAATACTTCGTTGAAACATTTTCCTGCATTCTTGATCCCAAAATCTTAACAGAGCTCTTATTGTCACCGGTATTGATAGACATTTTTGTACAATGCTGCTTAATTTTAATGAGAGTAAATCATAATTGTTACTTATGCTATAGATGCTACACTGTGGTACACCAGTACGCAAATCGAATTCTACGGTTGCCATTGATTCCTCATACGGATGCTGAAGAGCCACAGAGATTTGTTGAAATGATATCGCATTTACTTCCAGTATCGTAGTAGAGTCAATATCTATTGAGGCAAACGAAAATAACGAATATTTAAATTTATTTATATTTTTATACTCGAAAAATGTATATGTTAACAAAATGCAAAATACAATACATGGTGTTGTCTAACAAACCAAAAATTTATTTGAGTGGAAGTGAAGGTAAATGACACAAAAATATAGAATTACATTCCCGTTATACGAACAAACGTATCTTAAGCGCGGAGGAGGCAATATTACAGTTTCGATATATTGTGGCAGAAGGACCAATATGCCAAATTAAAGTGAATATGAACAAAAATCTTTACTGTCATATATTAAATCTTGTAATGGTAATGAAGTCGCCGTGGTCTAGTAGGTAGTGTGTTGGCTTATTAGACGAAAGGCCCGAGTTCGAATCCCAGGCCAGACATCAAAAACAAAATACAAAAAGTGTTTCTTCGGCGACTTCCTCTCAGAAGATTTCTGGCAAAAACTCTGAGAGTAAAAATTGCCATGAAAAGCTTCTCAAAAAATCTGTCGTTCGGAGCCGACTTTAAACTGTAGGTCCCGCCACTCATGTATAAAATTAACGCACACAACATGAGTGGTGTTGAGAAGCTAGGCCGTGATCCAGACGAAGGGTTGTAATGGCCAATTATGTATGAAATGGTAACTTTTGACCTTGTAATGCACATTTCAACAGTAACAGTAATTCGAAACAAACGTTGAGTCTTTAAAAAAAAGGTTGTTTGATAATAGCGTACATCTCCGTATTTCAATTCAATAGAAATTCGTAAAAGGGAGTGTAGAATCACACATACGTAATATAATTGGTCATTACAATCCTTCAGTCAGGATTACGACAAGGCTTCTCACATCACTTACCTTGTGTGTATTAATTTTATACAAGAGTGGCGGGACCTACAGTTTAAAATCGGTTCCGAAAGACAGATTTTTAAGAAACTTTTCGTGGAAAGTTTTGCCAGAAAACTGCTGAGAGGAAGTCGCCGGAGAAATATTTTTTTATGTCGTGGCCTTACGTCTAACATGTCAGCACACTACCTACTAGACTACGGCGACTTCATCAGATAACAGAAAACAAAAAATAGAGGAGTTGAGGTAATTCATTCTAAAAATAACGTATCTCTGGAGGACAATCGCCAAAGGCGATTTGACAAAAATTTCCACTTTTATAAGAATCTCGGAATGATTGAGAGACGTCCACCAGGAGCCTTAAAACGGAATAGGTAATATCGGTAATACAACCTAACATAACCTAACCACCAATTGCACAGTAAAATTTTTCTTTTAAACTCAGCCTTCTGCGAATAACGGGGTTTTAGATTCGTTTTTGATAAATTAATTTATAAATTAAAAAAAATAACACTTCTCGGCACTCCAACAGAATGTACTGCATTGTCTGTATTTTAATTTTCAATTGGAAAATGTTAATAAAAGAGCGTAATAAAATAATATATTCTTCGGGAAGAAATTGTTTTATCTTTCTGTAAGTTTTCGTTTTTGAAAAGCATTTAAATTTATATCCACTCACCATTACCCATTTTGGATTGTGGCCGTACACAACTTGATAGGAGAGTATAGAATAAAGCCATCTTTTTAAGAAAATCCAATATTTTTGGCACTTGCGAGGGTTCCGTAAAGGGTACAGAATGTATTAAAGTTGACTGCAAAATAAACAGACGTTACAAATTGTATTTATCTTATACATAAACATGACTTACTTTCATTAATTTATTTTCCGTAAAAAAATAACAATGCGTCTGATCAGGCAAACAAACGAAGAGACCCTTTTGAGATGATTTCAATTGTTGGTCTGAAGCAGTTTGTATTATTAAACTCATAATATTGGCAACAATGGGAGGTTTGTTTTGCGTTTCCAAAGAAGAAGGCAAAGCATTTGATTCGTTACCAATAGTCGAACAAAGACCCATAGATCTCAGAGTATTGTAGCATACAGGCAAAGCTCTGTTAAGACGTAACATAAATGTGGCAGGTAACAGCATAGAGTTCATTTGATTGAGAGGAGCAAATACGGGCATATCAAGGCCTGTATTAGGGTCTTTAGTCGCCGTGACGGTAGGTTGTATTTGTAATTTATTCGCTGATGAGGCTTCCAAATTGACGGTAACACTGAAACCTATATTTTTATTGTTTAAGGTATCTAAAGTTAAATTCTGTAGAGATTTTGTTTCTAACGAAATTAAATCATAGGGTGAGACAAAATATACCAAACGCATGGGATGACCACCACGTCTTTTGAGCACAACACCTACTATAGAATCTTGCAGTACTTGTTGGGCATCTTTTGAAAAATTTTGCATTTGAAATATATTATACAAATCCGTTTCCATAGCCTGCATGGCATCATAGGCTTTAATTTTTACTTTAGATTCCGCATTTAATTGATAAATGGAAGAAAATCCCTCCAGCTGGGCAGTAAAATCAGCAAAATCCCCACGATTAAGACAGTCAACCAATTCACTGCAAGACTGTTGTTCCACCTTAGACTCATGGTGGACCTTTACATCCGTCAATGAACCATTAGAGTCCAGTAAAATTTCCAAGTAAAACATATCCGTCGATATAAACAAAGCCTTTGTATCATCCGAAAACTTTAGACTTAATTGACGTGATAAACTTTCCAATCTCTCTACCAGACCCTGACGTGAAGTGACCTTAATACAGTGCTGCATATTGTCTAGACATTTTTGTAGGTTAGATTTCTCCACAGCATCTAAAGGGTAACGTTTCTCCAACATGCCCATGCGCATACTTTTCGATAGTTCTTGAAACGACTTATGCTGCGAGGAATGGGTACGTATACGCTCCATTAATAATTCCCTCTGCCATTGTTTATTCTTTTCGGCCGTAATCGATAAGTTTCCCAGCAATGAGGAGGTGGAGGCTCCTAAATGAAATTTTGTGTCATTTCTAGATAACCTTGAAAGTATACTAACGAAAATCTTACCTGGCAGGGGAACATTAACTGGTTTAACATTAGCAGTCGCCATAATATTGTTTTCTCGTCTTTTTTCGCAATTAAACTTCAAACTTTTTCTACCAACGCCACAGATAGTTTAAAACAAATCGTGGCGTCAGTCTTTTTTCTCTACTCAATAATATTTATATTTTCTTTTCTACAATTCATTAAGCACTATATACACACAAGTTTTGTTTGTAATATTTGTTTTTGCATTTTATTGGCAGTATTTTTGTAAAAATATCAACGCTTTTTAGCAATTTTAGCAAAAAATCTGCTTGCTGCTTGCAACAAAAGAAAAGAAATACACTGCACTTGATGCTTGAACAGTTGCAAAAATCTGTAATCCATTAAATGGTTCAGTCTATAGCATTGCCAGATTTGAAAAACAAAATTGGCAGTTTGAGGAAGTACTAATACAGATAGTAGCAGAAATTAAGTAAATGCTACATTTGTACTGCCCTAATATTTGTGTATTTCATTTGACAGAAATAGTGAAATCGAACATGTTTGAACTAACCTAATAGATAATTTTATGAAGTTTATGTTACATGTTTATAAGCATTGTTGCCTATACACTGAGATAAAAACGTATTCAGTTTATTTGATGATCCTATGAATACGAACATATTATGTATTTTAAAACTATTATTGATACAATGTTTATAAACATTATGGCTGATACATGTAAAGGTAAACTTATTCAGTTTATTTAATGTTATTTTGAATACGAAAATTATGATGCATTTTAAAACTCTTTGTTAACATATGAATTAAAATGCTTTCGATTAATTTTCTAATTGTTTTATTTACATATTTTCTGAGTAATTAGTTTAATTAAGATTTTTCTCCATTTTTTTTTTATAAAATTAGCTCTTCTGTCTTGAGTTTTTTTTAGTTAGAATTACAAACGATTGCAATCGGTCTTGAATTATATAAGACAGTCACAATGAGATTCAAGACATCCATTCCAGATAAAGAAGCCTGGAAAAATTATGCAGTGCACCCAGTGAGAGAATATACACAAATATTTATATATGGCTTCAAAAAGAACTGTGGATGGTGGAATTTTCAGAGCAAATTGGAATAGTCCACTCCATAAGTCTGTCGAATCACTGTAGCGTCTTTCAGGCAGAAGTGTCGACTACCCTCGCTGCAGCGAAAATTATTTTGCAGTGACTCTCAGACAAATTCTCAATTTTAGGAATTCTTTTATAGACCTACGGCCTTAGAGATGCCATGTATTCTGTCAAGGCCAGATAGAAGCTTCGGATACGGATGGAACCGCGAACAAAATTTGACCAAAGCTGGATTGATGGCGCATGAAAAGTCTACTTAAACTCCAAGGAAGAATTCTCAGTATGATTGTCGAGACATTGCATTATGGACACGCATGCGAGATGCATTTATCTTGGATACCTACCTGCACAAGATGTAGAAATAAAGAAGAAGAGTGGACAGTTCTTCACCTATTGAGTTCATGTCCAGCACTTGGTCGGAGGAGAAAAAGGCACCTTAGGGTCTATTATATAGATGACATGGAGGAAATGCCATGCACTGACATTGGCAGTCAGAAGCTCCAAGGAGTTTCAAGCTAAGGGGATAATAAAAAACTGTAGTAGCACAACGATCTCTATGTGGGCTAGGTGTTTCCAATGAACTTCTTTAGATGAACAGCCACCACTTCCTACCTACGTACTAGCGGATTGGATTTTGATAAACCACTCGAATCTACTCGCACTACTGTTTACTAGCAAACCAATGGCTCTCGAGGTCCTTTAAGCAACAAAATGTTTACTCACCATGTTTCTAAAAATAAATTATGTAGAGTTTAGTGTACACAGTAGTTAGAAATGGTAGTAAGCTTTTCTAAGGAACTGGTATATTTGAAGGATAACAAGCTCAAGGATCTAATAGGCTAGGGGAATATTTCTAGATATCCCTGATAAAGTATCAGGACAATCTACATTGTTTACCTTTTCAGCCGTCTAAGTGCAGAAATTGCAAGATTAGTAAACAAGGATTACAATGAAGAAATCCTAACTTTCTACTTTAAAACGTTTCATACAAAGTGGGATACAGGTTAGGAAATTCATCTATTAGGCAAATTAGAGCGAGATTTCTTTTTACATACATATATAAGTTACATAATCTTAAGTTAAGATTACGGCCTATCTTCTCAACACCACTCATGTTGTGTGTGCTAATTTTATACATGAGTGGCGGGCCCTACAGTTTAAAGTCGACTCCGAGCGACAGATTTTTGAGAAACTTTTCAAGGCAATTTTATTTGCTCCAAGAAATATTTTATTCATGTTCCGTTTTGATGTCTAACCGGCGATTGGAACCTTGGCTTCGCATCTAATAAGCCAACACACTAACTACTGGACTACCGCGACTTCTAGATTTCTTTTTACTCCATCTTATTTCAATTTAGCATACGACGATCATTTGAAAAATTTAACTGTTAAACATGTTTAGCTTAAATTATATTTGGCAACGTATGGAATAATAGACAACGTTTTTACACTACAAGTAAACTTCTCTTAGAACTAAATTAAACAACTGTGTGCATTAAACTTCTTATAATACTAAATTATACGACTGTGGACATTAACTAAGACACGTGTGGTATCAATATTAGCCTTTTACTAAATTATAGTTCAAAGTGAATGAACGTATGAAATTAAGAATGAAACATTTATTCAATTTCAACAGAATGGTGAGTAACTTAAAATAATTATTGAAACCTTAATTGAATTTTATTTAAACTTTATTGATGAAAAATTTCATACCCAAAACTGAATTAAAAAAAATTGAAGAATTCTTGTAACATGCATCACCAACTGAATTTAAATAAAAAATATACGATATTTTCTATAATTAGATGTATACCTAGTGGATATTAAAGGAATACTTTCGTTTTCTTTTTTCAGAAAAAACATCAAAGGAAAATGTTAGCATTTGAAAAGGATTTTACTTAAGGAAATGGTAAGTTTATAAAAAAAGGATTAAAAAAATTTTTAATTCCTTAAATGATGACAATTTTCATACCCAAAACTGAATTATGGTTGAAGAATTATTTTTACATGCATCACCAACTGATCCTAAATTCTTAAACTATACATATATTTTCTTTTAAAATCTGAAACTCACATTGAAATATTTTTCTATGTTATAGGTTAATGCCCTAGAGCTGTAGAAGTTCTTAGAACTTTTATGGTCTGCTGTGTACTCAATTATCATTAAACCATGGGATCGATCGATATTGGTTTATTATATCTTCTTTAAGAAGCTGAAACTCTCGAAATTGGTTTTAAATTCTAAGCGAGTTTTGAAAAATCCATTAAATATTGAGGTTAAGTCCGTGCACCTATGCATCAAATGAACCAGTACAATTTGTATGACGATGGCTTCAATTACGGCTGAATTCCTTTTCGGCTTACTTTACCAAGCTTAATAGTACTATTATGCTTAATGAATTTAATATGTATTAGAACTCTATTCGTAATAAATTAATGGTAAGTGTTCGTTAATCTAACTGCAAAGCTTTATTTGTTTAATGATGACAATTATCATACCCAAAACTGAATTAAAGTTGAGGAATTATTTTTACATGCATCACCAACTGATCATAATTATTTTAAACATTAATAAAGTTATTAATATGGCCTCAAAACTAACAAGAAAATTTCTTTTTATTTACAGGCCTCAAGCCCGAAACCAAAAGATGTTGGAATGAAAGTATTATTCTATGTTAGCTGACTGTAAATTACCATTTGTTAATTGAAAGCTGATTGAAATGTTCGAATATTTAATGATCAAAAAGGAACATGCAACTGTAAATTACACCAGTACCGTTGTGCCGTAAACCGAGTTTTTTAAGAAGGAAGTAGCGCTAACACAATGCCTTGGGCTCATTCTGCTCATTAATGAAGTTGCTGTACGGGTTTTTTCGTATATAAAAATTTAAAAAAATATTAATTAAGATGAAAAAGTAAATAAAATATAACAACTAAACATATTTATGTACTTCTTTTTGCTTTAACTATTATCTCAAATCGAATTATTACTCATTTACGTAAGAATATTTTGTAATTTTGGGAACTGCACGTTTATTTCACAAACCTCATATTCTAAAAACATATACCTACGAGTATGCAGCGGTACACATGGTATGGGCTTGGCTAAGTTAAATTATGTGCGATGTATGCACACTGGCTAATTTCCACATGTGGTTGAAAAACGCACATCCACCCAGAGGACAGAAAGGTCCATTGTTGGTACCTTCGGTTTGGCACTTTAACCAAATAGAAGAGAAAACAAGGAAATAATCAGAACAAGGGAATAATCAATTGTTATGTAAGGGATGGTAATTAGCAATAAGGAAAAGTAAGGCACCCTAACTGTACACGTCGATTTGGGGCCATTTATGATAATCTATCACTGTGCCTTTCGTAAGGTCACATTTCTTTCATGTGCCCTGACATAGCCTGACTACACCCTATTAAGCCCAGAAAGTAAATACGCTGTATGCTCAATTAGACACCTTCCGAAATCCAAGTATGGTTCAACATGTTTGGAGTCTTATTAATAGCTAATGCCGTCGAGTGAAAAACTCTCTCTGAAAACTTAAGGATATCCTATTGTCACATTCCCTAATGCTCATTTGTATGGATCTCAATACAATCCATGGAACCATTTTAATCGATTTACATATATAGGGCACTTATTTTGCTAAATTGAAAAAGGTTAACTTCGTTGGCTAGGGTTACCCGACCGTAGTGAAAACTGTTTCGGAATCCTTGGTCCAATAGCTATGCAGCCTACTAGGTTCGATTTATTTGTATATATTTTTCTCAAACTTTTCATGTTTTTATGATTTGTAATTGATTTATTTCTATATTTTTTCAAACTTCTCAATTATGTTAACTTAACAGTCTCTGTTAACTTACCGATCACTATAACAAAAAAAAAATATAAAAATCGTAGTAAAATACATTAAATGAGTTTTGAATAAAACGGAGAACGCTTTTAATTTTTATCTTACTAGTGGATATAACGAACAATTCACTTTAACGAACAGGCCAGACAACAATCATACATACATACCCACATAATTGGCCAAGTGTCATGAGACTTCTGTATTCCAAAACTGAAACACAAAATATATTCGACCATCTCAGGATCGAACACATACATACATAGCATAATTGGCCATTACAACCCTTCAGTTAGGATTACGGTCTAGCTTCTCAACACCACCCACTTAGTGTGTGTTAATTTTACATTTGTTTAATGTCGACTCCGAACGACAGATTTTTGAGAAACTTTTTCATGTCAGGTTTACTTACTCTCAGAGTTTTTGACAGAAAACTGCTGAGAGGTCTTTACGTCTAATAAGCGAACACTCTACCTACTAGACTAGGGCGAACAGACAACAATCAGGCTCATTAAATTGGACTACCACTGTATTTTCATTGTGAAGAACCCAGAGTTCTGATTTCCCGTACATAGGCCAAACGATGCGAATTATTTTCTGGGGTGATCTTTTTCTTCTTAATGCTTCTCATGTGCCAGTTAGTCTAATGGTATCGAAGCCAATCTTAAAATCTGGATATAGTAAGTAGCGGGGGGTACGACATCCTCGAGATTGTGAATTATAATGCGAGTTGTGTTGGCCTCGTCTACGCAGCTTCTATTTAATCGAAAGCCTACCTTTTGTATGTCCTAAGTTTTTTCTCTCTTGGAGATATTGTCTTTGTTAATAGCGGACCAAAGTAATGGTCATCGGCTGCTTGGTTCCTTTCACAATTTCGATTTGTAAAGATCTCACTATTTTTAATAAATTCCTACCGGTAAAGAGCGTTCCCGAGTAATGATCATCAAGTCTCAGAACAAAAATTATTGCTATTCGTGTCTGCCCTATCGACGCTACAAAATTCAAATGCAGTTCTTTGTGTTGCAGTACACCTAGTAGTTCTCAAATATGGCTTCGATATATTAATGGATCCTAGGATTCAATTTTTGGGAAAGTGCCATAATCCCCAGCAACTCGAAGTCCACTTTCAGAACAAGTAGGTGAGGTACAACTTTTTCATAATGCGATTAAAAATATTGGTGCCCTGGTAGTCTAATAAATAGCATGATGTTCTAAGAGTGTGCGTATTTTTGGGTGCAGACTGTGATTCTTACCAGAAGCACTGGCCTGTTACACTTTTTAGACTACATTACGGTAGGGGATATGAAATGAGTGTTGACCTCATTTAAAAAACTCGCTATAGAGTTAATTCCACGGAAGAAACAGGAGCTATTTTTAGAGTTAAATAGCTGCCTATGGTATACCTCCGCCTTGTGGAACTTTAAAATGGCTTTCAACACGTGATAAATTACAAGAATTCATTCAATTTTAATTTAATTCTACTTTTATTCAAGGTCAAATAATTTAATACTATTAAAAATAAATCTTAAAACTGATAACATTTCGTAATATTGTATAATAATATCATATTTAATTATAGTTTTAATAATTTCGTAAACTAAATACACTGAAAGAAATTATAACTAGATAAACAGTTGTTACGGGATATTGTTTAATCGCAGCATTTCTTAGCGTACTAGAATCACTGAATACCGGCTTAAGAGCCCCACTCGTACGGGATTTCTTAAAACTTTCATAATACCAATCCATGCCATCTTTACGATCGACACGCTCATCTCTTTTCTGGGCATTGGCTGTTAATTGAGGCTCATCGTTGATTTGAAAGCTTTTGGCATTGAGACTGGGTGTAGTTCTTTGATATTCCTCAGCGGTTGGTAAATGATGATTCAATGTTTGTGGAGTGTTGTAGACTTTAGTTATAGTCGAACGGGCTGCTCCACCCGGCCTAGGTAAATAGGGTAAGGGTACCGAGGTGGGTGTGGTGTAAGCGAATGGTTTGGGGGTTGTTGTGCTGGTCGATGAAGTTGTGATAGTTGTAAGATAATTATCGGTTTCTTCGGAATTTTGTTTAGTGGGGGTGCTTGTGGTAGTATGTATCCACGACTGACGTTTAATTTGCTCTACCAATTCTTCAGGTGGTGGTATAAGTAATATAGTTTCGGATGTTGTCGTTTGTATTATAGGTGGTGGTTTTAACATGCCTACCGACTGGGCTTCTAGATCATCGTCATATAAATCTGTTTCATAAGAATCTTTGGCTGTTGTAATGGGTGCACTAGTGGTTGAAGTGGTTGTCGTTGTGGTGGTAGTGCTTGTGGTTGTTGTAGTCAATGTGAATGGCTTAGGCAATGGTGTACTGGGTTTAGGTGTGGTATTTATTGAATTACGTGCTATATGCCTATATGGGGTCGTCTGTTCTATAGAAGATTCGGTAACATAGTATGTATTGGGCTCAATTTCTTCATTGGCAGCAGCTGATTCAGTAGTGGTGGTTTGTGTAATTTTATTTTGTTTGTAAACATTCGCTGCTGTCTCATGAAGCTGATTTAATCGGTTTCTTTTGTCAATTTTCGATGAGGATGAAGCCACAACCTCCACTATGCCTCGTCTTTTCGAGGGATCATGCACAGGCATGAAACCACCATTATTTTCTGGTATTATGGGCTTAAAGCCACCACGTTCCACACTGCTGGGTACTCTGAATGCTGTTTTAAACACACTGGCTGGATTTTCCGAACTGGCTGATGTTTCATCGGACGCTACGTCCATGAACCGTTTACGTCCACTTGCATCTGCATACTGGAAATCATCGCCAGCTTCATCCTTATCCTTAAGATATTTTTCGAACTCAGCACTATTGGGCTGATACATGCGTACCTTACCCGAACCGGTGTGCATGCGATGAGTAGCTGGCATTTCACTAGTGCTTGTTACAGAAGGCGAGTTATTCGGATTTCTAGAACTACTGTCATGCTCATGGTCACCCCGATCTTTGCGGCCTCTTTGATTGGCACCAAAAAACCGCCCCAAACTCAAACTGGGTATTGGATAGCCGAAAAACGTAAACGGTGAGGATGAAGAATAAGCCGTTCCAAGAGGTTTCTTTTTGAAATAGTTCGTATTCAATATGGTGTTATTTAAATCAATGTTTGAACTAATGGGTGTGGTGTGTTGTGAGGGTTTCTTGTGCAGATTCAAAACAGTATTACTCGATTCGATGTGAGCACTGGATGATGGATTGTCATGGCTGTTGTGGGACAGTACCGTTTCATTTGATGGCGGATAATCGACATATTGATCATAAAAATATTCACTTTCCCCAGGTAATGGTCTTTCAGCGGCTGGTATTTCATAAGCATCACAATCCTCACTGTAGTCATCGTGTAATTCTCTTTGGAATATATCGCCATGCTCATTAAGCAATGGCAAATGATTTAGATTTTGACCCTCATTATATGGTGCACCATTCCGGGGATTATTGTCATCATAATTAGTGCACAAGCTTTTATCTATGCGGGACATTCTAAGGAGACGACCATCTTGACACTTGGGTCCAGGATAAGGGAAATTTGTTTCCTGTAGCCATACTGAAAGCCATTGCATTTCACAGGAACAATCAATAGGATTGCCTAGAAAGGAAACATGATTAGTAAATGAATCGTTTTTTCGCTACTCATAAGTACTCATGAAATTTTGAGTATGAGTGAGTCAACAGTATTGAAATTCAACTACTCTGATTCATTCGTTCTCACTATAACATTGATTTATAAGCACAGGTCGCAATGAGTATGAGTACAACGTTGATATCAAACTCATAACATTCGAAATATGTTTGATTCATACGTCTACTCATTCAGATTGATAATTTTAGAAAATTGCTTATAATACTCATAAATGATTCGAGTGATTCGAATCATTCATTAAAAACTACTGTCTTAGTTGTTGTTGCATCTACAAAGAAGGAAGAAAGAAAAAGACAAAGACAACAAGCAAAGCAAACACAGTAATGTTCGTACGCGAATCATACTTATTTTGTGATTCTTGTATATGTTGAGTAAAGGAGAGTCGAAATCAACAACATCATGCGTATTGTCAAGTATGAGTACGATGAGTACTTCAAACTTTGAATATGAGTAGTATGAGTATGATATTAAAATAAGTTTTAATGCGTATAAGTATCACAAATTATAAGTATGATTCGAATCTACTCATCTTTTTGAATACTCATTGCTTATCTCTGGTAGGAACTTACCATCCATATCAATAATGGCTATATTGCCTCTCAAATTCCTAAATGTTCTCTCCTTAATGACACGCAAACGATTATTGCGCATGGATAACACCCTTAAACGGGGCATTGTCTCAAAAGGTGAACCCTGAAAACAAAAACAACAATTGTTAGAATAAATTTTCATTCAAAACTGTCAAAATTAGCTCTTACCTGTATTTTACAGATCTCATTATTATCCATTTTCAATTCCACCAACCAATTCAACGATTTCAAAGGCATTGTTGATACCATTCTAACACCATTTGTGGATAAATCCAAAACCTCTAAATTGCGCATGGCACGCAAACCGATATTATCCATGTTGCGAAAATGATTGTTCGATAAATTTAGAAATACCATGGATGGTGAATTATAAAAGCTTTCCGATGATATATAACGCAAGTTATTGTATTGAAAGTGTGAAGCCAATAAATTGGGTAAATCCTCAAAGACATGGTCTTTCAATTCGCTCAACTTATTATCGGCCAAAACAAATTCCTGTAAATCGGGCAAATTCTTAAGGGCACCAGGCTCTACAACATTGATTTCATTGCTGGATAAATCAAGATATTGCAGTTTCAACAAATTACGAAAAGAGCCATGCTTAAGTTCTGTTATTAAGTTATTGGATAAACGTATTTCCACCACTTGGCGCCATGCGGAAACAATTTCACTGTGTACATGAGATATTTGATTATAGCTCAAGTCTATATCCTTCAAATTCATTAAGCTTGCTAGGGAAACTGACATATCTGTTAAAGCATTGCCTGATAAGTCTAAATATTCCAAAGATTTTTGCATTTCAAAAGCTGCCGCAGCTATGGTCCGTATGTTGTTATGGGACAAATCCAATTGTTCCAATTTGGTGTTGTTCGAAAATAGATTATCCGTTATGGATGTTAATTTATTGGCATGTAAATTAAGATTCTTTAATTCCGCCAGTGGCAAAAAGGCACGGTCATCTATATTCATTAATTGGTTTTCCTGCAAGTGCAGTAACTCTAAGCGATAAGCCCCTATAAAGGCAGTATCATCTAAAGCTCTTAAGCGATTATTGGCTAAACTTAATACTCTCAGCTGCACCGCCCCCTGAAATACATATTTTGGCAAATGTTCCAAACGATTGAGGCTTAAATCCAACATTCTTAAATTGGGTAAATTCAAAGTTTTGCTAGCCAATTGAGGTAAATTTGAAATTAAATTGCCTCTAACCGAAATTCTTTCCACAATTTTGGGTAGACCTGGTATGATTTCCAGCAATTGATTAAAGCTACAGTCTACCTCGAACAATCTATCCAAATTACGAAATGTAGCTGGATGTAGCAACACCAACTCATTGGCCGATATATTCAGGGTCTCCAACATGGAATTGTGTATGAAAGTGGTTGGATCCACTTTGTTCAAACCATTTTCGCTTAAATCCAAACGCCTTAACGAAGGTAAACCAGCCAAAAGAAATGAATCCACCATACGAAAATCATTCAATGACAAATCCAAACCTTTCAAGCCAGGCAAATTCCAAAATGGCATTGCCAACTCATGCGATAAGCTATTATTTCTTAAACGTAACTCCCTTAGGGCAGGCATAGCCATCAAGGCATCTCGTTCTATATTTCTCAAAAGATTGTTATTAATGTGTAACTGTTCCAAAGTGCCATGGCCACGTAAAGCGCCAAAGTGTATGTCTCTCAATAGATTATTGCTAATATCCAAGAATTTCAAGGCCGGCAAAGCTTCCAGCAACGATCTCAATTCACTTACATGCTCGATTTCATTGTTATACAGATACATTATCTCCACACCACTGCCGGAGGCTTGTAGGAATGATTCTGGGTGTATTCTTTTGATGTGATTATTATGCAAATAAATTGTCTTCAACATGGGTGTACGCAAGAAGGCTCCATATTCGATTTCGGTAACACGATTATCATTCAAATGCAATTCACTTAAATGTGGCAAATCCACAAACGAGCCATCCTCTATGATATTGATAATATTATGATCCAATCTTAACTTTTTCAAATTCTCCAAATCCTTGACAATGCGTCCAATCATGCCAACATCACTGATTTGATTGTACGACAACTTCAGACTCAATAAGTTCGGTAATCGGGTTAAGGCTCTCAAGTGTATCCAATTTATGCCATTTCTACTTAAATCTAAATTTTTCAAAGATATTAAACCATCAAACAAACCATTCTCCAAACGATTTAAATGTTCGCCACCCGTTATATGGATATTCTGTAATTTGGGTAAATGCCTAAACCAATGGGGCTGCAACTCGGTCAATGATTTACTCTGTATACTTAAATAAGTTAAACTCAATAGGCCTGAAAAGTCAGGCAAATGTTTCAATTCATCACTTTGTATGGTTATTGCCACCATATTTATCATGCCGTTTAAACTCTCTACCGGTATACTCCTCAGCTGCGGCTCTACAATATAAATTTCCACCAGGGAATTTTCCAATTCATTAAGCCAACCATTTGATACGCGTTCAATGCTGTTATAGCGTAACATTAAACGTATAATTTGTAGAGAGCCAAAGAAACGTCCCGGTAAAGCAGGCAATTGATTATTTTCCAATACCAGCTCATCGATTGGTGATTTAATATTACGTTCTACCGCCTTAATGCCATCCATTATTTGTGGTAAATTGCTATGGGAACACCTGGAAAGAGAAAAGGAAATTTATATTGTCAATCGAAGTATGATTTGTTGACACTGTCGATTGTCAGTGGTGGCTCATAATTATTTTGAAGCTACCATCTTAGTATGGTATGAAGACCATATTAAAGTAATATTTTGTGCAGATAAGCATTCAGTGCCGTTATATAAGACGGCAACCGAGTCGCTTGGGGAAGTTTTCAACCAACCTATACTACCACAAAGTAAAGTATAGTCACCGAAGTCTTGTAAATAGTGTGTTGGCTTAATAGAAGTGAGTCCACGGTTCAAACCTTAGGTCCGAGATCTTCAGCAAAATGAAATATTAAAAAATAAATATTACTTCGACGACTTCCTCTCAGCAGATCTCTGGCAAAAGCTCTGAGAGTAAGAAAATGCCATTAAAAAGCCCCCACTCATATATAAAATTAACACTACGACTAGAGTGATGTGAGAAACTAGGTTGTAATCTTGACTGAAAGGTTGTAATGTAATGTGTAAATGTAATACATAATGTAATGTATTAGAGAACAGCAATGAATCGTTTTTTTGCTACTCATAAGTACTCGTGAAATTTTTAGTATGAGTGAGTCAACAGTATTGAAATTCAACGACTCTGATTCATTCGTACTCACTACAACATTGATTTATAAGTACAGGTTGCAATGAGTATGAGTACAATATTGACATCAAACTCATAACATTCGAAATATGTTTGATTTATAGGTCTATTCAGATTCATAAATTTAGAAAAATACTTATAATACTCATAAATGATTCGAGTGATTCGAATCATTCATCGAAATTTACAGTCTTAGTTGTTGTTGCATTTACAAAAAGAGAAGAAAGAAAAAGACAGAGACAGCAAGCAAAGCAAACACACAACCTTCTAGTGAGTATTGTAGTGTTCGTACGCGAATGATACTTATTTTGTGATTCTTGTAAATGTTGAGTAAAGGAGAGTCGAAATCAACAACATCATGCGTATTGTTAAGTATGAGTACGATGATTACTTCAAACTTTGAATATGAGTAGTATGAGTATGATATTAAAATAAATATGAATGTGTATTCATCTATTCATCTTTTTGAATACTCATTGCTGATCTCGGGTGAGAAGCTAGATTGTAATCTTGACTGAAGGGTTGTAATGACCAATTATGTGTGTATGTACAGTGAGCGTCAAAAGTAACTATACACTAAGGATAAAATTCTAAGAATCACCAAACTCAACTTTTACCACTTAAGGAGAGTGCCCAAAAAAATTTGACAATATGTATTTTGAAATATTTTGTAATTAATTTTTTTGTTTCAATTTTAAAAACTGGCAATGAAACAAATGTTTAAATAAAAATAACGGTAATTTATGAAGGTATATTTTTATGTGTATATTACCACAAAGTGCCACAGAATATTGTGGAAATACTTACCATATTTGAATTTCCTTGCCTCTTAGGGAACAGCGACATGGTAGTATAGCTTCAGAAGGTGGACAACCAATGTCCACCTCGCCACTTATAGCCACTAGTAAGTAACTGAGTATCCAACAATAAAATAATAAATTGTACCAAAAATTAAGCCACAGACTATTTGTCCGCGTTGAGCGTAAACTGCGTCTTCTTTTCATAGTGCGATCATTGAACAGTTCTGTCGATGACTTTCATTAAGTCTTCTGGTTTGGAAATTTTCTAAAGGATTTCAACATTTTGCCTAAAAAAAAAGAAAAAAACAACAAATAAATAATTAGAGAAGTAAATAAATGCCGTAATTAAGAAATAAATCTCTTTTCATGGCAATATGTGATGTAAAAACAGTGTCATTGAACAAAGGAAAATGAGAAAACGCTTCATAAATTTCAACTTCTTTCAGATGCTGTCGTTTTTTTTTTTTTGCTGTATTGTTGTAAAGCTTATTGTTGTATCATGTAATTTTCAAGTTGTATTTTATTAATTCAGTTTTTCTTTTTATTCGTTGAACTACTAAGGAAGCAGTCTCAACTTTTGCAATTGTTGCAATGGTAATGGTATAACAACAAAAACAAACATGTATTGTATGTGTTGAAACGTTTGTAAGCTTTATTTGTAGCTTAGGAACAGGCGCTTAACAAATCTAAGCTCAAACGTTTTAATTTTTCTTCAATACCAATACACACACTAATACTTATGTATGTACATAATGAAACCGTTTCGAAAGTTATTTTTGTTGTATTGTTCATAATCAAGTTTTTTATTTTTTCGTTTTTTTTTCTGTTTAAGCTGCTGTTTTGTAAATATTTTGCAATCAATGATGTTTTTCAAAGTATATGCGTCTGCGCATTTGTATGGAGTTGTATATGTACCACCTCTATGTGTGCGTGCAGGTATCAAAATCGTAACATCAAGTTCCGTTCTTTGTACCGAATAAAAATATAAAGATTAGCAAAAATCAAGAAAGAAAAAAAGAAAACATGAAAGAGAAACAAAAATGGTTACGATTGCATCTAACGAACCTTGAAATTATTGTCGTGTTGTTGTTTGTCAATGTAATACCATTATCAAAGTAATGTTTTGTATTCATATTGAAGGCAATTTTTTTCTAACGTGGGTAGCTTGAAAATTTATGGGAAAGAAGAAACTGATTACAACATCCAACAACATATAACAAGCAGCCTCATACATACATACATAATTGGCCATTACAGCCCTTCAGTGAGGATTACGGTTTTTCATGGCAGGTTTATTTACTCTCAGAGTTTTTGCTACAAATCTGCTGAGAGGAAGTCGCCGAAGAAATATTTTTTTCATATTTCGTTTTGATGTCTGGCCTGGGCTTTACGTCTAATAAGCGAACACACTACCTACTAGACTACGGTGACTAGTAGGAACATTATTACAACAAATGTTAGCCGTAGAGGGGAGAATCGCGTTAACTGACTCACTTCTATCCTTAAATTGCATGGCTATCCATTGCTCAATAGCGATTCTTATGTTCATTGTCCTTTTGGCTAACATGCAGAAAAATCTGCATTTCGGCGAACGTCTTCTGCAGGAACTTTTGGTGTGAGCAGGAGGAAGAGGAGTCATAAAGAAACGAATGTCTTTGAAAGAAAAAAATAATATGTTCACAAGGTTCACATGAGCACTTCATCCATATTACTTATTTATTTAAGTCACTTAATTGACCAGTACAACCAACATATTTTCTTATATTTTTGGTCCTGACCCAGTTGTAGTTGAATGTGTCTTGAGGAGCTATGCTGGTAGCTTTTTTATTGATTTTTAATAAATTGTGATGCATTGTGGTTAAGTCCTTTATTTTAATACCTCTTTATATTTGTATTTCATAACATTTGAAAGTTGAGGTGGATTCATCTGAACCTGTACTTGGCATAATGGTAAGGTCCAGAGACCATATAAAGCTGCTCCAATCACCTTAGCTTAGTTTCGACTGCATATTGTTGAAGTTGTGAAAATCTAGATCTTCGAGACGAACAGTTCAAGGCTAAATTATACCCCTTGACCGTTCGCGATAATGCTGTTATTGGTCATGTTGAAGAACAAGGGCGAACTTCAATATTCACACTTATGAGGCCGCTTGTAGTAGCCGTAGTCTAGTAGGAAGTGTGTTGGCTTATTAAACGTAAAGCCCGGGTTCGTATCCCAGGTCAGACATCAAAACGAAATATAAAAAAAAAATATTTCTTGGGCGACTTCCTCTCAGCAGCTTTCTGGCAAAAACTCTGAGAGTAAATAAACCTGCCATGAAAAAGTTTCTCAAAATCTGTCATTCGGAGTCGACGTTAAACTGTAGGTCCCGCCACTCACGTATAAAATTAAGGCACACAACATGAGTGGTTTGAGAAAGTAGGCCGTAATCCTGACTGAAAGGTTGTAAATGGCCAATTATGTTATGTATGTATTAATAAAGACGTCATTTGACTCGTACAAAATACTTTTCCTTTTTAGTCAATTAAAAAATTTTCCACGTACATGTGTTATCACATTTTCGAAAATACACATACATTTACTAGCAGATGAATTTCATTTATTACGGTGTAATAATATTGTAAAAAATTTTAAGTTTGTGGCGCATCTAAATGTTTTTATCTTTTTACTTTTTTTGTTTTCTTTGTTGAACTCTTAAAATTGGAGTAAAGTTTTGTTATTAAAATAATTAAGTCTCCTTTAATCAAGATGAATAGAAAGCAAATATTTTTATATGAATTCCTTTAAATTTGCTTACAAGTCTGGCTTAATAAATACAATAAAAATTGAAAAATAATACAAACTTTTGATTCCTTTTTACATGCATACATGTGGTATATGAAACCATATGGCCTACCATATGACTGCAAGTGCGTTAGATAACGTTTTAGTTTAATGTTAAAATATAGTTTGGTATTTTCACTAAACGGTTTTTATACGGTTCTTAAACAGAAAAATTATTTTAAAAATTCTAATTAGAATTGTTTATATTTGATTTCTTAGTAGATTTATTTATTACAACTAAATTAGCATTTTTTTCAAAGTAAATATTAAACATAGCACTCAAAAAGCTATGATTTCAATGAGACTTTTGTTTTATTGCAAGGCTTATAACTTGTCATTAAGCAATTTCTTCGCTCTGAATTGCTAGCTAATATCGGCGATAACTTGACGAATGTTCGTTTTCAAATATTCCAACATTAGGGGGTTCAATCTATCCACATAAAATCTCTATCAGCATTAAATCACATGAATTTGATTTCCGAATCGATCGTGTTTTATGGTTTCCGGGATCGTCTTGTTGAAACCACATCAAGAATAATTCACAATTTTCAACTGCAAGTCAAAAAAGTCGGTTATCATACAGCCATAGTGCTCTGACTTGACTCTACCAGGTGAAAATAATGTACGCTAAGCAGTTACTTTTTCCAGATGCATAGCCTTTCCGCAGTCCCTTCCTTCCCCTTGAAATCTACGTCATTGGAAATGGTAAAAATATACCCTAATGAGACTTAAACCAGAGCCAATTGCTTTCTCTATCTGAAGTGATATTTTTGCCAATGTGTACACATATTGCAAATATGCACTGGCCTATCTGTTGGTTTGTTCGGTAAGTAATTTCCTTTTTTTTTGTGGAAACGAAAGACAGTTTTCGTATAATATCAATCAAGTGCTCATAAACTGTTGAATTTCATAAATTTAACCTCAATCCGATCTTACGTGTTGTTATTTGCCGGTTCGCATCAACTTATGCCTTTTTTGCGTCTTTATCAGCTTCAACCGGCCTTCCCGGTACATCTTCGAAATATGAAATATGAAAAAATATTTCTTCGGTGACATCCTCTCAGCAAATTTCTAATAAAAAATCTGAGAGTAAATACAATTGGCATGAAAAGTTTCTCAAAAATTTGTCATTTGCAGTCGACTTTAAACTGTAGGTCCCGCCACTCATCTGTAAAAAATGAACACATACAACATTAGTGGTGTGAGAAACTTCGGAGTAATCCTATATGCCTAATTATATATGCCTTGCACAGAAGGTCACTAACCATACTCCTTAGTAGTTTGAACAAATTTGCCGTGATTTCCAGATTTTCTTCGACGGCATCTATAATTGTATTGTCAATACTATGCTTTCAGAAGGTTGAAAAGTTCGATAGTACTGGATTTCACTGCAGCAGAAAACCATTTTAGAAGTCGTTATGTTAGGATCCAAAGCATTAACCATCGTCTAGCTCTCCGAAAAATTGGTAATATTTTGCATAGACGTTTTTTTGTCGACGCTATGAATTATCACCGCCGACACTTGCGCATTCCTTATGAAAGATCTACAATGACTCGTAGAAACCCATGACTCCATCCATTTTCGAATAATCCAAATTTCTTTTGTGCTCTATAATAGAGTGGATGCTTTAACTTTTATAAAATAAACAATATTTCAATACTCGGTCGGTGACATTGGATAGTCATCCAAAAATGTCGACTAGTATTAATTGTTGAGCCCGTACAATAAAACGATAGCGGAAAGGAATGTAAAATTGTCCCCACTGTCGACAGAGGTGTAGTACCTCAAGGACCGGTAATGACGTCTTTGCATCCACCTTATCAAATAAAGGCCAGTTATCTTACACGGGGATTCCCGCCATACCAGGCATTCGTAGGGCAACATACATCTGACCATTAGTGTGCAGATCAGAATTATTCTCCGTTCAAATCTGTATTTCTGCCCAATACTTTTCATGAGCACAGAGAATGGAGGCCTTTTTCATATTCTTGAGGGTTTCGAGAACAGCGCCCTATCCAATATAAGCTGCAAGAAGTGTGTTTCAATGCTTTTCACACCAATTCAAAATATGGCTGTAATTAGATTTGTGATTTTTATGATAATATGACAGCTACAACTTTACAAATGTCAGAATAACCATGTTAAAAGATGAACAAACATGGCCTAACCGCGGGCAACATTTACATCGAAGGTAAATTTAGCGGGTAGCTTGCAAGTCACTATTAATTCCCGTTAGAATTCCTCTTAGATTGCGAACCGTTCTTTTATCGAATTAGAGTAGTTCCCTGATCCACTGCTGGACACAGGAGTTTTGTAATTCGTTAATCAGGTATGTTGGACCGTCCACGGTCTGTTGAATTACATGCTGCTTTTTATAAATTTGGAAGAGTATTCCTGTAGGACAGAAAATATCCCCTCTATCGTCTCCTCCCCAGACATCTCCGATTCTTTCCATACCAGTCCTTCTCTCTAGGCCACAATGGTCCGGTACGGAGTAGAGGCAGGTATTGTGTCGACGTATACAGTTTAGAGAGTTCATGCAACTCCTGACGTCCTTTGACGAAATGGGATCTCATGTGCTTGATTGCTGCTTGACTATCTGCACATATGATGAAGGTCGAAAGAGATAGGTTAGAGGACGTATACTTGCCAATTGAGACAAGCACAGTACCCGGAGGTTCAGTTGACACATTGCACGAAAGAGGAGGGGTCCGCGGTTTAAATCATACGTGCAACTTGTTCAAACGCAAAATCTCCGGCTGAAATGTGCTGGCCTGGTTAAGTAATCTGTATGACACGTTCAGTGCCATCGGAATAGACCCCAGATCCAGTTCCACATTTCGTTTTTGAGCCATTGTGGAATTTCGTTATATTATCGTCACAGCTAATAGCTTCAGAAAACTATTCGCATTGCCGTGTGGGAGTGTGAGTTTTGTATGGTACCCTAAAACCTGGGTGATTGATAGAAACGTGGCCCATCCAAGATGCATATATGTATGTACGTTGAAAGAACTTTAAAAAGTAATGATTGGCATTCGTTTGTCGTCGTTGTTTTTTTTTAATTATCAAGTCCCAAGTCTGAAGTCGTCCAGTAGGTAATGTGTTGGCTTTTTAGACGTAAGGCCACGGTTCAAACCCCAGGTCAGACATCAAAACGAAATATGAAAAAAATATTTCTCTTCGGCGACTTCCTCTCAGCAGATTTTTGGCAAAAACTCTGAGAGTAAATGAAATTGCCATAAAAAGTTTCTCAAAAATCTGTCGTTCGAAGTGGACTTTAAACTGTAGGTCCCGCCACTCATGTATAAAATTAACACACACAACATGAGTGATGTGAGAAGCTAGGCCGTAATCCTAACTGAAGGGTTGTAATGGCCAATTATGTATGTTATGTCTGTATCAAGTCCCAAAGCAGTTATATTATTCGTTTGCATATGCTGTTAAGATATTTACACCAAAAAAGGCACTTGATCGAGATTGCTGTTGACAATATTTATTGTAAAGCCACACAATTGTTTAACAGCTTTGTTAATAAATATTATGAATCAGTTTTTTTTTAATATTTTTAATTCCAATGAAGTTACTGCTTTATGAATTTATTTGCTTTCCATTTTAAAAATATGGAAGAATTTTCAAAAAAGTAACGACTTTATTTCAATAAAAAAAATAATTTTTTTCATATCCTTTAACGCAACGTCACTTAGTAATATTCAAATATTTTTTCATATAATTTCATTATTTAATAATTAATTATAATTTTTATTATTATTATTACCACATCAATTAATTAATTAACTTCATGCTTTTTAACACCACAAAACACATATAAATTATTAACTGGGCCAATTAATTTATTGCATAAATTTCACGCCTTAATTCCTTTATATAACAAATTCACTTTCAAAAAAAAATTTTTGTTTTAATTTTTTTGTTTACAGAAATCGATTTTTCTTTTGTTTTTCTTCTTAAATTTTCACTTTTTCTTTATTTGTTGGTTGAGAGTATTTCCCTTGTAATTTTTTATCCTTTTTGTAATAATATCCTCTTAATATATCCTTTTAAAGTAAAGTGTTTCTTTTTTCCTTTCAGAATGCTAACAATTCGCAACTACTGCGTTTGAATTACCCGTCAAGACTGTAAATGATTTTCAAAATTTTGCCATGTTATTGCTCAAGAAAACTTGTAAAAAAATAAAATTTTAATTTTGGAAAACAAATAAAGAAAAAAATAATTCAACTTGTAACGTAGTTTTACTAGCTTCCCTCACTTAATTTACGAAATCAAATGAAGAAGTTTTTTTGTGTTTGTGTTTTGTTCATATGCCTTTAAAACTTCTGCCAGTTTAACGTTACACTCGAGTAAGTCTCACTCAAAACACTGTGCTTTGGAAGTGTTACAATCCATTCTTCACTTCATGAAACACCTGTCTTCAGCATTAGTGTAATGCTTCCAATATTCCAAACAAAATCTTCATAATTTCGCTTGTAGGAAACACAGCAATTTCCATTCGAAATGGAATATGCAAGTTCGCCATGCATCTTGTTGGTAACATTTTATGCGAGTTTTTCTAAATCTCAATGTGGAGGAATATTTCGAACAACTTCTTTTCTTTCTTTCAAATTCATCATGTGTAACGACCTGAAAGTCATGAAATTAAACTTGTGTTGCGTCTTATATATACCATAAATTTGTAATAAGAGTTCATATATAATTCGATTACGATTCGGTTTTGTTTAAATATTCGTTTTGTTTTCTTCTTTAGCAAGTTTATCTTCAAGTTAAATAAGCAAGCAAAGTCATACTCAAATCCAATTTAAAGCTTAGAGAGGCATTTCAATTTGTGTGGACATAGAACGTTACTGGGGAAACCTCATGCTGCGTATTTAATGCCTACGCATTACATCTCTTAAATTAGATCCGTTGAATATTAGGGGAAAGTTATTTGTGATTTTATTACCGGTTCCGTCGTCAGATTAAGTGACAATTATTTTGTTTTCTTGGTGAAACAGGCTGCGAAAAAACACAACTTGTATGGCACTGTAGATAATCTCTGTAGATAATCTTCGCTTTAGAATTTTAACTCTTTCATCATAAGAGAAAATGCCATAACTGGAGTGACTAGCTGAAAGTAGATTAAAGCACATGTCACTCTGAATTTGAAATAGCCTACAAATATGATAATAATGGATCGAATCTGAAGAATACGGAAACACGTCTGTGTCTCCATATCCGCAAAGGAATTGTATCGCATATTATTTATAAATAAGACCAGAAGGATAAGAATTACACATGGTTGACTACGTGTACATACATCATGGAGGACATGAAAGCTGTATTTATAAATGCTCTCCGAAGATGCTAAGTATGTTATGTTTTCATACATGAACTACATATATTAGCTGCAATAAGAGGCAATTGTAAGAGAGAAAATCAGGCGTCACAATATAGTGGAAGTAATGGTTAAAAGAGGTTAAAAAGGTATGTCGCCGTAGTCTTGTAGGTAGTGTGTCCGCTTATTAGACCCAGGTCAGGCATCAAAACGAAATATGAAACAAACAAAAAAATATTTCTTCGGCGACTTCCTTTCAGCAGATTTCTGGCAAAAACTCTGAGAGTAAATAAACCTGCCATGAAAAAATTTCTCGAAATCTGTCGTTCGGAGTCAACTTTAAACTGTAGGTGCCGCCACTCACGTATAAAATTAAGGCACACAACATGAGTGGTGTGAGAAGCTAGGCCGTAATGCTGACTGAATCGTCGTAACGGCCAATTATGTTTGTATATATGTAATGGTTAAAAGAGAAGAAGAAAATAATTTATAAGTTGAGTATAGAGGATCAACTTGGAGTAAACTGTGCTTTAGAGACAGGCTATTATTTTTAATAAATTTTATTATTGGCCTTCGCCTTGACAGAGACAGACTAAATCTGTCGCGTACTACCTCGGAATACATCGAATGGCTGTCGCGTATGATTTGGCGATGAAGTACAAAAAAAATTGGTTTTAGTTGATAAGCATGCGACCTAACCTGTGGCACCTGGCATCTATGGCCGGCTCCAGCTATAGAAGGAAATCAAAGGTAAATAAATGATTTCATGTGCGCATAAACTAGTTTCCAAAATATAATAAATGTGAGAGAATGGTTACAAACTATTTGGGGTAATGGCAACTTCTAAATAACTGCCTCATGATGTTCGTCCTGGCAATCATTTTCGTAACTAAAAAAAATTAGACTAGGGTTGGTACAACTAACACTCTATAAGACACTCATCCTACCCGTCCTGCTTTATGGTGCAGAGGCATGGACCCTATTAGGCACTGATGTAGCAGCCTTGAGAGTATTCGAGAGAAAAGTCCTACGTAAGATCTTCGGTCCAGTGCGAGTTGGTGATGATTTCCGTATCCGATCCAACAGTGAGCTGTATGAGCTCCTCAACGACATAGACGTTGTGCAGCTTATTAACATCCAGCGGCTGCGCTTGCTAGGCCATGCCGTTCGAATGGAGGAGGATGCTCCGGCGAGACGGGTATTTGATGCGAAAATCTACTGAAGTCGGCGAAGAGGATGACATTGTATCCGAGGAAGCCCTGTCATCGATTGGTGTGACCAACTGGCGTAGGCGAGCAAGAAGCAGAGGAGCCTGAAAGGATGTGTTACGGCAGGCCGAAATCCGTTAAACGGGTTGTTATGGCCAATTAAGTAAGTAAGAGTTGATACAATATACTGAATGAATATCTCTATCTTCCTATGATCTTCGTTATTGATGCTATTCTCTCTGAACACCAGCGGCCGGGTAATTATGTAGATAAGCATTTAAGCCTCTTAATTTCAAAATTCATGTTCTAAAACATAGATAAACATTCTAACATCTTCACAGAGGCTTGAAGTTAGATGAAGCAATCAGGTTAAAATTTAAAATTATTGTTTCTAAATCGAGTAACCAAGTTAATCGAATAATAATAAACACTTTGAATGCAACACATGACGTATGTCTGTGGTAGCCTTAACGTAACTATTGAAAACGCAAGTTTATTTTCGTGAATTTTTTTTCTCTTTTAATAGACAATAAAATAAACTGATTGGATGCTAAAACAGTAAAAGTGGTCTCTTAAAAATAATAAAATTATAAAATAGTCATGAGTACATATGTACATATGTATGTGAATGGTACACCCAACCGTAATCATACATTGTATTTAATTTAGTTTTAGTGGGTACCTCAATGTTTTAGATTTACATTCATGAAGTGCGTAATTACGTTTTGAATAAATGTCTGCTTTTTAGTTGAAATTATAAAAATTATTTTCCAATTATTTTGTTTATAAAAATTAATCATAAATATGAGTTTCTTGTGACAACGAATGCCATTTTGTCATTTATTTTATTTTTTCTGTCAAATTGTAAGTATAATAACGATATTTGAAAGGTTTTCAATTGATGAATTTTAAACTTGTGAAAGGTTACATTGATTAAATGGTTTAATTTAATGGAAAATTCGGAATTAGTATACCTTCTTAGGTTCATTATTCAAAATTGAAATATGAACTTGGCATTGATTATTGTTGTAGCAGTAATGTGTAGATATTTCAAATCTTTGTTAGTTAGTATTTTTACGTTGTTAGAAGACCGTCGTATAGTTTGTACCTTTGTTAGCTGCTTTTTAAGCTTTTAAATAAAAATTTTTAAATATCTAAAATGAATAACATTTTCGATCGCAGATCATTGAACCAGAACTTTCACCGAATTACTTTATCCATTACACTTTGTCACCGCACCTTTAGTTGATGATTTGTTATCGGGCCTTTCACTAACCGCTTTCTATCTTTAAATTGAAAGAAACCACCCAATATAACAAATGTAGATTCCATAAGTTGGCCGTTACCAACTGTCAAAGATTCGAAGTTCCCGTTCGGAGACAGAAATTTATTAAATAGAAACATTGTATAGATACATTGAATAGATACATTGAAAAGGTACATTGAATATATACATTAAATATATATATTAAAAAACACATTGAATATATGCATTAAATACTTACATTGAATAGATACATTATATCAATACTTTGAATAGAAACATTGAATAGATATTGCATATCGTCACCTGAAATGCAAAACAACGGATCATCAAAAAAATGAAAATCGGGTTTTTGATTGATTATGATTCATTAGATAAAAATACACGTCTCCAAAAAAAATTATGCATCTGCGTCAAAAAATAACGATTTTATAAAGAAAATTCAAAATAAACTACAATGTGTTTAGAAAAAAACCTTAAATGAATTACATTTTTTGTTTAATTAAACCCAATTTTATGCAATAAAACACAGTAAATTGAAATATTCAGGGGTGTCATAGAATCCAAGTCGGTTTTGCCGTTTGTCGTTTTTGAAAAACAATATTGGATTCATTTGGTGTCACAAAACCAAGTCGGTTTTGTTATTTTCGAATTGAAATAAAACCGATGTTCGAAACAGCTGTTGTTTACATTTGTGTATTTATTTCCAATTTTTATTATTTTTTTTCACAAAATATATATTTATTTATTTAAAATGCGTATTTTTCAAAAATAAATTTGTAAAATACAATTCCAAAATAGTGTGGACTACATGGTTATTAAACTATATGTGTTGAATCTAGATTTCATGTAAAACATTTGCAGATTGAAGAATACTCTTAATTTTTCTTGCTGAGTGTATGTTGCTGCAATTTAGGATTTCTTCTATCGGTTCATTTGTTGAGCTTACCGGGCAATCTTTAAAGATATGACTTACGGTCAGTTCTTCTGCGCACAATTCACATTCCCTAGGTTGGGTTCTTCCATAGAGATGTTGTGTACTAAACCTTGTAGTTCCCACTCTTGTTCTGGCTACTATAATACAGTCTTTCCTGGATAGAAGTAAAGCTGCTTTCCAGTTTTATAGCATATTGGCGGTTGAACAAAGACGCTTTTTGTATGGTAAAAGAACATCTTTCCGATTCTAAGATCCCACCATTGCACAGTGGTTGCACTTGTATGGGAAGGAGCGACAAAAATAATTATGTTAGAGATATAGTCCTGAAATTTTCACAGTACATTTCGGATATAATAACCACAAAATTCTAAAAAAATGAGCGCGGTCACTTGCCCCTAACGCCCATTTTTTAAATTTTTTCCTGATAAAATATTCAGAATAAATTTTCGGTTTTCCAGAAATCTTTCAAATACGTGTTTTTCTGCAAATTAAATTTAGTACTTTATTGTTTTCAAAAAAATATCAAAATATAATGCAAGAACTTCAGCGGTATTTGATTCCGAACCAGCTTGCTTTGGTTCTGAACATAGACTACGTAAGGCATCCGCTGCAGTCGCATCAGTTTCTGCCAACTTTGCTACTTTTCGTTGTTTTGTTCTTTTTGAAGAACTTGAGAAATCAGATGAAGGGCGACCATGTTTATTCGCTTTTAATACTTATTCTTTAGGTTACACAGAAACGTTTTTCAGTTAAAAAAAACAACCTCTTTTTTAGCTAACCAGTCTGAATGATTTTTTAAAATGTCTGATTTTAAGCGGTGATTATTTTTCCAAATGTCAACAATTCTTTTAGATAAATATTGTACACATTTCAAGAAATCACAAAACGCACCTTCTTCGCATTCAAAATTAATTAATTTGATTACTTCGTCGTAAACTTGCTGTGATTTCGCCGAATTTGAACCCTTCTTAGAGCACCAAAGCTCGAAAATTGTCATTCGTGAAAATATGCATTGACGGGATGTTTCTATTATGTAGAATAAAAAAAAAAACTATCAATAACAACAAAAATGTCAGTATTATTAAATCAAACGAGATACACAACAAATTTTAAAAACACAATAAACACAGAGGTTAAGCCAGTATATTGAATATACATATAGAATAAACCTGCAAAAAGCTGCACTTGAATTAAACACAATTCTTTACTATAGATGTGTATCAATATTTACAAACCAATTTGGTCATTGGCTTTCATTGGGAAACTAACTAAAACTCTAATTATTTTTTACAAAGAATTTCAAACGGTGTTAATAAAAACACTTCTTAAAAATCAGTACTTTACGAAAACTATAACACAATTTATTAAGTTATTATTTTTTAAAAATAACGTCAATACCATTCACATTAATTTCCATTTTAATTATTTTAATTGGGCACTTTAATTAAATGTATTTTAACAATTTGATATTCACTTTGTTTTCACAGTCGCTTAGTCAACTTTCTTGTTCTATATAAAATCGCACTTTAATTGTTTGCATTTAAAAATTACCGTTAGATATTATCAAAACAAATTCAGAAGAGAGAAATTTGATGACATTAGCGACTATTTAGTTCGCAACAAACCCAATATAGAAAAAAAAATTTTTTATTTTTGTCATATGGGCGCAACCACTGTGCATTGCTACAACTTGCAGCTACGTTGCGATTTTTAGCTGAAGGGTCATACCAAGTATCTTTTGGAAATGACTCTAGCATATCGCTGGGTAGAAGCATAGTTTCTACAATTTTAGACAATGTGCCCAATGCTATGGAGTTCATTTGCCGTCAATGGATGCAACTAGAAATGAACTCCAACGATAAGCAAAGAGCAAGAGACTATTTCTTTAATGAATTTAAAATCCCTTCAATAATTGGTTGCAAAGACGGGACTCATATAAAGATAATAAAGCCCAGCTTTAACGAGAATTTGTACTTTAATCGAAAAAGAATATGAATAGGAGGGTTGAATATGGAATATGTTGAGTGCTTAATGAGCATGTTACACTACCATCTGGAAGAGGCAGTAGGAATTATAAATTCCTGCTGCGCTTTGCACAACATTTGCAGGAACTATAGTGTGCAAACCAGTAAGGATGAGCTGACTTAATCATTACCTGAAAGTGAAGACAATGTTATTTTGTCATCAAGCACGACTCTGCAAAGTGAAGGGCAGACAATCAGAGACGAAATAGCCGCAACCTTATAAAAGATTGGTAAAATAAAAGCTATTTATAAAGTAAAATCAAGTTGTTTTTATTTCATATAACAAACAGACAGCTGTTAGCTGCTTGATTTATTTCCAATAACAAAACCGATAACAAGACATTCTGTGACACCTAAAACCGATACTTATTAAAGTTCGAAAACTAAACCGATACTCTTGGATTGTATGACACCAAATTGATTTTTGTGTCGTTTTCAAATCCAATTCCGACATTATTGGATTCTATGACATCCCTGATTAACAAAAACAAACAACTCCATTGCCTTTTATTGAACCTCATTTAATCGCTTTTCGATTTTTTTTCGCATTTTTCCACATCATATTAAAATTTGTTCATTGATGATACGTCATTTTGTTTCAGAAAATTTAAATTCAAAATAACGTAACAAACATAACTTCAACACGTTTTTGAAAAATATTATTTTTTCTTCTGGAATTGATCTCCTACCCTTTTTTGAGCTTAGCTACAAAATTTTTCATTTCTAGATGCAATATTTTCCATTTTATAACGTTTTTTGCTTCTCCTGTAAAATTGTGAAAAGTGATGATACGTTATTTTGCATTTTAGGTGACGATATGTACATCGAATAAATATATTGAGCAGATACATTGAATAGATACATTGAACATATGTATATATTGAATAGGTATATTGCATAGATACATTGAACGGATACATTAAATAGATACATTGAGCAGTATATTGATTAGGTATATTGAATAGGTTTATTAAATATGTACATATATACATTGAATAGATACATTTTTATTACAATTGTTGTAGCAAAGGCGTATGAAAAGACATGAAAAGGCATATCCATGCCAGATCAAAACAGCGTGTTATCTACTTTCTTCATGACACCAGGAACATACGAAAGAGCGTTCAAAAGTTAAGCCAATCACAATCAATGATGTACATATGTACGTAATTGGTCGTTATAACCCTTCAGTCAGGATTACAACCTAGCTTATCACACCACTTATGATGTGTGTCTTAATTTTATAGATGAGTAACGAGACATAAAATTGACTTCGAACGACAGATTTTTGATTAACTTTTCATTTTATTTACTCTCACAGTTTTTGTCAGAAATATGCTGAGAGGAAATTGTTGAAGAAATATTTTTGTATATTTCGTTTAGTTTGAGATGTCTCAGCAGGGGTTTTAACCGTGGCCTCAAGTCTAACAAGCCAAAACACTATCTACTAGACTACAGCATCTTCAATCAATGTTATATCCATAAAACTGCCTTCGTAAATAACAACTTTTCATCATTAGTAGGAATAGTTGTGTTCAATTTATGCCGATTGCGGAACGTCCATAAATATGGAGCAACAATATTTTGCAAAATTTTATTTCTATTTCGAATTTGGAGCATTTACTTGTTATGCTAATGCAAGAGGCATTGAATCGGCTATCTAGTAAGCTACATAGAAAAATCCTTTCACCATAAATAGTTCTGCACAGAGTCCTTTGTTGATTAGGGATTCTACTAATGACATCAATTTATTAGCTGTTGTTGAATTCAGTTTCTCACAAAATGAGATTCAGAACAACGTCCAAGGCCGTTGTGGGTATTCAATCAGCAATAGGTTCACATTGAAAAAGAAAGGTTTAAATGGGGTATCTAAGAAATTTTAAAAATGCTTTTGAAAAGCAACACGCAGGCTGGAAACCGTAGGGCAACTGAAACCTGCCTGGCTCGTCACACAATGGAATAAGGAAGGTAGTTGGAATAAGATTAGATTAGATTAATTTTTATACGCTTTTGTAAAGGGTTGGTGGCCTGTCGCCGAAGTCTAGGTAGATAGTGTGTTGGCTTATGGGAAGAGAGCTTGTGGATCTACGCTTTTATGAATTATCGCGCGGCTTTAATTGTTGAGCGAATTGAACTTCACATGGCTGAATGTACAATTTTAAGTATATTGCGATGATGCAATTTCTTGTAAGTCCTTTACAATCTTGTCATTTCTTTGAACAGTAGAAGGATTATGTCGATCACAATCACCCCTTAATGTTCAAAAAGTGGTCACAATTGAATCACCACTTTTGTAGGAAGTTTCAGTTATTGCGACGATATTTAGCAGCTGACAGCCTAGACAAACCGGTGTGTCCCATTTCTGAAACCACTTAGTGGATAAACCTCAATTTCCTCCTTAAGTTATAAAATACTGTCTGGTCTATTTTTTTTTTTTTTAATTTTTAGTTATTCATACATACGTACATATTTGCTAACTGAAAAAGCTAATTTTCCAAAAAAAAAGAGGGAAAACTAATCGTAAAAAATTTCACTTTTCAAATAAAAAGGCATTTAGCCGAAAAAAAAACATACAGACAAATGGAAGTAAACGAATTGTTTTATTACATAAAACTGTCAAAACTTTAGCTTTAGTGCAGATTCAAAATATAAACCATTTTATGTGTAGAAAGACGCGTCGTTTGGTGCGCTTCGTTGATTCCCGTTAAAATACAATATGAAACTGTAAAAACAGACGCACGCACTCACATTCAGTCAATTGTTTCTTATTTTTTTTTAGGGAATTTATTTTAACATATGGATGTGTACACATTCATACTTAAAAAATTAATGATAGATTGGCGAGGGGGGGATGAGTATAAAAAAAATATGTTTTTAAAAAATATTCGTTATAATACTCGTACAATCCCTCTTTGTCTCAAATTAAATGTGGAAAAATGCAACAAAATTTTCCATTTGAACTGAATAGGGGGCAAAAAACTGCAAATTTTTTCACAAGAAAAAGAATGTGAATGCATTTAAACATTCCTTTGATAAAAATCTTTATTTCTTATAGACAAAAGGCAAGTTTAAGAATTCATTGCTACGCTACAGGAAGACATATTATCTCTACCATTTGACAAGACGTAAAATACTCGTCGAATACTGTGGTATAGGAAAATTAAGATTAATTAAGAATTCGGTGAGATGGAAGATAAGCAAACATATTTACATTTACACATTTATCATACATACATACATAACTAATTGGCCATTACAATCCTTCAGCCAGGATCACGGCCTAGATTCTCACACCACTCATGTTGCATGTGTTAATTTTATACATGAGTGGCGGGACCTACAGTTTAGAGTCGATTCCGAACGACAAATTTTTGAGAAACTTTTTCATGGCAATTTTATTTACTCTCAGAGTTTTTGCCAGAAATCTGCCTAGAGGAAGCCGGCGAAGAAATATTTTTTCATATTTCCGTTATGATCTCTGACCTGGTGTTTGAACCGTGGCCTTACGTCTAATAAGCCAACACACTACCTACTAGACTACGGCGATTTCATATTTACGTATCCATTGTCATATATTGTGGTATCTTCCATCTAGGACTTTCGAACATTGAGAGTTCCTAACGACCATCTTGTTGTAGCTACACCTGTCAAATTAGTTGTCATTTATTCAGTCTTTTTTGCCACGATTGACGACCATATGGAGCAGTTGACAAATGACGCTAATTTTCATCGAGAAATGATCTTCAGCAATGAGGCCCACCTTTGGATGAATAGGTATGTAAGTAAACAATCAAAAAACTAAAATTTTAGACGATTCCGATCAACATAAGATCCCAGAGCATTTAATGTATCCCAAAAAAGTCACTGTTGGCTGTGGATATTAGACTGACACCGACACCGGTCCACATTTCTTTGAGAGCGACGTTGGCCAGACCATCAATACGATGACCACTACAACAACTTCTTTTGGAATAAATTGGATAATCTGGACTACGAGCCACACAGCTCATGCCACATTGGATTATACGCACGAGTAATTTGAGGGCATGGTCATCTTACGTGCAAATGAAGTGAAATTGCGCTCAAGATGTGCGATTTGAACCCGTTAGACTTTTCTTCTTGGGTTTTCTGAAGTCACAAGTGTATGCGACAACTTCAGTCTTATTAACGCACCAAAGTCATGGAAAATAGACCTATAGGAACCGTGGCAGACATTTGTTCGATGTTGTATTCCACACATGATAGCATCAAATGGACATTCAAACGCATAGAAAAAAATTCGATGTACGCCCAACGTTGTCCCATTTGGTTCTAATTTTTAGAACTGAACTTTTACGACTGCACTGAACTTTTACGTTTCGTTTTTTAAAGAGCACACTAAGTCTGTCACAAATCATCTCTCCTTTTATTTTGGTTGCCATGTTTCAGTTTCTTTAAGTTGTTCTAGTGATGCAGGTACTAGGAGGTTGCCTATGCCATCTGTCGTTACCTGTAAACGGGTGGAAGGAAGGATAATGAGTGGAAGGGTTTCCTAGGTGGACTCTTTATAGGGATTTGAAACCTCTTAATGTTATTAATTCGGTAATCTTGAAAATATTTTCGATCCTCCCGGGTTTGAGCCAGAATTACTCGAGATTTACTTTACTTTACAAATCAAATCGCTGTTAAAAATACGTTAATGGTATGGCATATTATATGCAACGCTACAATATGTTTTATGTTTAATATGGTCACTCTAATCAGAAAATATCTTATTTATCTTATTTTAAAGAAATTCAAAGTAATATCCGCAAATTTTTGTGTCTACCATAGACATACATACATACATTCATACATTATAATATGTACCATTCGTTCATTCAAAATTAAATAATAATTTGAAATTTACTTCTTACTTAAAAGTATCACGCGATTTCTTTTGAACGATTTGACATGGGCGTTCCTTTTTTTCTTATTTTCAATTGAAAACATTTCACTCATTTGCCAAGAATATTATTGTTCTTAGACAATACGAGACACACACATAACTAGAGCGTCATCATAAAACTAAAAATATTTTAGAAAAAAAAACAAAAACAAAATTAAATGAAATTTACGCATTGTTTACATCGTAAATTTGCAAAACAAAAAGAAAACATTGTACGTCGTTAAAGTCATTGTGAGTGCCTGAAAGTAATAGAAAATTTGGAAAATTAAGTGCGGCGTTAGCTTCAATTGCGAACGTTTGCTGTTTTCTCAACCCTTATGCTTAGAGGCAGTGCTAGTATAGCAGCAGCAGAATTAAAGTTGATCGTGCCATTGCAGAAACTCGGGATTACCATGATATTTAGATACTCATCATTTCTCACCCTCTGACCCGTACAATTTCGTAAAATTGGTTTCAACATAACCAATCTCTTAAGATTTTTACTCAAATGTCACGATGAATAATTCGTGGCTGCAGTAATATCAAAGACTTTCGAATATAGTGTAAGATAGTGCCAATCATACGGATAAGAGATTGTAGAAATTGTAGACAAATTCAATGAAATCAGAATTTGATACTAGTCTCTGGACAACACCGATTATATCTGAAATTTTCTATCAATCACTAGACCAGCAAGTTGACTGTCTGCATACATACATACATACATACAGTATAAAGTCAGGCGAGAGATTTTGATGAGAAACTTTTCATTGCAATTTTATTTACTCTCAGAGTTTTTGCCAGAAATCTGCTCAAAGGCAATCGCCGAAGAAATATTTTTCACATTCCGTTTAGTTGAAGATGTCTGACCTGAAGTTTGAACCGTGGCCTTATGTCTAATAATCCAATACACCATCTACTAGATTACCGTGACTTCAACTGTTGACTGTCTACTTTACTTAAATTTATTCTAAGAACTGAATTTCTTAGAAAACTAAGGCACTCCTTAAGCCAGAGTTAAGGCTTATTGTTGTACCAAAATTAATATCCAACCTGGAGATCAAACGTTTCCAATAGTAAAGCCAAGTCCAAAGAAAAGGTTATTGCTATTAAAGTATAATGCCAATTATATCGCTCTGCCATACAACAAGAGAGTTATCTGTGACAATCGCAATTGTGCGACGATAGGCCATACATTTAAGTAAGACATTCAGTCCTCTTCTTATCAATATCATGCATAACAAATATAATTGATCATTACAACCCTTCAGTCAGGACTGCGACCTAGCTTCTCACAGCACTTATGTTGTGTGTTCTAATTTTACACAAGAGTGGCGTATACTACAGCTTTCTCTATCCATGATTTTATTAATCATCAGTAAAAATCGCAATTTAGAATTTAGCTGTCAACAGCTCAGTCCGCTCTATTAATAAAAGGATAGGGGGATCTAATTAAATATTAGTTGGAATGAAAAAGAATGTGCTGGTGATCAGGTAGGTGCGTATTTTGTCTGCAGTGATACTGGTGTTTGCCCACTGTCCTCCAAACGTGTTCATACTTTACCCTTTCGGATAAAGATAATAGAAACCCATTACGGATCGGCAAGAGGAAGGTAGGTGTCTAGTATAGTTTGGTGAAAACCATTGATGTTCGCCACCAAGGGGCTTAGTATAATCTCAGTGGACCGAAACTTAGTGTAGTTGTGTTAAGCACTGCTGGCAATAGCAGGAAAGTGGTTCGAGCGTATCTCGTTGCCTAGAATCGTTTTCAGGGCTTTGAGAACGAACGACATCTGACTTATAGGTCCAGAGGTTCTTTGTAGTGGAGATCGATGGTCTATAGCTTTTTATAAGTAAGTGTTTAACTGTAAATTATATCATAGGTTTATTCCGTGAATCTAAATAATATTTTTACACTTCCAGGGGGTCGCTATAATGATGTAAAATTATTTACTTTCAATCATTATTTTTCTAAATAGTTTTTATTAACGATAACGTAGATTAATAATAAACAATTAATTATTTATTTATTATTAGAAATTTGTTTTTCACTAACGATTAGACTAATTTTGATAAGCCCCGATTTAGTTTTTTTATTTTTCAAAGATTTTTTTATTATTAAACAAAACCTGATTGATTGAATAAATAATAAATTTCTTGAATATATGCACGTTTCCAAAGAATTTATTGATTTCTATACGAAACATGAAAACCTAGTGTTTTATAAGACAAATTTATTTCATTACGTTGTTGCAATAACAGTTGCTTGACCTTAAGAACAAAACAAATTAGATTACAGAGTCATTTTGGCATTTATTCATTACAAGTCGCGGAGGCATATTGTTTGGGTGACATTGAACTTGAAAACAATTTTATTAAGAGAAAATTTTTAATGATCACATAAAAATGATCTGCAGAAAAATGATCTGCAGAAAAGTGATATAAACATGCGTCAACGATCTAAAATATAAATTTTGTTGAAAGCAGAATTTTTTATTAAATTTTGTAGCGCAATATTGTCAATTGTATTAACCTTGAAATCGAAAGTAAAAATTTCTTATTGTATTATTCAGGGTAGTTACTGCAAAACGCAAAAAAAACATCAAATTTGCTCATTTGTTAGAACTGAATTGTATTTGATTACCCTACTCTACATGCTACATTTCCCATTAACATAATACGACATAAGGCAAGAGGTAACGGTAACTGGGATCTGTATAAAATGTTTGAAAAAATATCAAACTCAACTGAAATTTTTGTTGTTGTTACTAAAGGAAAGTATTCCCCGGCGGGGTCGCCGTAGTCTAGTAGGTAGTGTGTTCGCTTATTAGGTTCGCTGGGTTCGAGCCCCATCAAAACGAAATAGGGAAAAAAATATTTCTTCGACGACTTCCTCTCAGCAGATTTCTGGCAAATACTCTGAGAGTAAATAAACCTGCCATGAAAATGTTTCTCAAAATCTGTCGTTCGGAGTCGACGTTAAACTGTAGGTCCCGCCACTCACGTATAAAATTAAGACAACATGAGTTGTGTGAGAAGCGAGGAAATAATCCTGACTGAAGGGTTGTAATGGTCAACTATGTATATATGTATGTTGCATGTTCACTATTTTTCATTTGTTCACAATTTTTTTGGTTGCGAGAAAAACGTCGCCAATATTGTGTCTTTGTTAATTCAAAACATGGAGACATTCAGGGAACTGCAGAGCAAATGAACTGCCCAGAAGGGTCACGACCAACGAGCTCTTTGATGAACTCTCGACATGCGTGGTCCCTTTGGGTACCTGTTGTCGGGGTTATTACGAGGCATTGCATTAAGGAACGCATACGAGGCGTATTGGTCTTGGACATCTTGCGAATGATTTCTGCAGAATCTGTAGAGGTGAAGAGGAGGAGGAGACTGTTCTTCACCTACTGTGTACATGCTCGTCACTAGGTCGGACGAAAAAGGGGTACCTGGTCGCCTACTATGTGGAGGATCGGGATGAATTGTCATGCATTGATATTGTGGCAGCTCTGCTTAAACTCCCGAGAAATAGGCTCAGCATTGTTGTCGGGGTTAATATGGGGCATTGCATTATAAGAACGCATGCGAGGCGCATTGATCTTAGATACCTTGCGAATGATTTCTGCAGAAGCTGTGGAGATGAAGAGCCGGATGAGACTATTCTTCACATACTGTGCATACATGCCCGGCACTTGGTCGGAATAGAAAGAGGCACCTGGATGCCTACTATATGGAGGATCTAGATGAATTGTCATGCATTGATATTGGCTGTCTGAATCGCTTCATCGGAAACTCCGAGTGGTTCCTGAGCTAGAGTAAAATGGGAAACTGTGGTATCACAATGCGACCTGTGTGGCCTAAGTGTGTCCGCTCATAATTTGAGGGAACAATCACATCTACCTACCTTTGGCAAAAACAGAAGTCTGATATTATTGCACGACAAATTGGATCATTTCGCTTTTCATCGCTCTAAAAGCAAGTAACACAAAGAAAGTAATTTATAATCTGAATTTATCCCCTTTAATTCTGGTTCCAGAATTCGCTATTTTCTTAACCTCTTCCACATAATAACCAACCATACTCATGCTGCTTATAGCGATTCAAAACGCAATGAGTGAAAGCATTGAAAAATTAAAAAATTTGTAAACATATGTATATATGTATATCTGTACGTATGTAATAGTATAGAAAAAAAAGAAAACTAAGAAAAACTTATGAAATTAAATACAAAGGTTAAACAATTAACATGTTTGAAGAGCACATGTTTGCACATTTCCGCACTCTACACAATTTGTTTGATCAATGGCATGTCGCTGAAATCTATACTCATTTATATTATTTACAACACATTTTAAGAGCGGGCCCCCTTATATATTAAAACACACTCCGATATATGTATAAATCATAGCAAACACGTGTATATTAAAAAACTTATTAATAAACTTTTGGAACGAGATGATAGACAACCACAATATGTTTAAAAGATATCAAAAATAAAACATATGAACTGGCACGCATTATTTCTTAATATAAGTTCTTCAGTCAATTGAAAAAGAAAAGCTACACTCAACTCTAACCGAATATTATGTATCCTACAAAGTTTAATAGATGTATGTACGTAATAAGTGAAAATATAAAATTTTACAATCAGATGACGTATACAACTATGTAATTTAACGCAAATAGTGTTCACTGTAGTATTATTTAATCGCCAATTGTAAGTGAAATTACGGTCATAGTACTGCATTCATACGATCTATTGTAATCGCCTTAAAAGTATTTCCCTATAATATCACCTCCAAGCCTATTGCTCTAATAATCACTCCTTGATTGCAATATAATAGATTGTATATCAGACGCGATTATGCGGCAGGTCCTGATGACCTCCTCGCTAAATTGCTTAAGACCGGATGTAATGAGTTGGTAGGGCGCATGCACCAGCTTATTTACAAACTATGGCTAGAAAAAAATATGCTCAACGATTGGAACCTCAGTATCTTCTGTCCTGTCCTAAAAAGGGAGATCCTACGATATGCGCCAACTACAGGGATATAAGCCCTATCGCATATAAGGTTCTTACAGGCGTATTGTGTGAATGTTTGAAGCCACTCGTCAAAACACTATTTGGACCTTATCAGTGCGGCTGCAGACCTGGCAAGTCCACCATCGACTAGATCTTCACACTACGCCAAATCCTGGAAAAGACCCATGAAGAAGAAGTCGACACACACCATCTTTTTGTCGACTATAAGGCAGCCTTTAATAGCCCCATAAGGGATCGTGTTTTTGCCGCAATGTCTGTGTTCGGTATACCTGCGAAGCTGATAATAAGCTGCAGAATGACGTTGAGTAATTCCTGCATCTCCGTCAAGGTAGGAATGGACTTCTCCGAACCTTTTGATACCGTGCAAGGTTTAAGACAAGGCGATCCCTTATCATGCGACCTCATCAACTTCGTCATGGAGAATGTGCTGCGAATGGCGGGAGTGCATCGCAATGACACTATTTTTCAAAAAAGTGTCCAGTTGCTTGCGTACGCTGACGACATTGACATCATAGGGCGTACCAAGCGATATGTTACTGCTACCTTTAGTGCTATTGAACGGGAGTCCACTAAGATAGGTCTGACAGTAAATGAGGGCAAAACAAAGTATATGTTATCGACAAGTAGAGACGTGCGGCGTATTGATTCTCAGATTACGGCCGATAACGATAATCCCTACCACCAAAAATTATGTCAGTCTGGAGATCAAGCGCAGGATCACTCTTGCCAACAGGTGCTACTATGGTCTCGTAAGACAAAACTAATACTCAACAAGACCTCATCCTACCCGTGCTTCATAAAGAAGCATGGACCCTATTAAGCACTGATGCAGCAGCCTTGAGAGTATTCGATAGAAAAGTCCTACGTAAGATCTTCGGTCCAGTGCGAGTTGGCGATGATTTCCGCATCCGATCCAACAGTGACCTGTATGAGCTCCTCAACGAGATAGACGTTGTGCAGCGTATTAATATACAGCGGCTACGCTGGCTCTGGCCGGCGAGACGGGTATTTGATGCGGGGATCTGGTTGTTAATGGCCAATTAAGTAAGTAATTAATGTCAGTTTGATGCAATAGATCGCGGTTGATGTGTTAGACATCATCCCCGAATTAAGCGTATTTATTAATCATATTTTGGGGATACGTTTTTTTAGCTCTGGTTGATACATTCCCTTATAAACTGGAGGCGATATGCCGTAAGTGCCGGCTCATATCGGACCTACATCTCAATCGGTTAGAAAAATAATATTCAATGCCCTTGTTAATGATGCCCTTATCGCGTCACTTATCGCCAAACAACCTTCTAACTTATTTTAATAATGTCCACAGCACTACTGAAACATAAGGTAGTATAGAAGTAATTATTCCCCTGTAGAGCCAGTAAGTTACTCTTGGAGTGCGTAGATTCCACATTTGACATATGTTTCATACAACCTAATATAACAGCAACAGGCATGGAGAGTGCAAAACTAAAATATTTAAGCATTTTTTACACTCGCAGACTCACACTCACTAACGGCAATTTGCCCCTTAACAGAATAAAAGATTCGTTTGATTCACTTGTTTCCTTATATACATACATACATGTGTATGTGTATCATCTGCTTATGGATGGATATATACTGGGGGCATGATTTTCCTGTACTGTGGTATAATTCTTCTGCACGTTCTGAAATAATTGCCGTTTTTTATACGCAAAAAAGCACCAAAAACTGTGGGATTTGAATATTTTGTAGTTGAAATAAGGAAAACCATGATGATAAACGACATTAGCAACGACATTAATAAATCTATAAAGAATCCATAACGAATACATTGACATAAACACACACTACGACAAGTCACTTGAAAGCAACGCATTGACGATAGAAAATATTGAAAATCGCAAAATAAAAGTGAAATCAGTTGAATATTTAACTCAGTCGACATCGGTCGTTTGATTCTTCTTAATTTTTGTTTGTTTGCAAAACGTGTCACTATTTTATTAAAATTTTAAATTTAAAAAAAGAAATAATAAAACATCTTATTTACAAAAAAAGTGATTTCAAAATAAACGTAGAAAAAAATCAAATTTTTATAAAATTATTTGAAAATGTTTCGAAAGTGTTTAACGTCATTGGTGCAAAGCACCGTGAGTACCAGTCGTCTGACACCAAAAGCCAAAGAGTTTTTAAGGCGTTCAGTACATAACGGGACTATAGGCCGTCCACCAAAAATTTTAATTACTGGTGGGTCTTGCTCGCATAAAGTGTATTTTGAAAGAAAACATAAGGAATTAAACATATTAAATTTTCAAATGAAATAGTGCATTACATAATTATATAAGTCAAGGATTAATGACATTCCAGCACAATACCATAATTGCTATGCAATAAGTGGCGGTTATCAAGTGAAATTTAAACAAATACGTTTTAAATTATTTTATTTAAAATCAATTATGTATAGTAAAGTATAATAAATATTTTCTAAAAACGAATTAAATTATTATTAAATTAAAAATTAATTAATTAATAGTATTATTTAATTAAATTATTGCGAAAAAAATTTTCTGATAAAAAAATGTTAGAAAAATATTTGAAAATATTATGGATTCAGGGAACATTCCTTGTATACATACGAAGTTTTTTTAAAGCTTAAGAACTTAAAATCGATTTTGACGGTTTGAAGTCAATGGGGAATGGCTTAAATATTGCTTTCTCATGACATAGTTCAATGGGAGGTAATCCAAAAACGTTAAGATACCACAAACAAGAAGTATACTTCTAGAAAAAAGGCTCGCACCTAGTTAATTTTACAATAAATCTATCGTTAAGCGCAGTATGTGGCAAGATGAGCCATCTTATTGGATCCGAATTATTTTTTCCTCGAAATTCAGCGTATCTCTAAACCCTTGTTCACTTTGAAAGAAATAAACGTTTAAGCCACATCAAACATACATACATACATAATTGGCCATTACAACCCTTCGGCCAGGATTACGGCATAGCTTCTCACACCACTCATGTTGTGTGCCTTAATTTTATACGTGATTGGTGGGATCTACAGTTTAACGTCGACTCCGAACGGCAGATTTTTGAGAAACTTTTTCATGGCAGGTTTATTACTCTCAGAGTTTTTGCCAGAAATCTGCTGAGAGGAATTCGCTGAAGACATATTTTTTTCATATTTTGTTTTGATATTTGACCTGTGGTTTAAACCCGGGCTTTACGTCTAATAAGGGAACACACTACCTACCAGACCACAGCAGCTATATTAAACATAAAATTACTTGAAAATAACTAGGCAGGAGGTTATTGAGGGTAACAACACAAATGACGGACTTTTTAAGGCTGGTATAAGGGAAAATTCAATTGAATTCATATTTAAGATTCACAATTGTCTGCAAGAGGGGCAACAAATTAATGGTCTTGCAATAACTCATTTTCAAATAAAAGAAGGGATAATGAACTCAAGGAAACCAGAGATGTTACGGAATACGTACTATAGGTTCGACAACGGACGTTAAAAGAACCTTTGCTATTCGAGGTGGCTTAATGTAACTTTACTTAGAGAGAAAATCAATGGTCCTAGTTTTTATATAATTTTTACAAGGAAGGCATAATTGGAAAAAGTTGTATGAAAGGCAATACATATTACACCTGATTGGTGTATTGACATTTTACCTAAATATTCTATATTCATATATATATGTATATTGTATATCACACTTTTGTAGGTGTGTGACAAAAAAATAAGTGAAACATTTCAGAATTAAAATTATTTTAAATGTTTAACTTTTGAAATATTTTGTCCCCCTATTAGTATATACATACATATATGTATGTATAAGTATATCCCAGCAACACTATTCTCCAATTTTTTAATAATAGTTTTTCATTAAATTTTCTCTAAAATAAAGTGAAAGTAATAAATTATTTTAAATTTAAAAAGTCCAATAATATTTTGTATATTCGTATATATAAATGGCAGATATTTTTTGGCAATATGATGGTACGCAATTTCGAAGGTCATGGTGTCTAAACAAAATCGAAAGATTTAAAAATCACAATAAAAAACACGTGCATACGTCATGTTTTCTTATAGACTAAATACTATAGAAACTATATACAACTAAGAAAACGCATATAACGGAAGAAAATTCGCGTGTTGTACGTATATTTAAGAGAATTTAGGAAACTGTCGCACATATCGTGCTATCCATATTAGCGCACAGAAAGTGGTTTCATTACTTATGAAAACTAAAACAAACTTTAGTATAAATACATCGTACATATCGATATAGACGTATACATACTAAGCGATTTCTATATTATATAATTACGATTTTTATACCGTACGCCATAATGGGTGGCGTAGATTAGGTTAGGTAAGGTGGCGGGCCCGCCTTGAAGAAAGGCTACGATTAATTGTGTTTGCCCTCGTATATCAATCCTTTATTATAACAATCAATTTAATATATTTTCCAAAGGTCCAATAACGGTATGTAATATTGATTGTTTTCTGCTTTTCAAGATAATATTATATCTTGCTTTTCCCAAAATACTGATGCCATAACTATGCTAGCCGACTGCTACATCTTTTTACGGCTTAAAGTCGATTCACAACGTGCTGTCCACCCCGAGGGTGATTGTTTTTATTCTGATGTGGAACGATAGAGCCATATTTCATTCATTGCTACATATCAACCCAACCGCTGAAAACACTGCCCGGAATCTACTATTGTTTTAGTCTATTGAGAGCTCGCAAGACACCTTCCTTGAACTTAGATTTCGCATCCCCAAATCTTGAAGCACAATATGTCCAATACATTCCATTGGATTCTTGGCAGCCTCAGTTAATTTAATCAACTTTAATTTCATCGAAAATTTTTTTGTGAACTTTTTTGATGTTTTCGTTAGTAACAGTCTCTTTAGGCGTTTACTGCGTGTATCATTATCAATACCTATTGTGCCTCATATAAACTTCGTGTATTTTGGTAGATAATTCTTCCCAAGAAATTTGCAGACAATAAAATCATTGTTTCGTGTACTGTGTGGTAAGCTCATTATCATGCTGGACGCATGACTTCATGTTTCGCTTGCAGGGAGTATGCATTTCTGTTACAACATTGAACACTCAGGGTGGGCAGTGGTATATTTTTTAACGGTTCTGATATTAAATTTTGTTATAGACTGCCAAAATACTGCAGCGTTTTCAAGGCAGAGGTCATGGCTATTTTGATATCTCTTGATTTACTCGAATATCTGCATAGAAATATGATGTTTCATGAGCATAATAACCAATTTGAGGATGCATCTGAACTAATTCCTCGGTTCGAAAAGGGTCAACATAAAGCTACATTCATGTTTATTTTGGTTAGGCGTCACTTGCGATGGCGTCACTCACTTGCATTTGTACATACAAATGCTTGTAAAATCGGCCAAACTAGCCTTAGTCTTTCCAGCAAGATTTTGCGTCAGCTCATAAAGCTGAATCTATTCAAATCTGACTTCAAAAAATTCCACTAGACTACAGTGGTCATAGTTGCCGTAAAAGATATTCCATCTTAAAATAATTTTGATTCGTGCTGTGGCCAATTTTCCAATTGACAAGACGCATGCTTTTGTTCGTGATTGGGGAGTCCAACTTAAGGCGTAAGAAAAGTTCGAATAAATATTTGCTTTTCGTTTTTGGGTTTGAAAACATTTATTTGTATTTAATTTTTGTAAAAATCTTTGTTTATTTTATATTTTACCGTTAAAAATTAAAACTTTATTTAAAATGTTGCACACTAACTTTAAATCTCTCTTTTTTTCAGGTGGTTTGGGACAATTGGGCATTGAATGCGCCAAACTGTTGCGTTCTCAATATGGTGATGAGAACGTTATATTATCGGATATTATTAAGCCTAGCCAAGCGGTCATTGAGAGTGGACCGTATATATTTGCTGATATTTTAGATTTTAAGGGTTTACAAAAGATTGTAGTCGATCATCGTATCGATTGGTTGATACATTTTTCAGCGCTGTTAAGTGCAGTAGGTGAACAAAATGTGCCGTTGGCGGTAAGGTATGTATGTCGCCATAAAATGTAACCACGAAATATTACAAATACTTTCACCAATCGTGTAGTTTTTTTTTTCTTCTTGTGGTTGCCACATACTTACGAGTGTATTATGTTTGCTTGTTGTTACCATTATATTTCGTTATAATTTTTGTTGTCAACAAATTAAATTAAAAGTTAATAATAATTCAACGTAAATAGCGTGCCAAATAAATATCAAAAATATTTTGTTTCCTTAAACATTGCAAAGTAACTTTGGCAAAGAGTGTCGACAAAGGAAGTGTTAGTTTATATCACGGAGAATCAAATTTTATAAACATATTTAGGCACACATAACTTATCGTGTTATCCTTTGTTATATGAAATTTACTTATTTTCTGTTTTGTCTGCCACTTAAGTTTTTCATTTTTTTTTTTCTTCTGCTTTTTCTTTCATACAGAGTTAACATTGAAGGTGTACATAATGTCATCGAACTTGCCAAACAATATAATCTACGTATATTTGTACCAAGTACTATTGGTGCATTTGGTCCCGATAGTCCACGCAATCCAACTCCAAATGTTACAGTAGGTTAAGTCATTAGTTAATTACGTGACATAATTTTTTTGACTCACTTCCCTATTTATTTTCGTTTATTTTTTTTAGATTCAACGTCCTCGCACCATTTATGGCGTGTCCAAAGTTCATGCTGAATTAATTGGAGAGTATTATTATCATAAGTTTGGTTTAGATTTTAGATGCTTACGTTTCCCCGGTGTTATTTCCAGTGATCCACCAGGTGGCGGCACTACCGGTAAGTAGTTGTATGTAAAAATATTGGATTGGTACAGGAAAGGTTTGATGAATAAACTGCATAAGGCCTTCAGTTACCTTGAAAATAATTCGTTACTTTTTTTATTTCCTCCTTCCCTATAAATAAGGATTTCCGAAACCCTTTTCCAGAAATATCTCAAAATTGTGAAATAAATTTTTGTCCACGTACTCATTTTACAAAACCTAACATTTTAATACAAAGTGGAGCCAAATCTCCTCATTTTAGTATAAGAAACTACACAAATTATACCCGGAGAGTCTCAAAATACACCACAGTCTTCCTTTACTTAAGCATTACCGTCAAGTGTCATCTCATCACAGCATCAATACCGAATTAATCCCAATTTTATCAAGGAAATAGGACATTTTGCATTATATTGAGACCACATAGATAACCTAAAATTAAAGGTATTGAAACACTAGTGGTTAAAAAACGTAGTCTAAGATGGTCTCACTCTCAGGTTTTTCTTTTCTTCCTTTCCTTCTATTTAGACCGAATTCTCACCAGATCTGTAGTTGCTGATGTTCCCTGATTTTTAGATCATATTACGCGATCCTTGTCGATTCTTACTATCTTCATCTTGCTACTACTATGACTTTCAGGATGCCCCATAGGGGTTCGTGTAATCCCTCATTTTGGGGATTCTAAAGAGCACGCTGTCAGCTCAGCTGTCTTCCTTTGTGAAAATCTTGATGTCGCCATCTTCAGTCACTTACAGCAAATTAGTGTGCATACTCCTTCGTCACCTCGGAAATAGTTAATTACTCCTACCCAATTTGTCAAATTGACTGTTCAGTATTCCCTTGATATTACTGATATACTTGACAGAACCTAGATGTTGTTTCTTGTTGATATCAGTGCTTTGGAGAGACGTGATGTCCTTGCCTCCTCTTTTTTTCTTCAGCCTTCTTCATGTCTTCATTTGTGGTTAGTTCCTTCAATACGCACGTTAGGTACCATTGTCAGCTTAATCCACTGACACCTTTGGGCGACAGATCTTCTATTGCTACAGGTTGAGCGGGGTCGAGACAGTTGTTATGATGCCGAACTCTTTCCTTATTTACACCTTTGATGGAGATGATTTTCATGTCCAGCCTCTGGACCAATGCTGTGAAACTGGACATAGATGGTCCATAGTACAATTTTAATTTTTCAACAACCGTTATGTTTAACGTTACTGCCAATGCTTCATTTCTATTTTTGGGTTTTATCCCGTCAGTGATTTAGCACTCGTCCTTATTGGTTGACCTGCTTTTTCCTCGGTAGTTTTAGCTCGTATGAGAGATAAAATTGAAATCTAGGCCTTGAAAGCCTCAGAAGATAGGTCGAAGAAAAGTCATGATGATATCAGTTTCTTTTGGGGTTAACAAACCGCTCTTTAGCAAAATGATTTACATGCCTACGACATCCGAACAGTGTAAGTCTGTTGTAGATTCTGATTCAAGCTCAATCAGAAAATCCTGAAACCCTTGGTCGCATTCTCCATTCGATTACTTCAATTTCTGATTACTGTTTCCAATAAATCTGGACGTATAGCTTCAATGGGCGGCTTTATGCCCCTTAGAGGAATAAAAGGAACATATATATATATATTAGAGCGACTCGCCAAAAAAAAGTGTTCGATGTACTCTCCTAAAAATGAACCTTGGACTTTTTTAAGATGACATTTAAAATATTTCGGCTCCAGCTTTGACCTCTCGTGAGCTGTACCATTTCGAAAAAGGGTCTATTTTTCCATGTTTTGTCAATTTGAGAATCTATTTCCTTACCAACATATATAATATGGGTGTCATAAGAAATTTTTTTTCAAGGCGCGTCCAACTGTATATACAATTTGAGCAAGGACTATCATCCATGTCCTTTTTTTAAGGATATTCTGTAAAAAAGAACGGTTTTTGATTTTTTTCTTCGGGGTTGTTTGTAATAAAATAACCAATAGTCACTTCAACGGTTTACTGGTTCATTTCGAAGAATGCCTACAGAGAGAAACACAGTCAATTCGTTTGGACGTAAGGATTTGTTCGGCTTGCTAACCATATTTATCGAAGTCAATAGTTCTCATGCCACCTAATAGTTTTTTTAGCATTATTTGACTATCACACTATTATTTTCAAAGAAATGAGACAAAATCTTGTCCTTTTCTATTATTTATTAGACAAACAAGAAGTTTTAATTTTATTTTATGAATTTTCCAGATTACGCCGTTGCCATATTCCATGAGGCTTTGAGAACTGGCAAATATCAATGCTATTTAAGGCCTGATACACGTTTACCCATGATGTACATCGAGGATTGTTTGCGGTAATCATAAAAAAAATATTTTCATGTAAACAAAACACTAAAAATTTCATTTCACCTCTTACAGAGCTCTACTCGAATTTATGTGCGCACCATCGGAACAACTTAAGCGACGTGTTTATAACGTTACTGCCATGTCGTTCACACCCGAAGAATTGGTTGATAGACTTAGCAAATATGTACCCAATTTGCATGTGAGCTATACGCCCGATAGCCGTCAATTAATTGCCGACTCTTGGCCTCAAGTGTTTGATGACTCTGAGGCTAGACGTGATTGGAATTGGCAACATAAATACGATTTGGATAATTTGGTAGATTTTATGGTCAAGGATGTTCAAGAAAATTATATCAATGTAGAGAATGGTGATGCTCGTGCCTCAGCTAAAATTTAATCACCGTTCCGAATATTTTATCGCTTAAATTATTATTGAAGTATTGTTTTATTTTTTGCTTTTATTGAGTTTAGAAATGTTTCGAAAACATATTTTAATGTGCATTTAAGTGTTACTTTCTATTTTAGTTTAATGGTTTGTAATTTTTACAAAAATAAGTGTATAGGACAAGCATAAATATACAAACATGTATTTATTTCTTATTATTAAAACTTGATCACTTACTTACTTAACACCTTAGTCAGGTTTATAACCTAGCATCTCACACCACTCATGTTGTGTTCTGTTAATTTCATCCATATGTGGCGAGGATCTATAGCTTAATGTCGGTTTCGAACGACAGGTTTGAGAAACTTTCCATATCATTTTTATTTTACTCACAGAAGACTGCTGAGAGGAAGTCGCTGAAGAAATATTCTTTCACAAATCCTCTTCGTGCATGTTCTGAAAAACACAAATCGCCTAAACTTTGCGTTTTCGTTTTAAAAACGCCAAGAGGACATTCTGGTGAACGCAAATCGCTAAACATTTGTTTGTACGATCCGAAATTGCCAAATAGATGTTCTGGAAAACGCTAAAAATTTGCGATTTCAAATCACAAGAGTATATTGTAGTGAACTGATGAAAATATGTTCAAGCAGAACTTCTTAACAAAAAATTATAACAATTTTACACTTTTCTAAATAAAAATACCAAGCTAAAAATTTGCTTTTTTTTTAACCAATTTTTTGTGTCATTTGTTTACTTAAAACTGGCGATTTAAGCGAACGTACGGTACTAAAACATACGGCTGTAGGGCATATGCTGAATCGGCCAACAACCAGTAACCAAGTCAGTAAGTAAAATTCATTGGCGGTACTTAAATTGCACACAAAAGCAGGTCTAGATGCGTCAACAGCTCGTATCTTCATTTGGTAGTCACAAATCTACATCAACAATAATAGGAGTACTTACAATTGACACCTTTAAACTATAAAACCCCTTTCTGCAAAAATAAAGTTTGGAACCCGACGGCGGTTTTACTATCATCACATGGGTGGCAATCCCACCCTGGAAAGAACCGACCGAAAGAAATCTTAAAGCGCTCAGCAAACGTATCTTGTCTGGCATAGTACTTTTACATATACTATATGCCCAGCAGTTTCTTCATAAACCATCCTAAATGCAGTTTTATTCAGCCGGTAAAGCGCTATAAAACTTAACACAAAATCCTCATATACATTACTCCACGGCAAATTCATATAAGGGAGCCGCAACTCTACAACAAGTACAACAATGCAAAAACAACAGGCATTTTGTTTTTGTAAAACACTCCTTCGGCTGTCAAAATAGGAAGAAAAAAAATTGAAAAGAAAAAAAAGTTAACAACAAAACACACACGCACAACAAACACACACAAATTTTGACACTTGGAATAGTATCAGCTGTTTAGTCAATCCCACCTATTACATGAATTCGCCTAGCATTACTCCTTTAACCCTGAACGTCTAATGGGTTAGAATAACCCCTCAGGACACGTTGTTTAAATTTTCTTTTCTGGTTTGCAGCTTTTTTAAACAAATTATGCTTGATAAAGAACCTGTAGGCATTTTTGCTCTTTATTTTTTAGTTTTGATGTTTTGATTTTTATTTGTAATGTTAAAACATATGTTTTATTTTTTTCGTAAACGACTTCGAAAAATCGAAAATCCCAAGTAAAACGAGTGAGTTTCAGAACACCCTGAAATAAATTTGGCGTTTTTAAAATCACTTGCGATTGTCAGAACATGCCTGTCTGTTCGAGATATCTGAACCGGTTGTTAAACCACGGGCTCTCGTCTAAAAGCCAACACACTACTTATTAGACTGCTGCGAATTCAGAGTTAACGATAAAAATTGGTTATTTGCCAATTTTTTTTCCAATAGACTTTACGTATAGTGATAGTAATGGATTAGTTTACTTAGTAAAAATCGATCATTTTTACATGAAAATTACGTAACATAATTATGACATAACATGACATGTTATAACATAATATGTCAACATTACATTTTTAATCCAGTAACCCTCTTGGGAGCATATGGCTTTCACAAAACATTTCTGCGAAACAGGTGATTGGTCCGCTGTAGGTCCCACTAGGTGACGGCACTACCTGACATTCCTGTAATGTTATCTTTTTTCCATTTCCAGATGGTTAAAGAGTTTCTTAGATAATTGTATTCAAGAAGGCGGGGATAAAGCTATTTCATTTCAAATTCGAAAACCATGATGAGCGATTTTTTGTTGATATAGCATCACGATTTTAATATGATATAGCATCACAAAAAATGTCATAACATGACATAACATGCTACAACATGATATTTAATAACATAAAAGTTCTAAACATTATATGTATAACATGACATGACATGATGGAACATCCTTACGGGCGCTCTTTGAAGGGTTAGGGTATTGTGCCATTAGTGAGTAGTCGCTATAAAAAATATGCCAATACCAATATTGCTGTATTTTCTTTAATTTGTAGATTTAACAAGCCATAGCTTTCAAAGTTCGAATATTTTTTTAGTCTAAAAATATGCAACAAAAAGATTGTATTTTCCCTGAATAAAGCTGTATTTATTTAAATACAATATATGTACATGCATATAAAACATGTAATAAAAGCTTTTAATTATTGTTGTAGTTTTGCAATTCACAATTTTATTTCGAAAATTATAAAAAAGAAAAGTAGAATGAAAAAAATAATAATTTTACAATTGAAAACTAAACTTGTACTGTTTTGTTGGTATTTTATAATAGCGTTTACAAATCATTATTAAAAAAATTATTATTATTTTTTAAACTAAATCAAAATTATGTTATACATATAAAAAATATACAAAGCTTTACAAATGAGATGGATGTGTACTATAAAATGTAATAAATTTTACATTTTAAAAAATCAATTTTATAAAATATATTCTATTTTAAAATAACGATATGTTTTCTTTCTTTTTTTTTTTGTTTTAGTAATTCATTCAATTTAACTTAAAACTTAATATTTGTTTAAATTTTTTATTGTTAAGTCACATATGATTTATGTTAAATGTATTGTTCATTATTCCTTATATTCGAACTGTTAAAATTCTTCATAATCATTGATCATTTTTTAAATAATTATTATGATCATTATTTTCATTTGTATTATCCCCAGTTTTCGAGGAAATTATACCATTGAATTGTTCATTAGTATCGCGATGATGATGATGCAAACAACCGCCATGTAGTTGAGCAAATAAGGTTGCATCATCTACTTTAAAGTCATTGGCAACATCATTATCATTCTTACAAAGTTTTTCGTTTTCATTAAGTTTCCGTTTATTTGGCTTTAAGATGAGAGAATTTAATTTATTTTCAGTACATATTGAATCAATTTGACATGTACGTGAATGTTTATTGTTTAATGTTAATGTGTCACAAGAATTGTTGTTGAAGTGGCATTTGAATGTGGAATACATGTCTGTAGAAAGAAAAACAAAAGAATAAAAATCATATCAGAATAATTTCTTAGCCAATATATATTCGTTTTTTTGTATTAAATTATAAATGGTAAGCCTATATGTAGTATATTGTACGTCTTATAATGGAAAATTTTGCTTCACTTTCAATAGCAAACAAAACCAACGATTTGGAATCGTTTTTTACACATCGAAATACAAAATATTTCTAAATTGCATATACACTTGTATATATATAAACCTAAATTCTCATTAATCTTTCGAATATGCAAAGCCATACACATAAATATATGCATAAATGTTTCGAAAAATATGGTAGATTAGAGGAATTTTATTCACAAAATTAAGGAGTATTCTGGTCTAAAAATTAGAAAAATTGTTAAATGGTTTAACCAAGAATGTGTGCCTAAATAGGGCAACTAACACTTTATCGTTGCAAAAACAAATACAAACAAATTAAAATTGTATTGACTGTAGTTACGCCAACTGGCAGCTAAAAATTATTAGTTGCCGAAAAATTTTATTTTACTAGTACATATATAATACTATTGCACGGCAACTAGCAATGCCATAAACTAGTTTTTAGGCTTCCAGAAATAAAATGTATTCGTATTACCCTTACGATATTCGAAACTAAGGAATATAAGATATATACGTACAACCGATGTCGAAACTTTTAAAAAAGGTATAAAGGGCACCCAACATGCACAGTGTAAGATATCCGTGGGGGTATCTCCATTAGGCGGACACTCCCTGATAGCATACCAATTTCCTGGTCTCATGGTTTGATGGCAATTTTGGAACAAAATAACATCTGTCAGACGGACGGTCTCTCTTGGCACAACGCGCACAGTACTTTTTCGTTACCGGACAAAAATTTAAGCAAATTATAATATGAAGAGTTTAATAGCCAATCCTGAATTAATTAAGAGTACCACTTCCTTAAGCGGACAAAACTAGATCGACAGTTGTGGTCTGCGCATGAGGTATTTCACTGTATGTAGAAATGAAAGAAACAGAGATGTAATTGACTAATTGAATGTTATTTCCTACACCTATTCTAGCTGTCTCGGTAAAAAGGACGAGATTTCATGGTATTTTAATAGATATAGAATTTTGATTTTTAGACTTAGGACGATTAAACTGCATCAATTTTTGATCATTCTTGAATGGAGCAACAAACTCTCTTGACTCTCCATAATTATAAATTCGAAATAATATTCGAAAAGCAAAAACAGTTCGTTTTGCTTTTGGTAGATAATGTATTCGAAAGATAAGTCTGCATTTGCTTCTCTTTTATGTAGCCAGACATTTTTCAACGTACAATATGTAAGAAAAACTACTGAGTATATTTAAAAATAATACAGGGGAATCTATTTTGATTTGAAAAGCTTTTCAATCTTCAATCTTTTCAATCAGTCTGTATATCAGAATACATTGAGTTGTGAAAAAAAACATAACATCGGACCAGTTTAACGAATAGAACTGTTGATTTGACGGAAATGCGATGCGAATACATAAAATGTATCATTAAATTAAACATTACTCACTTACAAAGAAATGTGTAATAAGAAATGTGTGTAACAGTCAATTTTGAATATTTCCCTGATATTGATTATAGTTTTAATACCTTTAAAGTTTTCGTAAATTGCAATCCAATTTAGAAATATTTTATTTGTGTATTGATGTCTGTAAAAAGGCCTTGTAAGTGTAATTAATGAATTTTGGCATTAATAAGAATGTAGTTTTGGGTCGCTATATATTTACTTTGAATAATTGCAAATGATGTTATTATGGTAGCAAAAAATTTGCTTCCAATAAATTTCCGTGTTAGTTTTTGATAATTTATGTTATTACATACATATTTATCATTTGTAATACATGAAATTTTGTTTTTATATCTTTTCATTTCACATTTGTTAACATTTTTATATTAATTTATATTTATTTTTTCTTTTTTTTAATGTTTAATAACTACGTTATACTTTTCTTTTAAAGCTAGATAAACATTATAATTTTGCTAGTTATTTATTCACTTACTAACAAAAATTAATTAAGTACATTTAAGTTTGCTTCTATTATTAAATAAGGTACATAAATTGCATTAATTAAAAAAAAAAAAAAAAAAAAAAAAAAAATATAAGTTTCGTGTACAACGAATTTTATAAATCATACGATAGCAAATTAAAAAAAAAAATACAAAAATATATATGTAGTGTATAAATAAAAATGTAATAGGTATTTAAAAGTATTGTTAGAATTGCAATACAAACTAAAATTAGGAAATTATTAATAAAAACGCCAACGCATTTTCTTATACTGTAACAAAACGAAAGAAAGAAAAAAATTTACATTCGAAAAAAATATAAAATGAAAAGGAAAAATTTAAACTGCCAAAAAAAAAAAGAAAAGAAATAAAAATCAATAGTCATACGTGATTACAAAAATTTAAATTAATGAGAAAAATTGTGCCTATGAATTCTTGAAACTAAAGTGGACTTTTATTCCAAGTTTTCAAAATCTTTTGTTTAAGTATTTTGAGATTTTAATTTTAATTTTAAAAAATCATATTAGCATTTCAATTTATATAAATTTATATCATTTATATCTAGTAGGTACTTATTTTTCATACTAAATATATCGTATATAAAATATAATAATTTCTTTACTCCAATTTCGAAGACAATTATATCCCATTTATACAAATAAATTTGGTCAATATTACTTCAGAGAAGAATTATTCAAAACAATTTATTTGCCTTTATACGATAGAGTAGTTCCAATTATTTTTGGCATTTCATCTTTCAAAGATTCATGGAATTCATGTTCTTTAGCTTGGAGGAATATCCAGCCATATAGAAAGACATTTGCGCATTCGCTTCAATTTCATTATTCAAAGCTCCAAGGGGGTCTTACGATTTTTTAATGCTGTGTATACACCATGACATTTTGTATCATCGCAAAGCTCAACTCTAGTACACACTATCACATTTGGTTTGTGTGTCAAAAAACGTCAACAATAGCATGTCCCTGCATAACCTCCTGAACGAGGTATTATTGATACAGTTTTTGAAAACTGTTTAGTTGTGAATAACTCAGCACTTTGCAATGCTTTATTAAAGAAAATGAGCCCCCGAAAAGCGTTCGAAGATGGATTAAGTGGCGGACAGAATAGTCGCTCTAGTATAACGTAACGAGTAGCGTTGCAAACTATCAAAAGTTAAAACCAGCAATTCAATTTGGTGTCAACAGAATACGTAGTTGTAGTAGTCGCTTTAGGAGAATGTGAAGCACAAAATTCGAATTTTTAAAATTTGTCGCACGACAAATGTAAGTTGTAAACAGAATATCTATTATTATCAATATATTCGAAATTAAATATGTGAAACATAAAATTGAATGTTGGAAAGAAATATGTACATAATTGGAAATGCATTTCTTATACAATTTAACATGCATTTTGTTAGAAAAATCACATATTCGTGCATTATTATGTAAGTTTTATAAAAGTTTGTTTGGCAAGAGCTTCACTATTCTGTTCCCATTTTTTGCTTGCTACACTACTCATTACGTCGTAAGCTTCAGCTTCTACTACAGCTACTTTATTCTGTTCCAGGCCAAATGCTTATTTTTAAAACAGTTTTTGAAATAAAAACTAAAATATTTATTGTTTTTGTAAGTGGATCACTTCAAACTGTTATATTTTAGATGACATATGATAGTGAAATCTTTGTGCTTCTTGTAGTAATTCGGCTTCCATAGACTTTTCAGGTAAACTTTATATTTCTTGTTAGAATTTTGAATTGAAGTAACAAACTTTAAAAACTATGGTAATCACTGTATAAATATAATCCTAATATTACATACAACCCCTCAAAACTTGGATTATTTATTCTATTCGATATAATCCGCCATATCTTTGGAATTTGTTAAATATTATTGCATAACTTTTTCAGAAAATAAAAATGTTTAGAATTAATAATATAATCATTATTATTATGATCGTTAAAGGGGGGATATATTTTCTTTGGACCAACTCAATTATTTCATATTGCACACTTTATTTTCATTATAAATTTTCTAAAACACATTGCTCAAAATATTCCGCATTTCGCTTATTGTTCGCCTTAAATTGAGTGTAGAAAATGTAGAGTTTATTTGGCCCGCTTTTCTAAAAATATAATTAATTAATTTCGTCGTTTGAAATTAAATTACAAGTGGGGGCAATGTTACTAAAATGGAGTGAAAATAAAATGTAGGTCAAGAGCAATTAAAAAAAAAATTGAAAACAATTTAAAAAAAAGAAATCCATAAAAATTGTTATTAAATTTGTACATGAATTCAAGAGCGGCTATTTTATGTTAAAGCATAAATAAAAAAAATATTATTATCTGGAAAATTTTGTTAGAATACTACTACATATTTCATGTAACTATGTGTATGCTATATACACACATACATATATTATAGTTTTGTTAACGTATCATAACTTTTCCAGTCATTTTTCTTTTTAAAGCTTTTAGTAACGTATTACTTTGTAACATAGTATATATTGAGGTGTGTGAATGTAAGTGATTCTGTTCAAAAATTTTGTTTGTTTTTGTTTGTAATAATACGATATAAAACTAAACCAAATTAAATAATTGTCAAAACGAAAAAAAAAAAACTAAATCATATGTGATAACATGCAACGGCTAACATCACGATTAGCACGATGTAAGTGACCTTGATAATGTTGTTGATGATGATGATATACATTTGATTGCTGTTGTTGCGTTGGCTGCTGCGTATGCACTAAATGCTGTTGGCTGTGCTGGTTGTGTTGTTGATTTTGATGTGTTAAGGTTTGTACATTTTCTAATTGCCGGTTGTTATTTTCTTCATATTTCACAATATTGTTATTGTTTTCAAACATGGCCTCATCTACCTGTTGCTGCAACATTTCATGTTGTTGCTGTTGTTGTTGTGGAGCTTCTTCTGTATCCATTAAACATGATTGTGTGGCAATTTGTGTTGAAGGTAACTGAAAGAAATCTGCAAATGCAAAAAAATATTGTTTTAAACATTTTTCTTTTTTTTCTTTTATTAAAAATAATTAAATTTATATGAACTAAATGTACGTATGTACATATGTACGTACAAATATATATGTATTTTCAAAAGCCACATGGCTTCAAGAAAGAAATACATTTTTTTATTTCATACAAGAGATGATTATCTAAACACAATCTTTTATTTTTCTTATGTTCGTTGGGAAATGTTTATTATTGCAACATTTGTTAGCGCACTTTATAATAAAGTCAACGTAAGCGACGCTGTCGGTGTTTTGATACGACAACATCGCTGCTACGTTTTCATGCCTCATGACCCAGTTTTGACAAAAATAGCTAAACTACTTTAAAAACAAACATGTATATTATAAATTACACTTAAACAAAAGTAATCGATAATAGAATGTGAATTAAAAAGTTTTAAATAAATTAGTAGCGGACAATAGTAGATTTGTCACTTGGAATACAAACAAATCAATAATTTATAAACCAATAATACTGATTTTATTAAAAACAGAGCCAGTGCCCAAAATTTATTCGATTTATTCTGTTAGAAATACTTTCTTATAGCGTCGAAAAATTATATCAAAAACATGCAAATATTCTTAAGTGGTTTAAGTAAAAATTTTCAATCGCTTGAAATCGTTCGTTGTATAGAAACAGACTTGACTAAACAGATTTAAACACTTTATGATTGACCAATTTATAAATATACATAAGTGGTCAAAAATGATTTTTTACAATTGATAGCTTTAGTAATCGGTATCACAACATATTGATGTTAGTAAGATAAGATTTTGTACTAAAATGCGCTCTGAAGTCAATTATTAAAAATGTCAATAAAATAACAAAGATTGTTGAGACTTACATTTGGTTTGCTGACACAAACTTCAGAAAGAAAATATTGGAATAGCATTTAAAGTAAACAATCGCATATAGAAAAATTATTTTATTACATCAAGTCGACACAAAATCATGCCCGTTCTACAAGTGGCATTAAATATAACCAAAAATTCTTGAACAATTTTCGAAAAGTTATTTTAAAAGCTTCTGAAACCGTCAATACCGTATTTTTCGTCTTTAAAAATACAATTACTGCGTAGGTTGTTTGATTATGCGCAATATTATGAATCATAGGATTAAAATCGTGTCTTCCGACAGGGCCATCCGAACTTTGACAGTTGATAACGGCCATCTAGTTGAAGCTGCCCTAGTCTAGTAGGTAGTGAAGCCAAGGTTCAAACCTCAGGTCAGACTTCTTCAACAAAACAAAATTTGAAAAAAGTGTCTTCGGCGACTTCCTCTCAACACATTTCAGGTAAAAGCTCTGAGAGCAAATAAAAATGCCATGGATAGTTTCTCAAAAAATCTGTCGTTCGGAGTCGACTTTAAACTGTAGGTCCCGCCACTCATGTATAAAATTAACACACACAACATTGTGTGTGAAATTAGGTCGAAATCTTGACTGTAATGTATCCGGTTGTAATGCCCAATTATGTCAAATTAGTTGACATTTGTTCAATCTGTTTTGCAAAATCACCATGTGTAGCGTTCAACAACATTTCCAAATAATGAAATAGTTTTTATCAAAATGGACATTCTGTTCGGGCAGCATACCGCTCAAGAAATCTTAAGCGATGAGACTAATTTCTAGAAGAATGTGTATGTCGAATTTGAGACGATACCAATTCACGTGAGACCCAAGAGTGTCCAATGCATCCCGAAAAAGTCACTGTTTGGAGTGACTTTTGGAACGGCTAGGTTCTGGTTACACGAAGTTTTGAGTCCAACCAAATCGAAATAATACAATATTCCACCCACAAATTCGTTTCGAAACCTTAAGGAAAATTAAGCCTTTATCAAGGTCTCTTATACACTTCACAATCGCACTGTTCTTAAAATGGGAAACTATTTCTCATGTAATTTTTATTTACTTTTGATTAATCCTTTTTCAAATCTTAATCTATTTTACTGTCTTTTGCAAATAATTATTTTCAGTGTGTACAACTACTTAGTAGTTTAGCTTTTATATGTTTGTATGTTTATAAAAAATATTGATGCAAGAAGTCAACGCTGTTGTAATTCGTGCTTTTTTACTGCTCTATATATTCAATTGTAGTCAACTGAAGCCGGTATTATTTGCTGGTTCGGCAAAATAATTGCATACAAAATAAGAAAATTGAAAATAGTACAAAAAAAAATAAAAACAATGACAAAGAGGCAGACATAGAAAAAATATCTAAAAGCAAACAAGAAAATTCAATTAAAAATATGTCAGCAGAGTGAAAAATTTGCATCCTTCTTTACCTTTCAATATTCCAATTTAAATTAAAAAATATAATTTTTCGTTGAATAAAATTCGCAATTAATTTCGAAAATGCATGCAAATAAACAAAGTATACACACGTCATAGTAGAGGGTGTTTTTTTTAAGCATTAAAGCACATAAAGTGGCAATATAACACAGAAACACTGTAGGAATAGATTTTTTTCTTGGTATTTATCGATAACACAGAAACACTGTAGGAATAGATTTTTTTCTTGGTATTTATTTTCGAAATATGATTTAAAATATATGCATGATCGCCGTGGCTACATGTTATATAGTCCCCTGAAACATTCGAAATGCTACCACATTTTCCAATCACGGTGTATGGCGTTAATAGTGACTGGAATATTGATTTCCAATACTCAGAAGATACCGGCATAAATTAATTACTTAACATAGTCCCATAAGAAACAATTCACAGGCGTTAAATTCGTTAACAGGACCACATTTGGAAAGTAAGTTGTAAACATATTGATTCTGCAATAAATCGATTGTTAAGCACTCTGTATGGCAAGTTGCGCAGCCTTTTTATAAAAAAAAAAGTTGTTGATGTTTAGCTGATCAATTTTTGGAAACAAAAAAAATTACCATAACGACAGCTCTTTGCTAATTTTATTAGAAATAAGAATTAATAATGTCCCGAGCGTTTAAACCACATCAGAAAGTGAATGTTAATGGATTGGCATTACCGGCTTAAGGTCAGTCTACACTCCAAATGCCGAAATTTTGCTTATTGATACAGTAATTTAATCAGAAAAGGGTTCCAAAACTGAACACAATTCTTAAGTGAAAATGTTTATCTTCGGCCGGATTCAAAGGAGACCAATCAGCAGCGATACACACGGTTATATAAATTGCATTTTATTAGTCACGTAAGTGAATAACCTTACGTTAAATGTTGAACAAAGTCCCACCAGTTGCGAATGACGACAAATATAAATCTCACGGCTTCTTCAAGTATTCGCGCTAGAGCAGCAATATTCCCTTTGGCTCTTTGTCTTGTTGCGGCTATTAAATTGAGAAGTGTAAAATTTGAGCCAAAACGATCAATAACTGCTCGAAATACTTGCTCTCTACGCCGATTATTTTGACATATTTTTTCTAAGCAAATTTCTACAATTTAGAAGCCTTATGTGTTTATACCTTTATTCTGGAGTTGACTTCAAAGTTCACTAAACAAAAATGTCAACACAGTTTGACATTCCCAGCTGTCAAGCAATAGATGTCGATAGTTCTCATGCAGTTAAAAAAGCAATAAATATTCGCGATATCATCTACTAAAAGCATACGTTATTTCAAGATAAGCTTTTTACATCGATAAATATAAAGACATACTTTCATTCAATTTGTTTATCTTAAGTTGAACTGTTTAACTCCATAAAATAATCTTTCTTTTAAGCTTTTCTGAATCATCTCTAAAAACTCTATTTTGTAAAAAAAATAAAAAATACTACAATGTGATAACGATCGGCCTTAAATAAACAAAATATAATTTTTATTTCCTAATGTGTGATACATTTTATTTTGACATTATCAATAGTTATTGTTTATATATACATATATGTAAGTGTATATACAATACATACATACATAATAATTAAGTTAAATTATAAAACATGTGGACTATTTTTTATATATTGAAGGTGTCATATAAAAATTAAATCTAATACGTTGAGATAAGAAAAGAATATTGTGGAAATTAAAAATACATTTCTTTTATAATTATAAATAAAAATGTTTTGATAAGAAACTAAATTGCACGTCTAAGAATCTTAGACATGAAGCTCCAACGGGTGCATTTTATTTAATAGAAAGAAAATTTTTCCATTAGAACAGTTTTGCTGTATTTATCCAGAATAAAGATCTGATATTAGAATTATAAGTTTTAAGACGGACTAAATATTGAAAAATTTAAAGGACAACAAATTATGGTGTGGCGTAGTAAGCGATAAAATATCATGTGATTAAAGTTGGTGCCAATTGATGAATTTTTTGTTTGTTCTGCCACTAGAATTACTATGATTTATATCCAGTTCGGAACATAACACAACTATCCTTTAAACTACTCAGCAGTGTCTGACCTATACTTTTTCGTTTATGATAAATCTATTTGTCAAAATTAAACAGTTTCAAAACAAAATTTGTTTGCATACCTCACATTTCAAAGATTTCAGAAAGAGTTACATGGCAGAGACTTCTGCAATCTTATCTATTCTATCATAAAATTAAATAGTAAAGGGGAAAACATATAATAAATAATTTAAACATTTAAATATACGATTGTGTTCATTAAAACGATTTGATACTATAGTAGCTAGTATAGGCATAAACACGCCGCATTATTAGCACTTGGGTTATGAAATAAAATCTGTAAAACATCATTATGTACCGTGAATTCTAAATTATTTTAGTTTTTACCATGAAATCAGTCAGATAACGGGAACCGTATTGCTGTCCCTATTTCAGTGTGATGTCAGAAAAAACACAATTTTTCATAAAATGCTCTTCTCTCGGGATTTATCGTACGTTCGTCGATCAGTGCATAGAAATGTTTGAGGAGACTGGAAATGTTAAACACCGAATTCGGTCGGGCCGTTTCACGCCCCGAGCCATCACAGTTCCGAAATCATTTCTACAAAATTCGTTACGTAAACAAGAATTGTAGCTCGGGCTCGCAATGGTATAAAAGACGAATTATTTGTAAAAAACTTGGGAGTTGCTGCTTTAAAACGCTTTATCAGAAAAATAAAAACGTTTTTTATACAAAGTTTTTACTGCGTAGGGAGAATTTAACAAGCAGTATGATACGGTGTGTACCGAGTCATCTAAGGACGCATATGAACTAATTATTCGGCTCACGGTTTGGTGGGGGGTGAGTCTTGCAATTATTTCGCTAATTGCTTTTCTACAAAGGTGACGAACTTTGCAAGAAACCATTTTGTAAGTAAAAACCACTTAATCATTCTATGTCCCATAACCAACGGTGGACTTCCATTTCGTGCTGTGACTATTTTCCCAATTGACGAGTTTCGTGTGGTTAGTATGATATAAGGTTAGTATGATATAAGGTTAGTATGATATGATATTCCCTTGGAGGAAGGTTCTTTATATACAACTTACATACATATCGTCGTCGAAAATCCAAAAGTACGTAACATCGCTTTTTCTAATTTTACAGGGGAAGCAAAAAACGTTATAAGAAAATGTTGCACATGTTGGTACGTCATTTTGAATTATTGATATAAAAACGTAATTTTTGGTCGCAAAAATCTAAAAATTGGTAGAGATATGTTAAATAACCTTACGAATCATAATCAATCAAAAACTCGATTTTGACTTTTTTTTGATGATACGTATGTACGTACTTTTGGATTATCGACGACGATATATTAATAAATATGTAAAAAAATGCTTTAAAAGCATTTATTGTATTTAATTTATGTAACATAGATATATTGTTATTTACACCTACTAAATATAAAAAATAAAAAATATTTAAAAAACATTATCAAATGCCTAACACCTTTTACCTTAGAAAACCAGGTGCTGTCAATATTTAATTTAACAGACAACTTTTAAAACAAGTACAGTGTTTTCCCCATGAAGTCATTTGTTAAATTCAAGTTCAACAAAACTGTAAATTTTAAAAAATCAAGTTTAATTTTTGAAATTAAAAAATAAACCTATATTTTTATTTATTGTAGTCTTAAAAATGTTTTACTCCTTCAAAACATTTTTTTTTTCGTTGTAATTAAGTACTTATTAAATTAACTTTATAAAGTAAAATAATACATGCCAATATGTTCATTTCTCAACAGGTTATGAAATAAACATAAACCATATACAAATTTATTTTAATTATGTTAATTTTTGGCCTATAACGCCGGTAAAATGGCTTTTTGTTAGTGCTGGCTAATAAATTCATACTCCATTTGAATTAAATGTACATACATACAATACATACATACATATGTATTATGTTAATTCCCATTGAGATTTCTCTCTTCCGTCGTGAATAGTCAGTCAATATAAAAAATTATTTGTATTGTTGAGTTTCAAGCCTTTGCAAAATGAAACATACAAGAAAGCAAAAAATAAAATGAAATAAAAAAAAGAAAATAAAACTGACCTTCAAAAATGTTAAATATGTAGTTTACTTAATGAAATGTGTTTGGCGGTTTGTCTAATTTGTACCGCTTTTTTTATAACAATAAATAACCATAAAATTGTTGTACATACATACATACTTGACTAAATGTTTATTTGTTTGTACGAAAGATACAAATAAATAAATAATTTATGTACACTGTACATTTGGTAGGTGCAAACAAAATTTCCTAATTACAAATATAATATACAGATGTTATATAATATGTAAAATATAAAAATATGTAGCATAATTAAATAATAAATGAGTACACATCCATCCCATTACTCATGCACGGAAATTTTTCAATTTACTTAACCTACAAAAATCAAACATACTATATAATATTGTACATCTGAATCATCAATTTCACTCCCCCAGGTGGTCAATAATATTGTCGTATAATTTTATTGGACGTTTACTTATTAATCCAAAAATTAAAATGGTTAATTTATTTTTATTAAAACCCTAAAAACTATAAAAAAAATAAGAAAAGGAGTGCGGTTTACACACCTCTTAAAATAAAACAAAAATTTAGAAACAAAATACATATTTAAGAGACGGAATAATCGTACAAGGAGCCTAAGCGTTAGCGGAAAAGTATACGGGACGAAGTGTGATTGCTTCTCAAAAAGAGGGAAAGACGCCCGTATAAAACTGTACAGAATTTGTAATCGAAAAAGACTATTATAAAACTGTGTTAGTATTACAAATCTGCGAAACTGTCTTAAAGAAAAAATACATTATTTTATAGGTCTTCTAATAACGTGTCTGGTTACTGTCGTCTAGAGGTGTCACAGTATGTACATATGTATATAAATACAGACATACATATGTATGTATATAAATGCAGACTTGTTTTAGCAGTCCCGCTGCTGGATTTGGATAAAGACTAGGGGTGTCAAAATATCGATGGCACTATCGATAGTATCGATAGTTTATATTTTTCGTTACTATCGATGTTTTTTTTTTACAAAATATAAACATTTAACTATTACCGATAGTTTTTTTTCACTATCGATAGTAAATTGAGGGGTGTGGAAACAAAGGAAGCAATCTCCACTTTTGTAGTTTTCGAAATTAATAAGAAAAACTTAACTTAAAGACAATTGTATTTTATAATGAATTTTTATGTTAATTAGTATGGAAGAAAAAGATAAATATGCCGACCAAGTTTGATCCATATCCTCACTGAAGTTTTGGGGAAAATGCGAACTGAAATTTGGAGATTGCGTTTGTTTCAACAAAGTGGAGATTGCTGCCTTTGTTTCAACACCCCTCAAATGTTCCACCACTAACTTTTTGTTTGCATTTATAAACTGGTGATTCCCACAGTATTATTATAAAGTGAAGAAGAGAGTGAAGTAAAGACATTAACTGACTAACATGTGCTACTTAGATGTATTTATTTATCACTAAAACAATTATTTTATTTCCAGACACGTTCAAGTGATATGAAAGAGATGCAAATACTTGCTTTTGTGTATTTGTATTTGTGTATCGCAGCTACCTCGACTGAGTCGAAAATAATGTTTAGTAAAGCTGGTCAAATAGTTTCGGATAGGCGTACAGAATTAAAAGAAAATGTCGTAGATATGCTTCTTTTTACAAGCAAGAACAATTGGTTGACTGACCCTTCATCTTATAGTGTTTTCACACCGAGTGGTTTTAACGCAAAAGTTGGTTTTAACGTTAAAATCAAAAATAAAACCTGCTTTTACCATACAAAATTATTGTGTTAAAATCAACTTAAAACCTTTTTTGAATTGGTTTTAAGTTGATTTTATGAAATACAACCTTGTTTTATGTACTAAATCAGAGCTACCAGCTCTGAAATGGTAAAAACAGCTGATAAAAATTAAATAAAAACAAAATAAAATCAAAACAAATGTAAAAATATAGAAAGCCGGTTGCTAGGCGAATTCATGTAATAGGTGGGATTTACTAAACAGCTGATACTTTTTCAAATGTCAAAATTTTGTTGTTTTTTTTTTTAAATTTTGTTTTGATAATAAATTTCTTGTTTTCTTATTCTGACTTTTATGTTTATTTTTATTTTTTTTGTTTGCATTTTATTAAAATTTAAAAAATAAATAGGAATGATTAGATTATTCAACCAAACAACTACACAACTGGAAAACAAAACATATTACGAAGAACCGCAAGTATAAAACAAACAATAAATACATAAGGATCTACGAGACCAAGATACCCGTTTCTTCGTGCAGGTGCTCCAAAGAGACCATCTGTACGCAGAGCATGATGTTCTTAAAGGCAGGGTTTTGGTGGGTTTTCATTTTTTTCGATCAATTAATTTGTACGTAGCCAACGCAGTTTCCTTGTTCAAGAGAGGTATTAGATGACCTTTTTCCTACTTCGCAAAAGAGGACCTAAAAAAGCTATCAAATGTGACTTCCAAAATCGTTGAATGCCGTTGAACGGGCGCTTCATTTTTATACTAATTACGTTGACAAGTTCTAATAATACATATTTTTCCTTCCTTACCACAGCAACATTTTAATGCATACAATATAATACTACTGCAGACACAAGTGGTGGCGATACATTGGGTGGCTCGTCGTCTGCGTTGGATCAAAATACTTCTTCTGTAGGAGGAAAAATATATATTATTAGAACAACTTGTCAACGTAATTAGTACGCTCTTTCACAATGGACACGGTAATAATTCTCTTCTGTGCTAAATATAATCATCATTCTTCTCCTTCCTCGGCGTCTTCACCTCAACATTTTCCTAACTCAACGGCGGTTTCACATCCTCATCACACTCACATGCCTTATGGTCCAAATTCTTAGCTTATGGAATTATATTCAAAGATGAGCCAGATATTGAGTACGGCGAGGATAAAATCGATATTGGAGCCTTTGCTCAAAATATTATTCAAGCGACATTATAAATTCTCGAAATTTTAATGAATCGGCCTATGAAGATGCTATTATGAATGATTTGGCCTCGGCAGCCCAGGGAGCCAATGGAACAGTTGATCCCCTACAATTCACTGCCACTTTAATGCTCTCCTCACAAACGGATCATCTATTGGAGCAACTGTCGAATGCTGTCGATTTGAGTGGGATTTGTGTGCCACAAGCCACACAACAAAAATGTTAGCTGTGACAAAAATTATAAAAATTATGAAATTTTTTACAATTTTTCTTCCTATTGTCATTCTTCAGTCAGCTCAAGGCACATGAATTCGCCTAGAGTCAGCTGTTTCTGACAATGGAAGGAGATTTTACAAAAACAAAATGCCTGTTGTTTTTGCATTGTTGTAGACCTGCGGCTACCTTATTGAATTTGCCTTGGCCGGTTGTATAAAAATGAAAAATTTCAAATAATGAATGCTATATAACAATATTTTAACAATAATATTAATATTATTCCTTAATTTTTCATATTTTTTGTTTTTTCTTAAACAAAAACATTTCTGTTCCGTCATGAATGTATGAAAGTTAAAACCTGATTTAAGAAAATTTTCAGTGTGAACGCAAAATCAGCTGATTAAGGTTTTAATGCTAAAATCAGGTTTTAACTTTTGGTGTGAAAACACTATTAAATACTTCATATTTAATTTTTTGATTTTTGAACTAAGAAATAAAGTTCGGTTTTGTTTATTTTTGTTTATACAAAATGCGTTATTTAGCATTTTAACCTATTAAATTCAAATATGAATATAAATGTAATATTTGAGAGACTCCGATAGTGTTACGATAGTATCGCCGATATATCGATATTTTTTATAAGAACTGATAGTTTAGATTCGATATATCGATATATTTTTATGAACTATCAAAAACTATCGATAGTGCTACTATCGATAGTTTGACACCTCTAATAAAGACAACATCAGACTGTTTACTGGGTTTTAACGTGGCACTGCTAGGTTAGATCTTTTCGGTACTCTCTTAAGACACGTGCAATTTCTATCCTTTCCTATTTCTTTTCTCTGTTTTCCCTCATTCTATCTCTCTTCTTATCTATTTTAGAAAAAATACAATGGATCAATTTTACTTCCGGGTATTGTACTTGCCTTAGTGATATGTGCGTGGAGTCAGACTCTGTCTCCCCACTATCGGATGAAGACGGTGACAATACGGTCATCGAAAGGTTCCCTCTCACTCGTATCCAAATTGCCACTGGGAGCAATGAGGTGGTGACATCCCCTTTAAGGAACCCACTTGTCAGACGGGATGCTTCTGACCCACTAGTACGATCATCTACTGATCCGGACTGCATGGGTGGGGGTGGCTCGTCTGACAAGGGGGGTAGAACTGGGCGGAAACGTTCCGCTATGTATAAGGAGAGGAATTCATATCGTAGGGCTTGCACTGTCTTGAGAAGATTTGCAAGCTGTGATGTGGATTCCCTCTCTGTTAAGGAGCAGAGGATGCTGGCTCGACACAGAGGCACTGTTCTGCGGTATGAGAAAAAATACCCAGACAGTGCCCTCTCACGGGTCGCTGACTCTGATGGACCCTTGAGTGTGGACGAGAGCGTAGAGCCAACTGCTTCTACCTCTCAAGCCGCATGCAAGGGGCACAAAGGTTATACACCCTTACTCCCAGCTGGAGCAAAGAAGACCACCCGGGTTTTCAATCCTTCGGTGAAGAGAAAGGGTGGTGGTGTTACTCCTTCAAGGGATGGTGGAAAGGAGGTAGAAGCTACCGCCAATCCTTTATCCCAAAAGGAGGATGTAAGGTTAGAGGCCAAGGAGTTGGGGGGGGTCACTTCGGCGGATAGGTCTTCTGTGCAGGTTTCTCGCAAGGGAGATCGCATGAAGAGGAACAGGTCTGACGAGGTGCCTTCCTCTAGCTCCAAGCGTCCCAGGAAACAAGGGAGCCTAGGAACTAACCCTTCCCTTCAGCTGGCTTTCATCGACAGGTCGGATTTGGATGGTAAAATCTCTCCTGAAAGATGGAATCTAGTTGAAGAACGGCTCATTGAGTTCATAGCTGAGGAGAGTTGTGATGGCAGGAATGCTCGCATATCTTCTATTGGTTGGTCCAGGGGTATCAAGGTAGTCGACTGTGAAAACGAGGGAACTGTAAAGTTCCTTGTGGAATCAGTGAAGCGCCTTGGCGAACTCTGGCCCGGTGCGCGCTTGGAGGTGGTCCCTCAATCCGACCTCCCTCTACGTCCAATAGTGACGGTATGGATCCCGCCTACTTTTAGGCGTGTGAGTATCATACCAAAACTTATTGGGAAGCAAAACGATGGATTGAACACCAGTACATGGGCAGTTGTTAACTCCCTGGCTGGTGAAGGTAAGAAGGGCTGCGATCTTCGGATCGCTATTGATCAGACCTCACTTCAGAGGCTAAGGGCAAGGGGTGGCGTGGTGTTGTGTGGGATGGCAAACCTAAAGTTCCGTCATCGGGAAATAAGGGGTGCCTAGGAACCCAGAGGAGGCTGAAAGTGGTGCAGATTAATCTGCATCACTGCGAAGCTGCCTCACACAACCTACTAACCACCCTACGCCGCCTTGAAGTTGACATCGCTCTTATCCAGGAACCTTGGATCCTTAGGGATAGGATCCTGGGTTTGAGCGATCCTGATTATAGGTTACTTGTTCCTAGAACAAGCGAGAAGGTAAGAACCTGTATATTAGCTAGGGGTAGCTTAGACTTGTTAATCACTCCTTCCTTTTGTACAGGTGACGTAACGACTGTGGCGTACAAAGATGACCTTGGGATCGAGTTGATGCTGTCATCTGTGTACATGCCGTACGAGGCTGCATCCCCACCTGATGACTTAGTTGGACGACTGGTGGAGCATGCGGAGAGGACAAGATGTCGCCTTGTCCTGGGTTGCGATGCCAATGCTCATCACACCCAATGGGGCAGTGCTGACATAAATACTAGGGGTGAGTCGATTTTGAATTTTATTATTCTTAATAGGCTCAACATTTGCAACGTTGGCAACACGCCAACGTTTAGAAACCGTGTTAGGGAGACTGTAATTGACATTACGCTCTCTAACATGGACAGGTCTATGATTGAGGACTGGAGGGTTTCAGATGAGTGTTCTTTCTCTGATCACCAATTGATATCCTTCAGTATTAATCTATCAGGTGGCTTTAACAAGCCTTTTAGAAATCCAAGAAGAACCGACTGGATCAGATATGAGATGGCTGTGGAGGAGGAACTTAAGACCCTCAGGGGTCGTTCCACTCCTAGCGTCAATGATCGAGTTGGGTCTTTGACGGATATTTTGTTGTCTTGTTATAGAGATGCTTGTCCTCTCACTTACCCGGGTAAGAGGAACCAGCCAGTCTGGTGGAATGCGGAACTCCGTAGACTCCGCTGTTGTACCAGGAAACTCTTTAATAAGGCTAGGAAGTCGGGCAGGGAAGTTGACTGGTCTGCATATAAGGCCAGTTTTAATGAGTATAAAAGGGAAATAAAGCGCTCAAAGAGAACCACCTGGATGAGTTTCTGCACGAGTATCGAGAATGTTTCCGATGTGGCTCGTTTCCGTAGGATGCTGTCTAAGGACCCCAAAATCCTAGGCTTCATCCAAAAGAACGATGGCGCGTGGACAGCCTCGAGAAAAGAAACCCTAGAGGTTCTGCTGAGTACTCATTTTCCCAATTGTGTGGATCCAGAAAGCTATCCGTCGGGGGTAGCGGATCCCTTCTGTGATGCTGGCTTGATGCCCGATTTGGAGGATATCATTAACAGAGACAAGGTGAAATGGGCGATAAATAGTTTTGAGCCCTTTAAGTCGCCTGGTCCGGATGGTATCTTTCCGGCTCTGCTTCAGCGTGCTGGTGATATATTACACGAATGTCTGGTGGACGTGTATAGAGACTGTCTCCGACGGTGTGATATACCTGATGGTTGGAAAGATGTGCTCGTGGTGTTTATACCAAAGGCTGGTAAACCCAGTCACATCGGCCCGAAGGATTATAGACCGATATCCCTCTCATCCTTTCTTTTGAAAGCCTTGGAGAGACTTATCGATCTACATTTGAGGTCAAACATGGACCGGTCTCTGTTGAGTGGGTCGCAACATGCTTACATTAAGGGTAAGTCGGTTGAGACCGCTCTTCATGATGTGACAGGTTTTGTTGAGACGAATCTGGCTAGGGGTGAGTACACACTGTCGGCTTTCCTTGATATAGAGGGGGCCTTCAATAATGTCACCACTTCTTCTATTGAGAATTCACTGAGGGATATACATGCCCCAGATTTTCTGGTGCGGTTTATCATCCACATGTTGGGTAATAGACTAATCCGATCGAATCTGGGTGGATGTTCTATCGTAAAGCGTGCGACCAGGGGTACACCGCAGGGGGGTGTCCTATCCCCTCTCTTGTGGCTCCTGGTTGCTAATGTTGGTCTGAGGCTTCTAGAGAGTAGGGGCTTTAGGGTTGTGGCATATGCCGATGATGTGGCTATTCTGGTGGGTGGAAAGTTTCTACCGACGCTGGGGGAACTGATGGAGTCTGCTCTTGGAATTTTATCCTCTTGGGCTACGAACTGTGGCCTGGGTATAAATCCGGATAAGACGGACCTCGTCCTGTTCTCGCGTAGGTACAAAGTTGAACCCTTCAGGTTGCCGAGGTTAGCTGGTAGGGAGCTTCCGTTGTCTTCTGAGGTCAAGTACTTGGGTGTTGTCCTGGACAGCAAGCTGAACTGGAAACGAAACACCGAGGAAAGAATGAAGAAGGGACTGAATGCCTTCTACCAGTGTAGGAACTCCATAGGTAAGAGCTGGGGTCTTCCGCCTAGGGACATTCGCTGGATATATCTGGCGATTGTTAGACCGGTTATTACCTATGGCTGCGTTGTTTGGTGGTGTGCCTTAGATAAGAGTTTTCAGCGGAAAATCTTGGATAAGGTTCAGCGGATTGTTTCCTTGAGTATCACTGGAGTGAGGAAGAGTTGCCCTCAGGCTGCTCTTGACACTATGCTCTGCCTGACTCCGCTTGATTTATATGTCAAGCGGTGTGCAGCGCGCTGTGCCATTCGTCTGAGGGAATCGGGCTGCTGGAAACAGCGCTCGACAGGTCACTCCAGAGTTCTGAATGTCATCTTTCCTGACGGGAGATATCGACTTTCGGAAAAAGCCACCGATTATGTTGTGCCTGAGGCTATGTTCCTGCCCGGTTTAAGGATACTTATACCGGAAAGGGCACAATGGAATGGTGGGGTACTCCAGGGACAGAGAGGTATACCCATCTTCACAGATGGGTCTAAGTTAGGTGGATGTACAGGTGCTGGGGTTTTCTGTAGGGAACTCGGTCTTGAACTCCACTTTAGGTTGAACGATGACTGCAGCGTTTTCCAGGCGGAGATTTTCGCAATCTTGAAAGCTATTGAGGCCATAGCTGGTGGCCCAGCTTCAGATTCGGAATCTTACGTGATCTTCGTTGACAGTCAGGCTGCCCTTAGGGCCATTGAGTCGGTCTGGTGCAAATCACGGCTCGTTCGCAAGTGCAAGGAGTCGTTGAGGTCCTTTGGACTAGACCGTATCCGTCTCTGCTGGGTTCCGGGTCATAGCGGAATACTGGGCAATGAGACGGCGGATGCCCTCGCTAGGTTAGGTTCGCTCTCTGGGAGCGATTTAATAGTTGGTCCTGACCCCCCGGTCTGCCACCTCTACGGTCTCATCAATAGATGGGTCGGGGAGGAAGAGCAAAGACGTTGGGGGAACGGATCGGGTTGTTTTGTCTCTAGATGTCTATGGCCTGCTGTGGACAGTAAGAGAACAGGTAGGCTGCTGGGCTTGGATAAGGCCAGCTTAAGGTTAGTTGTCGGGTTTATCACAGGGCACTGCGAGATTAGGTCGCTGACGGGGATCTGGAACAGATCCCAGCCGGACTATTGCAGGGCATGTTGCGATGAGGAGGAGTTGGAGACTATCGAACATCTCCTCTGTAACTGCCCAGCCCTTGGTAGGTTGAGGCTGAGGACCTTTGGCAGGGCCTTCTTTGAGAGTTTGAACTCTGCGTCGAGAGCCGACATCAAGGCTCTCCACAGATTCATTAGTGGCTTAGGCTGGTTGAGGGGCGCTAGGGCTTCATCAGGATAGTCGCGCTCTCCCTTCTTTGTTGGGTCTATGTTACCCCTCCGCTTCCCATTCTCCCTTTCCTATCTCCTCTCCTTTATATCCTATTCCCTCTCGTATCCTTCCTCTTTAAGGACGTTGTACAATGGGTCAATTCGACCTCCGGGTACTGTACTTGTCTTAATTGACAAGTGCACGTCCTCTAACCTAACCTAACCTAACCTAGTGACAAGTATGTATATTCTCAAACCTAACCTAGCCTTTCTCTAAAATATTATACAAAAATAATAGTAATCGAATCTTATTACAATATACATACAATATAACATTTAATAAAAATCAATTTTTTTTGAGCGTAGATAAAATAACTACGCAGAAGGTTGCACATTTCTGATTATTTTAAACGTTTTTATTAGAAAGGGAAACCTGATAGCAGCAGCAAATAGTACGTAAATAAAACAAATCAAGCAATAATATACAGTTTTGGTTAAGTTTTTTATGCCCTACACTAACTAAATTGTTTAGACTATAAGGGCGTTAGAGTTATTGCTTGTAACTCTTACAACAATAGAATAGTACGCATAGTTAAGGAGGTAATGCAGTGTAACGCCGCCTAAAATTTCGTACATATCTTTTAGTAGTTATCATGATATTGAAAATCGATTATCCTCTGTAGGGATGAAGTTTTTCATGAGAGACATATTAAAAATCGCAACAAATAATTGAACAGAACAATATATAGTTGACGTAATCGATCTAGATATGCTAAATAAAGCTTTGACATAGTTCCAAACAAAAATAACGGGTTATTTCATCTCAACATTATTTTGTTGTTAGTTAGACTAAAATCTGTGCATATTAAGTGATGTAATAGTATAATTTCAATTCTTACAGTACGTACCTATTTAAATTTTTTTAAAGCACTACCACTACAACTAATTGTAGATAACTTACCATTACAATATTGAGCTGAGAAATCATCATCGAAACGACAACGTTTAGCTGAGACCTCATAGTTGTTGGCGACTGCACCAGCAGTACTGTCGTCATCATCATTAATAACAAAATAACGTTTTTTACAACGTGCTACATTGACAGCGTTACCGGCTGCGTAAGCAGAGCTGCCAAAGTTGACTGACGAAGCATTCGTTTGTTGAGGTGTTGGTGTGACTGTATTATTCATGCCATTGACATCATTTGCCATTAAATTAAATGCTGTACCATTATAATTGTTGTTATTGTTACTCATATTATTATTATTGTTGTTATCGTGAATATGAGCGGCATTAACATAGGAAAATCCATAATAGCCATTCGAGGAGAAATGATTTAAATTTGTATTTAACTGTGGCACAACACGTGGATCAAAAGGATTCAAATGGCGCGTATGTGTATTGGATTCGAAATCTAAAGGTAATGATGCAGCAGATGAACCATCAGCAGCCCATAATTCGAAATTTGTTAAAACCATTTTAATTGTTTATACTGTTGTTGTTGTTATTATTATTAATAATATTTATATTTCGTTAAAGCTATTGTTGTTTCTCTGTTGTTTCGTTTCAGACTGTACTTTGTTGCTTTAATTTAATGATTTTTATAACTTTTTTGTTGTATTGTTTTTATTACAAATTTCTGTATTTAAATGAAACGAAAAAAAACCAAATTATACACAAAATTTATGGAAAATTTTTACTTAAAAGTTAAATAAACTTTTTCAAAATTTTTAAGCGAAAAAATATAAGAAACGTGTGTAAAATTTTTTTATTTCTTTGTTCTATCGTTTTAAACGGCTGTTTCGTACCGTCCTTTTCCTTTCAAATCACCTACACCACTAACAAACATTCATTCACACACATAAAAGCACACTTTTTGCAAAACAACAAAAACAAAAATTATTTACACTCGATTCCCCTTCAACTCTTCAACAACTTTTATTCTTGAACAAACAACAAAACCAATATGTACCGTTTTGTATTTGTTGTTGTTGATATTTATTTGCGGTTCTTGTTTTTGTTAATTAAGAAACAACAAAATTTCAATTGATTTTAATTTTTTCTGTGTAAATCACCTTAATTTTTTTTGTGTTCTTTTCGTAAATGAAACATGCTTTTTTTCGCTTAAAATTTAAGTGACGTTAACTGTTAAAAATAAATCTACAACGAATTATTTAAGAAGAAAAAAATATTGAATTTATTTACTTTTCCTCTCCCTCTTTATGCTGTTTGCTTAGCTTCTTTTTTTGAGCGTTATTGTTGTATAAAAACCGCGTTCCTTTTTCGTTATTGGTTTTTGTTTTGCTTCTTTCTTCGCCTCTTAATGTTATTATTATTGCCACACTCTCTTTCACTTAACTTCTTTTAAACCTATCACCTATTTTCACTTTACACAACCAGACGCGTTCACGTTCGAAAAACAACTGATTTAAACACGTTAAAATGAAATTCAAAAGTGGCATCTTACGCCGGTACAAAAAATTTGCAACACTATGGAAGCCAACCAAACGGAACGAAAGATAACAGAACGAGAAACAAAATGGAATGATATAAAAATTTTCCATAACACATATGTCAGCTAGTGTGCTTTTTAATCAAATAAAGCATGTTGATTGCTAAGGAAATTGTTAAGAAATGTCATTATGGCATTGAATTCGGTTTGAAAATATTTCGGTAAAAACAAACAAAATATATATATGTAATATAAATATATATATATATTTATATATATATTATGTATTATATATATATTATATATATATTTATATATATATATATGAAATTTTTAAATAAGAATTTTGTTGTTTGAGAGTATAAAAGATTAATACTATTAAAATAAAAATTATAAATTGAGGATGCAACAAATCATATGAAAAATTTGTTTATTAATTAAAAATAACAAAGATTGGTAATGATAACTAAAACTAAGCCCAATGAAGAACTAAATTTAAAATGCGCAAAAACAAATTGTTATAATAAACAAAATTAATTTGGGCTTCTTATATAGCAATCTTTATAAAATTTGAAGACATTTTTCCAAGAATTAACACTTTTACATTTTTATTCTATGGCATCACTGGTTTGTTGAACAATGTGAAATGAAATTGGGTCTTTGACTCACCCTGTCTAAAAACTCACACAGCTGACTGCAAAAGGAAAATTTCACAAAAACCTCGAGAAACCTTTAATGTGGTGTAAGAAAAATTTTGTGCAAGTTTTCTAAAAACGAATATAATTCACCTATCAAAAAATTATGACTGCTGGTAAAGAATTTCCTAAAATCAAATACGGCGAAGGAGCTGCGAAACTTGATAGATCCCAATTGGAATTTATGAAACTAATTGAACAACAAAATCTAGAAAGAGTTACTAAACTGCAACGCGTTAGACGTAACAATTTGATAACGGCCGGTGTTCTCGTTACATCTGTGTTGGGAATTTATGCGTATTCGATTTTGTCCGTAAAACAAGAGAAATTTTTGGATGATTTTGAAGAACCCAAAAAAGTGTCCAATTAGTTTAAAAAAATACGTATATTGTTACCCGTAGTGTTAAGATATTTGTTAAGATTGTAAACGAAGCAAACTGTTGTATAATTCAAAATATATTCAAAGCTGAGAAGGATTTCATAGGACTTATTTGGAAAAAAGAATACATCAAAACTGAATTGAGGTTAGTTTCGATTTTAACAAATAAAAAATAAATTTACATTTAACTTCTTTGCAGTGCAAAATGTCGGAAGCTGCTGTAAGGGTTTTAAAATCTGGCATGCGTTTGCCGCCCTTACCTACACTTAGAGATCTTGTAAAGCTATACAAATTACAGGCCTTAAAGCAATTATCCCAAAACTTTTTGATGGATGAACGTATTACAGATAAAATTGTGAAGAGTGCCGGACGCATAGATAGTTACGACACTGTGTTGGAGGTGGGGCCAGGTCCTGGAGGTATTACCCGTTCGATATTGAGAAGACAACCCCAACGTTTAGTGCTTGTGGAAAAAGATGCCAGATTTCTGCCAACATTAGAACTATTGCGTGATTGTGCTAAGCCTTTAAATTTGGAAGTGGACATATTTGTGGATGATATTTTACGTTTCGATATAGAGAAACATGTGCCTGACACTTCACATCGCCTACATTTAATAGGCAATTTACCATTTTCTATTTCTACCCGTTTAATTATCAATTGGTTTGAAGACATATCTTTACGACGTCAAGCATTTCGTCGCATAGACACCTGCATGACTTTAACGTTTCAGAAAGAAGTTGCCGATCGTATTTGTGCCCCTTTGGGACACGAGCAAAGATCTCGTCTTTCGATAATGTCACAAATTTGGACTCAACCTATACTGAAGTTTACCATACCCGGTAAAGCTTTTGTGCCCAAACCTGAGGTTGATGTCGGAGTAGTTAAATTGATACCACTTAAAAAGCCTAAAACTGATTTACCTTTTAAATTAGTCGAAAAGGTGGTACGTCATATCTTCAATATGCGTCAAAAATATTGTCGCCGTGGTTATGGAACACTTTTTCCACCAGAGCAGCGCGACGAAATGTGTCAAGAGCTTTTCAAATTGGCAGATGTGGAAGATACGCTTCGACCTTTCCAGCTGTCAGTTGAAGAGTGTATACGTTTGGCAACGGTCTATAAGGAATGTATTGATAAAAATCCTGAAATAGCTTTATACGATTACCGTGCTCCTAAGAATCCTGTTCAACTAAGCGTTTAAATACTTATAAAAGCAGTTTCTTCGTATTCTATTAATGGTTTGTTCAATAAAACAATTACAATTTTATAAAATGTAATTATGTGAATACTTTGTCTTTGAATGTAGTGCTTGCCAGAAACAGCATTAATTATAGGTATATTTAAGATTGGGTTAACGGCCTTGGGATAAGTCCCATTTCAATCATATTGTGGCATCTTTCGCTTTAATTGTGAACGTACATAACGTGTATGTGGTCGCCGTAGTCTAATAGGTAGTGTGTACGCTTATTAGACGTAAGGTCGGGTTCGATTCCCAGGTCAGACATCAAAACGAATTATGAAAAAGAAAAAATATTTCTTCGGCGACTTCCTCTCAGCTGATTTCTGGCAAAAAATAAAATTGCCACGAAAAGTTTCTCAAAAATCTGTCATTCGGAATCGACTCTAAACTGTAGGTCCCGCTACTCATGTAAAAAATTAACGTATACAACATGAGCGGTATGAGAAGCTAGGCCGTAATCCTGACTGAAGGGTTGTAGTGGCCAATTATGTATGTATATAGTGTATGTAAGAACTGACTATACCGACCTGTTTCACTCGTTTTACATATGTGATTGGATCACGTAAGGCGGCGTAGGGAGTATAACGATGTAAGGTTGGGTTTAAAAATCGGTTAAGTACGATAAGTAAATTATAAATAAATAAAGTTAATTACTTACATAAATTAATACTCTTTATTTGTAAAAAAAAATTAAAAAAATTGTAAAATTTATATAAATTTGATATGTTTAATTATACAACTACTGAGCAGTAGAATTGCTATATTGAGATTCAATACTGAAATTATTGCAATTTATTCTTTTTTTAAAATATACGTCAGCATAATTTAACAATTTTTTACTTAAATCTAAACAGAAGATTCTGATTAATTTTTTTAATCCTAAACGATTGAGCTACCTGAATTCTACTACTCAATTTTTTATTGTAAATGGACGGATTAGTTTTGTTATAAGTTTAATTCTATATAAAAATTTGTAATTGTCTAATAAATAACATTTGGATATTTAAAGCCACTTAAAAAATATAGCTGCAAAGTATAATTTTTTTTTACCCAAATGCTAAATTAAGACGCAAATAAAAATTGTTTTAGACCTATACATACTTAATATGCTGAAGCTCAATAAAGTTTCAGACGTTAGCAATGCATTGGCGCCATTACAGCGATGATCCAGAAAACAGAAACAAAATTGTACATTATTGAAGTAGTCACGTTTAACATCATGTTCTTTAATAGTGTGGTTGACATAGTTGGCTAAATGAACCTCTTTTGCAGCTGGACGACAACCTTCATATTTATCCGCTGGTATGTCGGTACGAAAACTTTTTTTTTACTTAAATCTAAACAGAAGATTCTGATTCATTTTTTTAATCCTAGACGATTGAGCTACCTGAATTCTACCACTCAATTTTTTTATTGTAAATGGACGGATTAGTTTTGTTATAAGCTTAATTCTACATAAAAATTTGTAATTGTCTAATAAATAACATTTGGATATTTAAATGCACTTAAAAAATGTAGCTGCAAAGTATAATTTTTTTTATCCAAATGCTAAATTAAGACGCAAATAAAAATTGCTTTAGACCCAATAAAACTATACTTAATATGCTGAAGCTCAATAAAGTTTTAGACGTTAGCAATGCATTGGCGCCATTACAGCGATGATCCAGAAAACAGAAACAAAATTGTACGTTATTAAAGTAGTCACGTTTAACATCATGTTCTTTAATAGTGTGGTTGACATAGTTGGCTAAATGAACATCTTTTGCAGCTGGACGACAACCTTCATATTTATCGGCTGGTATGTCGGTACGAAAACTTGTAAGAGCACTTAAACAATCACGTATTATGGTGAGTTGGGCTAAAAAAATAATAAATATTAATAGTATCATCTTCTCGGTGAACAATTTTTCAATAAGAATTTGTTCGTTGTTGACAGACCGTCTCCGGAATACCTTTTTCCTAATTAGCCTTTCAATATTATCGTTTAATCAAAAAGTTTAATGCTTGGGAAGGAGATCCAAAATGTGTAAAGAAAGACTCATTAGTACCGGTCGATTATAGATACCTGAGACACTAGACCTGTTTTTAGAATTAAATATTGAAAGTAAAAATTGCATAGGTTGTACTAATAAGTTACAAATTTTAACTAACGCTTCATATTTCGGATGCAACATTTTTCTGAGCAAAATGCCTTAATCTCTGCGAATGCTGTTAAAAGTTTCTTTCTGTGGAAGAAACTTTCAAATTGAACAGCCGTAACTTGGTAATCTTTGTCTGACTAATATCCGGATCGCTCGAGAGCAAAAATCCAATTGCCAGGTGAATATCTATATATTAGTGAATGGAATCTCTTTGTTAACTAAATTTAAGCTTGTTTTGTACAAATTTTGTAGTCGCCGAGTCTAGTAGGTAGTGTGTTCGCTTATTAGACGTAAAGCCCGGGTTCGAGCCCCAGGCCAGACATCAAAACGAAATATGCAAAAAAAATATTTTTTCAGCGACTTCCTCTCAGCAGATTTCTGGCAAAAACTCTGAGAGTAAATAAAATTGCCATGAAACGTTTCCCAAAAAAATCTGTCGTTCGGAGTCGACTTTAAACTGTAGGTCCAGCCACTCATGTATAAAATTAACACACACAACATGAGTGGTTTGAGAAGCTAGGCCGTAATCCTGACTGAAGGGTTGTAATGGCCAATTATGTATGTATGTAAGTATGTTGCACAAACACTGCTAAAGATATTCAACAGATATTCTGCTTTAATGAAGACCTTTCTTAAACAATACATACCACCACGTCTTTCGGTAACCTTTACACAAATATCATTGGTTTCTGGACACTTTTCACCCAAAAATCCTATGCCACGCCAATTAAATTCCTCACCACAACCTGGTGTGGCCGAAGTGCAGCGATAACACCAAATAGCTGAGCCTATAATGTTGAAAAAAATGTGGTATTAAATTTTGTTAGTGGAAGCACTCTGATGCCCTTACCCTCCTTAAGCATTAAACTTGATAAAAACAAAAGAATGTAAATATATTTCGCCATATTGCTTTAATCTTAATTGTATTTGTAGTCAAATAATAATTATTTTGTAAGGAATTTTATTAATGGTAAATCGTAATTAAAATAATAAAACAAAAATAAGGCACAAACAAAAATACAAACTACGCCCTATTTTGACATTCGATGACGTTTAACTGGAGTTCAGAGTTCTTGCATTTGAAGACGTTAATTGTATTTGGTGTAGCAACGGCCTTAGTCGACTTAAACAGAGTTTCCGTTAAATATTAAATCCTACTTTCAATTTAAATTAATAATTTTTAATACAGTAGTTTTTCGTCTTAACGAACCTAACTGCTGTCAGTCCTGTTCGTTAAAGTGAATTGTTCGATATATTTAGTACTAAGCTAAAATCGAAAAATGCCATCCATTTTATTAAAAACTCAAAGTATATGTAGTATTTTTAATATATTGCCAAGAAAGTAATACTCTTTTTTACATTGAATGTTAAGTTAACAGAGACTGTTAACCGAACATAACATAAAAATTTTGGAAAAGTATAAAAATAAATCAATTAAAACTAGGAAAAGTTGGAAGAAAATTAAAAGAAAGACAAAGGAAAACCTTTGTATTTTACAACAAAACAAACAAATATGAAAACAACTGTTTTCTCATTATAGATAATCAAGTTAAAAGGCCAGTATTTTTTCACCAAATATACCCCTCATTTTAGCGGACAGCTTGCCGTTCACAGGCGATTTCACTCGGTGGCACATATGGTCCATTGTGTTACCCAGTGTGAGCTAAGTCCCCTTATCTTGATCCATGGTGAGTTTGAACATCCCCGAGCACCGGATGCAAAACGGCCAGCTCCCTTAGTGGCACGTTGTCCACTTCGGGATGCTGACAATCAATAGTCGCCACCTATTTCGTCGGCGAACAAAGTCCTCTGGTTAGGTTGGCGCTCTTTTCGACTGAGGGAGGAGTTTGAGGTCCTCTTCGTCCATCGAGTAGCGAGTCAATCAGCTCTGTTTTTGAAGAGCCCCCTCAATAGCTCGTCGACTATCCAAACCTGGGGTTATCATTTGGGTAGTCGAGGTCCCAGTAGCATGGCAGCCATCTAGGCCTGTGGGCTCCATCTGAGTGATCGGGCCTCCTCTTTTTCCGGATACTGAGGGCCATAATTTGCATAAGTTGCATTTTAAGCCTTTTGCCGGGATATTAGAACTGCCGCCCCACTGGGGTCAGACGCAGTCCACGGAGCCGTCCAATGTGGAACAGACGCTTCTAGGTTTTGAAGAGGAAGATGGGAAAGTGAAGGATATTGGAAAAAGAACGGAGGGGGATTGATAGTACTTAGTTTGTACTAACCAACTACCCGTCTGACACGGTTGATATGACTAGGTTTCTTGGCCTTGGCACACCCGTCAGCATGGCCAAGTCGAGTCATCGTAACTAAGCTTTCACATCGCGATTAGGTGCCTACCACGCGATGGTAAATCGAGATAAATAGGTTAAAAAAGAGAATGGTGGTTATGTAATACCTAGTGGGGTGGATAGCTATCCAGGTATTCAGGATTTTAACAGTTTTCGCTATGGCCGGCTAACCTTTTGGACCGGAGGTATAGCCGACGAAGATAACTTTTTGTTGTATAAGCAAAAAAAGTGCTCTATAAAAACGGTCAAAATCTGATTAATAATAGAATGGTGGTGGAAACAGACCTTGTGGGCTGGATAGCCATGGTATCAAGGATTACAAAACAGTTACGGTTGGACATTATTTGGGTTCAGAGATATAGTCGAGAAAAAAGGAATCTGTATAAATCCCATGCCATGGTAGCAAGGATTACAAAACAGTTACGGTTGGACATTATTTGGGTTCAGAGATATAGTCGAGAAAAAAGGAATCTGTATAAATCGGCCAAAATCGGATAAAAAATAAAATTGTGGGGGTCGTTTGGAGTCGACTTTAGACTGTAGGTCCCGCTACTCATGTATGAAATTAACACATACAACATAACATTCTCGGTCGTAATGCTGACTGAAGGATTGTAATGACCTTAAAATATACATAGTAGTTTGTCTGACATAGGTTAGGTTAGGTTAGAGGACGTGTACTTGTCAATTGACGTCCTTAAAAAAGGAAGGATAATAGAGGGAATAGGAAAAAGGAGAGAAAGTAGGAAAGGGGAGAATGAGAAGTGGAGGAATTACACAGACCAAACAAAACAAAAAGGGAGACACTACACTGCACTAGAGAGGGCTGACATAAGGGAATTATAAAAACAAAGGCATGCTTTAATATTTAAAAATGTTTTATTTTTTTTTATTAATATTTTCTTAATTGAAAAATTGCTTATAAAATAAATTGTTAATTACAACTTTAATAAAAAAGTATGCCAAAAATGCACACAAAGATCATCAATTCAGGTTTTGTTTTGTTTTTTTTTTTGTTTTTCTTAATAATTAATAAATTAATACAAACATTAAATATATATAAGAAATAATTACAAATCGATTAAAAATAGAAATAACAAACAGACATTTTTATCAACACATACATGCATACATACAGACATACTAAATGGAAAAAATAAAATATAAAAACGATAATGTATATACAATGTAATAAATAAATGAATGAAAAAATAATTTCCAATTTATGACACAATAAAAATAAGGATCAATAAATAATTTAAAATCAGTGGCGATATTTTGTTTAATGAATATAAAGAAAAAAAAAAAATACAATAAAATTTATGAATGTTAGACAACACATACAAACTCATACACATGCATACATACTTTTATAATAAAAATAAAAAAAATTATAGAATTATATACATAAAAAAGATTGGAAGATATTAATATAATATTTTTTTGCTTTTTTTCTTCTCTTATCAGCTTTTTGTTAATTTAAATTAAAATCACGTAAAAAAAAGTATTTTTTTTATATTTAAAGGTTAATGTTTTCCAATGAAGATTTTTTTCTTTATCTTTTATGACGATGATTTGTTGTATTTGTTTTTATTTCTCATGCTAGTTATTGATGGTTTTGATTGCCAAAACACTACACTGTGACAACGAATTGTTTGCCGGTTTTGAAGTCAGTGCATTTAAATTGCGGACAACACTTGGGGAATGTCCATGAGGGATTGGTGGGCAATTCAACACATTCGGGCATTTCAATGTTGGGACATGTTTCAATATTAATTGTTTGCGTTTCAATATCACATGTCATAGCAGCACAAATGCCTTTGGGCCGGTATTCCTTGTTCGGCAACATGGAACGTTTGGTTATATTATCAAAACATTTGCCGGGATGTGCTAAAAAAACAAAGAAAGAAATGATTATTATTAGTAAATGGAAAATAAATAAAGGAAGGAAGTAAAATATTGTTGTAAAAAAGACAAACAAGCAATTACTGTTTGTTTTTATGGTTTTATAAGGAAGTTGTAGTTGTAGGTTAAACATAAAATTATGCATATTTAATAAGAAAAAGTGTTTCTCAGCTCTAATGTTCTTCAGTAAATTAAAAAAAAAAATCAATTAAATTTTAAAGACGCTAGGGTTAGGTTAGGTTAGGTTGTGGAGCCTCTTATGCCAGCATTTACACACCTTCACACACCACTCATGTTGTGTGCCTTAATTTTATACTTGAGTGGCGGGAACTACAGTTTAACGTCGACTCCGAAAGACAGATTTTGAGATACTTTTTCATGGCAGGTGGCCCATTGTGATACCACAATTAATTCTACCCGGAGCTTAAACACTCTTTAGAGTAGTAGAGTAGTATATGTACTTAGAATATTTTTTTTTGTAATTTACTGCTGCTCTTAAGATGCCTTCCGAAAGATTACGTTTTTATTTGTTTTATTACTAATGATAGCTTTAATAAATATTTTTTTTTAAATTTATTTTACATTAGTGCGGCAATTTTGAAAACAAATCTTTTTATTAGAATAAGCCTTAAAAGACTTAGGATAAGAATGCTAAATTATTGAAACAATTATTAAAAAAATTACTAGAACGTAGACACTAAAACAAAAGACTTAGGACATGAACCTTTTCGAAAGGGCATTTTGATTTCAAAATTATTTTCGACTATTTTTTAAAATTACATTTGAAAACTTAATGACATAAATTTGTCTTTGTTTCTTAAGAAAATAAGACGGAACTACATGAGAAAATATTCTTCAAATTGATTGCCTTAAGATACCATTATAATTATTATAAAATATACAATATTTTTTTTTCACTATACTTAGGCCATGAAATGATTGATTAAGATTAAGTTTAAACTAAGAAAAGGAAAAATAATCTTTTGTAAAATATTTTTTTTACGGGCTTGAAAAACGCACGTTTTTTCTGTTTAAAAATTGAATCAAATTATTGAAGAAATTCAAAATTGCAGAGGATCTGAGAAAATTTTAGAACATCACCCTGGCAAATTGAATGTACAAAGGACTCAAAAAAACAAAACAAAAAAATATGATGGAATTAAATTCATTACATACGTACATACATTACAACCCTTCAGTTGGGATTGCAATCTATCTTCTCACACCATTTATGTTGTGTGTGTTAATTTTATACATGAGTGGCGGGACCTACTGTTTAAAGTCGACTCCGCACGACAGATTTGTGAAACTTTTCATGGTCAGTTTTGTTTACTCTTAGAGTTTTTGCCAGAAATCGCCTGAGCGGAGGTTTTATTTCGTTTTGTTTGAGATACCTCACCAGGAGTTTGCGCGATGGCCTCACGTCTAATAAGCCAACATACTACTTACTACACTACGGAGACTCAATTAAATTTATTATTATTGTTTCACTTATATTTACATATTAAATCCAATTTAGATTTCAATTCAATTTATTTTATAAATGGTGTACCTTTATACTTTATGACTGACTTTAATAGCATTTAAAAATAAAGTTTCATTTCGATATTATGACTCATTTTTACTTGTTAATTTACTTGTGAAAGAAAAAAAAAACACAAAAATTCCTTTGAGCACAATAAAATTCTTTCCTAGGCAATGACTCTACAACTATAATTGCAAATTATAAAAAAAAAAATTAAAGAATTTCTTTAAACAACAAGAAAGAAAACCTTGACCATTAGTGATGATTTTTTTTTTGCAGCAGAAAAATTCCTTTACTCGAGAAGAATTCCTTTATTCTGCTGGATTTCTTATTTTTAGTTTGTAAGACAGGTTTGTGTCTTAAGTCTTTTGTTTTGTTTTTTAAAAATATAAATACAAATGTAACTGTTTCTTTGTTTACACAACATCCTAGCTTATTTGCATTCCTTCTTGTTATTGTTTTTGATTGAATTTTAAAAATATATAGTTTCTTTAAAGCTAAAAATAAGCTGTAGCTGCAGATGATAACATTAAATTAAAAAAAAAATAGTTTTGAAATTGAGATTTTTTATGTAAAATTCCTCATGTGCATTATTTGCATGATGAGCTTAAGGTTTTTTGTTTTGTTTTAATATTATATGTCAGGGTTTTAATTGAAGTTTAAAATATTGATATACTCGACTTAAATTGTATACAAAACTCAATAAGTCATTTAATTGTCATTTCTGGTTAAGAATTTACAAGGGCTTTCAACCTTTTGTTGAAATATTGTATAAATATTGTATAATAATATTTAATTAATCGAATGAAAAAAAAAAATTATAAATGATTTTATCATTCGTTATGTTAATTAATGCCTTTGTATTCATAATTTTTTTTAAGTTTCAATAAAAATGCCATAAAAAATTCTAAAATAAAAAAAAATAATTAAGAAACGTGTCTAAAATGACCTCTCATTGTTAATTAAATTAAAAAAAAAAAAAAAACGTACAAAGTCTGAAAACAATAAAAAGTTTGAATAAACAAATCGTTGCCGTAATTAAACAATCAGACTTTAAATTTAGGGGTTTAGTAATGAAATTGTAAAACATTGTTGTCTGTAAGGCAAATGACAATAAAATTATATTTTTTTTTTTTATTAAATCTCAACTTTATACATCTCATAACACTTTCAATTGTAAAATTTTTTTTAAAAAAACTGTTCAGTTTGTTTTTGAGTTACCAAGGATTAAGGCAGCTCCGCAACAAAATTGTTGTTTAACTGAAGCCAATAATCAGTAGGAGACCTAAGTATCTCTATTCAGGTAGCGTATTGTGTTGGAATATAAGAAAGTGAGTTACAGGTTAAGGGGAAGAGCGAATATGGTAGTATATAGTAGGTATATAGTAGGAACTCATACTGAACAATTTCCTTCTAAGTACACACACTATTACGGCACTCGACCGTAAGAATATAACAGAATAAATCATTGCCAAGTAGCGGTAGTCTAGTAAGCAGGGTGTTGGCTTATTAGATGTTAGGCCATGGTTCAAACCACACGTCAGATACATACACACATACATCCATAATTGGATATTATGTTCGGCTTCTCATGTATAAAATTAACAAACATAACTTGTGAGAAGCTAGGTTGTAATCCTGACTGAAGGGTTGTAATGACGGAATCGGAATCGACTTTAAACTGTAGGTTCTGCTACTAATAGATAAAATTAGCACACACAACGTAAGTGGTGGTGTGAGAAGCTAGGTTGTATTCCTGACTGAAGGGTTGTATTGACCAATTATGTATGTATGATAATAATATTTTTTAAACCAAAACCTAAAAAAGGGGTGTGTGTGTTTCTTTTTAATTTTAAATTGCTGAATTGATTATTAAGATGCGAATGAGGGCCGCTATGTGACCTGATTTTAATGCAAAAATGATTTGAAAATTTCTAGATGTGCAGAACAATTTTTAAATTAAATTTGAATTAAAAAATTTTTTTTAAGTTTTAATTGTATTAAATAACAACAGCACTTTAACAAAAAAAGAAATGAAAAAACCAACCTTTTACTGACGTCAACTAAACAAGTTTAACGACTCTATAAAAGAATTTTGTTTTAAAAAATAAAAAAAAAGTAAAAGACTGGCTTTTAGAAATGAAATAAATCTCGACAACTACGTAGTACAATGAACTAGAAAAATGTGTTTTTTTTTTGTTTAATACCAAAAAAAAAAAAAAAACTCACACACACTAAGAAAGAAATTTTTTAAAACTAATTTACATTGCCATGCGGATTTTTGGGAAGGTCGTTTGTAGTTTGTTTAATAAAGGGTTATTGTTTTTTTTGGCAAACAACGCAGTAGTTTTTAAATGATATTAATTTTCTCTTTTTTTTAATTATTTTTTGTTTGTTTTTTGTTTTGTTTTAGTGCTAATTTATTCCAAAATATAATTTAATACAACGTTTTATTTGTTAGTTTTTGTTTTTCCATACTAATGGGGGTTTTTTGTTTGTTTTAAATTATTATAAATATTGATTTTAACAAATTGCTAATTAATTCTAATCATTTATGCTCTGTTTTAAATATTTTAATTAGTTTTAATTTAAAGTTTTGAAATAAAAACAAACAAAAAATACAAAACTTTGAAAGTAAAAATGTTGTGAAAGGAAAGATTTATTAGTAGCAGATTAAAATAAATTATTATTATTTTTTTCATATTGTTTACAACATTCAATGACTTTATTTTATATTTTTCTTTCGATTTCATGGTCATATTCTTTTTATAAATGTTTCTTTTTAATCATATTCTTATCATTTCAGAAAATAGAATGCATTTTCTTTTATTGTCGCGTATTGTAGACAATTTAAATAATAATTTTATTTCTCAATTAAATATGCATAATTATCAGTTAATTAATTATAAAAACAAACAAAGACGTTTAAAAATAATAAACAATAATAAAAAATTTATACTAACCAGGATGGAATGTGGCACGTTGTGAGAAGACAGCAGCTTCCGTAGTTTCAAAGCTTAACATACAAATTATAGCCATAAATGCCAAAGAGGCCAATGTTAAACATGCTTTATTTGTTTGAGCCATATTTTTTATTATTATTGTTATTGTTTTTGTAATAACTTTATAACTGTTTTCTTTTTTATTTTAATTAAAATAAATTAAATTATTTATAAAAAACACTTGAATTTCCTTTTAAATTTTTGCTTTAAGAAATATTCAACTCTTCTCTTCTCTTCACTTTTGCTTTGTTTGTTTATTTTTTATAATTTTAGTTTGAATATATTTTTTTAATATTCTTGTATAAATTTTGGTTTTTATTTTATAAATTTATATTATTTTCAATTTATATTATTTTTTATGTTCTTCTTCAAATATGATTTCTTTATTAGCTGTTCACTCAATGAGTTTCAATTTACAACTGTTTGAGTCTCTGCTCTGGCTCTTATATTTAAATAACTTTGCAAAACAAACGTTTTTTTTCATTTAATTTTTTCCCCCTCTCTTTAGAAATAGATTCTCTTTTTTGTCCATTTGCTAAGCTGGGTATTTCTTGTGGGTTTTTGTTTTTATTTTTTCATTTAAAGAAGACCGGTTGCTAGGTTTGTTTTTATTTTGATTTTGCCAAAATGTTTCTTTTTTTTATCATAATTTTTATTTTTTATTTTAAATTTTTTTTTCTTTTTAACTTATTTGTCTTGTTTTAAGGTTATTAAATAATGGCTTCTTGGCTTGCATTACTCTATAAAAAAAGGTTAGGTTAGGTTTGGAGACGTGCCATTGCCATTGGAACATGTACAAGTGCCCAGAAGTCAAAATGACCCCTAGTAGATGAGTCCTAGAAGAGAGATAGAGAGAGAGAGAGAGAGAAAGGATAGTGAAGGAGATAAGGAAATGGGATAAAGAGAAGAGATAGGAAAGATAGGATGGAAGACAAATATGAACCACAAGCACACCACCTAGCACTTCTCAACCAGCTAAATCTACTTATGAATCTATGAGCCCTAATGTCGGCTTTTCACAGAGAGTCTAAACCTTCAGAGAAGCCACTGCCCTGGGACCTCTATCTCAACTTACTAAGGGCTGGATAGTTCAAGAGGAGGTATTCGATAGTCTATAATTCGTCTTTATCGCAACATACCCTGCAATAGCCTTATCAGCAATCTAATCTCCTAGTGCGCTGTAAGAAAACCAGTATCTAACCTCAAACTGGCCTTATCTAAGCCCAGCAGCCAACCTGCTCTAACACTGTCTATAGCAGGCCATAGACACCTACAAATATAACATCTCGATTCATTCCCCCAAAGCTTCTGTTCTTCCTTCCTGACTCATCTAATGAATTTTAAACTTGAGTGGCGGGACCTAAAGTTTAACGTCGACTCTGAACGACAGACTTTTGAGAAACTTTTTCATGACAGGTTTATTTACTCTCAGAGTTGTTGCCAGAAATCTGCTGAGAGGAAGTCGCCGAAGAAATATTTTTTTTCATATTTCGTTTTGATGTCTGGCCTGGGTCGACCCGGACTTTACGTCTAATAAGCGAATACACTACCTACTAGACTACGGCGACGACCGAGTGTACCACTATGTCCCGGAAACCAGCATAGACAGAACAGGTCTGGTACAATAGTCAAAGACAATTAAAAGTTGCAAGGCCTATACAATCACTGCTATACCCAAACTCAGGTCATAAGGAATAGAAAAAAAACAAAGAAGGCTCTAATTTGCTCTAAGTTGTACATGCAATGCCATTTTCGGCTTCTTGTTTTAATCGGTAGGATTTGCGAACTGTTTTTTTTTGCAGAGCGTGTGATAAGATATCTCGTAGTACCTTGTTCACGTTCTTGGTTCACGAATATATGCAATTTCCGTATGCCACGAGTGGCAATATCACAAGTCTTGGAGAGTGCGATTTTCAAATAGATTTAAGGTGGCTAAATGCTAGAAGAGACTTGTGCTAGCAATTAGTTGCAGTTGGGCCAAGACGTGTAATGATAAAGTAAAGGTTCTGATCGATTCAACTTGGTGCATTCAGGGTGATCCTTATCCATTACATATCAAGTCGATTCACAAACCTCCAAGCGGTGGTGGATGAGCGATGTTCTCGACGCCCGTCAATCATTGGTGAGTTGTGAGAGACAATTTCAGGGTCTGTTCGCTGCGGCAATGAGCGGACGTGTGTTCTAATTTTAAACGGTTCGCTGCATGCCACAAATGTGATACATATTCAGCCAGTTTGTTGGCTTCGGAGTAGTAAACAGTAGACTGGGTAATCAGCTGTTTGTCAGAAAATTAACAACGAAACATTCAAAATTATGAATGAACAATCTTAGCATCATGCCTTGTTGCGTTAGATAAACAAACGGCGGTTTCGGGATTACTTGCCTTCGTCTTAAATAAAAACGTCAAACGTATTTGATACTGAAACTTTGAAACTGAAATTTAGAATATAAAGTGAAAGAAATTGTGGAAAGAAATTAAATGGTGTGAATGTTCATTAGGTTGTATAGTATTGGATATTCATGGAACTCCATATTAAACAACAAGCACTTTAAAAAACGCAATAATTTTATAAACGAATTATAAGTAACTCATGTTAAATTTAATTAAAGTACTTATTCTTTTCTATAAAGCATAGTATATGATGCTTATTATGGGGATTTATCGAAATTACATTAATTTCTCTTGATACCACTGTTCTTCATCTGCACTGTAAAGAAATTTAATATCTTCCTGTTGTGGTTCCTACAAAAACTAAAAAAAAAAATTCAAAATTAAATTGAAAACTTGTTTGCCATTATCAGACTGAAGAATTTATTTACATCATCACAACAGAAGGAGTTTATACATGCTTACATATGTACTTACATCATGGGTAATGTCCATAAGTACATGACCTCAGTAATGACGTCAATATATTTCACTACGATTTTAATCTATTTTAAGAGTTTTATTCAATTTGTATACAGGTGAACCTCAATTAACATTAAAATAAAATAAAAGTTTAAAAATAATGAATATCTTTAGAATACTTAACTAATATTTAATTAATTTGTGTAACACTAACTCATAAAGTGTTTCAATTTCAAATGGCTTAATTTAGGTGCTTAATCGATATGTGAATTTGTGCGCACATCAAGGATTAGCTGTTGTATTTAAATTATCATATACCTGCTGCTATTCAAAAATATTTTTTAATAAATTTTCTCATTTCATGAGAGTCTGTAAGTAAATCGAGTATCTGTCTTAAGTCTTTTGTTTCTACACAATGAATTATTAACCAAGAATTCAAAAATAAATGGATATTGTTGTAGTAAATAATGAAATAACAATTTAGGTTCTTGTATTTAAGAAATTAGAGGAGTTCTCCACATCTTAATTGAAAAACAAATCGAACTTGTGTCAAAGAAAAAAATTCTTGTAAACAAAAAATTATTTTTAAGCGAGGTACGTATTAAGCTGTATATGGCAGCGAGTGTCAATATATAAATATCTCTATAGGGAATAAGCCTGCCTTAATTTGTGTGTTCCGATGATCTGTCATCGTGTTAAAGATGGCGAATTTTGTATTAGAAAAAGATGATTTGCGGAAAGCATAAATTTTTGTTTTCATTTGAAGAAAAGTGCTAGAGAGTTGCATTGAATTCATGTCAAGCTGGTGGTGATCATGCGCCATCAGAATCAACATGCAGAAAATGGTTTCACGGGTTCGAAGATAGAGAATTTTAATTCGGGAAATAAAGGGGGAGGCCACCAAAAAAGTCTGAAGACGCCAAATTGCAAACAATATTGGATTAAGAGGCCTCGAGGCAGAAAGAAATGACAGAAATGTTAAATGCCGCACAACAAACGATTTCTGATCGTTTAAAAACTATGAGAAATATCTATAAGCCTGGAAAATGGGTGCCACATGTGAATGAAATGACAGACAGAGGAAAAAATCAGAAAATTACTTGTAAAATTTTGCTTCCAAGACACAATAGAAAATCGGTATTGCGTTGAATTATTATGGGCGATAAAAAATGGATTTATTTTCAGATTCCTAAATGGAAAAATTCATGACTTAATTCGGAATAATGATTAACTTCAGCTGCAAGATAATGCTGTATGTTTGTCGCACCTGATAAGTGTGGTGAACCACGAGTTTAAAAAATCTGGTGAAACCATTAATATAGATCGTTACCGATCAACAAATGATCAATTTAATCATGCATTGCAAAATGCCCTGAATAGGACACAAAGTACGGCAAAATAATATAAGAATGCACCTGCATGCAAAGCAAATACGATTCAGGTTATAATCAAAGCATTAGGCTGGGAGCTGCTACCCCAATCGCCGTATTCTTCACCAGATTTGGATTCTTCCGACTATTATTTGGTTTCATCGATGGGATCATCCATTGGCTGAGCAGCGCTTCAATTAAAAATTTATCAACTGACTGATTGCTTCAAAATACGAGCAGTTTTATTGGTGTGGAAGCCGCAAAGTGCCTGAGTGATGGAATAAGTGTGTAGCCAGCAGTGGCCAATATTTTGAAAAAAAAACTGTTTTTTACTTTCCCATTAAAAATGAGTGTTTATTTTCACAAAAGAAAACCCCTCATTTAATACCGGTATCGCATGTTATACATTCTCTAGAAGTAGAAGTGCTGCCATTATACTGCGATCTTACGATCTATCTCCACTCAACAAGAGTAACTGTCCAACATCTGATATGCACCCAGAAGTGTAATTGTGAGATGCTTTGAAGCCTCTCAGGTTTCAATAATGTATCCTGATGACTCATCTGATGACTCATCATAACAGAATCAATATTCTGAATAAATATGCTTGAGATTGACCTGTTAAAAGATTTGGATAGTCTGCTGCAGGGCCAAATCTCTTATTGTAAGTTTCTTATAAAAGTTTTGATTGAATTCAGTTCATGTGGTTTAAGTCAAGGTCTGTTTGGTGAAAGGTTCTTTCACCATTAGTTTCATGGAAGCTCCACTTCTTCCAATCTTATCTGCTTGCTTATTGCCGCGGATTCTCACATTACCTGGGACAACGCGGGTGTCCCTATTTTTCGTACAGATTACCAGTGGCAACATTCCAAGTTTCGCAACCGTACAAATCTGAAAATTTTATATTCGTATAGAGAGGGCGATTTTCAAATATATCTAAGGTGGCCAAATGGTTGATATGACTCGTGCGAGCGATTAGTTCCAGTTGAGCCAGTGGATGTAATGATAAAGTAAAGCTTCTGATCGGTTCAGCTCAGTTCAGATTTAGGGTGATCCTTATCCAATACATTTCAAGTCGTGGCACAAACCTGCATATGGTGATCGATGAGTCGATCGACAGCCGAAGCTAGAGCTTCCAGAGCTACTGCAAGACAGGCCGCGACTACATAAACACACGTAAGGCGATGTATCTTATTCAACTCCAATTAAGCTTTTTTGAGATTTGATTTGTCTAATCGACGATCCGCTGAAAGGGAAAATGGTGCTGGGGAAGACGCCAATATAGTGTTAAAGATGAAAATAGCAAAGCAAAGTTTAATTTTAAACAATTTTTTAATCCCAAAGTGAAATCCTTCTTTGTCTAATAACTGCCTCTAACTTGCATCAAAAGATTAAAGCTTCAAAAAGTGTAGAGTATAATTTGTGGCTTTTTTCAATTTAAATGTAATTATTAAGGATTCAACAACTGAAAAGATTATTAATTAAATAAATTATCAGTTAAAGATTTGAATGCGAGTGTTAACAAAATTACACAAAAAAAATATTAAAATTGTTAATGATTTTTACAAAAGAGGTGTGTTTTGAAAAATGATTTTATTTTTGTATCAAACTGTGCGAAACGAATCTAATCGAATGAATGTTAAGAAATCTCTAAAGCAGGTTTGCCACTAACACCTACATTTAGTTTCTTTAGAAATCTACAAGTTCTTTTAGAATCTCGAATAAAAATATTATTGCTTTATAATATTAACATGATAACCATCTCCATCTAATACGTGTTAGAAACACATAATATATGATTTAAAAATAATTGTTTATAAAGATTAAGAAACCCACGCACTTTTAAACAAAATCAGTTTGTAGAGTTAATTATTTATTAACACAAGTGCATTATCTTGTATTTTCAAAATAACATTTCAGTAGTTTTTTTGATTTTTTTATCCGTAGTCGGATTTCTATTACAGCTGTCATCATGTACGTATGTATGTATGTAATGTTAAACAAAAAAAAAAAAAATAAATAAACGCTGGCGTTGTGCCTACGAGGAGATGAGCTTACAGAAGTTTTCTGTGAAATGGGAACGTATGTATATGTAGACGGATATACTTAACGAAAGGGAAAATAAAGAGAAACAAACACTCTGCTCTCGAATCAAATGGGTTTAAGTCAATCAGAACTCATGTTGGGAAATTATCATAAGAGGAGATTTGATTTAGGCATCAGATTATCATGGAAAACTCTGAGTATGGTAAGAGTTCTTTTGACAGGGAACCTTAGACTCAAAGTACATTTCTTCAGAAAGGGAATTATCTCGAACTCAATATGTAGATGCAGTGACGATAAAATTTAACCAACAGAATATATTATTCGATACTATGAGGCGTTAGAACATCTCGTTTTGATGTCTGACCTGGGGCTTGAACTCGGGCCTTACGTCTGATAAGCCAACACACTACCTAGTAGACTACGGCGACTTCATAAAAAATGCGAGGTATTGCTCTAAATTAATCATCAGAACACATTCTTGTAAACTATGATCCCAGAAGGAAACATCTGGACATCGTATTGTCCTTGTTGATATCGAGCAGCTTCTGTATGTTCCACAAAAGGCTTGGAAGAGACGTTATTATTGGGATATCCTACACAGATTGTAGGCAGCATTTCTTCACATATTCATTGAAGCTCATTAGTTATGAAAATAAAATAAAATAAATAAAAAAACTAAAAAAAAGTTTTTTTTCAACATAAAATATATTTCACTATAATAGATAGCCAAGATATATGATAACAATTATTGCTATCTAGAGTGTGGTGGTTTGGCAGCAGCCATAAGATCCTTAGAGGGTACGTGTTCCCCACATCTAATATTGTTTACTTTAGAGATAGCAAGACATTCAAAGGTTACCCTCATATGGTTTAATAAACACGGGAACATTTAAGGTAACAATATAGTTGCGGAACTAGCGAGGGCAGTTACAACAGATAATTTAAACGAATTCATTCAAGAGATTAGTATACACAAAATTTTTTAACTGTTTGCGTCTCAAATTTGGAAATTTTCGCACGATATGGTTATACTTAGAGGAATAATTTGCATTAAATCTACGTGGAAATTGCATATTGAGTCAAAACTGGCACAAATAAATATGAAAACTGCTCAAATAAATTAGTTAATTGGTCGAAATTCATCACTTAAATTAGATTGTAAACTTTTTATATGCAAATCAATATAAAAACCAATTTGGTGTTATGGAGTACAGCTATGAGTTACTGCCTCAGCTTCAAACGTAGAGAAAATAAAATTTTACGAATGATCTCTGCCGCCCCTTGGTATATCAAAAACTCGAATATTCACAAAGTTCTGGATGCTGGTTAAAATTATAAGATACGCTGAAAAGTACTTAGATAACCTAGATGGCCACACAAATCCATTAGTCCGTGGTATTTTACGTCACACTGGCCATATTCGATTAAAAATGAAGGATACTCTTTCGCTCGGCCGAAGATGAGAGAGATGAAAGAGGCCCAATGGTACTAATATTTTTAAAAAATATTTTTGAATATTTTATTTTATTTGGCAATAGCTAAATAAATATATAAATTTTTCCTTTTTTTAGTTTTAAGGTTTGAATAATTATTGTTAGTTCATAATCAATCAAACAAAATATTTGATTTTATTTTTATAAATAATGCCCAACAACTATAAAATTTAAATTTGTAAAATGAGAACAAACAAACATTTCTAAAACCACGTGTTTTTCAGCTTGTAAAATAATGTAATTTATTACAAAATAATGATCGGCCAGCAATGATAACCCTTGGGGTTATCAATAAAAAAAAAAATAGAAATTGTTTACATTATTATTTCTTATTACCATAAAATATTTCAATATGTATGTTTTACTTTTTGTGTTCAATTAGTAAAATTTAGTCTAATTAGTGGTTTTAATAAAGAAAAAAATTTCCATTGAAATTTTTATTCTTATTTTCCAATTTAATTTCGAATTAAAAATTTATATAACTTGTCGTTGCAGATGCTAATCAGATAGTAAATAATAAAAAATATAAAAATATTCACACATTTCTAATTAGATTTGTATCATAAATTTGGATTTTATTTAAAATAAAACGAGTATTATTAAAAATAATTCATATCCGACATTGCTAATCGAACCACAAATTGAATTTCTTATCAAGAAAATTAAAAACAGGAGATTAAAATGTAAACATTTTTATTTTTGTTGCAGATATGCTGAAAACTGCTTTAGATATTGATGTCTAAAAACATCATCTAACAATTAAATAACCCTTTAGTATTACGCCCTAGCTCCTCACACCACTCACGTTACGAGTGTCAATTTTATGTCGACCCCGAACGACAGATTTGAGAAACATTTTGATGGCAATGTTATTTACTCTCAGAGTTTTTTCCAGAAGATTGTTCAGAGGGAATTTTTGATATTTTGTTTTGTTCTAAAGGTCTCAGCCAAGGCTTGAACCACGGTCTTTCGTTTAATAACCTAACACACTACCTACTAGACTACGGCAACTACGGGATAGAATTGGCAACCGCCTTAAAAACAATACGTAACCTTAAGCCCGTTGTCTAATAAACCTGAAAGTATGGATTTTATTCCAATCACTTTTGGCTACACACGTTCTACAAATACATTTTGGCTGCATAAAAATCCTTCATCTCAGTTTTCCAATTGTCGGTCATTGATATTCTGTAGTCTCTTCTTTTTTCTCGCCATTACAGTTTCTGCAGAAAGGGTTGTGCGGCAGTCCCGTCCTCTGAGCATGTTTAACTGGGAGCCAGTGCTCTTTTATGACTATTGTGGGGTTCTTAACATACATTGATTCTGGGTAGATTTTTTTTTCATTTATTATTTATTGAATCTTCATTGATTATGAACTAACAAAAATTATTCAAATCTTAAAACAAAAAAAAAAAATTATATATTTATTTAGCCATTGCCAAATAAAATAAAATATTCAAAATTTTTTTTTTAAACATTTTAGTACCATTGGGCCACTCTCATCTTCGGCCGAGCGAAAGAGTATCCTTCCTTTTTAATCGAATATGGCCAGTGTGATGTAAAATTCCACGGACTAATGGATTTGTGTGGCCATTTAGGTTATCTAAGTACTTTTCAGCGTATCTTATAATTTCCATTTTAACCAGCGGGACGTCCAGATCTTTGTGAATATTCGAGTTTTTGATATATCAAGGGGCGGCAGAGATCATTCGTAAAATTTTATTTTGGCGCCTCTGAATTTTCTCTACGTTTAAAGCTGAGACAGTACCCCATAGCTGTACTCCATAACACGAAATTTGTTTTAATATTGATTTGTATATAAGGAGATTAAAATCTAATTTAAGTGATGAATTTCGACCAAATAACCAATTTTTTTGAACAGTTTTCATATTTATTTGTGCCAGTTTTGACTCAATATGCAATTTCCACGTAGATTTAATGCAAATGTTTCCTCTAGGTATATCCATATAGTTCGAGAATTTCCAAATTTGCGACGCAAAATTGTTGTGAATACTTATCTCTTCAATGAATTCGTTTAAATTGACTGTTTTAACTGCTCTTGCTAGTTCAGCAACTATATTGTTACCTTCAATATTCCCGTGTCTATTAAACCATGTGAGGGTAACCTTTGAATGTCTTGCTATCTCTAAAGTAAACAATATTAAGTGTGGGGAACACGTACCCTCTAAGGATCTAATGGGCGCTGCCAAACAGTTCACATATTAGGAAATATGTAGCAGTCGCACACACTCCAGATAGCAATAATTATTATCACATATCTTTGCTACTACTACAGTGAAATATATTTTATGTTGAAAAGAGATTTTTTTTAGCTTTTTTTTAACAATTCATTTTCTTTTCCTAACTAATGGTGAGGTTCAATTAACATGTGAAGAAATACTGCCCACAATCTATGTAGAATATCCCTATAATGATGTGTCTTCCAAGCCTATTACGGAACATACAGAATGCTGCTCGATATCAACAAAGGCAATACGACCTAATATGTATCCAGATGTTTCCTTCTGTGATGTTATGATACCTCATAGTATCCAACGATGTATTCTGATGGTTCTTTCAGAACAATATCCCGCACCAGCACATGATATGTTCAAAGACGTTTTCTTCCTTGAGTCTAAGGTTCCTTGCCAAAAGAGCGCTTACCAAACTCAGGTTTTTCCAGGATCAAACTTTTGACTGAAACAAATCTCCTCTTATGATAATTTCCCAACAAAAGTTCTGATTGCCTCAAACATATTTGATTTGAGCCGAGTGCTTGTTTCTGTTTATTTTCCCTTTCGCTAAGTATATCGATCTACACATACATTCCCATTCCACAGAAAGGTTCCTATCCTCGTAGCATGGATGGTGAGCATGCCATTCATTCTGTTTTGACTTGAAATTATTTGAAAAGTTCTACTTAATTCAGTGCTAAGCAGATTGTCAAAAATATTAAGAAAAAAATATTAAAAAAATTATTTTTTTAATTAATTATTAAATACGATGTTAATTTAAATCTTGTTTGACTTTAATAACTCTCTGCATATTTAAAATATCTTTTTACTTTGATGTCTTTTTTCTCTTGGGAAAATCCCTCATTAATTACTGTGTGTAGTTTTACAACGACAGGTTTTTTTTTAATAACATTTCGTTGAGAGTTTATATTTTTTTTTGTGGAATTTAACAAATAAATAAAATTAAAACATTTAAAACCGCCATTTAAAAATATTTTGCATAAATTTGACAAGTTATTTGAACTTGTTTTTGTATATTTTTTTTTGTTTTTGTCTTGACTAACAAAATTAATGTTTTTATTTCCCTTGATGTTTGTTTTTTGGATAAAATTTTCGAAAGTACCATAAAAGACTAGATTAACAACGACAAACATTTTGTAAATATTGTTTGGTTAGATCGCCATTGAGTAGGCAGGTTGACTGGCGCCAAAAATATAGAGTTTAATTAGTCAATATACAAATAATAAAATGGCGATAATTACTATGATGAAAATAACAATTAAGAAATTTTAGTAAACAAAAAAAAATTTTTAATATTTTCCTACACCATAATTAAGAAGTTGGGAGTTATAAATTCAAAATTAAATTTCGAATTTGTAAAGAAATTTGAACAAATCGAAACTTAAGTGGCGTTTCTACGGACATTTCTCGTTGCCAAAGTTTCGAAGACTATTTTATTAACTTCTTTATTATTTTCACGTTTGGATGACGTGCTGAATCGATAATTTATTGCTTAATAGATAGGCATCGACAAAAATCATTATTGACCGCAATTAAATACTACAGCATGAGGATCGAAAAATATGCGCTTGAATTTGTGACTTGAATTTTCGACTTCATCCATGCAAATTATAAAATACGGCTTATAAGAGTTAATGCTGCTTTGGCCAAAGGGCTAACCTCCATCGCAACAAATGAGACTGAGCGTCACAAGAGCACGAATGTATAGACGATATGGTCATGACAAAATCGTGGATATACCAACACGATACCGGAACCCACTCTCAAACCTGTTTTTTCAATGAAAATAACGGAAAGATACTATTAGAATAACGATTTACACCTTCCAAAGAACGTTCTCAAAGTCGAATGTAAGTCTTTTCAGAACATTTGAATTTTAGATTCCCTCTTGCACTACCCGCTCACTTACTATAGCAATATTCAGACTGAAAGAATAGCTATAAAGACTGTTGCTGCAAGAATCAGAGTATATCGAATTTACTAACGGTAAAGCGGTCATTAGATTCATAGAGGGCATATGTTAGACAAGGTTAGGTTAGCGGGTAGCTTGCCGTTCACCGGCAAGTTCACTCGGTGGCCCATCAGGCCTATTGTGTCACCCAGTATGTATACATGTCAAGATCCGTTAGTGGTGGATTTGAATCGGATAAAACCGTCCATCATGTACAGATCTCCAAACGTTCTGTCACCCAAAAACCGATTATGTATGTTCTGCAGCGCATAAAAGGTGTTGTACCGATTCCGTTTCCTACACATCATGGCAGGTTTTGCAGTAATCCTGGCGGGCACACCAAGCTTGTCAGCGAAACTGCAAATAGCGCAGTGTCCCGTTGGAATTCCTGTTAGAATGCAAGAGTATAAAGACAACATTTAATATTGAAAAATGCGTAATGTCACTGAAGGATATTGCGAGATATGCCACGGTTACCCTCATATGAGTTCTTGAACATGGTGACATTGAAATTCACAACAAAATTGATGCACTTAGCCTCACAAAGTTTATTAATTCAAAGGAAAATTGGGTTGAAACAGTGACGGCTAGATGAAATTGTGAGGTTGATCTCTATCATACCCTCGAAAGAATATAAAGACCACCCTTTAGAAAATCAAGCCTCACCTTAATAGTTTTGATCAAATTCCTGTTTATCGAACAATTTAGCACCTTCACAACTGCTAGTCTTACTCTACACACTATTGACACTGCCTGCAATATTCGTCTTCTTTGGGTTTCAAAGCACTTTCAGTACTGTCTGTGGCTAGATGTATAAATATATGCAGATATATTGCGTTAAACCTCAACAGGATCCATTTTAGAACTGGTTTAGCAGTTATAACATGACGCCGGCTCCTGGGTTAAGAAGAGTTGAATCTAGCAAAACCTCATAACGACTACTGCAGATGTTATAATTACAAGGAAGAAACAAGACCACAAAATAATCCTTCTTATTATTGTCAGGCACTTGAGAACTTGCAACGAAGAATTCTTTGGCACCCAGAATTTATAGAATGAACGTGTCTCGCCGAAGGTGAATTAAATGGAATCAACACTTCTATAAAACCATTATGTCAGCCGAAGTCAATGTAACCTAGTAGGTAGAGTGTTGGCTCATTAGACGTGAGGCCAGGGTTAGACATTTCAAACAAAACGAAATTTTAATATTGCTTCACCGACTTCCTTTCAGCAGATTTCTGGCAAAAACTCTGAGAGTAAATAAATTTGCTATGAAAAGTTTCTCATAAACCTGTCGTTCGGTGTCGACTTTAAACTGAAGGTCCCTCCATTTATGTATAAAATTAACACACTCAACATAAGTGGTGTAAATAGCTAGGTCGTAATCCTGACTGAAGAGCTGTGATGACCAATTATTTATGTATGTATCATGTCAGCCATTAGTGCTAGTTGTGGCAGTTGTTGATGAAATAGGTACCATTGGTATTGCAATGGGATCTTGTAGGACCCAAGTAAGCTTTGCTCTTTAGGCAGCTGTCAAATTATTCTAATTCAACGAGTGGTGGATTTGAATTTTATTTTTTATTTTTAAACCGTTCTGTTTTATAATAACCTTCAGGAGCACTTTAAATCACTAACTAATTATTTTTAAGGCGTTAAACAATTGACGTTTGAAATCCAACGATGTGGATGTTAATATTCTCGGATCCACAAAATCACTCAATAGATTTTCTAGAGTCTGAAAGAAATCTCTCGAAGTAATAATATATTTCGTTTTGTAATGCCAGTGAGTCATGTTGCAATAATCTTAAAACTTTCAATCATTCCATTAAAGTGCACCTTACTCTGCTGCTACCTGTTGTTGACACATTAAGATAACAGTATCATGAAATCGTGTGAAATTTTGTACTCTCTTAAGCAAAAGCAAAAAAAAAAAAATTTTTTTTCAAAACACACCCACGTTTGTATGGTATACAGTGCATACAGATTTTGAATTGCCGTCGTAAACGTCAAAAAATAAAATAAAAATAAATATTTATTTAGTCTCGGCCAAATAAAGTAAAACAAATAAAATAAAGGCTGCGTGATCTTCAACACGTCAAAATCAAACAAATCTTACTCATCAAAAGCGTATTTTTAGAATTAAGCCGTAATTCTTTGCTTACAATGTATGTATGTATAATGGTACTCAAATCGTAAATCAAACGTTTTACGTATGAGATACCGATTATATATGTTTGTACATATATTTCGTATAACGTGATGAAATACAATTTAAACCATCCGAAGTCAAAGTCCAATTGCTATTCCAGGCATCATTTGTGCCTGTCATCTGTTAATGACGTTTTCTGTGGTTTATTTTTAAAATGTCCGAATTAAGATATGAAAACCAAATCCAACAATACGTTAGAAACCACAAAAAGCCAACTCTTATAGATTTTGTTTTATACTTTTATGTTAATTGTTTTGGAATTTTGAAGTATTTTGTTTACGCCGTATTTGTTAACAAATTTGCGGTTTTACGCACAACACATTTTAACTTCCTAATGTTGGTAGTAGAAAAATGGTTAAATTTCAAAACTTTAAATAGAGCAGATACTGTACAATTGTGTTGTTGTTGCTGTTCATATAATTTAACAGGATTTTGCAAGTGAAATAAAATTTATAACATGGCAACAAAAGTCTTAGCAATGTTAGTAAATAATTAATTGAAATTATTTTTATTCAAAGGAAATCTAAATATTGTATACATATGCATATACAGTGACGTGACACTTAAAGATATGCTGAGAAAATAAGCGCAATGAAGCTGAACAAAGTACAGAGGCTGGCATGCTTAGTTCAAGCCGCAAGCTCGATTTGAGAACCTCTTGTCTCTACTATTATTAGATATTTTCCTCTAAAACATCGCTGCTAGAACCGCACTGAGGCTTAAGTTATCAGATATGTTTAGGCTATGTACAGCAAAGCTCAAGTCAATACTGCCTGAAGTTAAACCGAATCAACCGGGTTTTAGATACGACTTTATGGTACCAGAGACTGTTTTCGGACGAACATATAAAAATTCCCACTTCCATATGGGAAGAATGGGTTGCTGAAGTTGTCATCAGTGATGGTGATATAATGGTCATCACAAATGGCTCAAAAATGGTATGTGGAACTGGATCTGGAGTCTATTCCGATAAGTTGATACTGACTGGATCATACAGATTACTTACTCAGCGTATTCCAGATGGAGATTTTTGCTATTGAACAAGCTGCACTCATGATTGAAACGAGAGCCTACCTTCTTCGAACTTGATCGTATGTGTGGATAGTCAAGCAGCAATCAAAGCGTTGAAATCAAACCTAAAAGGGTGTTAGGAGTTGCATTGACTCTACACGGTATACGTCGACACAATACCCACATCTACTGGATTGCGGGCCACTATAGCATAATAGGAACGGAAAAGGCGGACGAACTGGCATGGAAGGAGATGTCAGAGGCGATATTCCATCCTAAAAGAATACTTTTTCAAATTGAAAAAAGCATGGAATTTAACAAACCGTGGGTGAACCAACATACCTGGTTGCTGGATTTCAAAACTGCTGTGTCCAGCAGTAGACAGCAAGAAAAACAATGAACTACTTAAGTTCGACAAGAAAATGGTTCACACTTTAATGTGCATTCTTACAGGGCGCTCGGCAATTGGCAAATTTCGCTGGAAAGATCAGTTTGACCTCACAAGGATGTGGAAGAAACGGAATCGGTGCAATACCTTTATGTTATTGTCGTGTACTTCAAAACAGACGTCATCGGGTTTTGGGCGACAGAACGTTTGCAGATTTGGGCATGGTAGCGAACGTGCTATTAAGGGAACTGGACGGCTTCATTCTTAGTTTGGGGTCATGACAAGGGGGGCATGCGTTACACAATGGGTCATGTGGAAATGTCAATGGGGCTCTTACAAGCTGTCATCTGTACTTAGATTATGTGGAAACGTGTAAATTCAGTAGCCAGTCTGATGGCTTAGATGGTAGATTCTTTATTAGATTAGAATGCAGTATACTTATCATTTGTTCACCTGGCACAATTAAATTGATGAATCCTAAGATTATCTATCGATCGGTGTTCTACCAACTGGACTTCCGAACTTTGTGTCATTCATTCAGTCTGGTGATCATAGACTGCGACGTTTATTAAGTGGCTTATGGAACAGTTTAATTTTCATTGAAAACATCATTTTCAGCGATGACGCTCATTTCTAGAAATATGAGGAGGCACGTGAACAAACAAAATTATCGAATTTATGATGCAAGAGTGTCCATGCATTCCGAAATAGTCACTATTTGACGAGGATTTTGGGCTTCTCCATCGGTCCATATTTTTTTGAGAAAGACGTAAGACATGATATCACTATTAACTCCTGTCGAATGGAACTGGATGATTTGGATACTAACGACTTGTGTTTTTCAGCAGAATGGTGTTACGTGCCAAATAGCTTATGTCTTATTGGATATCTGAATGAGGGATTTGTGGACATGGCCATCTCACTTGGAGGTAAAGTGAAATAACCACCGAAATTGTGAGATTTAATTCCAATATATTTTTTTTGTAGGGTTTTCTTAAGTTGCAGATGTATGAAAATAAGTCACAACGCACATTGATCCTTAAAGCCATAATAACTCATGCTATTGATCAAGTTCAGCCTGATTTATGTGGCAGAGTCATGGAAAATTGGACCTTTTGGATGTGCTCTACCCAGAGAATGTTATATTCCACACATAATGACATCAATAGGACTTTCAAAGGAATAAAGAATTTCTATGATATCCCTAAATCCTAGCATAGATTTTTCCAAAGCACAATACTGCCATGTTGTTACTAACAAGCGACCTTGAAGACAGTGAATTTTATGTGAAATTTTATTAGAACTTCGACCTCTATTTTGCTAAGGTTCGTTAATGTTTAAAACAAAATTTCTCAACAGCATTAACAAAAGCATGAAACCAAGCTAATGAAGAAACGAACATTAAAAAATATAATTTGAAAAGTTTCTTCCTGCCAATCATTTTCTAACCGCTTGGTGTACTTTTAAATTAATGGAGCAGTACACTGCAATTAATTTTATTTCTTGAATGAGGTGGGATTTCCCCTTAAAAAATATATTTAAACAAATTTGATAAAGATTTGATATCTAAACTTTCACAATTTCAATAAACAAAGAGGTGGAGCGAAATGGAAGAAGAAATATTTTTAATAAAAAAAAAAAACACAAAAAAATGGCACAAATAAGCAACGTGATGATCACTTGGTTGAATTATAAAATACAAACGAACAAAAGTCAACAGACTAACAAATAAAAGGCCGAATAAAACACGTCAAATATTTGACGGCATTAAATAATAATCCTCAGGCATAGCGCTTTAGAAGAGTGTACAGCAAGATATTTGTGTAGGTCTCAACGTCTACAATTTTATATGGATTTGGGTAAATGATTTACATTTTATTGCTAACGACAATGCTGATTATGATAATCGTTTGTTTGAAAAAGCAAACAAAACAAACAATATTAACGTGAGGAAATAATAATTCCAAAAAAAAATTTAATCAAAAACCAAACCGCACAAGTTTTAAACGCCAATTTATTTGCTTTCATGGAATTTCCGTTGAAATACAACAAGATATGAGCAATATGGAGTAAATAACTTGATGACTAAGGCTTCGAATAAACAAAACTATTAAACTAAAAACCAAAAACAAAATACAATAATTTTGCTATTTACTTTAGCACTAATGCCGTATACAATTCTGTTTTTTTCTGTCTATTTAAGGCGTTAAAGTGAATTTTTGGCGTACGCCTAACGTTTTTTGTTGTATTTTTTCTCTTTTTCTCTTTCAGGCTTTTATTTGTTTAAACAATTGTAAGCAACGGAACATTAGTGTACTTCTACAATGCCTAATTTGTATAAGTTTAAGAAAAAAATCCAATGAGGTGTTTTTTTTTTGTCGAAAGATATTCTCATTTTGTTTGCAGTTGAAATTAATATCGTATAGTGTTGCTAATTCATAGGTTGAAATTAATAATTATAAAATTCCCCTGAACGCATTGGGGGATTTCTCTCACAGGGCCTTTATTTAAAGTAATGAATTTGACCTTGAAGTTTGTTCTACTTGCCCGCATGCATTTAAAGTACAAATTCAATATTTTTTAAAATAATTGCATACCATAAATGGCCAAAAATTACTCGCTCATGCATAGTAAATGGGAAAAATATCACGAATAATTAAAAGTTTAAGTTAGCAGGCTCTTTAATTTAAAAAGTTTTTTCTTTTCAAATGAAAAAAAGCAAAGTTTCTTCCAACTACATTTAATACATCCTCACGAAACGTATTGTTTCTAGACAAAGCCAGATGGAAAATCCATCATTCTGTTGCTGTAAGTAAGAGCAGAATACGATTGAAGATAATTTTCTTATAAATTGACAGTCTAAAAACATCAATAGATGTAGTTATGACATGATAAATGCTCACAATCTCTGAAAGTTCTTATCATATAGATTTCATTTAATCGTATCTGCATTATCTGTTTGTCGTTCACATCCTTTCAATAGCAGGCCGCCTGTTTGGCGAAAAAACTCATACATCTACATACATACATACATAAGTGGCCATTACAGCCTTTCAGTCAGGATTACGGCCTAGCTTCTTACACCATTCATGTTGTGTGCCTTAATTTTATACATGAGTGGCAGGACCTACAGTTTAACGTCGACTCCGAACAACAGATTTTGAGAAACTTTTTCATGGCAGGTTTATTTACTCTTCGAGTTTTTGCCAGAAATCTGCTGAGAGGAAGTCGCCGAACCCGGGCATCACGTCTAATAAGCGAACACACTACCTACTAGACTACGGCGATTTCAACAAGACAACCGTTAGGAACTATCAATGTACAGATGATATCATATTTTAATTACAATTACCAACTTTATGCTGCAGCCAACTTAAGCAACCATAAACGGTAAATGAGCATTTAATTGAATGAGTGAATAACAGGCTGCATTTCAAATAAATTAATCCAAGATTAAGCGAATGACGAAAGTAATTTGTATAGTGGGTTTTATTTTTTTTATTCAAAAATGGCAAGATTAACAGGTTAAAATTGAAAACAACATTTTAATTATACCATCTTAGTAAATAGCAAAAAAAAAAAAAGGCTACAAAATATAAAAAAATAACATTTAACAAATAGATACAGTTTTTGGCGTCACAAAGACGCTAGACTACAAAATAATATTTAAATAAAATGAAATATTTTATTATAAATTAAAAAAAAACTTTGGGAATTTTACTACTTTCACGTTTTAACTATCATAAGCAGAAAATTTTTTGTATATCGGGTTATCCATTTCGTGGTTTCAAAAGTAAACGTAAATAAAACACATATAAAATATTTTTTTCATGATATTTCTTTTTTATTGTATTGAACGTTGACATTATGTGTGAAACACTACATCATTTAAATGACCTCCACGCAAAGTGTTGCAAGCATTGATTCTTTTGAGATAATTTTCGACCACTTTTTGACACATATTGGGCGGTATCTCAGCCATAGCTTGACGAATGTTGGTTTTTAAGTGCTTAAGAGTTGAAGGTTTGTCTGCATAAACACGGTCTTTCTCGTAGCCCCACAAAAAAAGTCTAATGGTGTCAAATCGCATGATCTTGGTGGCCAGTTGATATCGCCACGACGAGAAATTACGCGGTCAAGAAATGTCTCTTGCAATAAAGCCATATTCGCTCGAGTTGTGTGGCATGTGGCACCGTCTTGTTGAAACCACATATTCTCCAAGTCGTATTCTTCAATAGCAGGCAAAAGTCGGTTATCATATGACCATAACGCTCCGAATTGACGGTGACAGTCGTTCCATCGTCGCTTTCGAAGAAGTAAGGTCCAATCACACCCTCGGACCAAAGAGCGCACCAAACAGTGACTTCTTCTGGATGTAATGGCCTCTCTTTAATTACTTGAGGATTCTCAGAACCCCAAATACGACAATTTTGTTTATTAACATACCCACCGAGTGTGAAATGTGCTTCATCGCTGAAGAACATTTTGTTCGAAAAATTGTCGATACGTGGCTGTGGCAGAATCACCATTTTTGTAGTAGGTTTTGATTATTTTTATGCGTTGTGTGATAGTTAAGCGATCCATTTTCGTCAATGTCAGACTTTCAACTGAAAAGAAAAAAATTGGTTTCACAACTTAGTTGGACAGATGTCGAATTCCAGTCCCATACTTTTGAAACCACGAAATGGATAGCCCTTTATTTTTGAGAAATATAAGTCAAAATAAAAGTGGATCATCAAAATTCTCTGCGATTATAAATGATAAATGACGTAAGTACATTTTTTTGAAAAATAAAAAAAGAAACGTGATTTTGCATTATTAATTTTGGATGCTGTTATGAATCTGGCCAGTTGTCATGAATTTTTTTTTTTGCCTTGTGGGAATTTCCCATTTAACGTCTTTGTAAATGTGTTTTATTATAATTTTTTAATAAAAATCTAAAAAAAAAAACAACTTTTAATATCTTATGATATTTCAGTTTGGTATTTCGTTTGTTTATAACTATTTGAGGGCATAATTTATTGGTTCATTTTAAAATAATGAATTGTTAATTTCGTTTATTTTTTTTCGTTTCTTTTCTATTGATTAGATTAAAATAACACACAACACAATAACACAAATATTTTTGTCTATTGTTGGTTGTACATAAAATATTTGTCTGATTGCCAGACATCGTTTATAGATTTTAATCTGTTTTCAAGAATTTTAAAATTTTTAACGAAAGAACTTCAAAACCTGTATACTGTTAAAACATGTGCTTAAGGAAACCGGTGTTAGCAATTATGTATCTTATTCTGTCTTAATAGTTTTAGTAAAATATTTGCGAAAAAATGTAAATTCTTCTCTTAAACTGCTTAGTTTTTTTTTTACAAGTTATCCTCAGAACTTTATCTTCTTAGAAAAGAAGACTTTAAATATTTTTAAAGAAACAAAACACCACCGATTTATAGCGCTAGATTGTTAAAGAGTTTGAATATAATTGTGTAAATAGGTGGTCGACGTAGTCTAGTAGGTAGTGTGTTCGCTTATTAGACGTAAAGCCCGGGTTCGAGCCCCAGGCTAGACATCAAAACGAAATATGAAAAAAAAAATATTTCGTCGGCGACTTTCTCTCAGCAGATTTCTGGCAAAAACTCTGAGAATAAATAAACCTGCCATGAAAAAGTTTCTCAAAAAATCTGTCGTTCGGAGTCGATGCTAAACTGTAAGTCTCGCCACTAAAGTAAACTGGTGTGAGAATCTAGGCCGTAATCCTGTCTGAGGGATTGTAATGGCCAATTATGTATGTACGTATGTAATTGGTGGTAGAAAAGTTTAATTTGCCAGTTTAAGGACCAACTACAGCTGTTTATGGCCTAGAATTTCATATACAGTTTATTAAGACTGAATATGTGCAGCCCTTGCGCTGACCAGAGTTTTCCTGTCCCTGGTTTTGGTAGAACTTGGTCAGTACAGAGACTGCGTTCACCACTGGCATCACAACGGGCCGCTATGCGTGCTCAAGTGAGCTTTTTAATATCAGAGCTACAACTCCGAGTATAGATTTTTAAACACATTCCCCGTTGTGAGTAAATTGATTAACATTGTAAAACAACTACACAAATAAAGAAATACACATGAAATTGCTTTCCGAGAAAAATAAATATTTTTGAGACTTTTATATTCGTTAGAACGGATACCACAGGGTACCGTAGCGATAAAACAGCAGTATAGTTTGGCTAAAGTCATCATATCTAGTAGGTAGCGAGTTAGCTCATTAGGCGTGAAGCAACGATTCAAATCCCAGGTCGGACACATTGAATGAAACGAAATATGAAAAAATATTTCTTCGGTGACTTTTTCTCAAACCGATTTTTGGCAAAAACTCTCAAACATTTTTCGTTTGAAATCGACTTTAGATTGTAGGTCCCGCCACTCATGTATAAAATTAACACACCACGAAATTGGTGTGAGAAGTTAGGTCGTAATCCTAACTGAAGGTTGTAATGACCAATTAAATATGTATGTATTGTTTGGGTGCTTTATGGCATCATTAGAGTGGATTTACCAATGATTACTTAGGATTTCTCGTGACAATTGTTCTTTCCTGAAAGTAGTATTCTATCGAATGTTTTTTTTTTTGACTGCCTGGGAACAATAGTTATCTATAGTTATGATTTGACAGTTGAATATTTCAATTTATGTTCCTTGTCAGTAATATTTGGCAAATCCTGTATCCTGTATCATTTAAAGCCGGAACATGTAGAAATTTTCTTTGAAAAAAAAACAAATCTGTTTCCATAGCCCATAAAATAATAAATATAATTGGCTTAGCAGAGAAGCAATTCATGCAACTATCGACAAATCAAACCATCACCAAGACAAAGAAATGTGTTTACTGAAGGGAATATTTCTGCTGAAGCGCAATCTTGTTAGCCTTTGTCCTTGGACTACGTGGAAAATACTTTAGTCAGGATATTGCCTTACTTACTTAATCTTTGGTCAATACAACCAGGGCTAGGATTACTACCTAGTTTATATAAAGTCGATTTCAGACGACAAATTTGAGAAAATCTTCATGAAAAGAGGTTTTATCAGAAGAAGAGAGGAAGTCACCGGAAAAAAAATTTTTTTTTCATATTTCATTATGTTCGAGATGTCTGAGAATATTATTTGATGACTGGGGTATGGAAAGACGATTCAAATTATTGTTTTAAGCTTCTCGCTTGCTCAGAAATTTTATTACTTAAAAAGGACAGTGGTATACTTTCTTATAGGCTGCCTGATCACTATACTATGTTCTGGGCGGAGATCATGATCATTTTGAAACCGTCACAACACTTGCTGTGGTGTGGCGGGATTTATTCCCGAAATTTGTTGATTTACTTCGATGTTCAGGCAGAGATTCAGTTCCTAATTAAAGCATTTTTAACGTTCGTCCTTGTTCATTAACGCCGAAGATTTAGTGGGAAAAATTCGGATAACCATGGGCTCTTGTCTAATGAGCCTACACATTGGCTACTACATTACGATGACTTTCTTAGCAAGAAAGTAAAACAAGATTGGACTTAAAAATCAGTTTTCAAAGCCCACCAATCCGAGGGCATTCAAAATATCAGGGGACACACGGTACTCAAGGAACAATAACAGCAGTAAACCGTGTCAAATGGAGATGATTGTAGAAGCCATATGTGCTTATAATTTTTTGATATTTTTATATATTTTTTTAATTTTTAATTTCTTTTATTTCATGTTAAATATAATCAAAAACAACAAAAATAAAATTGTTTAATTATATAGAAAATTATCTAAAATATTTGTCTTAAATATTAATCAATGGCAAATAAATTAAATGTGAATGTATCAACGAAAAAGCCAGCATTTTTAAAACCACGTTGTTCTCTGTATATTTATTATGTTTTGTTTGTTTAGCAAAAATTAATGTTTTGTTTTTGAAATAAAATAGAAAATAATACAGAAAAAAAACAATTTTTATAATTTATACAAAAAGACAAAAAAAAAAAAAAAACACAAGAGTGTTGTTGGTATTTTATAACCCCGCAAAAAAAAGTAGATTCAAAAACATATAAACAGTTGATGTGAGCATTAGAAAAACCCAAAACGTATTTTGTGACGTCTATGTAAATCAATTCCTGTCACTATAATCTTAATAAAAATAAATTCAAAAATACCAAAAGAAAGATAGAAAGAAATTCATGAAATCCAACTTATTATACCGCAACAATCGTGGCCATACAACCTGTTTTTAAAACTTTGAAAAAAATATGGGGATATTGAGAATTTCTTTAACACACACAAGAAATATGTGAGAATTAATAAGACATTTTTAATAAATTATTGGATTATATAGTATTTGCAGTTTTTTTTTTTTGCAGATCAAATAGTTTTTGAACTTGGACTATAAAGGTTATATTCGTATATGAACAGTAGCCATTAGCGTGTATTGTGTATCACTACAGTATAAAATAAGATAAAAAAAATTATGGTATATCGGAGATCGTTTAAACAAAGTTAGAACAGCCATTATAAAATGTATCTTCAAAAGGCCTTGAATGCCACACCAACTTTATAATATTTTGATTGTGAAATTATTTTTCTCTACGATTGCATAACATGGGAATATATTCCAAAATTGATTCATTTGCTGTCACCGCCAAATAAGGAAATATTTCAACCATACTGGATAACGAGCTGCAGTGGACATATCGAATACCAAATTAGAAATTCGATTTGCATCGGCCATATCTTCTTAGTTTGCTTAGTTGCTCTTTAGACGTACCTTAGTCGCCGCTGTCTAGTAGGTAATGTGTTGGCTTATTACACGAGAGCCCGTAGTTCAGTCGCACGCATCTCGAACAAAGCGAAATATGAAAAAAATATTCCTTTCGAGCACCTCCTCTCTGTACTCTACTGGCAAAAATTCTGAAAGTAAAATAAAATTGCCATGAAAAGTTTCTTAAGTCTGTCGATCGGAAGTCAACATTACACTGTCAGTCCTGCCGCTCATGAATAAAGTTGACACACATAAATGAGTGATGTGAGTAGCTGGGTTGTAATCCTGACTAAAGGGTTGTAAAATAAGCAATTTAGTAAGTAAAAGGTTGATACAGATGTATTCGCCGTAGTCTAGTAGGTAATGTGTTGGCTTATTAGACGCAAGGCCAGGGTTCAAATGCCAGGTCAGACATCAAAACGAAATATGAAAAAAAAAATATATTTCTTCGGCGACTTCCTCTCAGCAGATTTCTGGCAAAAACTCTGAGAGTAAATAAAAATTGCCATGAAAAAGTTTCTCAAAAATCTGTCGTTCGGAGTCGACGTTAAACTGTAGGTCCCGCCACTCACGAATAAAATTAACGCACACAACATGAGTGGTGTGAGAAGCTAGGCCGTAATCCTGACTGAAGGGCTGTAATGGCCAATTATGTATATGTATGTGATGGCTCACTACCTAAACAGAAGTTGAATAGACAGATATATTTAGGCCTCTAGCCATGGAACCATTCGGAGCTTCTGCCGTTCCATGCTGTTCCATGCCGGACTGCTCGTTTAGATCCCCTATGTGGTAAATCCATTTTCCTTCTACGACATAGTGCTGGGCATTTACCCTGTTGCTTGTCACTACAGATTCTTTAGAAACCGTTTGCCAAGTGTTCAAGCCCAATGAGGCTCGCATGAGTACCCATAATGCAATGCCCAGCAAAGACTCTAACAACCATACTGAGCATCATCCTTTTTAAGATTACGCAGACTGTACGTGAGCACTTTATCCAAATTTTTCGTATTCGCCCATCCGGCGTTGATAGAGTCCTTGACTGCAGTGTCGATTATAAGTTCGAAGATCCTTATAGGAATTACCAGAGTTCGATGATTGTGTGTCCGCTCTACAGTTACCTAGAATGTCACTGTGAACTGGTGACCATATCATGGATATCATACCATTTTAACACCTCGTTAAGATATCTGCGATAGATATACCCCATCTTAGAATTTATTACGTAGAAATTCAGTACTTTAATAACCGCCTGCGTATCAGAAAGTATGGTAATGTCCCCTCCGGAGATTATTTGTATTTTTTAATGATTAATTATTAATTTTAGAAGTTGTTTACTTTGAAAAGAAATTTAATTTTTTAATTAATTTGTTTGCTCATTATAAAGTGTCAAAATTGTTTTTATCAAATGAATAATTACGATCATTAGTAAATTTAAATAGAAATCGTATTTCAATACCTTATTATTCAGAACAAGAGTATTTTAAAAATGCATTTTATTATGATTATGATCAATAATTAAAAATAAAATTTGCTTATCATGTTGGCAGTTATAATCGAACAATATTGTGAAAAATAAGCTTCTTAAGGCCGTTTTGATACACTATCAGCATAGAAGTACTTCTATGGATGGATAGATCGAAGACAAATGAAATAAGGAACCATTTCTATGAAAGGAGGGGAATTCAAAAAACTGATAAAAGTTCCCATGATCGCTAACCAAATAGAGTCAATAAGCTACCTGGATGGATTATTTCGATGATATTGAAGCCTCTCAACTTTTTAAATTCAAAAACCTTAGTCTTGTTTCATTATTAAGTCTACATGTTCCCTTTTTTTAGGAAATGATCCCCATTCATGCAGTGCATTGTGTTAGAATACAGTAAAGATAGTTTTAAGAAGAAAGGAAAGAGGGCGTAGAGTGCCACAATTTTTTTTAATTACTAGTATATATACCAGAGATCAGCAATGAATCGTTTTTTCGCTACTCATAAGTACTCATGACATTTCGAGTATGATTGAGTCATTAGTATTGAAATTCAACTACTCTGATTCATTCGTACTCACTGCAACATTGATATATAAGTACAGGTTGCAATGAGTATGAATACAACGCTGAAGTCGAACTCATAACATTCGAAATATGTTTGATTCATACGCCTACTCATTCAGATTCATAAATTTGAAAAATACTTATAATACTCATAAATGATTCGGGCATTTACAAAAAAGAAGAAAGAAAAAGACAAAGACAGTAAGCAAAGCAAACACACAACCTTCTAGTGAGTATTGTAGTGTTCGTACGCGAATCACACTTATTTTGTGATTCTTGTAAATGTTGAGTAAAGGAGAGTCGAAATTAACAACATCAGGCATATTGTTAAGTATGAGTACGATGAGTATTTGAAACTTTGAATATGAGTGGTATGAGTATGATATTAAAATAAGTATGAATGCGTATAAGTATCAGATATTATGAGTATGATTCAATCTACTCATCTTTTTGAATACTCATTGCTGATCTCTGGTATACATATATGTTACTGTTTAGTAATTATTCTCACATTCTCTTTTCTATTGTGGTATAATCACATATAATGTCAGACAGATAATCAGACAATAACAAACTCCCAGAGCCTCTGGTGGGAATAGAACATACACGGCCTGGGCACTTGAAATTTAGCACACTACCAACTAGGCCACGGGGTACCCATAATTGTTCTTTCTGCAATTTTGACTGCATTTAAAACAGGCTTCAATATCCGATTGGTGTAATTGTAATCGCCGTAGTCTAGTAGGCAGCGTGTTGGCTTATTAGACATGGGGGCAGGATTCAAACCCCAGGTCAAACATCTTAAACAAAACGAAATATGGATTAATACTCCTTCAGCGACTGCCTCTCATTAGATTTCTGGTAAAAACTCTTAGTACCATGAAAAAGTACCAGAGTACCATGAAAAAGTTTTCTCAAAAATCCGTCGTTTCAGAGTCGACAGGTTCCGCCACTCTTGTATAAAATTAACACACACAACATAAGTGGTGTGAGAAGCTAGGTGGTAATCCTGACTGAAGGACTGTAACGACCGATTCTGTATGTATATATGTAAATATATACATATACTCTTTATACCTGAGATCAAATCCGTTATTAGCGTACTGCGAACAAACATCATTTAGAACACAACATAACATCCTTCAAATGCGTACCTTAAATTTCGACGGATTTTGCCTAGTATTGAGTAGCATAGTTTTGCAAATTTCTTTTGCTCAATGTAGTTATAGACAGGAACAAGGTTGAAGTGGAAAAAAACACAACCTTGTCAAATGCCAGTTTTAATAGGAATTAGTTGGCTGATGCTGACAGCTTGTTGTGTAAGTGATTGAACAACCTTACTCGGTCCATATGCTGTAGCTGCCTGTGAAAGTATCTGGTGAAAACTGCCAAATATCCCTAATTTGGAAGTGGATGCTGGATGTCTATGGCCGTGTCATTTTAAACATACAGGATTTGGTGTACACTCGTGTTCAACCGAGTTTCTCCTTGGTCTCTCCTCTTAAAACCGCTGACTTTTCGCAACTAAAAGTAACTGCTTTCGCGATCTAGGGATCCTGATCACAGCATTCAGCCATACTTTCACGTAGGGGAGCCGTTAAAATTTATTATGTTAAAATTTATATGATATAAAACTTATATGATGGGATTTTTTTATCTATCTCCGTATAAACTATTCTGTAGAAAAAAAAAATAAAACATTCGAATCGAAATGAAATTTATTATTTCAATTAATTGTACATAAGCTCTTTTTCATTTACTCACGTCATTCAATGTTTCTTACAACTTATACACAGATAACATACGTTTTCTTTTGAAAGCTAAGAAAAGAGTATTTAAAAATAAATCTGACACTATCCACTATAAAAGATCTTCATCAACAATTTATTATTAAATTACAAACAATATGAATGAGCAAAAAAAAAAAAATTAAATTTAAAAAATCATCAAAAAGTAGTTAAGTGAATAATTATTTATGCTTCGTCACTGCAAAAATAATGTCAGATCTTGAGATATAAAAGCAAAAAACCACAATTCATAACACTTTAAAAATTGAAAAAGAAATTAATGAAAGAAACATTGTATCAAAAAAATAATCAAATTTGTACGGGTTATGACTATGTGCCATTAAAAGTAGAATCGTTTTTTAAAGCAGCATTAATGACAAAAAGATAAATAAAAATCTGTGTATTGTTATTATTATTTCATCGCTTCTTTAATCTTTAATGATTAAATATATAATGTATAATTAATTAATGTTTTTTTGTTATTTTGTTTTAATTCAATGGAAATTTTTTTGTAGCGGTTATACTTTAAGTCTTCAAAGGTGTTAAAATGTCCCACAGATATTAACGATTGATCGTCTGTTTTAGTTTTTAATTAATTAAAACCGTTACAAACATACAAATAAATAAACTTTAAACGACCTTTAAATTCAATAAAACTTTAATAATAATATAAATAATAAATTTACTTTAAAAAACACGCATATTTTTAGGCTAAATGTGAAAAAGATCCCTATTGGAACTTTGTTGAAATGAAAAAATCTGGTACTGCATCATGTTCGGTAAAGCACAATAAACTACGAGGCGATGGACACATCAATTCCGCCATTAGAGAAGATAATGTGCAAAATCCATTCGAGAGAGAGAGATTTCACCGCTCTTCAATAAGTTAGTCAAAGTCGCGATGTAGCAACTTAAAAACAACAAATCTACTTGCCCTGATGGCCTGCCGGTTGTTTCGGACAAGGCGACCACGCCAGCTCTCTATTTAAGTCATGGAGATTGTCTTGCGAAAGCTTATCGCAATGGCACTATTTTTTAAAAACTTTCTAGTTGTTTGCTTGCCATACCAAATGTTACTGCTGACATTAGTGCTACAGAACGAAAGTTTACCAATATGGATATGACAGTAAATGAGGGCAAAACAAAGTCTGCATATGATAACTACACCATCGACGTTATCAACGAATTCCTAGACATTGAATAATCCACAAATTTTAAAGTGAAATCTGATGATATTTTATTCCATTCACCTAACCTAACCTATTTCTATAGGTGCTGAATTGGGATCATGTTCGGGAGTAGTGGCGAGTGGTTGTGTAGTACTATATACAACAACCCCTTCTTCACAATTTTGAAGATATTGATTTAGGATCATTGTTTTCTTGAAACACCCAGTTGTGGAATAAATCCAATGCATTTATACTATGAGCTCCATTCTGTTTGTTCAGATGTTCCTGCTTTTTAATTTTGGATTCCATAAAAACTAAATTGCCTATTTTCGATGCTGTCATACATTCCCATATCATCACTGAGGATCCGCTTTATTATTTTTATAACGCATTTATCATTGAAGGCTTTGTTTTTATTTCGCCATATCTTAGTTTTTTTTTTTTGGCACCAAACACTCTTTATTTCGTCAGTTTATAAAATATTCCTCCAAAACGATAGCGGTTCATTCTTATATTCCTTTGCGAAATTGTTACGCTCACTGTGATGTGTTTTCAATATATTAGGCTTTTTGGGTAGTACTTTGCCATGTAATCCAGGTTGGTGTAGGGATCTTCCCACAGTGCCAGCAGTTACTATCTTTCCAGAGGATTTCGAGGTATTCTCAGATAGTTTTATTGTTGTGTTGGCTTATTATACGTGAGGCCATGGTTCAAACTCCAGGTCAGACATCTCGATCAAAATAAATTATGAAAAATATTCCTTCGGCGACTTCCTCTCAACAGATTTCTGGCAAAAATTCTGAGAGTAAATAAAATTGCAATGTTTTCCAAAAATTTGTTGTTCGGAGCCGACATTATGGATAAAATTAATACACACTGAGACATTAGGTCGTAATCGTGATTGAAAAGTTGTATGACAAATTATGTATGTATGTATGTAGCTTTACTGTAATGAATGACGAAATGGCCTTTACATCTCTCACAATAACTTCTACCTCCGAATCTGACTGTTACTTTGGTCGCCTTTCGCGAGATAGATTTTTATATATCGTGTGCTTGTGTAATATTTTCTATTATAGTGAAATGGCTCCTGCTCACAATAATGGTTATTTCTCTCAAGGATTTTTTTCGGCAAATTGACGATTATGTTGCGAAGTTTCTGCTCTTCATTTTCCGAGCCTTTAACTAGCATTCAAGATTTACGAAAAAAAAATTGGGATGTTTTAAAAACTCTGAATGATTTTTTAAATGGCTTTTAAATTTTTTTAATTCGTAGATTTTATTTAAATTTTACTGTAATTAAAGATGAATTATTTCTTATATTTCACTGTATTTATAAATGTAATCCACATTTTTCAAACACTGCAAGGTGTTTACATTCATTTGACGTTCACAACATGTATATGATATAATTTCTTAGAATTTTGTGACTGTTTGTATAACATAAAAATGCGTTTATTAGCAACTTTAAATGCCTCCCCTTTCGACCCTGTTTGGATATACATATGTATATACCAAAAGCATGTAAAATTATACTGTAGGATTTAATCTTTGTCACAAAATAGGAAGAAATAATTTTTATTTTAAGTTTATTTTTTTATTTTAAAATAAAACTAAACTATTTATATGTATATTACATTTAATTCATTTTATTTACATATGTACTATATAGTCGTTTGAGAGTTAGATTTACATTAAAGTAAAATTTTGTTAGTCAAATTTCAAATTTTCTAAATTTTTAATTCTTTTAAACGAGTTTATAAGTTTTATAGTTTCGAAAAATATTCTTTTGTTTTAATGTAAATAATTAATACCATTTCATTTACTAACAGAAAATGCCAGGCTTTTTATATTCTTAGAAAGAAATACAAATCTATGTATCATAAATATTTAAAGAAACGCAAAATGATTGAAAAGTGAAAATAAAGGCATTGTAGACTTAAACATTGTTAGAGATTTACTTAAATTTAAGAAGAAACTAATTTAATACATTTGCTAAAGCTAAAGAAATTTTTAACATATGCATGTACATACATATGTATATCAAATTATAGTAATTTAAACTATGAATTAAGATACTTAAGTAATTTGTATTTAATTTCTTACTTGTTAACACTATAGTTAAGATTATTTCTAGAAACAGAAAAACAGATATTTGGGGAGAGCAAATTTAATAATAAGTAGGTTTTTAAAGGGTCTCGAATAAATCTTAAACAATAAAAATATTAAATAAAACTTTTGGTTTTAGTATTGAGGTTTTTAGCTTGTACTAATTGTTTTCACTTTTTTCTTTTGTTTACGTTTGTTGTGTATGTTTTGTTCTTTGATAAATTAACAGCCAAGAAAGAAAAACAAAATAAAACAAACCATAACAGTTGTTAATATTTTTTAAGTTGTTCGTATGTTATAAAAAATATTATATTCCAGGGACCCATGCGAACCCAAGTGGGTATAAAACCTTTATACAACGCTAAAAAGCCCTCATTTCGTACAGTCTGTAACAAAAATAGTTGTTGTTGGTTTTTTCGTTAGTTAAAAGTTAATCGGCTAAAATGTATAAACAACTTGCCTGTAAAGCACAATCTAAACTACCGTTATAGATTTTTGTGGACGTCGCTGCCGTCGCAATGCCATTTACTATGGTAACAGGACGTTGATTCATAAGGCGGGTACGTATAACATCAATGGGTGTAGAGGCAATAGCACTGCCCAAGCTGGCTATAAAACTAGAACTAAGGACAGCAAAACAATTAACATTGAAAACTTAAACACAATTAAAATATCGATTTATGCACACATACATGAAATGATTTGTCATATGATCTCCAAAATACTGATTCAATTGTAATTTACAGAAATCATAAACGGGTAATTCTACTGAAGCTATTACCACAGCTCTTTGTGCCGTGGGTCCTACACCACGCCATAGGCCTCGTACACCTTCGTATTTATAAATATCATGGAAGCAAGACCAAACACTTTTCTGTGAACCTTTCCCATGCACCTGCATACGTACTTTTAAAACGTCGGTGGGATTTGCTATGGCTGAAGATATTGCTCCAGCCGCTGCTGCACACAATATATTACCCCATACTCTTTCTGTCCCCGTCTCTGGGTCGATGAGTAGGCCATGTTCGGTCACAAAACTTTTAAGGGTATAATATGTACCGAATTTTATGGTGCCATAAGTGGCTTGTCGTAATACTGCCGGCCAAATTCTAAATTCAAAATTAGATTAACGAAGTCATTATTAACAAAGAAACATTAAACATTAAATATTTATTATTAAATCAAATGTTGTTGACATTTTGAGGGGGCGATTAAATGATAAAGTCCAGTTCAAATTGCTCACGTTTAAATGTGTTTGTTTGATATCAGCACATGTGAATCAATATTATTGTCTAAACATGTACAGAGCAGTACAAATAATAAAAATGAAAACAAAGGGCATAATAAAACAGAAATTAATTTTTTTTCTGAATTTTATTTTTGGATTTAATTTAGTAAAAAAATAATAATAAAATTGAAGAAGAAGTTAGAAAGATAAGGTTGTATGATTTTTTTCAAAAGAAAACGGAAGTTATCTGCGATAAAGCTTTTGAAATAAAGAGTAAAGTTTATTTGTCAAATGTAAATTATTGAATGTGTGGAATGTGTCCAAGGCCTCGCGTCTAATAAGCCAACAAACTAACTACTAGGCTACGGCGACTTCGACCTCTGCTAAAAAGAAAAAATTCGAGAGAAAAATCTCTTAAGAAACAAAGAACAGAAAAACAAATTCGAAAGCCTATGGGAAAGGCGGTCAGATGAGCTGAAGTATATTTTTTATTTTTTTAAACGTTAAACTATTTGTTATACTATTTACAATAATGATAATTTGAGCCAAATGTTTCCCATCTCTGTTTCAATTTTAATTATAAATTTTAATTCCTAATAAACGTTTCCTACAATTAAATTTCTTTAATTAAACAAAAAAAGAGGGGTTCTATAACTATTTTACTGTATTCATTTTTAGTTGATCATAAATCTTAAATTATATTTTAATCAACCGTTCAGTTGCATTGAATTTAAAACGTGATTTACAATTATACACTTGAGACTTTATTGCAAAATGAAATGCATATGATAAGACTTTGTAAGCTGTTAATAGACATACGATTTAGACGTCTGCTGGAGGTGTTCTGTACATATATACGAATATCTGTATAGAAAATTTGCCTGCTTTTTGTTTCCAATAAATTATTTATTATAACCAATATATTTCTGTACAGTAGAGAATTTCGAAAGAACACATAAATTTAAGCCTTTTTTAAATGCATTTTATTTATAAAAAATTATAATTTAAATGATAATCAAAATATTAAAACGAAAAGCACAATTATTTTTTAAAATATGATTATTAAGCTAAAAGTCAAATAATATTATTTGATAAGTGTTCTGAAAAATTATGTCAATATATAACAAAACCAGAATTTACCAGATTGTCCCCATATTCCTAACATTTTTGACATATTAAATACATGAGTTTAATAGTTGTATTTAATGGTTTTTTGTTTTTATTATTGTCACTAGCTGGCCATAACTTTTCTAAATCGATTTAAGTAAAACACCGCCAAATAATAGAAATAATTTGTTTAATGTGTAGGAAGGAAAGAAGTAATTAATTCCATTTATGTCTGATAAGAAATAAAACTTATCATTAAAAAACTTATCATTAAAACTTAACATTAATTACAGCAGTGGTGAAAATGATGATGAATCAAACTTAATTTTAATAATAAAACAAAGTAGAAAGTAGAATCATGGATTCTAAGCGTTTTAAGTTTGTGTATGTTTAATGTACCACTGTACATTAAGAATCGAATCGCGTAAGCTGCACACAGTGCGCAATTTGCCGAATACTATTTATCACTAATAAATGAAAGATAATAAAGGGACGAATATAAATAAGCGTGATAAAATTATATTAACACGTTGACTGCCGACTACGAAATAACTCGTAGATTGCGTTCCCCTCTAGGATGCCAATCAGATGTCTGCAATGAGTATTCAAAAAGGTGAGTAGATTCGAATCATACTCATAATTTCTGATACTTATACGCATTCATACTTATTTTAATATCGTACTCATACTGCTCATATTCAAAGCTTGACGCACTCATGGTACTCATACTTAACACTACGCATGATGTTGTTGATTTCGACTCTCCTTTACTCAACATTTACAAGAATCACACTATAAGTATGATTCGCGTACGAACACTAAGTTTATTTATTAGAAGGTTGCGGGTTTGCTCTGCTTGCTGTCTTTGCCTGTTTCTTTCTTATTTTTTTTTTTTTGTAAATGCAACAACAACTAAGACTGTAAATTTTGATGAATGATTCGAATCACTCGAATCGTGTATGAGTATTATAAGTATTTTTCTAAACTTATAAATCTGAATGAATAGGCGTATGAATCAAACATATTTCGAATGCTATGAGTTTGATTTCAAAGTTGTACTCATACTCATTGCAACCTGTACTTATAAGTCAATGTTGTAGTGAGTACGAATGAATCAGAGTAGTTGAATTTCAATACTATTGACTCACTCATATTCAAAATTTTATGAGTACTTATGAGTAGCGAAAAAACGATTCATTGCTGATCTCTGGTGCTAACTACAAGTTATCTCGTACTCACTAAACCTGTCATTTTTGTGTGGCTACGAATAAAATCTGGAAAAAGAACAAAAAATCAATGTTGGCTTGCGTGGCCAGTTTTCTGAAAATTGCCGCGGCAGTCAACGTGTTAATATTGTAGGTGTGATATTCATTTGAAAAGAAATTCGAACTTGAAAGACCCTGAGCAATAAAACAAATAAGATTTTTACACTTTTTATACTTTGGGTAAACTAACGCTATAAACAGACATAAACACGAATTCTTTTCAACATTCTATAAAAAACACTGAAGCCTGCAGCACATAAACAATGTTTTTTAAATATTTTGTTTTTTATAAAAAATATGTTGGAATAAATTCAACAATTTGTGACTTTTTTATTTAGTATTAATACGTTATTGTTAATATAATGTAGACAATACATTGCTTTTGGATCTTTTCCAAGAAGTAAATCGAGGCATGAGTGTATATGATACATACATGTGTTTACCATTTTTTTTATTCTTACAAAAAAACGTGAACAAATATTAAGTTGATTATTCTTTTTTTGTTTTTGTAAAAATAAGCGGTGATATTTACGAGCATTATTATATGCGTCATTCAGCAATTGCTTTTCCTCGATGATTCCTATATGTACATTTGATTAATAGATACGCGCCAAATGTAAAATACATATCAAAATAAATTTTTATATTGCTTTAACATATTTCATTCATATTTTACACTTGAAATTGAATTTAAAAACAAAATCTGTTTTAGAATCACTGCTCATACTATAAATAAATATATAAATACCTTCAATTTACTTACCCCGAATATAATGCTCTTAGACCCTCTTCTTTGCTAATTTTAATAAATGCATCCGTCATGCCACGATAGCGCAACTTTGTAAATGCCTGATCAATTTTTTGACCTTGTATCTGGAGGCGGGTTTTTGTGGTATCAATTGGAAATGTGCCTGGTAATAATAATAGAAGCCAATGCATTAATAAAAATGCAATATAATCATGTAAACAAATTTAGTTTATAAAGCAAAATAATATTATGATTACAAATAATAACTTGGCATCAAATTTGTAAATAAAACACAATAAGAAAAAAAGGAAGAAAATAACAGATGGCAAAAACCAATGAACACTACATTATACTTCTAGTTGCCACAATAAGATGAGGAACAATTTCTTGCAAAGGTTTTTTTTTAATTTTCATCTGTATGACAAACTATTATTCAACGTCACCTCAATCCAAACGTAAAATAACTTGTATTATCCTAATTTTAAATTCATGTAAGTCTGAAAATCCTTTAACACGTTGACTGCCGACTACGAGATAACTCGTACTTGGCACCCTAGAAGTGAACGCAATCTACGAGTTATCTCGTAGTCGGTATCCTAGAAGGGAACGCAATCTACGAGTTATCTCGTACTCGCTAAGCCTGCCATTTTTGCGTAGCTACGAATAAAATCGTATTATATCAGTGCTAGTATGTATCGATAAATAGCTTTTGGGAAAAGAACAAAAAGTCAATGTTGGCGTGCGTGGCCAGTTTTCTGAAATTTGCCGCGCCAGTCAACGTGTTAAAGAAAGTTAGACCAAGAAACTTAGCCCTAACTTGATGGAGACACAAGAAAGTGTCATATAACATAATCCAATTCTTTAGCACGGTCACGGCTCCTTCTATTAATATCTCTTCTAGTCTGGTCATTACTGCCTTGTGGCTGTACCGTCATGAACTGAATTTCTTCAATTCTCTAAGATTTAATACAGAAAGGAAGTATTTCAAACGGCAGTTGGGATCAGCAATAGGTGTGAAGATGTGTTTCAATGTAAGATTCACATTCTGTGGGTGGCTTAGTGATTGGTCCTAATCGTCCCTCAAGGACTTAACGGGAGCTTGGTCAGGGAGAAGCAGCAGTAGTGCTGAAAAGTCTGATCGCAATGTCGCGTGCCCAGAAGCCTTTATCTTTCTATCGGCGATCGTAGATCCGGCTTTGCTGATGGAGACCGATAAATCTAGCGTAAGACAAGTACCAGATTTGGTGATGTTAATGACCATAAAACTCCTCCGCTACAACTGTCCAGTCCTTGTTAGAATGACATTGAATGCCATGGGCAGAGGATTCTTCGAAAGTCGAACTCCCTAAACTCTCTAAATTTTATAATGGGATTAAGATGGCTGATGGTGTACGTTTATCTTCACATGGCTAATCCGTTCTCTTGGCCCTTTTTTATTTTTATCATTCATTATCGATTCTCTTTGTCTCCATCTCATTTCCTTTTCTCTCAATGGATTCAATGAAATCCGAGTGTAATTGTACTTACTACGGCAGCACACGTCAAAACCCTCAAACCCAATCTAATGCAACATTTCATTCAGACGACCGTAGGGGAGTTTAACTGACCTACCTACGTATGTAAATCGGTAAATAAATACTTCAATGCCTAAATTGGGATGATGATTGAGATTGACGCATAGGCAGATTTCTCCTCCCAAAATACAAAAGATAAAGTAAAAGAAAATTGCCGCTCATTACAGGGAGCATCAATGGTTCCAAGTAGAAGAAAGCTGTGGACTTTCTAAAATTTACAACAAATATTTGAAATACTCTTGTTTTATTAGCACCAAATATTCGCCCTTAACTTACTAAAGTGTAATAAACATGTGCTTGTTTCCGATATACCACAACTAGCATACTTAGATACCGTAGGGTGCATAAACAAATCAAAAAAACTAATACGATAAGAGAATTATTGCAAGTAGAATCGAAATGCTGTCGCTTTAGGCGATGATTATACACTTGGAAACCGATGTAACGTTCGCTGCCGCCAAAGCATTGCATTCATAAGCCCCCCAACGTAGGGAAGTAAAATTTTAATTTTGCTTTTGCCGTTGTTTTTTTTATTATTGTTGCTGTTATTATTTGTTTATGCCTTTTCGTTTCAATTTTAATTACTTCAATAGCAATTCTTATTGCGTCATGTTTTTCTGCATGCAATTGTAAACAACTTTTTTTTTTTTGCTTATTGTACAGATTTTTTAAGAATATGTATGGAATTTTTTTAATGAAAAAATTTACCAAATTCTGCAATTATTGACGCTAAGCCACCATAAACAAATGGCCGAATATCACGTTTATCTAAATTTTGTTTCATTTCTTTTATTATTCAACAACTCCTTTAACACTTTTATTGGCTTGTTTTAAATTTTTTGTAATTATTTTTTTAATTTTCTTTTATAACTATAACTTGTAAAAATAATTCACTGCTAAAACTATTACGCGAGGTTAGATTATCGCTTTTTTTTTTGCAAAAGTTGTTCTAATAAACGAAAAGAGCCCGACAGCTGAGTAGAAAATGTCAAAATGAACAGCTGTTGTTTACCTCTTTATGGTGGAGTATGTTCAGTGAACGCATAACTAATACACTATAAAAAATTTTAAAATAAATGAAAGAAATGAAAACAAATATTGGATTTTATACAAGGTACATTAAGAATACATCAAATCTATATATAAAATAATAAGTACTAGCGATTATTGTTATCTCTTTTTTTGGCAAGAGGTCTTGCGACTATGACTGCACTGCCTATGCTCTAAGTCTATAAAGGATATTCCTATAATGTCTCTCCCACGTCTACTGCCTTTACGAATTTGAGTATGCTCCTCGAAGTCAGGAAGGATTATTTCCTTTCCAATACTTTATATATTTTATATTTATATATTGAAGCCGCCGTAGTCTAGTAGGTAGTGTGTTGGCTTATTAGACGAAAAGCCAGGGTTCGAGCCCCAGGCCAGACATCAAAACAAAATACAAAAAGCATTATTCGGCGACTTCCTCTCAGCAGATTTCTGGCAAAAACTCTGAAAGTAAATAATATTGCCAGGAAAAAGTTTCTCAAAAAATCTGGCGTTCGGAGTCGACATTAAACTGTAGTTCCCGCCACTCAAGTATACAATTAACACACACAATATAAGTGGTGTGAGAAACTAGGTCGTAATCCTGTCTGAAGGGTTGTAATGACCAATGATGTATGTATGTATGTAGTTTTCAAAACTCTGGTCCCACTGTCATCTGTGGTCGTTCCCACGAATGTCGTATCTACCGGAACTAGACGACCTAACACCGAACACAGCTGCAGACCTGTTAAAAAAACAACCATCTGTGGTCTACAAAGGAAAGTTGAATAAGACTCGGCAGCATAGCAGAAACAAATCCAAAGATGCCCAATCGCGCGAGGAGGACACTCAGTTATACTATCCGATATTCGCTTAATTATATGATAGGATGCCTAACGTACTACTAGTGATCAATTGAATCACTCTGGTTCTAGTGTAACTTCAACAGAAGCTCTTGGGAGCTTGTTGTTATACGAATGGTTTCAAACACAGACATTGGACGGGGCTGGACTTATTTATGGAAGAACAATAAGCCAAACTATGCCTCCGGTTACCTGACTATGGGATTTCATTCGGAGGCACTCGTGATTAGGGAATGCATTATCTGGGCCTTTGATAATGTGCTAAACATGATATTCAGGGATTTAAATATCTTCACTAAAAGCCAAATTAGGGCAGTAAAATACGGATTAAAAGGCAATCAATAATTACTTTAGGCATGGAACGGTACGCATTATATGGGTAGGTATTCTATAAGGACTAATCGTAAAAGAGGAAGCGAATGTTCTAGCTAATAGAGCTACTGTATTGCATGTCATCACCTTGGATAAAACAATGCCTTTCAGTGTATTGAAGCCCAAGTTGAGAAAGTGGTCCTAAAATTCACATCGATTGTCGTGGAACAATGACACTGTAGAATGATCACACAGATACTCTGAGCCAATCCCGACGAGTAAAAAATTATGAATATGTTAGGAACTCATCGAATACTCCACTTTACATGAACATCTGCATCGCATTGGCGTGGTGAAAAATGATGATGCAAGGCATTTAGTAAATAAATATTTATATTCATTATCTAGTAGTCGCCGTAGTCTAGTAGGAAGTATGTTCGCTTATTAGACGTAAAGCCCGGGTTCGAGCCTCAGGCCAGACATCAAAACGAAATATGAAAAACAAATATTTCTTCGGCGACTTCCTCTCAGCAGATTTCTGGCAAAAACTCTAAGAGTAAATTAACCTGCCATGAAAAAGTTTCTCAAAATCTGTCGTTCTTAGTCGACGTTAAACTGTAGGTTCCACCACTCAAGTATACAATTAAGACACACAACATGAGTGGTGTGAGAAGCTAGGCCGTAATTCTATATATATTCATTATCTAGCCTTCGTAGGTCGAAAATCCTACAATTTAGGAGTTTAAGAACTTGAGGAATTTTGTATTCAAGCAAACTTAGATGTATACCAATAAGCATGAAATCTTGAATCCTACCATTCATCAAAAATTCGGGGATCAAAAATACATAATTGAACTAAAACGTGGGTGTTCGGCCACATGCTAAAATATTTAAGAGCCTATAAGATATCTAAAAGTTTCATCCATGCCAAAGTTTACGGCATCAAAAGATGTCCTTAATTCAACTCGAATAGGAAGTACAGATCGGGGAGGTGGTATAACAAAATTATTTGACAGTCAGGCCACCACCTGAGCACTCTGCTCCTATTAGGTTGTATGTTATAAAAACATTATTTTTTTAATTTATTTAAAATAAAAATCACTATTTTTTTTTTTAATTTTATTTCAATTTTATTTCATTTTCTTTTTTATTTTTCTTTGTTTGTTTTTGGTTTGTATAATTTGTCATTTATTTTTAAAATAATATTTAATTAGTTACTGATTTTTATTTTGTTTTAAACTGTTTATAATTAAATAATAAAGGTATTTTTTTCATTTAATGCATTTAATTTATTATTTCTGTTTTACTATGTTTTTGTTTTGTTGTTGTTTTAAATGTCAATTTGTTAATATTTAACATAGATTTAGTACCGTTACAAATTGTTTTACTTTACTTGTCATTCATACATTTTAAATTTAAGTTTTAATAATAATTCTCTGTTATTTTTGTTTTTTTCATTTATAATTTTGAGTTTTACATTTAACAGCAAATTTAACACAAAGCTAAAGCATTATTATTATTATTATTATTAATTAATTAATTTATTGGATTTTATTTTAATTAATTAATTATTTTATTTATTAATTTATAATATAAAGTGTTTTTTTTTGTTGTTTGTAATTGTTATTATTTATTATTTTTAGTAATTTCTTTATTTTTTCTTTTATATAAACAAACATTAATTTTGTGGTTAATTTTTTTTAATAATAAATACAAATTACAAATATATAAATATATATTTTTTAAAGAGTATTTGTAAACAAATGAACCACAGTTAAAGAGAGCAAAAGTAAATACAAAATAAATGTAGAGAGAAATAGAGATTCAGAGAGCCATTTTTTTACTTTTGTTTACATTTCCATTATCTTACTTACTTAATTATACACTTAATGAAATTAATAGTTTGTTATTGTTTGGATTTTGTTGTTGTTCTATTTTTAAAATCATAGATTTAAATGCTAATTTCTAATATGTTTTAAATACTATTTTTTTGTTTGTTTTTAATTAAAATGCATGTTTTGTTTTTTAATCTTTATTAACCTGATTTTTATAAATAAAGGAGTTTTTATAAAGGGACTTTATTAATTCTTTTTTTTTGATATTTATACAATATGCCGAAAATTTTTATTAATATTTTATTGCTAAAATCTTTTTTCTAATTTTTTTTCTTTACTGTTACATTATTGTTTATTTGTTTCTAATTGTTTCTTTAATTTTTACTACTCTTTACTTGCTTTAAAGTGCTTTTTTTATCATTTTTTTTTTAATTTTTAATTTTATGCCAAATATTTTTGGTCTTCAATTTTTTAATAATTTTTTTTGCTAATTATTGACTATTGTAACTGCTCCATATCTCATTTATATATTGTAATATTATTAAAAGTTAAGTTTTTTATATATATTTTTTAAATTTTATATGATTTTTGGTTAAAATATGTTGCATAATTGATTTTATTTGTTGTTGTTGTTAAATTGATTGTAATTTTAATAATAACATATTTTGTTTTAAATTATTTATTTCTTTCTTATCCTTTTTAACTATTATAGTTTAACAACATATTATTTTCTATTTTTATTAATATTCATAAATACTTAAAATCAAAATAAATTTTTTAATTTAATCATCCTCCATTATTAATTCTTTTTAGAAAGAAATTGTAGTTGAAAAAATATATATAAAAATTTTTATTTGGAAAATATATGTATATTTTAATTTAGTTTATTAAATTTTTCCATTTTTTTTTACTCAATTCTACTAATTTTCTTGCCACAAATCTAAATTTTTTGTTTAGTTTCTTTGTTTTTTTTTATAAAAATGCTTAAAGAATATTCTAGAATTATATCAGTTTTTGTTTCTGTTTTATAAAAAATCTAACACTTTGCATACATTAACTACATTTTTATTAATTATCATGCTTATTAAAAAAAATAAATTTTCCGAGATCCAATAATGAATTCAATGTCGCTTGAATTTTCGTTAAACTCAATATGAAGGACATTTATATTATATCTCAGGTCTCTATTTTTTTTTCGAAAATATTGACAGAAAAAAATTATTTCATTTGATTGCTCAAGAAACAGCAAAATAGGTCTAATTATACGCTGTGAATAAAAATATTGTCTTTTAACTTTACATTTTTTAAATATAGTTTTAAGAAGTTCCGCTAAATTCGAGAATTTCAAAAATATTCATATATTTCAGCTGCTAGAGTAGTAGATTCTCTAAACTTGTCAATAAGTACAGCAGGGTTTAAAAATAATAGGGCATATGATGTTTGCATTAGATTTCCTTAAGAATATTTAAGCTGGACTATACTGGCATAATAATCAAAGACTAAAGGCCATTATTACAACGTGCCGTTAAACTTGGGTTTAGTTAAAGGAACCTTAAGATAAAGGGAACTGTAAAGCTACCTTTTGAAATTGATCTTATTTTTCATTATTATAAGTGTTTCAGGCACAGCAGACGGCAGTTTACCGGGTCGCTTAATGGATCCGCGTCAACGGTGCTCCTTTCACGCACGTCTCGATCTTTTCTGATAGTCAGGCCGTGAAAAGATATGTATCGGGATTCGTGAATAACTCTAGGATCGTTAGGGAATGTCGCCACTGTCTCGACCTTCTTTCTGGGCGCTTCACCAGTGTCTCACTGGTGTGGGTCCCCGGGCACAGTAACATTCCGGGAAACTGTAGGGCCGATGAGCTCGCCAGAGCTGGTGCTCTCCTTCTGGAATCCTCTTCAATTGAATTGGGTATGCCACTTGCCTCTGTTAAGTTGGATATTATGCGGATATCATTGCGTTATGGGTAGACACGCGGAAAGAATGAGGCTCCCATTTAACGACTTCTGCCGTGGATGCAGATCCGCTGAGAAAGAGGAGACTGTTATACACTTTCTTTGTCAGTGACCGTCTCTTGCCAGGAGTAGATATAGGTTTTTTGGCTCCCCATTTCTTGTCAGCTTGACGGAGCTATCATCTATTGATATCACGGATATAGCTTCGTTCATCAAACTTTACGGCTGGTTTTCCAGTGTAGGGTAGTCGTGCTTTTGATGTGCTGCCCTTGCGCTGACCAACTTCTTCCTCTTCCCTGATCTTGGTGGAACTTGGTCAGTACAGGGACTGCGTTCACCCGTGGCGTCACAACGGGCCGCTATGCGTGCTCAAGTGAGCTTAGTGATATCAGTGCTACCACTTCGACCTAACCTAACTAACCCTCTATATCGCAAAATTCGTTGTAGTAGTGAAATGTGGCTTGTCATTCCGGGCGTGCTCCCAATAGAATTGGGTATGCTGTCGAAAAACCACAAAATAGATTTCGAGGCATAGCCCCATATAAGAGAGTTGCATTCCATTCTGGTGTAAATAGTAAGGACATCAGATGAAATGAAACATTTCTTGCACCGTGTTAAGAAATCGAGGCACTTGAATGTTTCTTTCGGCACTTGAAAAATATGGTGGTTCCAGTCAATATTACTTTGAATTTTTATGCCCAGAACACAAACAGCTTCTGACTCCCTAATATTTACACCATCCATAGCTTCACATGACTCGATATTATTGCTGTGCTCTTGTGACAATAAACAATATTAGGTCTTTAGCGTATTAAAATCGACAATATAGTCGGATGTAAGTGAGTCATTCATATTAGCCGTTTTAGGCCCATTCTCCAAAGTTGAACAAAAACGGAACAGATACTGTTCTAAAGAGAACTTGTCAGCTACCTACAAATGAATGTGAACTCTTCAGCCAGACTAATCCCATTATAACCCTTAGGAGGTCACAAATGTTGGCTATCGCCAGAAAGTTCGACCTTAACCAACCAAGGGTAGGACAGTTATAGAGAAGACGTTCTTTTATATCCAACTCCCCCTCTTTGCAACAGATTCTGCTAGTACCACAATAGTCCCAAAGGGTATACAATTGCGGAGTTATAGGCAAGGCTGTGAAAACAGGATATTGTACGTTCTTCCCAAGAAGAAAAAGCAAAGGAGGGCAAGCAAATGAAGACTGGCCGAAAATACGAAACAAGCTAATCCTGGTACGACCTTCTAATCCCCGAAGAGATTAAAGGAGCACAAAGGAAAAATTTATAAATCGTCATTGTCCAGACTAAAATGGAAAGCTTCAGACAGACGTGTAATGAAGAGGATAACAACCTCTCTGAGACATTTCTGTTCTTGTTATGTTCTGAAATCATACATGCAAGCCAATGTAAGTAACCTGACTTCGCGACTAAAGAAGAACTCATGAATTTAGGCTTTGAAATTGGCGAGGACGAAGCGCAAAGATGGCATGTTAAAACTATCAGAACACTGACCAATAGATTTTTAACGTTTAACAAACTTATTTTAGTGTTGATTGTAAAATTCAGATAAAAAAAAACTAGAAAAACCTTAAATGTACAGGCCAAACTGCGTTCTCAACATACATAAATATTATACAAGTATTCTATACTAACGTTTGAATTTGGTCATAGTCTAAAGTCCTATAAAATTTTGGATATAACTATCGATACAGTTATACAGTACTAGGAAATTAAGTCTCTGCAACCGCCCTCAATCCGTCACTGTATTTTGTTGTTAAACAAGTTTTGAAGTTCCGCTTCGTAATTGGTGAAGAGGAAGCGTAAGAACCGAATAGAATGAACAACAGCTTTCGACTAACATTAGTTGCAAAGAAAGATATTAAAAAGTTGCAAAAAAAATTTTCAATAACCAGTATGATAATAGATATAGTGGTACTGCTAGGAAGTAACACCCCGCTTAACGCTGCTCCACTTAGCGCTGTTTCAGTATTATGCGGTAGTATTGGGATTCCCCTAAATCGCACAGTGTATTGATACTTGTTGTATATGTGTGTATATGAAACGGCCATGCACCAACCAAAAGTGGTGCACTATATAGCGACGGAGTATAATATGTATCTTTTTCAACGCTCTCTTGTTAGTCTGTTCAGAATAAAGATTCCAACTGTATTTTCCGAAGTCGCAATTACAGTACGAACCCATTACATACGTATTTACATATGTACGTGTTAAGTTGCCTCGTTTAACGCTGTTTCGTTTAGCGCTGGAACTTATTAGAACGTGTCCCCCGCGTTAAGCGAGGTCTTACTGTATTTGCAGCAAAAAAGCTAGGGAAACGTTTAGGCATAGCCTGCACGACACTTATGGCATGATGTCGGATATCGTATGATTTAAAGGTGTCGGATGTTCTCATTAGTTATCTTAGAGTCTGCTTCTAGTTACGCATGGATTAAGTGTGTATATTGAAGACGTATTGATCATTCTTAGGATATATCCTAGTGACCATTTTGTCTTATTTATAGAGTGCTTCTAAGCTTCTCAGGTAACATTACATAACTCTTTGAAGAGTTTAATTTTTAAGGGAAAATCATTAGCGAATCTGCATTTCATAATAATTTCATTGTGATGATCAAAAACCAAATTTAAAATAATCATAGATTATCAAGGATAACAAAACCTTCTTTCTAACACTCGGTAGAAAAGACAGATTTTTTTGTTTAATTTTATAATTTTGAATTCGAATTAAAAATATTGAAAAAAGGAATCAATTTGTATTATTGCATCATGACTTATATGGTATTAGACAATTAACACAATATTTCTTTATGTGTAAACATCACATTATCTTTATTAAATAGCTTGTGTTTGTTGTTGTTATTGTTTTCAGTAATATTTTAAAAAATTGCTTATTTTTTTCTCCAACTGTAGTTTATTTTTTTTTAATAATTTTTATTTGAGTTTGTTTTTCATAAAAAATTTTTTTTTAATTTCTTTATTTTATAAACGGCGGGTAGTACTAATTTTACTGTTTAATTTGTAATCGAAAAAAGAAAAAAAAGAATAAAACGTCGAAAAAGAAATTCTATTCGTAAGACGAATTTAAATTGTTTTTGTTTTTTTTAATTTTTAGCTTTTAAAAATTTTAATTTTGTTTATATTTTAAGTTTTATAAATTTTTTTTACTTGTTATATTAATTTTTAATGTTTATTTTTTTACGAATTTTTTTTAATAATTTTTTTAGTAAATCTTTTATTTTATAATTCATATAAAAAGTATAAGCAATTTAGTCAACAATTTTTTTAAATATTTCTTTCCATTAGTTGTTGTTAATTATTTATTTATTTCGTTTCTACTGTTTATATGTATAAAAAAAAATTCATTGACTACTTGTAGACTTTTAAAGTTTGAAAAAAAAATCGAAGAAAAATGTTGTTTAAATATTCAATAAATTGTTTTGTTGTATTGTCATTACGTTTTTCTTAATAATTGTTGTTGTTCTTGTTGGTTTTTTGTTTTTTGTTTGTTTCTATGTATAATATTAATTATTATTTTTGTTTATTGTATATATATTTAAATCCCTTATAAATATATTTGTTGTTGTTATTTTTTATTTTTTTTTCGGTTGTTTAATGTAAATGTCATAGATTGTAATACATACCATTCCATTGGTTCAAAACTTCTTATTATTATTATTATTTTTTTTGTTTGTTTTTGTTATTAATTTTTCTTTATCCATTTTTATCAATTGACTTGCCTTGAATTAATTTTCATCATTTCCATTAAATTTCTTTCGGTGTATAAATTTGTTTCCTCTATGATTGCTATGGTGAATGCGGTGAGTATGTATGGTATGTATGTTTGGTTTATATGTATGAGTATGAACTGTATTTGATTGTGAATGTATTTTCCAGAACTTGACAAATATGTATCAATCTTAAATGACATAAAATTAGTTCCATAATTAAAAGTGGCAAGAGCAGCCCTCATGTAATCCGTTTGAATGCTGTGTATTTCTTCACACATGGTTCTAGATTAGGTTTGTGAATAGAATGAATGAAAACAAACGTCCAGGATCGCCGAGTCCTTTTGTGTTATACAGCATCATAAGTGTAAAACGAAAGCTTTTGCATGGTGGTAAGACGTATGTTGCATAACTCATCAGAGTTATAAAGTCAGTGTATTACGAAACTACCATGACTAACCCGATGAATACATCAGGTCATTTTCAATCGAAACATACAAAAAAAATATACGTCAGATCATTAAATGCTCGAGAACGTTGGAGTTATTTCTTCTCAAGAAATTATTACCCGTCATACATTACTATCGAAATGGATTAAAAAATGAACGTATGCACTTCCGTTTTGGCACTTTTAATAGAGGCAGTGTTGTCAGGCTATAGTTGTACGGACAAAACATACATAATGCCTATCAATCAGTGCGCTGAATTAAAGCCATCCTGGGCTGACATTGACATAACACCTCATGCATAGAGGCCTCTAAAAAAATGGCGTTATTGTGACATTTACGAAAGAGCAATCAGATGGGCTAACGTCTGTAACAGAATAATTTCATCCAACGGAGTAGCATTCAACTCCGCTGCGGCTGTTGTGTGCAACATTACTTGAGATCTCAGAAACGAACGTTTAAAGTGGCTCCAGGTACCAGTGTGCGAATAGTTTACCCACTAGCCTGTAGCTTCCGATAAATTGAAAATATCATCGATGAGTTTACGAAAGTAATTGTAATGAACATGTAATTATTTATTTTAATATTTTATTTATTTATTAACTGGAACACAATTACAAATTAAATTTTAATTGTTACGAGCTGTAATGTAATAGTGGGAATCGAACGCATGACCCCCACCATAATAGTCTAGAATGCCACCCACTAGGCTACCAGGACAACGAAAACGTAATTCACAGCGTGAAATCTGTTTACTATGCTTGCTTAACAAGATAATGGCACGGATAATTGGATAATGAGTATTCGAGAAAGTGACATCGTGTCTGAATCGAAACAGTGTGGGTTTAAGCCATTCAAATCCGCTATATACCAAATAAAAAGTCTCGGCGTGATAGTGGAGCAATGGTGGATACCTCTGCATTTGTATTTTAATTCAACCACAATGTCATATACAACACAGTATAGTGTAGGAACAATGGGAGCAAATATGTTTTCTAGGTTCGAGAGAATTTGATTATGATCACTACCTCTTAGAACTTATCCCTACAAAGCTTATCATTTTTTTTAACCAATTGTGATTTATAAATGAAATAGAGATGGCCATCCAGAAAAAAAAATATAAATTTATAATGGTAGAATAAGCCGAACGTTTGCGGAACGTAATGGAACGTGCCTTAGTTTCTAGAATGTGAAAAGAAAAAGAACGATTACTCAACCGTAAAGGAATATCGGTAAGCATTTGTATTATTTTTTATGCTATTACGTTTCGTTACGTTCCGTTACGTTATATGCACGTTCGGCTAATTCTAAGATTCTAGATAAATTCATTCTGATTTTTTAGTTTTACTATATGTAGATATATAGAGAACCATTCGAAATAAGACGAACTTCCTCACGTTCTACGAAATAAATTAAAGATTTTTGTAAAAGGCTAGTAAAAGGAATAAAACCACCACTATACCTATTTTAAACCATATTCATTGTGGTATGAAACATGTCGTCCACAAAGTGCTTAAAACTTTTGCCAACTTTAATAACTCTCGCAGTAAATAGAAATAATTCGAATTTTAATTCTAAATTATTATGCAGGTAAATTTACTATTGTAATGTACTGTAATGTATTCCCAGGCTTACCATATTTCTATTTAATGTGATTGAAATAAGGATTCTTGGTATGTCACAGTCAACCGAGTGGAGATGTACGCATATTTACGGACACTAAAGCGACCATTATGTCCCTAGAGAGTGTGTTCATCCCATTCAAAGTTGCAGGGTGGACATAACAAGACAGTCGACGGTTACCTTTTTATGGGTTCCTGAACATGGGAACAGTGTTGGTAACAACACGAAAAATTCAATTGAATTCATATGTGAAATTGGGACTGGGGCAGAAAAATAGGGAATGAACCTACTTGTGGAGAGCATGAGTATAATATATGCCGAAACCGAATCATCATTTTGGGAATTTCATAGCAGTTATAACGGGAATTTGGCGTATGGATGTACATGCCCGGAGAATGAAAATATTTCACAAGAAATCTTATAACCGGTCATTGTTCGGCACATTGTAACCTGAAATGCTTCTTAGATTAGAAGATTTCTTAGTCGTCCAGCGTTTGAAGAAAACTCACACCTTCATAGAACTATCGGGATGGCTCAGAGATATTAGGCGGGTATTATAATTGTATGGCGGAATAGGTATTATGGGTGGTACAACGGTACCTAATAGAACCCAAATAAGCTATGCTCTTCGAGGTAACTGTACATTTAACTAACCTTACCTATGCCATAGTCTACAGCAAACTCTTATATTTTGCTTACTGTACCGCAGTAGTCCATTTTAACTTTGGTCGTGTAGACATTCAGAGCTTGATAAGGAAAGATCATTCCTATTCGGCAACATAAAGCTTAATGTGCAGTCGAACGTATGGTATCCTTATTAGGATCTCGAAAGTCACCTTTAAAACAGGCTTAAATCGACAGTTTCGTTTAGTAATGTAAATATTTTTTAAAGATATTCCTTTTAAAATATATGGCTACTCTGGAGTGAATACTCAAGCATCAAAATGGAATCTGAAACCATCAAATATTTGATATTGATTACATTTTATGACTTTTTAAGGAAGTTCAAAACATCCATTCCGGAAAGATTCAGATTTTCTGTTCAGATATTGTTTACCGCAGCGTCTACCAGGCCCAAGAGTACGATATACAGCTAGGCGTTTGTCAAAGCATTGGTCTCGAACGTAACGAACGGAAGATGGTAGCAAGTGGAACGATATTCATTTCATGTGCATACTGACTCATCGTAATATTATAGTTCACTGTGGATCGAATGAACTGCTCAGGCGCGGCGCTATCACCAAACTACTTGATGGGTTCTCTGCGTTGGGAACCCCTTTCAGGACCTGTGAAGTTATGGATACCGTCAATGTCAGGTGGGCAGCTTTGTATATTGGAAGAATGGTGTAGCAAATCTGGCTAAGCCTGGATAGATAGCTTTTCAAATTCCAAACGAGCATGCTCAGCGCGGTTGATGCATTCATGAACTATTACGCTATGGGTACTAATGCAAGCCGTATTGTTCATGGACATTTGGCAAACGACTTCTGCAGGCGCTGTAGAGAAGAGGAAAATGGGGAAATCGTTCTTCGTCTATTAGGTACGTGTTCAGAAAGATTTAAATATGCTGTCGCTAACAAAATGTTTCATCAACAGAACGGTAGTGGGTCCGAGAGAAAATGGATAACTGTGGTACCACAATGAATCTCATACAGACTACGTATGTCTGTGCCAATTTCTTGGTTTGGCAGCCATTTCTAACTACCTACTTAAAATGAATATTTAAAACACAGTTGATCTCGAAAATAGAATGGAAAAAAAGTACTACTGAATATTTAACCTCTTTTTGCTTTTGTTTTCAATAATTTGGTTATTATGGCAACCCTAATTCTAACACTAAGACAAATTGGTATTCTACAAAGAATTTTTTTAGAAATTATTTTGAAATGTAAATAAAAATATACATGAAATGCTGATGAATTAAAATTCATTAATTTAATGCTAGATATTATATGCATTGAAAATATATATGATATGCTTATGAATTTAATTTTTTCATTAATCTAATGCCAGATGTTAAATGCATTGCGTTTTTTGAATATTTTTATTCATAAAAAGCGTTTTTATGATGATGATGATTAATTTTTGTTTTTGTTTTTTTAATTCTCAAAATGTTGTATTGTCAACTATTTACATCCCTTGTTTTTGTTTATTTTACTTTTTAATATTTTATTTTATTTTATAATATAAGATATTATTTTTCTAAATTTCTTACAAAAAAAATCTGTATTGGAGTTCGTTTCTTTAAAGAAATATTAAAAAAAATTCTATAAGTTTTATTGATTTTTTCTTTTTTTAATTTAATTTACGGATTTTATTTAAATATTTTTTATTTTGTATTTTAAATGTTGATTTTCTTTTTGTTTATTAAATTTGAGTTTAAATTTTTATATATAAATTTTTATTTTCATTTTTAATTAGTTACAGGCCAATCAAATATATGGTTTTATTGGTAAAAAAAAGAAGAAGAAGAAAAATTAAAAATTATTACAATTTTGTATTATTTTTGTTTTAATTATTTTTTATTGTTGTAGTTGTTGTTTTGGTTTTGGAGGGGAGGAAGGTTATTTGTTAGTAATAACTGTTACCATTTTGTTTTGTTTTCTTTTTTTATTTGTTTAATTAAATTTTGTTTTATTTAAATATGTTTTTTTCTTTGTTTTCAATATGGAAGTTTTTAAGGTTTACATTTAGTTGTTGTTTTATTTATTTTTCTTTTAATTCTTCTCTTTAATTTTCTTTTTTAAATATTTTCAATAGTTGAGCTTCAATACTGTTTTACATCATGTCTTATTTTTTGGAGTTATTGTTGGAATTGTTTTGTTGTTGTTATATTTGTTTTTAATAATAATATTTTACAGAAAGTTAAAAAATATATTTGAACTTAGATTTTTAGGTTTTGAATACATTTTTTTGTTTATATATAGGTTTTGTTTATATTATGGGTTCTGAGTTGTTGTTGTTGCTGTTTTTTTTTAAATAAAATGCAAATCTTTTCTTCCTTCTTTATGATATCATTCTTAATTAAATGATTTTAAGTTTTAGTTTTGAGTTTTTTTTAATTTAAATTATTTAATAAATGCTTTTTTATTTATTTTTTTTTCTTTTCCAAAATTGTTTTAAACTTTCCAATTTAAACTAAGAAATTTTATTTTTTTTTTAAATAATTATTTAATTTAGAAATAAATTCATTACTATTAAACTTTATTAAAAGAAAAAAAAATAAAAAATAATAAAATTCATTACTTGGTATATATGTATGTAAATTATTTTAAAATTAACACAATGCTTTTATTTTATTTTAAATTTTAAATATTTTAAAAATAAACATTCAAGGAAATCAATTTCCCTGTAATGCAGGCACATAAATATTGAACAGACTAATTGTAATAGAAGAATTGAACGTACCACGTTATTACCACATTATGGTATGGATTATGGAATATAATCTGTAAAGCATTATTCTGTAATCGATGTTCTAAATAAACTTTCATTATGGAGTGATAAGATAACTGGAACCGTGCCCCTTAACTGTGATATGGGAAAAGTTAATATTTTTAGAACGCTCCCCTTATTTCTTCTTTAGCACCACTTAGATCGATCGAATAATTTACCTTTGCCAAATGTCTTGCAAACATATTAGACAACAAGCTAAACTGGTCATGATAACAGCTGATATTATACTACTGCATCTAAGGTATTATTTATTATCACTCATGTTGACGAAACAAGTGGCTGTGAACGAGGCAATGAGAATAAGCACCACAAGAGCATAGAAGTATTGAAGCTATGATCGTAAGATATAGGTATACCTACATGATAACTATATTTGGTCTTGTGTCGAAAATATCGAATAAATCTTATCTGGATAATAATTTACATCTTCCGAAGAACGTTATCCAGGTATTTACTTATGAAAGTAGATCATGCAGAAAAATCGGTTATGAAATTCAAAACAAATCAATTTTTGATTGCTTTTTACATTACCCGATTGGTAGAATTCAGGCAGAAATAATGCCGATGTACAATTGGTTATAAGAGTATATCAAATGGAGATGAACGCATATTTTTTGCCAATAAAGCGGCCTTCAGATCCTAAGAGAGCGTGTGTATCACGTCCAGGATTGTCGAAGAAAACTGGGTGTCTTTGGAATATATAGCGAGATATACGGCATAAATATTGGTTCTTGGACATGGGAACATTGAAGGATATTTAATCTAATGCACTTGCGAAGCCTGGTACAATAGAATATTCAATTGAATTCATACGTGAGATTGGCGTTTCTCTGTAGAGGTCCAAACGTTAAATGGTTCATGCAAACTTCAATCACTAACACATTTTTAGTGAGACCAGACAGATTTGGTTAGACATAAATTGAAAGTGAACAAAATTTATGTTGAACGTAAACCCCAATTATAACAGAACACTGGCTTATGGGTGCAAAAGTTTAAAGCCTGAGAATACGAGACAAAATGACTTCTGCAGAAGCTGCCATGATAAGGAAAAGGGTAGAGCTATTGGTGCACACGTTTGAAAGCTGAGAATACCTCACTAAATGACTTCTTCAGAAACTGAAATGACAAAGAAAAGAGTAGACCTATGGGTGCACACGTTTGAAAGCTGAGAATACCTTACATAATGACTTCCGCCGACTACAAAATATCTTCTCTGTGGATGTCCAGCATATAGAAATCTGAGACAAAGAATTCTATTTACAGAACGTGCCTAGCTAAATGAAATTTATACAAGCATCCACACGTTCACAAAACTATCAGAATGGCTGAGAGATGCCAGCCAATATTTATAATTTCATGATGGAATAGGTATTAGTGGTGTTACGACGGCACCTTATATAATCTAAGTAAGCTATGCTCTTAGACGCGCCTGCCTATTTAGAGGTTAGGTGAAAACATAGCATGTTGCCAATCTAAAATATTACCATACGGATGTGATATGCAAAGTGCAACAAAAAAGTTGTAGTAGAACTTGATGATTGTTTTACAATCAAAAAAAGTTTATTTCATGGTTTATTTTATTTTCATAATCCTTGTATTAATTTTAATATAATTTATTGAAATTAAATTAATTGTAATTGATTGTTTAAATTGAAAAAATAAATTATTTACAGTGTAAATTTACTTTAAGTTTCCTTTTTTTGTCTAAATTAAAAAATATTTTTTCTTTTTTGTATTAATTTCATTTAATTTTAGTTGTTGTTGTTGTTTTTTTCTTTATCTTAGATTTTAAATTGATCGATTTTGTTGTTGTTTTTAATTTCTTTTTGATTAAGAGATTTGGGTACAGTAAATCCCTTATAAACACACCCTGCTGGGTGATGTCCACCAAAAACTTAATAATTGTTGTTATTAAAAAGTTATTTAACAGTCCTAAAAAGAAAATTAAAAAAATTTTTATCAATTAAAAATACAAATGCAATTTAAAAAGAAAGGGAGGGGGGGAGGTATAACGATAACTTACTTCATTTAATGCTGTGCAAATTTTGTTCAACAAAAATAATTGTTTTTCATTTTACTTTACTAACGTAATTGTTTCTTTTTGTTTGTTTTTGTTTGTTTTTGTTTTTGTCTAAGTGTATAGATTAAAATCTAAATTGAAATTCAGTTCAATATGCATTTGGGTTAATAAATGGGCCGGGCCGTAGCAAAGTGTTAGAGAGCGGTTTGTTGGTTGATTGGATGGTAATGGCTACTCAAACAAACCATTCGTCTTTTTGGGCAGCGCCAACGGCATTAGGGCCTACATTTTGGCCGGCCGCACTATTAACGGCAATGTTGGTTTGCGACAAGCCGAGATTATTAACTGAATTTGTATTTAGATCTTGACCTAATTGACGAAATTTGCCAAGCACAAGATGGGACGGACTTTGGTGGCCATCTTCAAGTAATTGTGTTGCATGCGGTGGTACCCGGTGTATGGTCCCGCAGGGTGATGCCAGTTTCCCGACGTGGGCGGTAATTGTGTATGTTCTCTCGTCAATGTACCGCCATGCGTATAATGCAGGTGTTTCGACGAGCCATTCGTTTCGGCCAAGTTATGATGCACTTTAATCGAAAGAGACACATGAAAATTATTTCTCATATTTAACAGTCAATGTCAGACAGTCACTTACATTGTATAGCCGTATTTTGTTGATTATTGGTCTCCTCTTGCCTCCGACATATACATATTGTTATGCCCACTATAGCGGCACTGATTATCAGCAGGAAACTAACCACAATCATAACGAACCATGTCATATCCATGCCAAATACTGTGCTGGTCGTCTCACCTGTATAAAATGAATTAAACGAAATAAATTATTATTACACACACACATCGACTAACAGCAACAAAAAATATATTAAGTTAATCAACTGCTTAAAATAAAAACAGTAAAATCAAATCAAACTTAACTTCATTTCTAAATATCCTACTGTGTGCTCATTGATTCGATTAAATTGAGTTTAAATCAAATGTTTATGAAAATAAAACACAGCTGTATAGTGTTGCACAAAAGTGAAACACAAGTATTTTCATGCATACATGCATAATTGGCCATTACAACCCTTTAGTCAGGATTACGGCCTAGCTTCTCACACCACTCACGTTGTGTGCCTTAATTTTATCTTTGTGTAGCGGGACCTACAGTTTAACGTCGACTCCGAACGACAGATTTTTAGAAACCTTTTCATGGCAGGTTTATTTACTCTCAGAGTTTTTGCCAGAAATCTGCTGAGAGGAAGTCGCCGAAGAAATATTTTTTTTCATATTTCGTTTAAATGTCTGGCCTGGGGCTCGAATCCGGGCTTTACGTCTAATAAGCGCACACATTACCTACTAGACTATGGCGACTTTACAAACATTTTTCATTTGGTAAAAGTATATCAGACGGGAATATTCTAATACCGTATAAAAACCAGCTTGAAAGTACCAAAACTTGGTTTGATAACCACTATTCAGGCTATGCATCAGGAAAATTAACCAAAGTGGTTTCCTAACTTTGAACGAGGCAGATTGAGCACCGAAGACGAAAATATGTAGTTTGAATTAATTGCAAATGAAGGTGATAAGGATATCATAGGACCGAACGTATTACACATACGGTGCCTGAATATTTCACTATGCGACAGCTCTGTTCAAGAGTCAGCTCTGTTCGCGGGCTGCATATGGCTCCTTCCTTCCTCTCTCTCTCGAAGTCACCGTTGTCTAGTAAATTCAAACCTTAGGTCAGCCATGTCGAACAAAAATTATGAAAAATTATTTCTTCGCCTACTTAGTCTCAGCAGTCTTCAGGCAACAACTCTGAGAGTAAATAAGATTGCCATGGAAAGCCTTTCAAAAAACTTTGTTGGGAGTCGATTTTAAACTGTAGGTTTCTCAACTAGTGGATAAAAAAAACAACTAACAACGGGGCCTTCTTCAAGGCCTCGAGGATTATTTTCTTTGGCTCGCATACTCCGTTGTCTTGTGGATGGTGAAAGCTAAATTAGTCAAAAAACCATCAATAACTGCACGAATTCCTTGGTCGATTATGTTGATCGTAAAGTGGGCAAAATGCGCTGTCAAAGTATAGTTATCGATGTCGATAACTAAAAACAGCCGATTTACTTATTTGCTTGTTGGTGTTACAGGCCATTAATATGAAGTCAGCGTAGTCACGGTTCAAACCCCAGGTCTGACACAAAACCTCAAAACGAAATATGAAAAAATATTTCTTCGGTGACTTCCTCTCAGCAGTCACCTGGCAAAAACTCTGAGAATAAATAAAATTTGTGATGAAAAGTTTGTCAACTCTGTCATTCGGAGTCAACTTCAAACCGTATATCCCGCCACTCATGGACAAAAATTAACACACACAACCTAAGTGGTGTGGCAAGCTAGGTCGTAATCCTGACTGAAGGGTTGTAATGAGCAATTATGTATGTATGCAGGTGGTATGAAATTCTTATCATTTATGGACATCACTTTACACTAATTTCAGCCCTTTTGTCATTCAGTAAAAAATTTCATTGTAATTTAAAAACAAGCAAAAAAAAAAAATAAAAAACAACTAAAAAATTAACAATAATACTCAATAAAAACAAAAATCTGCTGATAAACAAAAACACACCAATTACAATAATAACAAAAAAACAAGTACTCGTATAATGATAATAACTCTGAATGGAGGCAAGTGTATCAATGATTATGCGAAAGTGTTTTTACATTACATACATCGCATTACAAAATAACAGCATAAATTAATAAATGATAATAAATTCATGTCTAGAACATTTAACAACGAATGCGTAGAAAAAAAAAAGAAAATACCGGATAATGTACACCGAAGTGGTGTATTACAGAGAGCCACTACACATGAGTTTATGAATATACTAAAGAAAATAGTTCATCACAAAAGATTATTAATAATTTGAGCAGCTCTTGTTGGATATACAAGTGGTATAGAAATTAAAGGTGCTTATTTTATATAGAAGGAGGCAAATCGTCGTAATCTGTGGAGTGAATATTTCCGCAAATGTTTCCTTATTTATTTGTCAATACAACCCATTAGTTAGGACTACGACCTAGGTTTTCACACCACCCGATTTCGAACGATAGATTTTTGAAAAATTTGTCATGGCAATTTTATTTACTTTCAGAGTTTTTCTCAGAAGACTGCTGAGAGAAAGTCACCGAAGAAATATTCTTTCATATTTAGTTTTTGTTCGAGATGTCTGAGGCCAACGTTTACGAAAAGGTTTCATTTACGTTAGGATCCTCCAGTGACGAATATTAGATTATTCCTCCATAGGAATTGACTAGTGTTAGCTGTTGTGCCTCTATAAAATTTTTCGAAGACAGATATGTAAAATTGTTCCCATTGTCGATGTAAGTGTTGTACACAATACATCGGGATTAATGGTACTAGGGGATGTTTGTGTTGGCCGCAGAGAGTTCGAGTTTATCATCTAGCGAAGGACCATTTATTTGTGTTTCAGGATAGGTCTGATTACTACATTGTAATTTGGTCTGAGAACAAAATGTTGGAGAGATTTTCTTACAAGCATTGTGACTGTTTTCATCTCTTTTTGATATTTGTTTTTAGGGCAGATTCTTGCCCATGCATCCTTAATAGCAGAAAAGGTCGCGGTTTGTATTTTCTGATGAATAATATTGCTTCCATTTTCACGGAATTTATGTTCAAGCTGCTAATATTTAAACCTCTCCAGAGTAAGTTACATTCTTTCCTTAATAGAATCCACAAATCTGCATACCTAGTCGATCGACATATTAGGGTGTCGCTTGTAGGAACTGCAGCAGTGCGATTGATGGTCGAATGGTTTCATAAAAGAAGACGATTAGACCTCTCTTACCCCGATAAATACTGCAGGGCCTACTATCATTCCATGTGCCCCTTATGTTGTAGCGAAGTTGAGACCGCAAAATACTCAGTTCCACTGAGGAATACCTATGTTCTTCAAGATGTCATAAATAGCTCCGTCTGTAGCCGTCGTGGCAAGTTCACCAGCAATGCCATTTCTAACAATATCCTGTCCTGGAGCCTACAAAAGAGTTCCTTGACGAAATTTCCCCGATGGTAGACATCAAGGTGACTATCGTAAGAACCTAGATTACTGGCTGGTAGTTTGACCACACAGTGAACCGTAATATCTGTATGGCTTCATAGTATTGCCTAGTCTACATGATGAGCATCCTATTGTTATTAGTTTTAAGGCATGATTGTCCCGCAAGAAATCATTGTGGGGATTAAAACTACACTACTGGGCCGAATCATGCACATATTCAAAGGTCTTAAAACTATATGCTTGCAACTCCTTTATTATTTTGGTACATACCACATTATTTTTAAATATCACTACCTTACGCATAAGTTTTGAAATATTAGTTTTAAAATTTTACCAGTTTTTACCATTTTTTTACACTCTGAACATAGGCACATTACAAAAAAACGGTATAAATTGTTCATTGTTACACTGTTGGGTATAATTAATTTACATTTTTGATTGTGTTAATAAAATTTGAAAAGAAAAAAAAAAAACATTATAAATTCGACTACTATTTGGAATAGGCCTATAAAACACTGATGAAAATCATGAAAAAATAGTACTAAAAGCGATTATAAAAATTTATTGAAATAAATGCTTCAGCAAACCAAATGAATGCACCAAGTGGAATGGAAACAAACAACTTTGGTGGGGTGGAACATTAAATCTACACTTATGGTATGTTAATATATGAGCTCTACATGACGACAACTGAAAAGGGTGATCCATTAAGACTATTTTTGGTACTTGGAAAAAAAAGGTAAACAAATTTAGATGCAGTTTGGTTCTTTAGCACTCCAAACTATATACATATGTATATAGTTGGTCATTACAATCCTTTAGTCAGGGTTACAACCTACTTTCTCACACCACTTATGTTGTGTATGATAATTTTATACATGAGTGGAGTCGACTCCAAACCACAGATTTTAGTCACCGAAGAAATATTTTATTATATTTCGTTTTTTTGACTGAGGTTTGAACAAGCTAACATGCTACCTACTAGACAACGGCGATTTCGGCTTCGATCTTCAGACCAGATCTTCACAATACGTCCTGGGGAAGACCCATGAAAAACAAGTCAACACATACCATCTTTTTGTCGACTATAAGGCAGCCTTCGATAGCCCTATAAGGTCACAATGTTTGAGTTCAATATCTCTGCGCAGCTGATAAGGCTATACAGAATGACATTGAGCAACAGCTACAATTCCATGAAAAACAAGTCAACACATACCATCTTTTTGTCGACTATAAGGCAGCCTTCGATAGCCCTATAAGGTCACAATGTTTGAGTTCAATATCTCTGCGCAGCTGATAAGGCTATACAGAATGACATTGAGCAACAGCTACAATTCTGTCAAGGCATGAATAAGCCTCTCAAAACTTTTTGATACCGCGCGAGGTTTCAGAGAAGGCACGCCTTATCATGCGACCTCTTTAACTTCACACTATTTTCCACAAAATTTTCCAGTTGCTTGCTTACGCTGATGACATTGCTATCATAGTGCGTACCAAGCGAGAAGTTACTGCTGCCTTTAGCGCTAGTGAACAGGAGCCTATTAAGATGGCCTTGGCAGTAAATGAGGGCAAAACAAAGTATATTTTGCTGACAAGTAGGGACATACGGCGTATCGGATCGAAAATTATGGCCGATAATTATACTTTCAATGTTTTCAAAGAATTTTTTATCTAAGCTTCGTCGTTGCCAGCAAAAATGATGTCAGTCTAGAGATCAAGTGTAGGACCACACTCGCCAACAGGTGCTACTATGGTCTCAGTAGGTAATTGAGTAGTGGAGATTTCTCTCGAACGACGAAACTAATACTCTACAAGTCACTCATCCTTCTCGTACTCCTCTTTGCCTCAAGAGCATGTACGCCATTAAATACCGATGCATTAGCCTTGGGAGTATTCGGCAGGAAAGTCCTACGTAAGATCTTCGGTCCAATTCCAGTTGGCGACGATTTCCGCATCCGATCCAATAATGAGCTGTATGATCTCCTCAGCGACATGGGCGTTGTGCAATGCCTTAACATCCAGCAGCTGCGCTAGTTAGGCCATGTCGTTCAAATGGAAGAGAATGTTTTAGTGAGACGGGTATTTGATCCGAGGATTTGTGGAAGTCGGCGAAGAGAACGATCTAGTGTTACTCTGCTGAGAGGAAGTCTGTTTTGTAACATGAAGTAGGAGCCTATTTTAATTAAATTTTTACGTATTGTTTCATTTTTTGTTAAGTTGTTTGAGTTGAAATAGCAACATTTGGTACACCCTGTACATATGTATATTGTACGTCGTATTCCAAACGACTGCTCTTGTATGTCTGTTAGTCTATGATAATGTTAAAATATGTACTACTAGTGTTGATGTAAATCACCCAACCATTGCCGAACTGCTGTATATCAATTGCAAACAGAGAATAAATATTGTAAGTAGAGTTGTACTTATTTTCACAAGTGAATTTACTGCTATATTTTCCACGAATATATTTTTTTTAATTCTTTTGTTGAGAAAAAAACGAAACGAAAAAACTTAAAAACCGAGTAAATGCATGTACTTACTTTGGCATAAATTATGCACCGATTCATCGGAATTATCGCTACAATGATTAATACCATCACACAGCAAATCGGGATGTATGCAAAAACCATTTGAGCCACAGGTGAAATCCTTGCATGTATGTTCTGTAAATAAAAATGAAAAAAAACAAGAACAGAAGTATAATATTTAGTACCAGTCAAAAGAAATTCAAAATACAAAAAGGAAGAGCATGAGTAGTATTTTAACATTAATTTAATGGTTAAAAGTGTGAATAAATGAAATGAAATGGTGTTGAAACCGGAAGGATATAAAAGAAATTGAAAGAAATTAAATTTAATTTTAAAATAGTTTAGCAAGTACATACGTTATTTGTATTTCGAAAGTTAAAAAAAGAAACAAATTTATTTCAGCTTAATATTGTAAATAAAACAAGTCAAGCTCGACTGTATTAAACTCTGCTCGTACCAAAAAAATTAGGTCAGGTTTGGGGTTAGCTTGGCATTCACTGGTGACCCATATGCCCAATGTGTTACCCAGTGTGAGGTAAGCCGCCTTGTCATGATGCCCTAGTGGTGGATTTGTACCACCCTGAGCTCAGGATAAAATCAGCCAGTTCCCTTAGTAACCCGGTCGCCAGCATGACCAGATCTTCAAACGTTCTGTCATCTAAAACTCGATGACGTCTGTTTTAAAGTGCAAGGTGTTGTACCGTTTTCGTTGGCTCCACATTATACCAACTTCTTCAGTAATCCTGGTGAGGCAGATCGAGCTTGTCAGCTAACTTGCCAATAGAGTCCCGTTAGAATTTCTCTTAGGGTGTGAAGCTTTCTCTTGTCGAACTCAATAAGTTCCTTGGTTTTCCTGCTGTCCATTAGTGTCCACTGGAATCCACTGTTAGACACAGCAGTTTTGAAATTCTGCAACCAAGTATGTTGGACCACCTACTGTTTGCTGCTTTTTCCAATTTGGAAAAGTATTCGTCTTCTCCTCAGACATCTCCGATCCCTTCAGTGCCCGCTCGCCCGCCTTATCGTTGCCCTCTATGCCTCAGTGTCCCGGAACCTTGAAGAGGTGGATATTGTATCGACGTATACGGTGTAGAGCGTCTATGCGACTCCTGACGCCCTTTGATTTGACGAGATGGGATCCTAGTGCTTTGATTGCTGCTTGACTGTCCACACATATGATTAAGTTCGAAGGAGAGCTGTTTCAACCATAAGTGCAGCTTGTTCAGTAGCAAAAATCTTCGTCTGAAATACGCTGGCCTGGTTAAGTAGTCTGTATGACAGTATCAATATATCGGAATAGACCCCAGATCCCGTACCACGTTCCATTTTGGAGCCATCAATGAAGATCGTTATATCACCTACATCGATGACAGCTTCAGCAACCCATTCTTCCTGTGTGGGAGTGTGAGTTTTGTATGTTCGTCCGATTCTTTAGGTACCTTAAGACCCTTGTCACACAACAGGCCCATAATACAGTTTGGTTTTTGATTTTGCTTTTTCATCTAAGTTTCAGTTCGTGCAGCTAAACAGAGGATAATATAGCATGTCCGTGAAGTTTTTTGTAAAACAGAATTGAATTGCGTTGTTGTATTGGGTGTATGGTATAAGGAAAAACAGTTCAATTACTCTTTTCGCCAGAGATGAAGCTGTCTCTCTTTTATATTAAGTTTGTTATTGTTGTTATTGTCCCTGGTGGTTCAGAAACTTCCAACAGGATTATTTGGAGAATGAAGAGAGGGAATGAAGTTTCTTAATGATTTTTTTTAAATTCGAAAATTCATAAAGAAAAATAATTTTTCCTCAACTGTGTTCGAACTTGAGATGCTTGTGTAAAAGTAATCGAACACCTTAATCACTACAACCAATCATATTTTTATTATAAACTAGCTGCACCCTGCGCGCGTTGTTGCGCCACCAACTAAAATAAATTTGAAGGAAAGACATTATATAAATATCCAATTAATATTGAATCATTTTTTTTGATTTTGTTTCCCGTTGACCAGATGATTCAGACAAACGGGCCTGATTAGTACGCATTCGATCAGTTTCTAATCTCACTTCTCGTTATTCAAGTGATTCATGCGAACGGGTCTCAGCGGCATGTACTCGAAGTTTTTTAGGTCTCAAAGCCCGTTGCTCGTTTGATTTTGAGGCTCGTAATGCTCTTTTCTTCCGTGCTTGAGGTGTAGATCGACCAATGTCTTGTCATTCATTTTGAATAATTTGTGGCGCCATCTACCGGAAATTAATCGCACCCACTTAGAAACCTCCGTCGACTTATGCGCAACAACTTTGCTAAAGATCATATCATGATTAAATGCACAGTTTACGATTTAATTCATTTTTAGTAATTTTCAGTGTCGCCACCTGTCGGAAATTGGTCATATCAACTTAAAAGCCTTCCCGAGCTCATGAGCAACAACTTTCCTGAAGATCATAACATGATCAAATGCATAGTTTACGATTCTATTAATTACATACAAACAAACATTAATTTTTATATGCATAAAAATAAAAATAATAATAACATACATAGATTACAAGGAGTTGACGGGTGACGTATACGTAATATTTTCTTAGCCAATAACACTCATACTTTTTTTATTTATTTTATTTCATTTTATTTTATTTTATTTTATTTGCCTATTTCAACGTAAAGGAAGCCTATAACTCCTTCCAGACATACAGGAAGATACTGTGAAAATTTCAAGAAAATCGGTTCAGCCGTTTAGCCGTCTATAGACTTCAAACAAACCCACAAGCAAATAAACACACATTCATTTTTATATATAGGAAGAAGAAGAAGAAGAACATAACATGATCACAATTTTAGAATAAGAATAACAAATTATTTAAGAAAAGAAGAGTCTTACCTATTTTGGGTTTATTTTCTAAAATTTTCATAGCTTCAGCTAGATTCTCTTGAAGCCTGAATCATCTTCTGATTCGAATTGATTTGAGCCTATTACGTATGGATAAGGTACAAACTATCCAATAGGATTGGAAGGAGTTAAATTGGTCAAGTTGTTACATGAATTTGGGTTGCAGGCTGTTCTCTGGTGGTCAAAAATCAATTAATCTTTATCAGAATTTTTTCTCTCCCAATCATCGGTCGCATTTCGTAAAAGTGGTGCAATATGTCAGGTTTAAAGTTATATTCAGTTAAAGTTATATTCAGAAAAGAAATTGCTCCCGTAGGTTCGAACACTTGCTCAGAACCGAGGCGGTGTTGTAGAACTTTTCTCCCGAAAAGAAACAGCATCTTTGCTTATGTGCCATGGAGAAGTACATGGAGGATAAGCGAGCATTAATTTTCTATAATAACACTACGCTGGTACGCTTAACCTCCAGATTGGTGGAACCTTCGGTTTTTTTTTGCAAGAGTTGCTCAACATCATACTGTTCCCATGCATACATACACACATAATTGGTCATTATAACCCTTTAGTCAGGATTACGACCTAGCTTCTCACACCACTTATGTTGTGTGCGTTAAATTTATACATGAGTGGACGGACCTACAGTTTAAAGTTGACTTTGAGAAACTTTTCATGGTAATTTTATTTACTCTCAGAGTTATTGCCAGAAATCTGCTGAGAGGAAGTTGCCGAAGAAACATTTCGTCTTGATGTCTGACCTGGGGTTTGAACCGCGGCCTTACGTATAATAACTACCTACTAGACTACAGCGACTTCAGACATTACGGCATAAACTAAGTCTATCGGCTTTCGAATGCTGCTTATGACGTGTGTCGACTAGGTTTTCATGTGTCATTGTTATCTGTTTAGTTTCATTCTATGTTTGGGTCTTGAATAACAAATTGCATTAGCTGGAGGTATGTGCCATTCCTCTCAATCTGTACTGTTTTTAAGAGACAGCCTACTCCAACACGGAGGACAATTTTTTTTTTACTTTTCACATGAAAACATTATTCGATGAAAAATATTCCCCATTGCGTTTAATTAACTGTTATTGGATATACGAGTATAACTTTATTATTAAAATGAAATGATACTCTAAGGAAATATTTCTATTAAGTTTGACAGCCAATATGAAAATTAAATTGCCAAAGAAAACAAATGAAAATAATCATCATTGTGTGTGTGGCAAGTTTTAAGATTTCTCTCTCATTTTTTATTAAATTTGATTTTATTTGAAATGAGAACGATAGAGAAGCATCAAGTCAAATAACATGATAAAAAGAGTATCCTTATGAATATTAATGTATTTATATTTTACATGTACATTTACATGCTAAGGACCTGGTGTTGTTGGTGTATGTAGTCATAAGACTGCTTTATTAAAAAAAAAAGTCGCAAAAGCGTAACAAAAAAAGAAGAGAAAATCCTGTATAATATTGTGTAATATTTTAATATGTATTTATTTCTTACATTTTTTTACTTGTATTCTTTGCTTGAGAATTTTTTTTACACGTTTACACGTTTTATTATGCTGTATAGAGAGAGAGAGACTCTTAAATTGTATGAAAACTTACTTGGATCTTTAACGGATGTTATAACCAATTTGAAACCATTCGCATCTGTACCCCAATTGTCTGTCACATATTTAAGTGTAACGAAATTGGTGCGTGTCAATATTGAACTGACTGTTTGCTTTGTCTGACGACACGATATATCAATCTGTAAAAAGAAAAGAAAGAAATGCTGTATATTAAATAGAAAATTTTAATAAAATAAAGAAAAAAAACTTGTTGTATTGAAATTTGTTCAACACACTCACACACACACTATTAACGCTTATAAAGTTGTACAAAACGTATATGATAGCAGTAATATGTGTGTGTGTATGGATGTATGTAAAATAAGATGTGCTACTTTTCTGATACTTATTGGTAAAAATGATTTATTTTCGTGTGCAAGTATTTTACAATTTTATAAAAGAAGGTAATAAAAGTAGGGCAATGAGAAAGGTGTGACATATTTTACACCGGAAGACAGGAAGAGCAAATGTTTCAAATATTTTTTTTGAAATAAATTTCTTTATCATGCTTTCCATCTTTAAATTGAAATAAAACAAATGTATATGAGACACCATTGAAATTTTTTATTTATTTGGAATATAAAATATATATAAAATATGATCCCCTTATGTGTGGACTAATGGCAAACTGAAGTGTTCAAAAGACATGTACTTTTTCATACAGCCAATCCTTTCCAAAAGTCAATCTCACCCACTGTTCTTCAATGACTCGGTGTTCCCTGTCACGCTGAAGAGGCTCTGACGACCGTGGGCGGTATAACCTTAATACTTGCATGGCAGCCCTAACACCGGGATCGGACGCTATAGCATAATAAGCTATACATCTTAAATAACTCTTATTACCGAAATCAAGCGACCCTTTGCTCCTTAGAGGAGTAAAAGGAACATATAAATATATATATATATATATGTATATGTGGAAAATAACGCCATGGCTTCTCTGGATGGAGAGACTCCAAAATCTATAATTTCCATGACTTTAACCCATAAATCAAGTTAAATTTGAGCGTTAAGATGTGTTATGTTTGTTTTAAGGACCGCTATGGTTTGTGACTTATACGCATACTCGTGCGACTGAAGAAAACCCCGCAAGAAAAAGGCCAACGAGATCAAATCGCATGATCCCGGTGGACATATCTAGGATTACATGTCCTCTTCGTTAGATCACCATTTCTGCAAATTGCTCGTACTAAATATCCCACATGACACAAGGTGTGTGGCACTTAGCACATTTCTGTTGAAATCGTTGGTATCCAGATCATTCAATTCAGGCCAAAAAAATTTGGTAATTATCAACGTGTATAGTGCTTGCCGATTACACCGATGATCTTGCCAACGTTGTTCAATAAGAAATAAAGGCGCGAAAGAAATCTAAACCAAACACCGATTTTTCTTAGCACTGGATGATCTTCGATATCATTTGGATAGGCATCGTTCAAAGTTTGACAATTTTATGTGTTCACATACCCATTCTTCCAGACATGAGCCTCATAGCTGAAGATAATTTTTCGAGGAAAATTGATGTCAGTTACCAACTGCTCTAGAGACCATTCAGAGATCGCCCATTATTGTCTATGTGCTAATTGCATTTTGTACGGGTGCCGGTACATGTCACGATGCAAAATGCGCGAAGTTGTGGTCTGCGTAAGGTCGAATTCTTGTAAGTGATGCATATAAAATCGATTGTCTTAGATTTTCCTGCACGAGATGTTTTTAGCAGACCTTGCTTTTCGTTGACGTATGGTTATTGGTCGTTCGATTACTGAACTCTAATTTAGGCATAACATTAGGCATCGAATATTCCTCCCGATATATCGATTAAGGCTTTTGTAGAATGGCAAAGCATTATGTTTCCAGAACAGACCAAATATTTTGATGAAGCAATTTAAGTACTTGTATGTGTTGTAGAATGCTATAACCACACACGGTAATGTGGTAAAACCGACTGAGTGCGGGACAACTATTTTGACAGATGTAGCTTCAACAAGTTTGTTGTTCGAAAGTCTCTGTTGAAAGCCTCGGTATAAGGTTATCCAGAGAATTTAAGGTTGTTGAAGTGTCAACCAATACTACAACAATCTTGTAATTTGTTTTTGTAGAACGTGTATTTCAACTTTTCAGAATTTTCAGTAAGCGTATAGAAAAAGTGTCGATGGTCGAAAGGAAAAAGTCCATGTGATATTGGAATAAAGCCTAAACGAGTTCAGTATTGGACCTAACTTTAACTGTATGCCTGTTAGATTTCAAAGGATCAGAACGGCTTACTTAGGTCAGATCGCTAATACTGAAACTCAGTGTAACACTTTGCCAAAAAAATCCGTATTAAAAAATACCATTCTTTTGTTTACATTTTTATTTACTTATGGGCTATGCAATGAGTATTTAAAAAAAAGGAGTAGATTCGAATCATACTCACAATTTCTGGTTCATCTGGAACATCTACTCATATTCAAAGTTTGAAGTACTCATCATATTTATACTTAACAAGACGTATGATGTTGTTGATTTCGACTCTCCATGACTCAACATCAGTGTTGAAAAATTCAGTACTTTAGTACTTTTTTCAGTACTTTTCCATTTCCCCCGCCAGGCTTTCAGTACCTTTCTATTATTAAATATTTTATGTCTTAGGCTTTAAACTTTTTATACATTAGCAACGTATTGCTAAAGGTAGAATTAGTCTTTAACCCCGATTAGCCAAACGTACACGGAACGTATGTTTGTACGAAAAGCAACGAGAACACTCGCCCAACCGTAATGTAATTTCGATAAGCATTTGCATTGCTCTTCATATGTTACAAAGGTCGTAGTCCTGACTGAGGGGTTGTAATGGGCAATTATGTATGTATGTATTGAGTACAAATGAATCAGAGTAGTTGAATTTCACTCATACTCAAAATTTCATGAGTACTTATGAGCAGCGAAGAAACGATCCATTGCTGATCTCTGATAGGCTACTGGCCATTTAACTCATGCATAATTTTTCACAAAATTAATTTTTTGTATGTTGATCAGTGTATTATCACAATCACTTTTAAATCTACACGAATAACACTCTTTTCGTTTGAAAGCAATTTTCCTTTTCACAAATTTTCTTATACAACAACAAAAAATAAAAGTTCAATTACAATTTATGTATGTATGTATTTAATCTCTAATACATATGACAAAAAAAAGCAAGAAATGAAAACCGAAATACATTCTGGCTTTTGTTGTGATTTATGGGGCAGTGAGACATAAAAAATAAGGTTATAAAAATTATTATTTTAAACCGCAAAAAGATGACTAAATGATAAGCGTAAATAAGGCCAAAATGTAAATGTCATAAAAATCCTAAACAGAAAAAGAAAAAAACAAATTAAAAAAATAATAACAATAAAGAAAAAAAAATTACAATCAAATCAGAACAAATTTTTTCAATAGAAATAATGTGCTCCAAACCAAACAAGTATTTTTATGTGCCATACATCCTATAAGGTTCAAACAAACAATACCATAAAAAAGTGTGTGTCTGTGTGTGATTTTGCACCAAGAGTACATGATTGCGTGTATGAGTGTATTTGTCAGCATCAGTTTCATCTATAAATACAGATCAAAGTTTATTGGCTTTTAAACAAAACAAAATAAAGAAAATAATGCAAAAAAAGAAGAAAAATCAAAGAAATATAATAAAAGTAAATGTATATGTGTGTGTATATGTGAGTGTAAAAGGCATAAAGAGAGCGTATTCAAACACTTACTCTCTTCCTTTGTACACTACATCCTTATATACATATGTTAAAAGTAGGCATATTTTGTTTGAACTGATGTTTGTTACGACTTAAGAAGCAAACTCTTAGGTTGATTAGGTTAGCGGGTAGTTTGCCGTTCGCAGGCAAGTTCAATCGACGGCCCATATGGCCCATTGTGTTACCCAGTGTAATGTAAGCCCCCTTTATCATGATCCATTAGTGGTGGGTTTGCATAAAACTGGCGGATTTTCTTAGGTGTACGTTTGTTCGCTACCATGCCCAGACATTAAACGTTTTGTCACCCAAAAACCGATAACGACAAGCAATCCCTCCCCTCTTATCAAATATGCCTACACCGTCGTAATAATAATTTCTGAGTTGAATGAATGTTACACTGAAATAAGAGGTCTATCTATCAACTCCTCCTGCTCCTTATAACCATAGTTTCTGCAGAGGTTATTCGACGGATTTCCAAATTTATCTGCATGTCTTAAATTCGAGTATGGTATGTGGCTATCGCAAAAGTTCGGTGGCTGTCCATGCAAATCAAGGGATAAGACAATATTTTCCAGGTCGTTCAACAAAATAAACAATTCCGTATATAGCCTCATGTTGCTAAAGAATATAAGTCACTCTGGGTCTTCCGAGGATACCCAGTTTAACTGAGCCGCAACAGTTATATTCGTAAAATGTAGAAAAGACTAGAGCAGTGGATACTATAGTTCGGATAATGAGGAACAACTCTAACATGAGATTCATCAGGTCATCATTTGTGAACCTTCTTAACTATCCCCTGGACAGAACCAATAAACTCTATGCGTTTGGATGCAAATGGAGCAACCTGAAGGCAATATATTCTTTAAAAATTGATACAATTTAGTGGCATAATATTGGGTCGATGATTGATATTAGGATAGTGGCTGGAGTTTTTAGTCCTAGAGCAGAAATCCTATACCGTTGGAAGATATGCTTAATTCAACTTGAATAGAAAGTTTATGGAGCGGGGCATAACCTACCATCCGGCAGTCAATATCGAATACCGTATGGGGTTTGCAAACACTTGCCAAATTGTTGATGGATTCAGAACATTTCTGATGCGTGAGAAGATATTTGAAAGAAAAAGGGATTATATTATATATCATGGAGACTCATACACAAAATGGGTTTGAGGCAATCTAAGCCTCGTTTAGATAATTACAAAAGAATGGGATTCTACTCATGCGTCATGCTATTCAGGAATAACCTGAGGTTAGTAAAAGGCCTTCTGACAGGTTACTCTAGTTTCTCAATGTACACTTGTTCCCGAACCCTATATGTGGATTTTATTATGTTGAGAGTAAATGGAAGGGACATTAATGGGTTCCAGAAGGTTCGTTCATATCGGATATGAATTGTCAGGGTAGGCAGTTGTCCCTGCTACCATCGAGCAGTATTCTGAAATATGTCAGGCCAATATGTACTTCCTACACATAAATAGGTCACATGGTCACAGTACATGCATTTTCTACCAGGCTGACACTAGTGTTTCCACACACATTTACCAAACGTGATCATCGTAAAACAGGGTCGGTTTCACCATTGACTGTTAGAGCTAGTTTATCATAGTAGATTTGAACCTATGGTCGCTTTTTTACCCTCTCCACTATATTCTACCCGCAGCAAATTTTGATGTCTACAATAACATCCACATCCGGTGCTCAAGATATTAACGATTTTTTGCTTGAACGATTGTCAGTAGTAGTAGTATTAAGGAGGTAAGTGGTCCTAAACGTGATGATGATCAAGATGTTTTTCTCGATTTTGGAATCAATATGAATACCTCCATTGCTTATTCAGTCGTCTTTAGCCGACTATAGTTTCTCCGTTTGTTTTTATTTGACATTGTTGTTGTGTTCATGTTAATTCCCAACGGAAGTTGTCAACAATATTTACACATACATATGCAACCCACTAACTCACACATAAACTGGGCAAGAGATCGAAATATAAAAATACATTTTGTTCTTGTTGTCTCTTTTCGTTAACATCTTATTTTTTTACTTGTGTGCGTGAATTTATTATTGTGTATAAAGAAAAATAAAGAATGCAGACGACTATCATACAAGCAATACCAGCTTATATCATTTGCACTCATTTACTCACTTATACAATCCGACATACATACAAGTACACCACAAAGCGGAAGTTTGTTTTCTACTCATTCATTCCATTATATTTCACACAAAAGCCAGTCGAAGTCATGCAATTAAGATGACAAATAATACCAACACAATAACACCAACAGGCTTATACAATGTGGTATAAAAGTATATCAACATTGAATATCTTGAATATCTTCTCATGTCGCGGAGAAACCAGCTCAATTTAGTTTTATAAATTCGTTGAAAATATTTTAAATATCTTTGGCAGACAATTACTAATTAAAACGTGTGGACAGTGTATGACGTTTGCAGAATAATTACGGGACATTATTAATACAATTCGCTGTATCCACACACGAAACACCGATGGATATGATGCTACCCAGACATAATATCAACTTATAAGTCTAACGGGTACTAGCACGCATAGCCTTGACTTTATTGAAATTAAAATGCAGACCAACGTTGGCTGCTTTCTGATATACATACATGTATACGTGGCCCCAACAATCCTTCAGCCAGGATTACGACCTATGTAGCTTCTCACACCACCTATTTTGTGTGCGTTAATTTTATCCATAAGTGGCGGGACCTACAGTTTAAAGTCGACTCCGAACGACAGATTTTTGAGAACATTTTCAATTTAATTTACATTCAGACTTTTTGTCAGAAATCTGCTGAGACGTAGTCGCTGAAGAAATATTTTTCATTTTTCGTTTTTGTTGGAGATGTCTCACCTGGGGTTTAAATTGTGGCCAACACGCTACCTACTGGACAATGGTGACTTTCTGGTATACTTAATCCAAAGAAAATATCGAAAGAGGTATGAGCGAATAGTCAGATATCTTGTAGTCGAACTTTTGTATTGCAAGTCGGTCGTATTCTAATGAGACTCATCATCGATTGTGGATCATGCAATGCTTTTTTGTTGTACTGTAGTATGTAAACCAATTAGATTACCCAACAATTGCTCATACAGTACTCGTCAATTCAACGGGAATTCTATAGATACCCGTCCCAAAGGCATTTGTGCCAAGTATGAATTTGACCAAGCAATTCAATCAGATTTTCAGCGTTAAGCAAATGTTGCGATTGATATATAAGTCCTGATGTTTTATAAATCCATGTTAAGCGAATATCATTCAAGTGTTCCAATTATACTCTGGGGATTCGATTTGTAGCTCTGATTGATTATTTCCCCATGACCTAGAGGCAGTAAGCCGTAGGTGCCGTCTCATATAGAGTATAGAACTTTGAAGTTGATTATTACTTGAACTATCATTTAAATTAAATAGAGACCTACAGAAACACAATTGGATCAGTATTTCGCTCAGAAAACTCCGAGGAAATTCTGAAAATAATTTTCATTATTCCAAATCACCCATTAAATATGGTTGAGGAACTTTTGTTATCTCTTGCTATGTATAGAAGACTGTAGTAATTTATGTTTTTTTTATATTCAGCAAAAAATAACAACAACAACAATAATGAAAAAGGAGGTTATCATCATTATAACAATGAGATTTGAGGTTTTTTTCTCTGGTATTCCTTGTTCTTCTTTTCATTCTGTGCTTGTAGTAGTAGGTGTATTGTAATCTTGTATATATGTATGTGTATTGAAATATGTGTAAAAAAAAACTTTTTATTTTTATATTTTAAACATTGAACAGAATTATTTGGGTTAAGAAGTCAATGCGCAACAAATACTAGAGATACTTGTAAATGAACTGTGCCATTGTACTCTACTACCACAACAACTGCCACCAACAATACAATTGCCATTAATACCAATACAGCCACTACCACCACACTACTATTATCCATATAAATACTAGCAAGAAAAAAAAAAACGAAAACTAAAAAAAAACAAAAAAGTATTTGTATACGTACACTAACTCACTCACTCATTTATACAGATTTTGTTTTCAAATAAAAACCACAACAATACATTCTTGTTAAATAATAAATGATTTTCTAAAGAGAGTAAAGGATTTTTCTATGTCACATTTATATGTATATATGTACATATATACATACACACATACTAACACTTTTACAAACAAACATAGACTTATGGTTTCAAAAAACTACAATTTGTAATTTTTTTCTTTCATTTTATACTCATTTATCTGAGGCTTGCTGTTATGTATGTTTATTTTTTTTCGATTAGATTTTATTTGAAATTAATTGTTTTGAAAATAAATAAAAATTGAAATTAAATTTTGGTTTTTGTATAAAAGAAAGAATATAATCAGCAACTGATTCCCTGAAAGACCACAATTTGTTTGCGATTTCATTAGACAATATCACTTAGAGATCAATTAGGCTTAATTTAAGATAATATATATAATATTTACAAGCTATTATGGCTCTCAGCAACATTACTGCCATTTGACTTCTGCAATATCCTACGTCAACATGTTTATTATATGTACGCATACATTAGCCCAGTTCAAATTCTTGGGCATTTAGATGGTAAATTTATGCCATTGTAAATATTTGCCGTTAATTGTGAACGGTTTTTTTGTTTAACTTTGCAACACTTATTGCAGCTACAGAGTTTAAAGATGTTGCATCAGCATGTAGAATCAACATTTGCATCATTGAGTGTTTTTACTCTTTATTTTAATTACAATATTTCCGATACGTGCAACATGTCAACATGTGTATTTTGCAGTAGAACACTTTGCAACATATTTGTAATTAATTATAATCCACAGCAACAATATTACTACATAGTTTAAAGATTTTGTATCAGCATGTTGAGTCAACATTCACATCAATGAGTGGTTTTACTCTTTATTTTAATTACAATATTTCTGTTGGTGTATTTTATGTATATTAACTCGTTGCAACATGTTTAGCTTCCTGTTGGATTACGTTAATGATAGTCATGTTTGTTCACAAATAGTCTTCCTTATTTTCTTATTGTTTTGTTTTGTTTTTGTTTTTTATTTTTGTTTTCTTGTTGTGTTTTCATCTAATCAACTGAATATTCTAGGATGATAGTAGGCAGGTTCTAGAATGATAGTGTTGCCGTTTACAGTTGTGTAGAAATAAAGCCCTCTGTGACAATGTATTATATTCATGTATTAGGTAGAGTAGTGCGGAACTTTGTTCATTGAGTTCTACTTACTCATTCTTATCACGTTCGTTGTTTATGTTATTGTCGCTGAGTAGTCATGGAATTCCGTTACAGATTATTTAAAGTTGAGTTAAAACAGTATACCAATAGAGTGGCCATTGTTTGGGTAGACAGAACAAATCTGATGCTGTTAAAGGCTCTGTTAGATTGAACTGTAAAGTAAAGTAGAGCTTAGGACCTACTTCTGTAAGTCATATGATTTCAGACGAACGTCTATTTGTATGGAAAATACAAACAAATTTGCGTGTTTTGGAAAACACAAACAAAAGCACAAAATTTTTCCCCACAAACAAACGTTCGTCTGGAATCGTATGCTTTACAGAAATAGGGTATTAAGAGACTATGGTTGGGACAATGAGATACAAGTCTAATACGAGTTTTATCAGTTAACTTCATGTCCTGATAAATTGAGTGGCTGCGGGGTTTCTTTTTACATGTCCTATGAACAGAACCCGCTTGATGGTGGGAAATGAGTTGTAACGAGACTAAGTAAAAAAGTGAATAAAGTAATATAGAGGTTATGTAGCCATTTGAAAGAGGGACCAATGTGTGATATGTGAATGCATAAAGAACATATATTATAAGAGATGCGGTTGTATTTGATCCCAAAGTGAAATATTCTTGGCCTAAGTGGACACTTGCTGGTTTCCGTTTGTCGTCAAAAGATGTGCTCAATTCAACTTGGATAGAAACTACAAAGGACGAAACAAAATAAAATTATCTGGCAGTTAGGTCGCCTTCCGAGCCCTTGCCTCATATGAGATTGATTCGAAAAAAGCATGGGAATATTTGGGGAAGATGAATCAGTTACATAGTACCTCTGCTGGGTAGCAAGTCATGTGGGAAGTTAAGGAGGCAGAGATTTTTGTTGGGAAATTACAATTAGAGGAGGTTTGATTCAGATCCAGAAGTAATATGGGATTAGTAACCAGATATTTTGAAATAGCAGACTATTAGAATGGGGTTCGTCTCGCACCCAATATGTAGATTCTCTGACAATGAGAATTTGCACATACCTTGAAACTGGACAACATTAGTGAAGGACGACAAGTGGTGGACTCGGAATTGTCCTTGTTGACATTGTGCAATATTCTGAAGTGTTCACGGCTACAGGTTTGGAGGAGATATTACTATAATACCCTATGTAGATTGGATGAGTTACAATTGATTGTATGGTGGCAGTACAATGCCGCCTCTATACGATAATAATAAATAAATAAAACTGCATGGAGCGAAGAGACTTCGCAGACTTTAGAAGACATGACATACGGTTGATAATGATTTTTGTTGACATCGTTTACTTAACAATCAAAGATTAAAAGAACCAGAAAATCATTATGGAGTCAGAAACTGATTGTAAATCGAGCAGTATTATCAGAGGTAAGTTACAAGCGAACATATAAATTTCCTTCAGTTCAAAAACAATCGAAGAGTCATAATTACATAATAAATCACAAATTTTCTCATTTGTATCCGCAACACTGAAATCTTAAAGCATTTCTTTGACAAAGAAGCAAGAACCCATCATAATTGAACGAAAAAGAAAAATGAGTTCATTTACGTTTGTTTCTTCGTGTTTCTTGCACAGTTTTGAAGGAATTTTCTATTTGACGCACCGTGTGACACCTACGGTTATTGCATCAGCAACAATAATGGCATATCAGTAGCAGTATTAGTGGTACAAACTGACAACCAGCTATTGAAAAAAAGGAACACAACTGCATATCAGCTGCAACAATCTAAACTATTTGCTACTGTCTGTCTTTTGCCTTCATTTGTGCATGGCAATCACAGGCATATAAATATGCATATTTATCATCACACGCACACAATCATAATGATTATCGTTGCCATTATCATTATTATCTTAAATATCAACAGTGGCATCAACAAATCCATTCATCAGTAATGCCATCACTAATGATGGCTGCATGTGGCATTGGCAACCATAATCATTATCATGCAACCAACTTCATTGCCAGCATCTAAACGAATGACGACAATGTAAGACAATGATAATGATGTTGCCAAGATAATAATGATGATGCTGATGTAGATGATGATTTTGGCGCAAATAGAGCAGTAAACTAATGTGAACGTTCAACGTTGTTGACTGTGGGTTGGTATGTACAGCGTACATTTGTTGTTTATGTTTTTATCGCTTTGTTTTTTTTTTTGTGTCCTTTGCTAGTATGGTATCTGTGTGTCTGTCTGTCTGTCTGTCCGTTTGTTGATTTGTATGTGGTGTGTGTTTGTGCATGTTTGTTTGCATGTTTGCTGCATGCAAATGATAAGATAGCAAATCCCCCACAGGATATATTCTAACCAATAATGTCATATACATGCAACATATAATTTTGCATGCATTACAATTGTATTGTTGCAACATCATTTCTATTACGCCAGTAAGTATGTGCAGAATTTTTATTTTTTTTTTGCATATTTTTCCTCCCGTTGTTTTTTTTATTGTATTTTGTTTTGCTTTTCTCCTTTTTTGTAGGATTTCTATTTGAATTTCTTTGCCACAAAATATGTGACGGTACATTGTAGTGGTGGAAGCAGTGGTGATGGTGGTACTTGGTGAAATTACTTACATCATTAATATACACATGCCACAATGTTGCATGCATGTGGTAGTAATATAAACATATAAAAAATATATAAAAAAAAATAACATTTTAAATATTTAAAACAAAAAAATGCTACTGCCACTAATACTACAGCTGGGAGCAATACAATTCACAATTTTTTTTTGTTTTGTTGAACACTTTGGAAACGCTATAGGTTTTATAAAACAGAATATTAATGTCACTATGGGTCTAGATAGGCATTGTAATATAGAAGTAATTTTTTCATGATTAACCACAGCAATCTAATGCTTTTGCGCTATATTTTGTTAACTAAATCGGAGGTCGTACATTTTTAGTCTAAAACCCCGATTTGATGGCCGAAAGATTAACAGTTATAGCGGTTGGTTACGTCGGTAATGCACCCCACTTCTTCAAGAAGGATGAACATAGCAACATTACAACCAATGTAGGTTTAGAGCAATGATTTTTAATGCTTTATTTTGTAAAAATTAAAGATTTGAACTTGGTGGACAGTGTGTCACACAACACTGCAACCTACGGAGAGACGAGTTTGGTAAACAACAAAAATCAGATATTGGAGCAGTTCACAAGCCGCCATGATTATGCCATTTGCCGCCATTAGATTACATTTTGTCGACACGGATAAGTCTCTCATATACAGATATAAAACATATATACATACATACATAATTATTCATTACAAGCCTTCAGTCAGGATTATGAGCTAGCTTCTCGCACCACTTATGTTGTGTGAGTTAATTTTATACATGAGTGGCGCGATCTACAGTTTAAATCGACTCCGAACGACAGATTTTCTTGAGAAACTTTTCAGGGCAATTTTATTTATTCTCAGAGTTTTTGTCAGAAATCTGCTGAGAGGAAGTCGCCAAACAAATATTTTTGGGTTTGAACCTTACGTCTAATAAGCCAACACACTACCTGCTAGACTACGGCGACTTCATATCAGCTAGCCACAACTCCAGCCCTAGAAGAACTTGCTAACTTAATTTTTGTCAGTATAACCTTTTAGTCAGGATTATAACCTAGCTTTTGACGTTACTCATGTTGTATGTGTGTGGAGTGGAGGGACCTACAATCCCTCCGAACTACAGGTTCGAGACACCGTTCACCACTATTTTATTTAATTTCAGAGTTTTCGCTAGAAGACAACTAAAAGGAAGAAAAGTTTTTTCATATTTAGTTTTATTTAAGACGTCTGAGCAGCGGTTTGAAGCACTGCCTAATGTATTCCGTTCATGGATGAACCACCAGTGACAGGTTTCAATATAATTTTTAAAGTAATTCTACTCAATAATGATTTCTTCTCATAAAGCAAAAGTTCTTTGGTATCCGACCATCGCAGAAGTACATCCACCGCTCATTATCACCAGGAGGTAGTTATAAAAATCGTCTGAGTCAAGTCGAGTCTCAGAAAGCTGATCAGTGATATAAGGTCCTATCAAAGAAACAGAATGAAAGGGATTTCGAAATGACTACGGATTACATCTTTCCGATTATGGTTAATCCATATTTATATCCTCCAGAGATGGTAGTAAAATTCTGTCTAAGCCTTAAGGCAGGTATACTACTGATGATGATAATAGTAAATGCGGAATATTGTTACAATATTTAAGCAAAATTTTAAAGTCTGGTTAATGTTATTCAGTGACTGAACAATATCTATTGGAAACATTGAAGGCAATACTCTTCATCTAACCAATACGAGGATATGAAGCGGCCCTTACGGCGTATCGTTTTCAAATTTTGGGGGAATGGAGCAACTAGAGCCACAAATCGTATCAGAGTATAGTTCGGACACTGGACGTTCTCTCGCTTGATGCGCTGTAATTCGACAGGGTGCCCAACATATCCAATTGCATCGACTTTCTTAGTCAAACCGATGCATACCTCAGTTGACCGTGGGGACAGCCTGAGCACGTTAATGAGCATACTTACAGGACACTCCGTCTTTCATATACCTGAACCGTATTTACGTGATGGTAAATGATGAATGCAGGGCATGCAGTGAAGACATCGAAGTGATGGAACACTTTTGGTGCCATTACCCAGTTTTCCTAAGATCGATATTTCAATATTTTTCCGATGACTTATCTCAGAATGAGGAATGGACTGGAACATAGCAGTTGTCTTGTAAAATCTATGACCCGCACCTGATAATTTCTATGTTGTTCTGCTGTTGTTGATCTTGTATGCATACCAAATAATTTGTGTTAAGGATACATGTTTACTACAAAAACCGTGGCTTTTTGTGAGCTAGTGGCACAGTTTGAATCGATATTTTGAGCTAAGCTTTTATTTTCATAATAGCTTTTTAATTTTCATTCAAAATTTCAATTAGGCTCTTGAAAGATTTTCACTGCTATAATATTGTCATCAACTGTGCCATAGCATCGGAATGTTTTTGTTACGAAGGATATTGTGACTATGGCAACGGCATTTTTGCTTGCATTTTTACTAATGCATCTCAACATTGATACTTCTACTACATTCACACTAAAAAATTCTGTTTGTTTGAGTATGTGTACGTAAATATTTCTGTGTGTACGCTCAAGGATAAAACCCTATAAGTATGTATTGCCATGTATGCAAATCTCTGTATGTGTGTATGTTGTTGTGTTTGCATGAGAGCAATGGAATATGCTGATATTTTATATGTATTTCTGTAATTGTGTAATTTACACACGTTTGCACACTTTTACATTTATAAATACTCATCACTGGGAGACTAGTTAGTATTTGTACGTTAACTTATACATACAGAAATAAAAGTACCCATAACAACATATTTTTTTATTTTTTTAGTTTCTGTTTATTTGTTGTATGTACCACTGTCTGTCTGTTTATGTGACTAACTATCTGTTGGTTAGCTTTTACGCTTGTCATTCATGATGTATGAGTGAGGGTGTATGAATGTGTCTTTATTTGTTGGACTTGTGGTTGTCATTTACGCGGAAAAATATTAAAGATTTTATACATCAACTACTGCCACAGTCAACGACGCGTCGCGACGTTTGAAACTGTGACTGCTAACCACCATTACTCGTAAAACCAATTTGCATTTGCATTTCTATGTCATCGTTTCTGTATTTCTACCATCTTTTTTCACTACTTCTTGGAGATAATAAATGATTCTTGGGCTTAACTGACTGTCACGACTGTGTTGCTCTAGATTTATAGTGTGAAGAAAAAGTGATTTTCTATATGGTTTCTTTTGTTAATAGTTTTACATTCTCTAAGAAGACCTAATGGAGTATATAAGACCAAATGAATACATGTACGATGCACAAAATAATCATGCAAATAGATGTACGTACACTCACGTACAGTATGCGGCTGTGTCCATGGTACACTGGCATTGTTTTAGAAGTTACTGCATGAAAGTAAGGCCGCATAGAATTGAAAATATGTGAAGGTACTGATTATTAATTCATAAAGAACATATTGATGGGTTTGCAGTAATTATTGGCTAAAAAACATGCAGAGTATGTGTTCTGTAATGCGAGTATTCCATCATAATATATCTATAATGCCTACTTAAAGACTGGGTTGTACCAGAAATGTCTCGTCTACTATTAAATCAGACAACCACAAGAAGCTAGTATTAAAAACAGTTAATCTATCGAAGGCAAGAATTAGCCTACTACACAGGAAGTCGTAACATGCTATCATTACTATGGTTCACCACAAGTTGTATCCGCCAAACTGTCCAAACCTCACCTTGGGGGATTAATCCACATGTTGCCAGATGGGTGACAGCTAAGAACGGAAAACACTTTTCTGAGAATTTTGAGACTTTATGTTCTCTTCCGGGTGGTATTGAATTTGCAAGAATTACAACCTAGAGTTCAATATAATATTTACGATTAAAGTTGTACATTTCTAGTAGCGGATAAAGTTCTAAAAGTTTTTGGGTAACTCATCAGTTTAATAGCAAATATCGCAGAACTTCGATGGAGCCTGGGAAAGCATAATGTTCTTTAAAAGTTAAATTACTACTATAGACATACTTACGGCTTACCATACAGTAACTATTTCCATCAAATAGGAAATAAATGTCAACAACATTGTCATGCTAAGGATGGAGGGTAGTTATCAGTTTTACTGCACTCTGGCCCAACACCATAAGCAACGCAGATCTCTGAACTCTCACAGAGGAGGAACCCATACAGAAGCAGATCAGAAAGAGAAAATGGATCGGCCATACGTTGAGAAAGGAGCCCGACAGCATTACAAGAATGGCGTTAGAGTGGAATCCCCAGGGCTCAAGAACCCGTGGTAGAACAAAAAACACCTGCAGACGCACGGTCCTACAAGAATTAAGGCCTAATGACCTGACATGGGAAAGCCCAAAAACATCAGCGGAGTATCGTATCAGATGGAGATGCTTTATGGAAGACATATGCTCCCTAGAGGGATGATGGAAATAGAAAAAAATCTACTCTAAACAGCTTCTGACGGGTGGCGAAAATCGTTTTCAAAAGTAGACATGAATGACTGACATTAATGTCTTTACCATGAGGAAGATGTAGTTGATAGCGCGTTTTCACTGTTATCGCATAGAACTTGTTTCATTAGTCGCGAGGTGGAGGAGGCCGTAGTGAAACAAAGTCAGGCAAATATATATGAATTGGCCATCTGATATTATGAGGTCGAATACTTCCTCAGTGAGGATATAAGTTAGTTTTTAATTGGTATGTTGTTTGGATGAGTTCGATATTTACATCCAAGAAGTGTTCGACGAATGCAAACTTTGCTGATCGTCCGATCGTATCGTTTGTTTTATCAAACTTACTTCTTTCATGGATTACTGTCAGATTTTTTATATTCATTTTGTACCTTTAGCGATCATAAATTTTATTTCTAATTCGTTAAGCAAGTTTGCTCAAATGCATCAGATCGAAGGATGGTAAGATTGTCATCTGTAATTGCTTAGAGACAACGACCTGTGGACCTATTATGTCCCTGTGTGCTGTGATATACGGCACATATCACACATAAGACTGCTTGACCTTTTATTCATGGAAGGAATATGCTTCCTAGATGCATTACGTAGGGGTAAATTGAAGTCTCCTAATTTCATTAGGGTGAGAAGCTGGGCTGTAATCGTGATTGATTGCAATGAGTGGAAAACGTTGTTAAGCAACCTAACAGTATGGATTTCTATTTTGTTTGTATTAATGCACACTTTTGTGGCACACTGTACAGTATACTTCATACATGTTGCAAATATTTTAAATAAATGTATGCCATACATACATACATATATGATAATATGTGCATATTATGTGTATACTTGTAAGTATTCATGTTATATTATTGTTATTGTTTTACTTGCTGTAGTTGTTATTGTATAAATTTTATTGTGGCATCGTTTTGTTCTTGTTGTTCTTGCTGTTGCTGTTGTCACATTTAATGCCAGCAAAGTAATTAATTACACACCCAAATCATCTTGTCATACTTTCTCTACTTCAAGTTGTGTTCGTTCTCCCCATTACATATTTGGCAGTAGCAGCAGCAGCATCTGTTGTAATTGCTGCTACAGCTATTGCCACTGATTCTCATTGCAACAATTTCATTTAGTTATTTTTTCCTCTTTCTCTCTCTCCCACTCTCTCTATTTCTACTGCTCTCTCCAACATATACAATTTCAATTCATCATTCTATAATTAAGTAGTTTTAAAGCATTTTTGTATCACCATCGTCTAATCGTAACGCATTGTATTGTTTTCTTAGCACAGTTTCCACAAGGAGATTTTTTTGTGGCAACAAAAAACAAAAAAGGAAGAAAACACTGTAAATTTTAAATCTCTTATAATGGATTATTTTTCTTTAATACTTTGCAACAATAAGACGTTCTAGTATGAAATCTTTGAAAAATATTTCAAATTCATTTTCGTTCAATGTTAAAAATTTATTGTTGTCGAACGTGGCAGTGTGTCAGGCGGGGTGTTAGCAGCAAAGGCAAAATAAATTAAAATATTCAGAATTTGATTATTTATCTTACATTGGAATAAGTAACACATATTTCATAAAAATGGTTTCAACTTCGGAAGGTTTACATATGGTATACATACATACATACATACATACATAATTGGCCATTACAACCCTTCCTCAGGATTACGACCTTCTTCTTATGTATGCAAATTTAATACATGTGTGGCAAGACCTACAATTTGAAGTCGACTCCGAACGACAGATTTTTGGGATACTTTTCATGGCAATCTTATTTACACTTAGAGTTTTTGCCAGAAATCTGCTGAGCGGAAGCACTTATTTAAGTACTGGGTATCATAGGTGCTCTTAGGTTCATGCCGCATTAATTTATTTCATTTATAAATTTTAAATATTTCCTCCAAACTTTTGACATTTTTTTCAGAAACATGGCTACTAGAACTGTACTGAGACTTAAATTCTCAGATTTGTTTAGGCGGAACATACAAAACTCACACTCCCACACGGGAAGAATGGGTTGGTGAAGCAGTCATCGGTGACGGTGATACAACGATCTTCACCGATGGCTAACAAAATGGAACATGGATTGGTACTGAACGGGTCATGTAGATTACCTAGCCAGACCAGCGTATTTCGGGAGGAGTTGTTTGCTATTGAACAAGCTGCACGTGTTGTTAAAACCGTAGACCTAACTTCTTTGAAATTGATCACGTGTGTGTTCAGCCAAGCAGCAATGAAGGCACTGGGATCTCTCCTCATCAAATCAAAGGTCGTCAGGAGTTGCATAGACTCCCTTCGCCGTATACGTCAACATATCGGTCCCCTCTACTGGGTTTCGGGTAATTGTGGCGTAGATGGAAACGAAAATACAGACGAACTGGCGTGGAAGTTATCGGAGATGTCCGAGGAGGAGACGATATAGTGGATATATGCACCCCTACAAGAACACTTACTAAAATTTAAAAAAGTAGCATGGAATTCAACAAACCGAAGGTGATCCAACATACCTGGTTTCAGAACTGCTGTGTCCAGTAGTTGACAGGAGAAAAACCAAAGAACTACTTGAGTTCGACAAGAGAACGAGTTCGCGTTCTAACAGAACTTCTAAGGGGCCACTGAGCTATTGGTGGTTTCGCTGACAAGTTTGGTCTGGCTCAGCAGGATTACTGGCTAAGCTGCCAGGATGTAGAAGAAACGAATCGGTGCAACACCTTTTATGTGAGTGCTCTGTACTTTAAAACAGACGTCATCGGTTTTTGGATGACAGAACGTTTGAAGATCTGGGCATGGTGGTGAACGTGCCACTAAGTGAATTGGAAGGTTTCATTCGAAGCGAAACCGATCGTGAGCAGAGGACCAGAGTAAACTTGCCTGTGAACGAAAAACTATCGGCTAACTTAACCTAACCTAAAGTGCTGGATCAATCACAGACCACTTCTTATTACATTTTCTAGGACAGTTTGTTTTCAGTTATTTCTTCCTTTCTTTATAAAATATAGGACTGTTTCAATTCTATTAATCAAGTTTTTCTATCCGAACAGCAGATTCAAAGATGTTGGAGTTTACTTTCGCCGTTGCTTTGGGATAACGACCTCTGTGCAAATATATATGTATGAATAACCTTGTTACCAAGAAGTGATGCTACTTGAGCTTCCTCTGATATTCGTGGGGTCAAAGGCTTTCATAGATGGAGAGGTAATTGAATAAATTTTATAATTTGAAAATCATCATCCCGTACTCGTCGTGCAAACTTTGTCCAATAAATTGTTTGTGTGAAATACGATTACACTACACAAATATTTTTCTTGGTGTCACTGGTATTGCATAACTTAAGCGATGTCCGTAGTAGGTCTGCTTCGGATACGGAATTTTATATGGACTTCGTTGACAGTCATGCTGTCATAAGGGTCTGGTACAAATCACGGCTCGTTCGTGAAGGACTTTTGGACCAGACCGAATCCGTCTATGCTAGGTTCCGGGTCATAGCGGAATACTCAGCAATGAGACGGCGGCAACTTTCTAAGGGCGATTTGATAGTTGGTCCTGATCCCCCAATCTACCACCTCTACGGGCTCATCAATAGATGGGTCAGGGGGAAGATCAGAGGCATTGGGGGAATGTTATGTTTCTAGGTGTCTATGGCCTGCTATAGACAGTGCAAGAACAGGTTAGCTGCTGTTCTTGGATTAGGCCAGTTTAAGGCCTCGAGTAACTGCCCAGCCCTTAGTAGGTTGAGGACCCTTGGCAGGGGCTTCTTTGGAGGGTTGAATTCTGGGTCGAGAGCCGACATTAAGGCTCTCCACAGATTCATTAGCACATTTTGTTTGGTCTGTGTAATTCCTCCCCTTCCCATTCTCTCTTTCCTACTTCCTCTCCATTTTTCTAACCCCTCTATTATGCTTCCATCTTAAGAACGTTTCGTACAATGGGACAATTTGACCTCCGGGTACTGTACTTGTCTCATTTGACAAGTACACGTCCTCTAACCTAAACCTAAACCTAAACTTAGGTCCATACAAGTTGAATACCTTCTTTAAACATTTCCGAGTGTACATTTAAAACAAATCTTATGAATTTAATCTTTACAGTCTTAATTCTCTTAAACTTAAAAGTATTTAAATCTCTCATCTCATTCTTATAAACTGTTATTCATGCAAAATTCTTCTTTGCTTCCGTCTCTTTCTTTCTCTATCTCCTCTCTCTCTCTCTTCTCTCTTTTTAAATAATAAATCCTGAGTAAAATTTTCCATCAAGAAATTTGTCAGTTGCATGAAATAATAACCAGAAAAGATTCTTAACAATTTTACTGTTGTTGTTGTTGTTGCTGTTGTCTAGTTCATTTAAATCTGTTGTATTTTTCTTGTTACTTAAAGGTATGAATTAAAAATAAAAAATATAAATACAGAAAACCAACAACAACAACTATACCATAATGCCTTAGTTAAACAAAAAACAAGTACAAGGCAACATAAAATATTTACAGAAAATGAAACAGAAAAATAAAAACAAATCCTTTATTGTGTATCTGAGTTATTTTATGTTGTTGTAATTTCTTGGTTTTTTGTATTTATTTTATTTCTTGTTGTTGCTGTTGTTATTGCGAACAAATTTTAATACACACAAAAGAGCTATGCAAAGAAAAAAATTTTTTTTTGAATTTCTTTTGGTAGAAAAAAAGATTGAAATTTTATTTTGTTTCTGTTTATTTGTTCTTGTGTTTAGTGAGATGCCTCGGATGTTGGTATGTTTTTGACAACAAAGCCTTTTTAAATTTTTTTTGAAGTTTTCCCTTTTAAGTATACGCCGGCAAACAGACACACTTACCCCGAAATCCTTTCTTTCTAATACCCACACATAACCATAAGTTTTAACTCCTTTTCCTGTACACACACATATGTCATACACCCACAGAACACCACTTCAACTACAACTGCAGTTGGGTTAGCGTTACACACCGGCACACACATACACAGGAAACACACAACACAACAACAGAAATTTGTCTAATGCATAAAGTAAACAATAAAAATAATATTATTACAAGATAAAGAGATTTGTTGTTGTATGTTTAGGGGGAGAGAGAGAGACAGAAAAAGCGAAAAAGAGAATTAAAAAGTTAAATAAATATTCAAATAAGTCTAATGAAAATTTAATATTTTAAATTAGTATCAAGTCCAGCAACAAGGAATCTCGTTAGAATCCTTGTATATAAGATATCTTATGTCGTTTGGTACACATACATAGTTGGCCATTACAACCTTTCAGTCAGGATTGCGCCCTAGCTTCTTACACCACTCATGTTGTGTGCCTTAATGTTATACTTGAGTGGCGGAATCTACAGTTTAACGTTGACTCGGAACAACAGATTTTGAGAAACTTTTTCAACTCAGGTTTATTTACTCTTAGAGTTTTTGCCAGAAATCTGCTAAGAGGAAGCCGCCGAAGAAAATTTTTTTTTTCATATTTCTTTTTGTCTGGCCTGGGGCTCGAACCCAGGCTTTACGTCTAATAAGTGAACACACTACCTACTAGACTACGGCGATTACTTGTGGTTTGTTATGGCTAATTATAATTTGACAGTTGAAAATGTCATACTGTGACATGAAGATCCAGAAATATCGACTCGTTGTCGACTGTTAACCTTTGTGGTAAGCATACGTGGAAAATTCTATGTAAGTATTTAAGCTAACATGCCTATAAAACACAGCTCGTACAAGAATTGAAGCCAAACGATCATTGTTTGTGTAGTAGTTTTGCTGACTAGGCTTATTTGAAACTAGCAAAACATTAGGATTTTTATCAAATAATTGTGTTCAATAATAAGCTCATTCATCCTTCACGAATTACATTTACTTACATACATAATTGGCCATTAAAATCCTTTAGTCAGGATTACGACTTAGCTTTTCACACCACTTATGTTGTGTGTGTTAATTTAATACATTAGTGGAGGGACATACAGTTTAAAGTCGATTCAGAACGACAAATTTTTTGCCAGTAATCTGCTGAGAAGAAGTCATCGACGAAATATTTTTTCATATTTCGTTTTGTTGGCGATGTCTGACCTGAGGTTGTAACCGTGGCCTCACGTCTACTACGCAGTACCTACTAGACTACGGCGACTTATAAAGAATTACATTTAGGTGAATTAAAATTGTTTGTTCGGTGCGGTTTACACTGCTGGTGGCATCATAGGTCCTTATTTCTTTTGAAATGAGCAATTAATGGAGTTTTATTTTCTAAAAGTTAATAATTTAAACATCAAGGCTTTGTTTCAAAAAAACCTTTTTTCCTGATGCGGTGCTGTCCACTGGCCCCATAGCTTGTGTGATTTTTCATTCTTCGTATTAAAATTTATTTGGCTATGCTAAGTCATTGGTCCTTATAGAGAAACAAAGAACTCATGAAGTGCGCAAGACCGCCAACCAATGGCGTCATACGGTCAGATTTATTGCAAAAAGTAGTCAAAAATTGGATTGATCGTAAGATCATGTAAGTCGCTGCCATCGGAAATCATATTTAAATGCCACCAAATTATAAAACAAAAATTTAATATCAATGACATTTTTGTCTTGTACTATTATTTTAAGTTTTCAAACTCTTAAAAAATACCCTTACTATAACATGACCAAAGCAGTTTTTAAGTTATTTCGATTACTAATCAGCCTATCTTATTGGGCTACAATTTTTCGAATACATTTACGTTAGGAGACTAGGGCATAATGGAAAATTGCGGATCACTATGGGCACTATGGACAGCAACCTCTAACTACCTACCTAATTTTAGGAGATAACGGACAATACATTAAGTGTTCACATCAAGTATAGTGGTTTATATTTATTTCAAAACAGATTAAATCCCTTGTAATTGGAGCAATGCTTACATAAGGTTTTGTTTATTTTATCAAGTCCTTCAACAAAGACCGATTTCCAGAATGTAAAGCTACTTTCACATAAAAATTCTTTAAATGAAATTGACGAAACCATAACCATAAACCGGATATAGCCAATACAGAAAAAAACCTCTTTAAATCTCCAGCTTTGATTCAAATTTTACGAGAAATAGCGCCAAATATGCCACGCCTTTTAGCGCTGCCAGTGGCAACACTTTTCCTATTTATATGGCATAATGGTTGACAATTTAGTTGACAGGCAGCCAAAATTTTCAAAATCCTTAGAATAAAAAAAATGCCTTTGCTAATGACACTACTTTCCCCTGAGCATACATGAGAATCTCTACGTAGAGTCCAGATACCTGCAGATGGGTATAAAATTTACCATAAAAACTAAATAAGAGCTCTAGTTTCGAGTGAATAACTCTGTAATGGTTGATCAATCGCTTTCAAAATACCTTGACATAACTAGATGTCTGATTTGAAGATTTCATGCAAACGAAAAATTAGCACAAACGGAGACGGAAGTTTTTGAAACGCCATGACTCCCGCTGCTGCTGAAATTGGACTGCAAACTCTTGCAGTTGTCTTTAGTCATGGAGTTCTGAATCAGCTACTGAAACACGTCTAAGCAAGCATAAATTATTTCAGCAGCCCCTTACATCATCATCTTACATAGAGATCTCTTCGTGCCAACTGGGAGAGATTGAAAAATTCCGCGATAAATACTTGAAATCCCAAAAATCCCTTGGCATGTAACACATTTAGCCTTCATGATGACATTCACATTAAAAGGGGCAGATCTCATGTCAACTTAAAAAATGTCTACACATATGTTTAGATGGATGGCGTGGATTTTGTCCTTTATCGATAAAGGATATAGTTACATACTACCTACTTATCTACACGCACTCAAACATGCTGGTCAAGCAAATAACAATAGGTCCTTAAAACCCGTAGTATAATACAGGCTGAATGGAAAAAATGGAATAAATTCAGTCAGAAGAAATACATAGCGCTATACACATATGTACTGTTAGCGAAGTGGTCATAAGAAGCCAAGGTTCGTAAAGGTTAGATGGGAAAATATGTTCACTTCCAACTTCCAGAGCTTTCAAATAAATTTGGGCTTTTATTTACATACGGAATACAGGATTATCCATATATTTAATCATGACTAGAATACATATTGAGATTCTCGTAGATGTCATTACGGGCACTGTCCCCTAAGCATTCATGCATAAAAACATATAGAATAGCGCTACGTGCCACACAGCTTGTGTTAATATTATGAACGAGCGATTTGAAGGCATGATTTTCTCACGTAGAGGCGATATAAGATAGCCATCTTAAATAACTCTTTGCGTTATTTAAATCTAAAGACTAGAGGCGCTTAAAAATACCGTTTATATCTACACTTAATACAATGAATTCAATACTAGTTTTGGCAATATAAAACGAAGAATATCGTTCCATAGGACACATGGAAAATTTGAACACCCTTACTAACAACTGCATCAAAATTTCATTGGATGAGTGTGCGTTTGTGGATGACAGAATATTTTTAAAAAGCTCAAAATTACCAACATATACTTTTTTATAAAAAATAAACCACAATCCACCAAAAAAACTCAAAAAAAAATTTAAAAGTTTAGTAGTAGTAGCAGAGCTTTGTTAAAGTGTGGTTTATATGTAACAGCTATAACAACAATAAAAACAAAGACAAAAAGAAAATATGAAAAGAAAACCAAAAAAGCATACAACGATGTATAAAAAAAACGTAAAAATTGCAGCAACAATGAGAAAAACAATGCCAAACCACAAATCTCTACCAACTCACTTCCAAAATACCTTTTTGAGTGTGTGTGTGTATATACATATGTAAGTATGTACTTAAATACGTATGTATAGAAATAATAGTGGACTAGAAAAAATATTCACTTGTTGTTTAACAAAAGCAACAAAAAAAAATTACAGTTTAAGTAAATTTTTTTTGGACAATGCACTCGTTTTTGCTTGCCAGTGTAAGTGGTAGTGTAGGGTACAAAGGAACTACAAAGGAACTACTAGTGTTCGCCAGAATAAAAGGATTGAAATTGAAACTAAAGCTCTTTATAAGAGAAGACAAATTTCTGAAAATGAAACTGTTGCTCTTTATAGGGAAATACAAATTTCTAGCAGTTAGAGAACTAACCCTTAGTGCTGACATTGCAGAGTATCTAGGTGTAGCGTTAGAATTAAGGTTTACAAGAAAGATTAATGCTGAGAGAAGAGAGAAGGTGCTACATAGACATATATAGTAGGCCATTACAAACCTTCAGTCAGGATTACGACATAGCTTCTGACACTACTTATGGGTGTGTGTTAATTTTATACTTGAGTGGCGGGATCTACAGGTTAAAGTCGACTCTGAACGACTGATTTTTGAGGAACTTTCGTGGCAATTTTATTTTACTCTCAGAGTTTTTGCCAGAAATCTGCTGTGAGAAAGTTGCCGAAGAAATATTTTTTTCATATTTCGATTTGTTGCAGAGTGTCTGACGTGAGGTCAGAACCGTGATTCACCTCTACCTACTAGACTACGGCGACTATAAGCACCCCGCATGAACAATTCTAAGAGCTAATGGTTAACTCGTAGCTGAGGCAGATATGTACCGGGAATCACATTTAAGCCATGAAATTATTTTAAAAAAAATCAAAAATTCATATTTTCGTTTCAAAGCTCTTAAAAAATATTATACGTGTTAAGTAAACACGGTAAAAGAAATTTAAAATCTAAGGAATCTATATATTTTGAATAAAACAAATCCGATTTTTATAGGTTAGGTTGTTCTTTTTGCAAATTTAATAGAAAATATTGTTATTTTAAAAATTATCATTTTTAAATGAAAAACAATACATATTTTATTTAATAGTTTTTCATAATCTCACGTTTCATATTCAATATCCTTCTCTTCACTATTTTTAATAAACAATTTTAGTTCTTTTATATAACACATAAACATACACACACACTAATACAATATTGTTTTGCTTTGAAAACAAAAAATTGAAAAAACTCTGTCAAACGCACTGTAGACGTATGAGTGATTTTTTGTGTGTGCTTAATTTGTTTGCTGCTGTTGTCATAATGTTAACAAATAATATCACTCATACGTCTGTTGATTTCTTGTGTTGCTATTGCCATTGTGTTCCACTTACACAGATTGAGTATAAAAACAACAAAAACAAAAAAAAACGCATTTTTGTTCATTCATAACAATGAATAGAAGAAATAATAGATAAAATATGTATTAAAAATATAAAAGAATTATAAATTAATATTTTATGTTGTTGTTGTTATGCCTTTGTGTTACATATATACGGTATATATACATATAAGTATGTACGTATGTGTGTGTATGGTTTTATAGCTATTTTCTTGTATCATTGCCAATTTTAATGATGGTCTTAATAAGTTCTTTACAATCGAGAGAAAAAAAATAATGGCATGACAAGGAACGACACCAAAAAGACACACACAGTATAAATGAATTGTAGAAAATATTTAAGATGGTTGTTTGTGCAATAACAACAACAACAATATCCTCATTAGTATGACACTGATTCTTAAAAAATATTTCTCTTTTTTCTAGTATTGTAAATGTACTTACCCTGTCGGAAAAATAGTTAACTTTAAACTAACTTTAAGCTAACTATTTCTCAACTAGTGCTGACTACCACTTGGATTACTTTTCAATGGCAGCAACTGACTATTTTAACATTGTGATGTCCTAGGCAGTAGTCAGTTGTTCTATACATTACTTTTCAACTAACTTAAAGTTAACTACTTATAAGTTAGCTTTAAGTCGACTAGTTATAAGTTAGCTTTTAGTTGACTTTTTGTATCTAGCTTTCAGTTGACTTTTTGTACCTGTAATTTAACCTCTGCGTCTTTTATTTTTATAATTAAACTAAATTTGCAAGAAAGACATTACAAAAATATCCAATTAATTTTGAATCACTTTATTGATTTTGTTTCCCGTTGTCCAGATGATTCAGACGAACGGGCCTGAATAGTACGCATTCGATCAATTTCTAATCTCACTTCTCGTTGTTCAAGTGATTCATGCCAACGGGTCTCAACGGCATGTACTCCAAGATTTTCCTGTCTCATTGCTTGTTGCCAGTCTGATTCTGAGGCTCGTAATGCTCTTTTCTTCCATGCTTGTATATAACAATGCCGACTTTATTTGTTAGTTTCTTTTTGGCATTAGAAAAGAAATATACAAGCGAATGCAGACTTTTGCAAATTGCGTAACATTTAACATTTAAATTTTAAATTTTAATGGAGTTATTCTCAATGAGGTTAGAGATGTAATTTTAATGTACGATACGTAAACGTTCTAGGTTAGGCTAAGAAAAATAAGCAGGTCCTATAAGTTCCTGTTGTAACACATGCTGTAATCCACCATGCCTATCAGCTCTCAGCCAATTCGAGTAGTTCATGAAATTGTGCATTCTGTTCAAGTCACCTTTGGCTACACACGTCCTGTTAATAAATTCTGGATATACAAAAAATAAGCAATCGATTCAAAGATCATAGCTTAGTTGAATCCTATAAGGTCCTGAAGTAACACATGCTGCTATCCACTATGCTTATTATCTCTCAGTCAATGCGAAAGGTTTGTGCAGTTGTGAATTCCATTGAAGTCATCTTTGGCTAGACACGTCATGTTAATAAATTCTTGATACCCAAAGATACTTTGTCTTACATTCCCAATTGCCGGACAATAACAGAGAAAATGTTCTGTGGTCGCCACTACTTCATCTTCAGTACAGCTTCTGCAGAAGTTATCTTTAACTATTCTGACAGACTCCGGGGTTAGTGTCTCGTCATAATTGCCATGGAGCTCCGAAGATCGAATCTAGTCAGGTTTATTGGAAATATTGTTCAGACATACATAGCTGGTTTCTCTACAAATGGTTTCATTAGCCCATCGTTCTTAGGCAAATGAAAAAATATTTTTCGGCGACTTCCTCTCAGCAGATTTCTGGCAAAAACTATGAGAGAACGACTATCTGTCGTTCGGAGTCGACCTTAAACTGTAGGTCCCGCCACACAAGTATAAAATTAACGCACACAATATGAGTTGTATGAGAAGCTAGGCCGTAAACCTTACTGAAAGGTTGTAATGGCCAATTGTGTATGTATGTATAAGACTTCGGAAGTGCTTTATATTTGTTATTGCCTTCAATGTCCACGTTTCTAGAAACCAAAATGAGACACTCGGCTTTCTGGGACAATCGTAAATTTCTGATCTCTGGGTCATAGATGTGATTCTTTGGGGATCAAATGGCCACCTTACTGTCAATAAATATGCGTATATCTTCATTTGATACATTCTGATAGAGGATTTGTAAACTCTTTATAGCTTATATTCAGTCGGAATAGTATTAAGAAATCGGTTGGTGCAAGGGACAGTCTAAGACTTAATTGTTCTAAAAAGAATTTACTTGCAACTTACTTTGTTGCGTTGTCTGGTTCTGTTAGTGCATACTTGCGTGATATTTTCTACGACACATTGTATGTATTTTGGTTATAAAACCAGGATTAAAAATGCATTCCGTTATCGTTTAGTCAATAGGTAATTCCAGATCAATTATACCCAAGATTTTGCCGTAACCGATAGCTTCTATATTTCCAACTTCTTGTGGTCCTGAGTTTCATTGCCGTATTTGTTTAACCAATTGTTTCGTTAACATGTCTGGTGGTAGCTAGTTAAGGATAGTAAACAATGCTTTAGATGATTCAATTCTATGAGCACTTGTTATCATACTCATAATAAGCTCTTTGATGATTTCTTTTCTCCAAAATCAACAATCAGACGTAAAGCAATTGTTTTTTGTTCGATACACAAAAGTTGAGGCTATGGATATCTTAAAGCTTTAGCGCTTCTGGATTGTGTACACATGTTCCAATTATGTTTGCTAGTCAATATGATTCTAAGATATTTGGCATTGCTACATTAATATGGGGGGAGAGGGGTAGCAATTTTAGGAACCTGTAATCTTTATTTGCCATTAAAAAAGAAGGAAGCAATGGTTAGTTAAATTTGATATTCCAAAGCCTTTATGTAAACTGCTCATATTTTGTTGTAAACATATCCTATTATATTCGAGTGATTAAGTCCTTTTTACCGTAATTATGATGCTGATAACAATACACATGCTGCCCATTGCTATTAGCCTTGATGCTAATTTTCATAAATGTTGTTTAGCCACAAGTAATTTCCTTGTTGTGTATTAAAACATGAATATTCAAATGAACATTATTTCATTACACACAGTTTTTTTCTTCTTTTTATTGTTAATTTTTCTTTATAGAAATATAGCACAGCTTACCTGTTGCTACTTTAGATTATGAGTGGTGGTATCTACAATTGCTGTGTTAAATTTTCTACTTTTTGTATTCCTTTTGCTTTTCCTTCTATTAAGGCTTCTATTAAGGCTTAAGGCAATTTTCCTTGACTTTTTGTTCAAAACATGTTGTTTTTTTCTTTATTTTTGTTGTTGAGGTATTAACTGTGGCATGTTGTCATAGTTGTAAATTCTTTAATAGTATTTCACTTCATACAGGCATTTTCTCTTCTTCTTCTATTCATATAAAATTCTGGATTTTTTTTGCTTTCTCTCATGCAAAAACAGCTTTTGTTAGTTATTTTCCGAGAAGTAAAGAAAACATTTTTTTATTTTTCAAAGTCTAAAGTATTTGTGGCAATAGCTGCTTAACATTTTTCTAAAGTGCACTCTATAATAGTAGATTAGAGGTTATAACATATATGTACATACTTATGTAGACATGCATGTTGCAAGTGGTATGTCAAAGATTTTCGAATATTCCTCAAAGACAAATTTATTTTATTTCTTGCTAAAATTCTTATTTTATTTCAAGACTTTAAATGGAAATCGATATATTTTCGAAAATGATTCCTTACCGTTGGTATTTTTAAAATTATTTATTCTTCTATTTGTTTATTGTTATGTTGCACACGAGGTTTTTGGTAAATTGTTCAACTAAAATTTTATTCGAAAGTCAATTTATTGGAAATTTAATACAAGTTATTATCTACAAATATTAAGTACGTACATAAGTGGTCATTACAACCCTTTAGCCAGGATTACGACCTAGCTTCTCACACCACCTACGTTGTGTGTGTGGCGTCACAACGGGCCGCTATGCGTGCTCAAGTGAGCTTTTGGAATCAAAACTACCACTCCAACCTAACGTATGCTGTGTGTGTTAATTTTAAACATGAGTGGCGAGACCTACAGTTTGAGTTGACTCCGAACGCCAGATTTTTGAGAAACTTTTCATGGCAATTTTATTTTACTCTCAGAGATTTTGCCAGAAATCTGCAGAAAGGAAGTTGTCGATGAAATATTTTTTCATATTCCGTTTTGCTAGTGCTGTCTGACCTATCGACATATCGAGTGTCGATTTTGCTTTTTCTATTACAAAATTTCATCCATTTCATCCCGTGATTGAACTTAGAAATGTCGTGGTGGCCGTAATCTAGTGAAGACTGCATTTCAGTGGTGGGCGATATATTGGGTCTTCGAACAAAGACTTCCGTACTTTTACTATGGCTATTTTGTTAAAGCTACATCTGTCAAACTTATCATTATCATTTTTACAGTCTGTTTTGCCCAATCACCATGGACGGATATGGCATTCAACAGCAAATAATAAAATAAAACGTATCCCGCTTGTTATCCATTTGAAGATCTCCATATTCGTCCTATCGGCTGGACTATTCACAATGTAGTGGATAATTTTGAGTCCACTGGTTCTGTAAAAAATTCATCAACACACACCCGCAGGTCGGCGCAACGCAAACTCTGTTGAAACTGTCAGGAATTTCGAAGCAGTCGATTATGCGTCACTCATAGGAAGTAATTGTGTGTCATAACTTGGGCCTTAAGCCGTACAAAATTTAACTGAAGGTAAACGATTATAGACAATAGCGAGTGTTTTATCTTCAGCTAAGAGGCCTAATTTTGGATGTATAGGGACGTGAATAAAAAAATTAGAATAATTGGGATGATACTGTTACGTTTTTACGCTTTTAAAAACGTTTAACGAACTTATATTCGTAGATTGCAAATATAAAAAAAGAAATAAATTTGTGTTCAGTTTTAGATAAATTCTTTATTGTTCGCCCAATTCTGAGTGCCACTGCTCTCAACCTGGTGTAACAACAACAATTTACTTTGTTTGTTATTCTTTTTTACACTCTTTTGCGTAAGCACTAACAATTGTTCGGCAGAAATGTTTATCATTTTAATATTAAACGATGTAACAAAATTTCAATTTTCGTAACAATACCAATCCACATTGGATCCAAGAGCATCCAATATATACCAAAAAATTCACTTTGAAGTGTGGACTTTGGTTATAGTTTCGATGTCAATCCAAGATATATCAGCTTGATTTCATTTTCGCCTACTGCCTAATTACCTCTTAGTATTCCAATGGTCTCCACGGTATTTTTAAGCTATTTTATGCAGGGCTGCTTTAGTGAGTCAATCTAGCATAAGGTGTAGTTTACTCAGGTTTCGCTGGCTAGCGGTTTTAAATATTGCACAACAAATAATTTCTGACTGTTTAGAATCTATGGGAAATATATAGAAATCTAGAAGATGGGTGCTGCTTGAATTGAATGAAAGGCCGAAGACCGAAAAAAACTTGTGAAATTTTGCTTTACAGATACGACAGAAAATCTGTGTTGGATATAATTGTTACTGGCAATAAAATCTGGGTTTATTTTTCAAATCATAAACGGGAAAAATTTTGAGTTAATCTGTGACAACCACCAACTTCGGCTATAAAAATCAGATTGATTTGTCAGGAAGACAATGCTATGTGACTGGTGAGACCATGACTAGTGGTGGTATACCATGAGCTTCTAAATCCTGATGAAACCATTAATACAGATCATTACCGACAATAAATGATAAATTTGAGGCATGCATTGATTGAAAAAGAATCGGAAAAGGCTACAAGACACATCACCCACTTCATACATACAATAGTGGACCTACAGTCTGTTAGGGAAGCATCGCGTTCCCTACTTCAAACGACAGTCACGACAGCTATGGACGAACTCAGCCACAACAGAGTTATAAATCGGCATCCACCACCAATCTCCGATAATGAAAGGCAGCTACCAAGGGTTACCAGAACCATACTGGCCCAGCTAAGATCAGGATGGGCGAACACCCTGAACAGCTATAGGGCGAGGATCATCCCGGGGACCTTAGATTGCTGCCCCTCATGCAATCAAGTACCACATGATACGGTGCACCTTTTTAGTTGTCCGGTAAAACTGACAACAATGCGACCCATAGACTTGTGGCTGAACCCAACGACAGCAGCGGATTTCTTAGGACTACCAAACACATAACGATGACTATATATGTACATAAACAGTTTATAATACATAATTCCATCTCTAACCCATTACATTTCCACCAGAATAAGACAAGCATATAATCTAACACATAAACTAACTATCTTATATAAACAGGGAGATACTTCCGAAGACAACAGCAGAACTGTTACAACAACAACAACAAGACACGATAAGGTAATTTTACAACTTGATAATGCACCTGCACACAAAGAAGTACGTGGTTAGGATACAATCAAAGCATTAGATTGGGAGCTGCCACCCCAGCCGCTGAACTCATCAGACTTGGCTTCTTCCGACTGATGTATGTATGTTGTCATAGATGGGACACGCATTAGCGCAGCAGCACTTCGATTCCTATATCGAAAATTGAGTGAATAATTGGTTTGTTTCGAAAGACAAACAGTTTTATGGGCGTAAAATGCACAAATTGCCTGAAACATGGAAAATATGTATAGCTAACAATGGCCAATACTGTGAATAAAATGTGTTTTTTTTCATTTCATACCGGTACACTATTATTACATGAATATTATTTAATACATGAATGTAGTTACGCATACATACATATATGCATTTATGTTATCAAATGTATAATATTTCATATGCATTCTATCGTATCTGTGCCATTTTTTCATGTGTTTGTATGTGTTATAAGCAGCGTGTATGAGGCTTTAAACATAAAAATAGAAAATATATTAACAGGTGTATACTTTAAAGTTCTTTTTATATGCATGAATGTGTGTAAAATGATTCTTTACATTGTTCACACTTGTGTGTATGTGTGTATATATATATGACCACATAAGCTACTTTACTTTCCTCTATTGTCATCCTGTTTGGTTTAGTTACGGCATTTTTTGATACTCTCAGATATACTCACAGTATATACAGTAGACTCTTAATAATGTGGTACAATAATATATAAGGAAAACTGAACAAATTAAAGTTATTAGTTGTATATGAGAAACAGTCTCTATGATATTTAATCCATAATCAGTATTTTGTTTTATTTCATATTTTCAGACTTTAAATAAATTTTCACTCGTTTAATTAAACGGAGTGAACATAGGGAGCCGTCTGTTGCACATAAGCAATGTGTTTCGTATGAAAGTGTGTGTGTGTGTGTGAGTTGTTATAAACTATACACGGCCACACATACCATTGCATAAATAAATATTTTAAATACATTGCATTTAATGTTTTTATGGACAATTTTAGTTCATAAATCTCTTACGATCACTTGTAAACTTGTTTGTCCTTTTGTGTCAATTTGTATTTTTGTTTAAATAAGTTTTTAAATATTTTCTATAAAATATTAACTAGTCTTAAAGGTACTAATTAAGGAGTTATAAAGAAATTTTCACCATACAGTGTAACAATATCAATAAACAATGTCGGTTATGCTGGCAGACTTAGTAAAGTGTTTGAGCAGATAATCTGTAATTGCCTACAATATTTCGAAAACTAAAGTGGTCTGTCCGAAGGACAATTTTGGTTCCACAGAGTCAGATCTACGGTCAATGCTATCAGAGAGGTGACAACGATAGCACAGAAATCATGCAGCGATGGTCACACATATGAGTACGTAATTGGTCATTACAACCCTTTAGTCAGGATTACGACCTAGCTTCTCACACCACCTATGTGTTAATTTTATCCATAAGTGGTAGAAGTTCCAGTTAAAAGTCGACTCCGAACAACACATTTTTTTGAGAAACTTTTCATGGCAATTTTATTTCTTTGACAGAAAAGAAGAAACATTTGTTCATATATCGTTTTGGTTGAAGATGTCTGAGCTGGGGTTTGAACTGTGGTCTCACGTCTAATAAGCCAACATGCTAACTTTAGACTAAGGCGACTATAGCGATGCTTATACAATGACAAAATTGTATACGATAATCAGACCGCTTCTTATACTGACATGCATACATAATTGGTCATTACAATCCTTTAGTCAGGATTACAATCTAGCATCTGACACCACTTCTGTTGTTTGTGTTAATCTTATAGTGTTTTCACACCAAAAGTTAAAACCTGATTTTAGCATTAAAACCATAATCAGCTGATTTTGCGTTCACACTGCAAATTTTCTTAAATCAGGTTTTAACTTTCATACATTCATGACGGAACAGAAATGTTTTTGTTTAAGAAAAAACAAAAAATATGAAAAATTAAGAAATAATATTAATATTATTAATATCATGGTATAAGAAATTTAGAAGGTAGTTTCAATCAAAATTTTTTTTTAAAAATAAGGTTTTTTGAAGTTTTATTTTCTCATAAATACAAAAAAAACGTTGCCACATTTATAATTTTGTTGTATATTCCCAATAAATTATTTATGACAAATGTGTAATTTATAATTAAGTATATTTAAGTATGATATTTGCTGTGCTAAAAGTGGCAGATTGAATAACTAAATTTCCGGTCATAATTAATCACACATTACAACATTGACTAGTTTTTAAGGTTAATTAAGTAATAATTTTTTTCATTTTTTTATTAGTATACAAATATTTAGTTTCTTTTATATGACGATTTAGAAAGCGAATTCGAAAAAATGTTCGTCCAAGATAAAACCTTTTAACAATTTTTATATCTAAATTTATATTAGTTAGGTCTAACAAGTTTAACATGTAACTTGGGCTAGTATTTAAAGAATTACCATTAATTTTTAAAAAAATTGAGTTTACATGTTCCAAAAGTTTTAAAACATTGGTATTAGGCTTATGTAAACCTCCCTCGGACAATAAATTAATATATGTATAATTTTCATCCTTTTGTGCGGAAGTTTTGAAGGCAAATTCTGTAAGACCCAAATATTTTAATATAAATTTGTTACAAAATATTTTTCAATTGAATCGAGTTTATTATTTTCATATGACTTCAAAGAAAATGTGGGAAATTTAAAGTTAATATGGTAGCATTATTTTAACGAAAACGTCAGAATCCTTAAGCATGTCAGATAGTGAATTTTAAAAAATAAAGAGAGAATGAAACTACCTTCTTTTCTTATACCATGATTAATATTATTCTTAAAATATTGTTATTTATTATTGTTGTAGCATTCATTATTTGAAATTTTACATTTTTATACAACCGGCTTTCTATATTTTTACATTTGTTTTGTTTTTATTTTGTTTTTATTTAATTTTTATCAGCTGTTTTTACCATTTCAGAGCTGGTAGCTCTGATTTAGTACATAAAACAAGGTTGTATTTCATAAAATCATCTTAAAACCAATTCAAAAAAGGGTTTAAGTTGATTTTAACACAATAATTTTGTATGGTAAAAGCAGGTTTTATTTTTGATTTTAACGTTAAAACCAACTTTTGCGTTAAAACCATTCGGTGTGAAAACACTATTAGGCATTAGTGGCGGAACCGAACGATAGATTTTTGAAAAACATTTCATGGCAATTTTATTTACTCGCAGAGTTTTTGTCAGAAATCTACTGAGAGGAAGTTGTCGAAGAAATATTTTTTCATATTTTGTTTTGTTGGAGATGTCTGACTTGGGGTTTGATCCGTGGCCGACTTTGCCGAACTAGAACAAGATCACAATATAGCTTGAATGCTTATACGTACCTGATGAGTAACTGCTGCTGTGACCTAATTTTCTTTTAGAAATTTACTGGGGTATTCTAAAAGTGTTACAATGGGTCTCTGGAATTGCTCTGCTCTCTACTAATGATGGTTTTTTTAACATAGCTTAATTGAATATATTAAGTGATGGTTTGATACGTTCCTTACAGTAATTGACTAAACATTGATTAGTTTTATCATCAATGAAAACATTTTTCTGCTGATTACTTCTATTTTGGAGATTAATCCCACGGCCCCATCGAATATCGATTATTACCCTGCAGAATATTGCTTGGATAACTAATTCAAAGTAGGGATGACTGGATCTCGAACATGATCATCTTCTCGGAACCTTTGAATGTACACACTGATGGATAGTGTATATTCTGAGAAACGCGATCTGTGCATTTTCCTCCAACTGCCAGACCACTGTAGCGTGTTTAATGCTGAGGTACTGGCCATTTACCAAGCCGCTTTATGGATTCTCATCAACGATGCTCCTTTCTGTTGTATCTTAATCCTTTTTGGCAGCTAATCTATTATTAAATCCATCTTGAGCGTTACGGTCAACTACAGTTAGTGCTTGTTAGTTAGTGTTGCCGCTGTCTCGCCGTTCTCTCTGGGTGCCTCAGTGTCTCACTTGTCTGGGTCCCTGGTTATAATGACATTCCAGGAAACTGTATGGGCGAGGAGTTTTCCGGACGACTTTTTCTGAGGTTGTGTGTCGACTGAAGAGGAGGAAACTGTTCTCCACTTTCTTTGTTAATGCAAAGCTCTTGCTGTGTGCAGATTCAGTTTATTTGGCTCTCCACTTCTTTTCAACTTAACGAACATCATCTATAACATATCATCCATTGATATCAAGAACATAGCTTCGTTTATTAAACTTTCAGGCTGGTTTCGTGGCTGGTTTCAGGCTGGGAAATCGTGCTCTAGTGTTCAACTCTACTCATCTTCATCGATAAGTTTGATGGAACTGCGTTTACCGGCAATAACAGGCTACTATTCGTGCTCAAGTGAGCTTCAGTATCAAAGCTATCACTTTAACCTAACCTGACCAAACCTATCTGTTTTTCTTGAGATATATGAGTGCATATCGTGACTACTCTTTTGTTTGAAGATCAATATTTTTTCTAAAACTTATATTGCCTCAACAAAATTACTCATACGTAGCCGTATACGTAATGCCATGTTTTCAACAGAACATATTCATATAAATCATTTGTTTAAACAATTAAGTTTACATTTAATTTGACTTTCGCTTTCAAGCTCGAAAACGTAAACTGATTAACGCAAAGATAAGCGACGAACACACCCGTTTGTTAAAAATTCTGAATAATTAACGAAACAAATCCAAAAAGGAAACAAAACTTAAGTAGAATTTCAAATATTTGTATCTACTACATGAGCTAATATTTATTCTTTTGTTATAATAGCTGTTGTTGGTGTTGTTGTTATAAACATTATTTAACATACAGCTTAGAAGACGAGTAATTTATTTTGCTTTTAACAAATATTAAAAAAAGGACGATATTTTGACTTTCATGTATGGAAGGATGACAGGATGTGATGTAATTTTATGTAAGAATGTTATAATATATCATACATAAATAATTGGCCATTACAACCCTTCAGTCAGGATTACGGCCTAGCTTCTCAACACCACTCATGTTGTATATGTTCATTTTATACATAAGTGGCGGGACCTACAGTTTAAAGTCGACTCCGAACGACAGATTTTTTTGAGAAACTTTTCATGGCAATTTTATTTACTCTCAGAGTTTTTGCCGGAAATCTGCCGAGAGGAAGTCACCGAAGAAATATTTTTCATATTTCGTTTTCTTGTCTGGCCTGCGGCTCGAACCATGGCTTTTCGTCTAATAAGCGAACACACTACCTACTAGACTACGGCGACTACCAGGTGATTCTTTGGTCGTCATAGATAACTATGTTTTGACAGCTCAGTATATCAAACCGTGTTTACATTACTATTTAATAAGTTTTAGTACGTGATTGTGAATCGTTTCACGCCAGAACAATGTTTTCAAATTGTTGAAATTAATCTTGAAGAAAATAAATCTGTTTGCAAAGTCTAGACAACATTTTGACCATTTTACGGTCATTATAAGCAACCAATTCGTACAGTTATTGATCGTTTTTGGTCAAATAAGATGCTGCTTTAATTCATTAGTCAATTATCACAATAGATTTACGAAGGCGTGACACGTTCTATCAAATGTAGTCACCACCATTTCTTCCTCGTCATTACAAGTTCTGCTGAAGTCGTTGTGAAATATTTTAAACCTTTGGCCGTGTACTTCTAATACACGTTATGAACGTTATAAAGTCCTTACGATTGATTCTAAGCAAATTTAATGCAAATAATGTATTAATTTTTCCATGTTTTCATTTTAAAATTTCAAACCCATGAAGATCGAAGAAAGTACGACAAGTGAATTAAAAGTTCTCAATACTCACTCTGAAGAAATCCTCGGCTTTCAAAAATGAAAACGGACTGTGCAGTGATATTTGTAAGGAACTGTATCGATTGATTGGAATATTAAGGGAAAATTTCATCACCTAACAATCATTGCACAATTATTTGTTTAACTTTGAACTTCATCCGGAATACAGCACGGTAATCAGGTAGTCTATACTGAAATCTATTTATTCTCTCTTGCATTTTGCAGCCATTTGTATAGATATCAAAAGTATTACTGGCAATCTTCGCGTTATAAGTTCGAAAGTCGTTAGTTGGAATAATAATAAATCTCCCAAGTTCACTGTCATCAGCTCAGCTCTCTGTTTCAATGGGAGGTCGGATGGGAGCCAATTAAGCATAGCATATCAATTGGTTATTGCGACAGCTGACTTCCTGAACCTCTTGTCTATCAGTCTACACTGTCACTGATAGTAGTTTGATTACATTCCACAATAAATCAAATGAAATCAAGTGCACATAAACCAACCAACCATAATGTCCGCTTTGGAACGATCCTTGGCGAAGTGCTAACATCTTCATCACCAGTATATTCTATTCCACTCCAATCAAGGCAACAAGGCAAGGTTTTTCAAAAGTCAGTTTACTGCTGTCTGATCTCGAGCTGGTGTCAGTAAGTTGCAACGCAGTCGAATTGTCACTCAACCTTGACTAACAATATCCATATAGATTCAACGGTTTCTTGTAACTTCCTGAGTATCTCATTTGATTTTAAATTTCCAACCAGAGATTTCTGATCTAAAGATGCAGATGTCCATGCTGACTGCTTAACCGGTATAGGGTTTCCCAGGCAGAAAGAGTTTACATTTTGAGAGCGATGCTATGTTTATGGAGTTATTTTTCCTGAAAATCTCTTAATTTACTCAGGCAGCCAGACTGCAAGTATGTCGCTACAGCTGGATTCAACCGGTTGGTCGAACAAAATAATTTTTTACTAAGAGTTTTCTGCAGCACGATTTATTCGAAAAATTTATCCGGAAAATTAAGACTGCCCGGTGATACTTTTAAAGTAAATTCAAATTTTACACGGCTTATGAATTCCACTTTGTATGTAAAATACAACCTATTGGCAGCTCTGTTCAAGTTTGTTAGGCGAAAATATTGTTACGTTTTTACCTTTTTAAAAACGTTTAGAATATGAGTTCGTTGATTGCAAACAAAATAAAAATAAATATGTGTTTAGCTTCAATTAAAGTCTTTATTAATCGCATTGCTTTTGTTTGCCACCGTTTACAACTTGACGAATACAACAATAATTGCTTCTTCGCTATTCTTATTTGCTTACAATGAAGATCTTGTCAACGGCGGTCTTCAAACCACGATTGTTCACTTCACACGCAACGCGTCTTCACACAAGGCTGACTGAATTCTTACTACTCGTTGCCTGCTTGGTTTTGCCTTTTTATATGCCCGCGTAAGCAGTCTGATGAAGGTTCTTGAAGTAGAATGTTCGTATTTTCGCTTTCTCAAGAACTCTATTGTGACTTCATTGTTGTTTGTGTATTTTGTTTACATTGCTTGTTGTTGCATTCTCGCTAATTTGTCCATCCCATTCTCCCACATACCGATGTTGTTGGTTTGCTTGTAACAAGTTCGTTGTATTTGTTTTTGTAGCTTTTGCTCATTTTAATCTTAAACGATGTACACCGTTTCCATTTTCGTAACAATATAAAATTTCATCAAAACGAGCTGAGAGTTGTTTGTTAAAAATATTTTCCCTCTCTCAAGATAGTTTAAACTGCATATGTTGTCCCTACAAATATATTCAGCTTAAGTCTACAAATTTTACCCACATTCTGCTTAGAGATCTAAAGGGCTCGTGAGTTAAATACATACATAGAATCGAACGGTGTAATTAGGGGTTGGTCTTGTATTCCTTATTTATGGCCGTGTAATTTGGCAAGCTTAAAGAAATTTTTAAATGCATTAAACTCTTTAGGAGGCTATAATCAAATAGGAGGTGGACCTACAAACCGCATTATAAACTTGAACTTTTGAGGAATGCTGTCGGTTACTTTTTGACTTAACAAAGAGTACCACATGCTGCAACCTGCACATAATAAGTTTCTAAATGTCTGAAGTATTTTATATGAGTGTCTGTATATGACTGTGAACTTCACAGTAACTACTCCAAAACAACTTACCACTTAAATGTGTTACGGAAAGTCTTCTTTTGTGATTGTACGAGTAATCGTGATTGCACAGTGGAAATAGTACAGAGTGGTAGGTATAATTTATGTTGGGAAATGTAAAGCAAATGAACTCTTTTCATTTTACAAATTAATTTTCCTAAAGATTCATGTTGGCTTCTTCCCTCATCAAAGAATAGACACATTGAGTGTCTGATGCTAAATTCAAACTTCTTTTCACTACAATTCAAAAGTATGTGTTTAAATTATCTCAGTTCGTCTAGCTTTATAAACGTTTTCACCAGAATATATAACTATTGTGGTACTCCATATTTCATAGCGGCCAGGGATTTCTCCAATAATCGAAAAAGACGTTTATTAGTATCCTGATCCCGATTTTGGGGCCAGTTCCCTAGTATAATCCAATTTGGTAATCAGATATAAGAACACATAGCAACCTTTTACACTCCTTAGCCAGCTGTAATCTGAAATTGTGTTGCTTCAAAGTCTTCAGTGCTATGCTTGAGCGCTTTGTTGCACATATGTTTACTGATTAGTTCTTAAAAATCCCTAGAACTTCCTTCTGATAGGCATTACACTATATTCGCCGTAGTCTAGTAGGTAGTGCATAGGTTTATTAGAAATGAGGCCACGGTTCAAGTCCCAGGTCAGACATCAGATAGAACAAATATTTTTTCGTCGACTTCATCTCAGCAAATTTCTGAAATTACCATGAAAAGTTTCTCAAAAATCTGTTATTTGAAGTCGAGTTTAAACTTTAGGTCCCGCCATTCATTTATAAAATTAACACACACACAACATGAGCGGTATTGAGAAGCTAGATCGCAATTCTGACTGAAGGGTTGTAATAACCAATTATGTATATACATACAGAGACCAGAGATCAGTAATGAGTATTCAAAAAGATGGGTAGATTCGAATCATACTCATAATTTTTGATACTTATACTCATACTACTCATATTCAAAGTTTGAAGTACTCATCGTACTCGTACTTAAATAGGCATGATATTGTTGATTTCGACTCTCCTTTACTCAACATTTACATCACAAATTAAGTATGATTCGCGTACGAACACTACAATACTCACTAGGAGGTTGCATGTTTACTTTGCTTGCTGGCTTTGTCTTTTTCATTCTTCTTTGCTTGTAAATGCAACAGCAACCAAGACTGTAAATTTTGATCAATAATTCGAATTACTCGAATCATTTATGAATATTATAAGTATTTGTCTAAATTTATGAGTTATGAGTTTGATGTCAACGTTGTACTCATACTCATTGCAACCTGTACTTATAAAATCAATGTTGTAGTGCGTACGAATGAATCAGAGAAGTTGAATTTCAATACTAATAACTCACTCATACTCAAAATTTCATGAGTAGTTATGAGTAGCGAAAAAATGATTCATTGCTAATCTCAGTTATAGAAATTATATTCCGTTGGAATATTGTAGGATTCCATTTTGCACTCGTCCAATCATTGAAGAGCTTGTCTGGATCTATTAAGAGTTTCCTATTAGGTATTGTAACACTTGGTCTATGACTTCCGTTACTTAGGCAGTGCTTTCATAAAACTTAGAAGAAAACTATTAGGTATTAAGAATTTCATATTTTTAACCTTTTATGGCTATTTCTTTGCCCAATACTGTTTTCGTTTCACTTGCATATTGGCAGTAGCATATCCGTAATACATTTCAAACGTATACAGAATTTACAAGGTTATTACTTTGTGTGGTTTTATTTCACTTTTATTCTTTTTATTTTTTTTTTATTTTTTGATACCTTCTGGCAGTTTCATTCACACTTCTTGGTATGGTAGTTGCCTGGGTAACAAAATTTCATTATTCACGTACCGAAGTTACGGAATACTGAGTGCAGAGTATTCAGGTTAAAATATACAGAGAATTTCTGTTCAATGCTTAATATATTCAACAATTTTATTAATATTTCCTTTTACGTGTATTTTTCTCTACTCCTTTCATTTTTCATTTTTTTTTCATATTTTCTGTACATTTTATTCAGTTTAAAATGCATGGAATTGTTGTGTTAAATTTCTCTTCGTTTTTATTTTGATGGAATTTTGGCGAAATAATAATTGAAATAAAACAAACATTGAAATCATGTTTGACATTTTATCTTGTTATTCAAAGAAACGTAGTTGAAGGAGAAGAAGTAAAGGTTGCAAAAATTATTATTCGCACTCGCGTAACATGAAGTCTAACACTATGCCATTGGCAGTTTTACTGACAAGCTCGATCTGCCCTAATAGGATTACTGTAGAAGCTGCCTGGGTGTAGAAGAAATGGAATCAGCACAACACCTTTTATGTGAATGTCCTGCACTTCAGAACAGACGACATCGGTTTTTGGGTGACAGAAAGGTTGAAGAACTGGGCATGGTAGCGCACAGGTCACTGAGAGAGTTGACCGGTTTTATCTGGAGCGTGGAGTGGTTTAAACTCACCATTTATGGATCATGACAAGGGGTTTATCTCAAGCTAGAACGGCAAGCTACTCGCTAACCTAATAGCCGAAACTGGATTTAAAACTTTTAAATGTAAACATTTTGTCTTATTTATACAAATACTATCTGTAATCTGCGCGTGTTGCTGCGCCACCAACTAAAATAAATTTGCAGGAAAGACATTACACAAATATCCAATTAATATTGAATCATTTTATTGATTTTGTTTTCCGTTGTCCAGATGGCTCAGACGAACAGGCCTGAGTAGTACGCATTCGATCAGTTTCTAATCTCACTTCACGTTGTTCAAGTGATTCATGCCAACGGGTCGCAGCGGCATGTGCTCTAAGATTTTCCAGTCTCTTTGCTCTTTGCTCATCTGATTCTGAGGTTCGTAATGCTCTTTTCTTCTGTGCTTGAGGTGTAGGTCGACCAATTGCTTGCCGCTTTGGAGGGATGATTGCACGGGAACGACGTGAAAAATGCGTTTAAATTTAATAGAATCTCACAATGTACCCAATCTAATATAAACCAACAGCATTGTTAAAAATTTTCCAAAATTAAAATGTTTCAAATTTGTGATTGAGATTTTACGGGAATGAGTTATACTAAATGTTATTAAAATCATAAATAATGAATCCTAAAATGTCTGATATTTGTCCGATCAACACATGATCTAATTCATAGTTTACGATTCAATTCATTTTGAATAATTCCCAGTGGCGCAATCTATCGGAAATTAAACGCAACAACATAGAAACCTCCGTCGACTTATGCGCAACAACTTTGCTAAAGATCATATCATGATTAAATGCACAGTTTACGATTTAATCCATTTTTAGTGGCGCCACTTGTCGGAAATAGGTCATACCAACTTAGAAACCTCCAACTTAGAAACCTTCTCCGGCCCATGCGCAACAACTTTGCTGAAGATCATAACATAATCAAATGCATAGTTTACAAACAAACATTTGTTTTATATGCATATATAGATAGATTACATAGAGCTGACGGGTGACGTATACGTAATATTTTGTTGACAATAACACTCATACTTTTTATTTATTTTATTTTATTTTATTTTATTTTATTTTATTTGCCTATTTCAACGTAAAGGAAGCCTATAACTCCTTCCAGACATACAGGAAGATACTGTGAAGCCGTCTATAGACTTCAAACAAACCCACAAACAAATAAACACACATTAATTTTTATATATAAGAAGAAAAAGAAGAAGATCTGAACCACTTAGGTGTGGTAAGGAATAATGAACACATGGCATGCGGAGGGCTAGTGTGTTGGCTTATTAAACATGAGGCTTCGGTTCAAACCCCAGGTCAGACATCAAAACGACAATATGAAAAAATATTTCTTCGGCGACTTCCTCTCAGCAGATTTATGGCAAAAACTCTGAGAGTAAATAAAATTGCCACGAAAAGTTTCTTAAAAAACTATCGTTCGGAATCGACTTTAAACTGTAGGATCCGCCACTCATGTATAAAATTAACAAAAACAATAGCAGCGATATGAGAAGCTGGGTCGTAATCCTGACTGAAGTGTTGTTATGACCAATTTGCTCAGCGATCGATAGCTCTAGATTCAACTCTTTTGTGCTGCTTTTTATACAACACATAACTCTTCTCAAAGCAGTGGACTCGAAGAAGTTAAGGAATTTGTACAAGGTACAGATTTCGTATACGAAACATGGATGGTACCTTTGAGTGTTAATAGCACAATAAGCCAATTGGATAGCTTTCGAGATCCTGAACTACTATAATTGATCTCCCACCTTCAACTTACCTTCCCATTTACCTATTTCGTGAACTTAACTGTTTTATGCAGTCATCTTTTTTTTAATTTTGGAAAAATTCTGTATGGCTTATGTTTTGAAGTATTTTTCATATTTTTTCTCACTTTTCGTACATACAAATATGTACGGTTGTAGAAGACAAACAATTGCTTTTCCTAAATAATTCATACAGTAGTTCCATGACAACAACTCCATGCTACCTGAAAAGAATACTATTCCCTACTACTATTGGTACTATTGGTTCTAGTCAACGCCAGATGGTATCCTATATTCCACGACTTGCTACAATAAAAAATTACACTGAAACACAGCACAAGGAAAAAAGGATATCGAATAACAAAATGGTGATGGTGTGTGGGATAACTATGGGACAAAACTAATTGTAAATTAATTATAAGAAGAAATCCATGAGAAATCCATTCATGCATAAAAATTAGGGATTGAGAATTTTTATGAAACATTTTTTACGTATTTTACCTCTAAAATTTTGATTTCCTTCATCGTAAATACGAAACTTAAGATAAATCGCCTTACGAAGAAATATCAAAATTTTTTTACTTGCCTTTGCCTAACTGGTTGTCAGTGGTGAGGTTAGAAGGCCTTTAATTATTCTTTTTTTTAATGTTTAATGTATTGTTAACACTTATGAACACATGGTCATTTTTGTTTTGTCCTAGCCTGCTACAGATTTTTTAGGTTAAAAACGTGCAAGAGTGCTTTTGCTGAAGTTCACAGTTATATGAAACTACTGATACACATCATAAGATGTTTACTAGCCAACACACATGCAGATTGAATGAAGAAAGTGTTACTTGCGTTACTTGTGTTACTTTCAGAATTTAAAAAATACCGACAAAAGTCATGAAAAATACAAATTAATTCTGTGCAAGTGTGCGTTTATGCAACTACTCCTCTGGCCTACTTCATCTTTTTTTGTAAGACTCTTTCAATGAGTTTATGGTATTCAAAACTTCTTTATTTTAACTTTGAATGCTTTGCAGCTTTGCCTTCTCTTACTATGCTTTGAGGAGGGACAAAATAGATTTTTCACAGACGTATTTAGTTAATCAGCTGTTGGTGAGGGAATAGAATTGTTTCAGAGCCACAGTCTTTGTTTAAACTTTTAAATGCACTGTGTTTTATAATAATCATATGGAAAGCTAACCAAATAATGTAGTATTTTCTTTGAAGCGTTTAAAATTTTGTGTAGAATATTAAAGAGCGGCTAATAATATGATCCTGGACTGAATACTAATATTTTTCAATAATGTAGAGTTACGAAATATTTTCCCTATAATATCTTTCGCAGTTCCTTTCCTCTGATGTCTGATTTGCCAAGAGCTCAAGTTTTTCCTTCTGATATGTAATAACGCAACACTGATTCCAAGTAGAGAAAGATATTTCATGTATCTTCACAAAAAATAGTCCCGTGGGGTCAAATCGCATGATCTTGATGGCCAATGGACTGTTCCAAAACGTAAGCTAAACTGCGCACTAAGTACGCAAAACAGACACAAATCATGATGCGGTAACGTTGCGATTTCCGTCGTTTATGAAGAAGTGCGTCTTTCAGTGAGCATTGAAAGCTCTTGAACTGACTCTTGCTGCTCTGCACACCACATTTGGCAATCTTGTTGGTTTGAGGACCCATTGTGTTATTCGTTGTTAGTTCATTGTTAGAGATAATTTTTTCTATGGGAAACAGCATGTAAATGGTGAAATTGCCTACTATACTGGTCACTTTTGTAAATGTTGCACTAAAAAATGTACAAATAGCAACGCAATATACTATTATGTAGCTGCGCGTGAAGTGTTATTATCGATAACTATAGTTTGAAAGCTGACCATGTGAAACTGTGTTGGTATTTCTATTCAATAGGGCTTAGAAAGTTGCCTTTTAATCTTGAACGTGGTCGTACCTCATCTGTTTTGTGGAAAAAAAAAATAATTTGTTCGCGAAGTTCATAGATGACTTTGCCCAGGATAAAACAAACAAGTAATAATGAAAACAAGTAATAAGATCCCAAAAACGTTGCAGAAGGATTAAGTCGAAGAATGCAATCGGAAAAAACTGCCCTTATATGGACCTACCTCATAGGACACAATGGAAGGACCCTCATAAAACACAAAATAATGCTACACTAGGTGCGTACAGATGATCAATGGTGACCATTTCGATGAAGACGCAACAAGAATGTGCCAGTAAGGTCTAACTATTTTATGTTCTCCAAGCAATTCTTATTGGCATGCTTCACCATACAATCACCTCCTGCAGGACAATTCTCATCCCCCGTTATATTCGAAGAGACGTCATTGCTTTCCTTTTGGAGTTGAAAAATCTTAATATTCTTCTACAGGAATTGCCAACGTCTAGAATGCGAAACATAAGATTGCCGAGAAAAGCTTTATTTATTATCAACTATAGTTTGTAGCCGCCGTAGTCTAGTAGGTAGTGTTTTGGCTTATTTGACGTGAAATCACGGTTTAAACTTCAGGTCAGATATCTTTAGCAAAATGAAATATGAAAAACAATTTCTTCGGCGACATCCTCTCATCAGATTTCTGGCAAAAACTAGAGTGGATGCGTATTCACTTTGGATCGCTTAACGTAAGGCGCAGTTTCCTAGACTGATGATAGCAACACTGTCTTAGTTACGATTGGGATTTAGTGGGAACATCGGCGCAGGATAATACAAGAATCGAGTGACCATGGCCTAGATGCTAGTGGGAACTTTTTGCTACACGGATGGCCTAAACATGGAGATGGGATGGCATAGGTTCTCTGTATAGATGAACCAAAATAGGCTGTCGGACTATATGGTATGGTTTTCCAAGAGGGGCCAGAAATATTTTGGTATACTTGACACATACTAACTTAAATATCTACACAGTTAGCGTAATAGGATCTTAGGATATGGGATCAGGGACTGTTTTCAAGTAGTCGCTGTAGTCTAGTAGGTAGTGTGTTCGCTTATTAGGCGTAAAGCCCGGGTTCGAGCCCCAGGGCAGCCGTCAAAACGAAATATGAAACAAAAATATTTCTTCGGCGACTTTCTTCTCAGCAGATTTCTGGCAAAAACTCTGAGAGTAAATAAACTTGCCATGAAAAAGTTTCTCAAAAATCTGTCGTTCGTAGTCGACGTTAAACTGTATGTCTAGCCACTCAAGTATAAAATTAAGGCACACAACATGAGTGGTGTGAGAAGCTAGGCCGTAATCCAGACTGAAGGGTTGTAATGGCCAATTATGTATGTATGTATGACTGTTTTCAAGTGTAAGAAACAATTGTAATTCACAATTGCTCTAGGCAAGTTCGGTATTCATTATATAAGCACCAGGTGCTTAAGAAGTGAACGGAAACGGCACGCTAGGGAATTGCAAAACATAAGCCTGACTAGACCGATGCTTTTTAGTGCATTGAAAAGGGGCAGAAAAGTTATATACATATGTGTGGAACAATAAAACGAGAGGAAAAACTGCAAGGATACCATAAGGCGATCTTGATTGCCGGGCTTCACAAGCTCGAAGAGGCTAAAGAAGTTTATATAAGAAACAGGGGTTGGTAGCTCTCAATAGTGGGAACACTTCAAGCCGCCAAAATAGCTTAGGCGTATGCTGATTGAAAGGAGACTTTTAAAATTTATGGTTGGTCTGTTTGCCTTCATCCAATCTACCTGCTTACCTAGTATTTGATAATAAAGTTACTTTTACTACGAGTACATCATTACTTCTAAAACTCCATTATTTTTTCTGTTCTATTGCTTATCATCCTTTCATCACATTGTGTTCAAGACAAGTCGTATGCAACTTTTTCAAATAACGATTTGAAGTTACTGTCACGTGTGAAAATATTCGAGCGAGAAACATTTAAGTATAAGAACTCTTTAAAAGATAACAACTGCTTGACTATAGAGAAGTAAAAACTCCTCGGATTTCTTGTTTTCTTTTCCAATTTTTCTGTTTGTTTTTCATTCCTTTCATGAACAGCTACTTAAAAAACTCCTCTTTAACGTTTATGAATACGTAATTTTCGGTTCACCTCTACCAGCAGCCAAACTGGTTGAATGCAAAAGTTTTTCAACGAAAAATTTCGTTTTTTTTTGTTTTCCCCATTTTTTCTCCCTTAACCGAGAATAGAGTTTTCAAATGGCAGAGAAAAAAAGAGCAGAAAAAACAGAAAAGAATACAACTTCCTGGAATATGGTAAATTTTTGTGAGAACATACAGGTTTGCGTTTAAAATTTCAATGGAGGTGTATGCCATACTTACACGTATTTTATTGACTGACTAACTGACTGTGTGTGTTTATGAGAGAGTGTGTTTGTGCATGAGTTTGAGTAGAGTAGTGGTAGTAAATATTTTCAAAATGTGTTAAATTTTCGTATTGTATTGACATTATAAAGTAAAATACTGCAAGAAAAAAAGAACATGGGAACCTCTGCCTGTATTGTTAGCATATATTGTGGGAACATTTTATATTTGTATGTGTATGTGTGTCTGCTCATTGCCTACTTACCTTGGGTGTTGCCACAGCATGTGCCCCATCATAGATATACAGATGATCATTACAATCCAATTGCAACATATCGAAACGTAACATGAATCTCTGCAATATTGAATGCGTTTGAAAGGTGATGATACAGTCAAGATTACGCTCATTCTGTGACCAAAGTACGGCACCATCGATTTTACGATACAACTGCTGGAGAAAATGATTTTTACACAATGATTGCATGTAATCTGAAAAAATAATGATGAGAATAAGATTTCAGGAAAACTTCATTAAAAATAGAAGTTGAAATAAAATTGGATTATTATGCTGCACAAAAGCATCTTAGTAAAGAGATATTAATGATAATGTTAAGCTAAATATGCTTCATTCATTTTGTTTTTCTTTTTTTTTTTAATTTCACACTAACAACAGAAATTGACAAAATCTTAAGAATTTTTAAATTTGAACGATCTGCAAAAGGTTTTTGAATTGGAATAGATGCACAATTTTAAAAAGAAGTATAGTAGTTAGACACGGTGTACAAGTGGCAACTCTAAAATTTGACAGCTGTCTCATACACGAGTTTATTTCGATTATTGAAAATGAAACACTGCACCAAAGAACAATGCGTTATAATGTTGGAAACTTATTACAAAAATTTGGAATGTATGTATTCGCAGACCTCTCGTAAAGAATTTCTATTCGAGAAAGTGTAGATAATGTGTTAACCATTCGAACCGCCATCGAGAAGTTTAATGAAATTAACCTAGACATGGACTATAAGACCTCAAGAAAGTGCTCATACTATGTTAATCATTCTAAGAGACATCGGAAAATTGTGTAGGTTGGGCCATCTATCGATTTAAGTTTGAACCATCGGTTATTTCGAATCTGGCAATACCTGTGTCACTCTATTCTGTCACAAAATTCAGTATATTATCTCCATTGAACGTAATGAATCCAAGACCAACGTTGGCATTTATTGAGCCGACGAGAAACGGCGCGGTGATGTCTATTTTGCCAAAAGAATCATCTTTTCGAAAGAAGCTCATTTACATCTTGGTGGGTACGTTAATAAGCAGAATTGCCGTATTTGGGGCTTCGAAAACCCACACGAGATCTTACAGAAGCCAATGCACCCATAACGAGTGACTGATTGCTGCGGCTTGTGTAGCGGATGCATCATTGGCCATATTTCTTTGAAAATGAAGACGGCTCAACTGTTACGGTCAATGGAGGCAGGATAACTGATTTTTTTTGCACCCGCTCTTTATGATATTGATGTGAACGAAGTTTGGTTTCAACAGGATGGTGAACTTGCTACACATCTCATGCCACAATCGATTTATTGCTTAAAACATTTGATGGCCATTTAATTAGCCGACATGGTGATGTCGATTGGCCGCCAATGGTCTATTTTCTCTGTGGCACAGGTAAAGAAAAGTGTTATGCCGACAACCCAGAGACAATTAAGCATTTGCAGGCCAACGTTCGTGATGACATTGTCGAGATACGACCACATACACTCAAAAAAGTGCACGAAAAATTTGTCCTATCGGATGAGGTACTGTGCGTCAATTTGTTCAATCTCTAACAGAACACAGTAGAGAGAGAGAGAGAGAGAAAGGATAGCGAAGGAGATAGGGAAGAAATGGGAAAAGGAAAAGAGATAGGAAAGGGATATAGGAGACACATAAAGGGTCGCTGCTATAATCTTATATGCACTTGGTTCGAGTAGTCGGGTTATATTTTTTAAGTGGAGCTATGAGGAGAGAATGCACGTAACATATTCTGTAAACATAAATAAGCAAACAAGACAAACTCCCCACAACATAATTCACAAACAAATACTACGTATAAATGCAACAACAACAACACTTAAATAAAGGTCACGAAGTTTCTAAATGTATAAATAAAAAGAGGTATATATAGAGCGAAGAACGATGTTGTCTGTTAGTTTTTGATTAAACGAGTGTTGTATTAAACTGCACATTAGGCACGATGGTACTGAACACTTAAAAAAAAATTGTAAATTGAATAGTGCAGTGTTATCAGTTACACTACAGTTACAGTATAGATACGCAAATAACCACAAATCGATTTTCAGATTTTTTAGATTCTCCTTTAACATTTTGGAACATAAAGACTAAAATTAGCTGCAATCTGCCGATCAAACACGGATGCCACGATGGTTCGAAGCTAGTAAACTCTAATCTCTTCATGTACGGAAAAGACGATATATTTCGTGATTCCGTCGAAAGATATTATGATAGAGTATAGAATTATAAAATAAGACAGACGATAAAGGAGACTTTATCCGATATCGCCAAAGAACAAATCGGTCCCGCACAGAATAGACGTAAAACTGGGGTTTCGGATGATAGAAACACGATATTAATGCAGCTTTTGCTATCTGGTTAACCAGTATAACGATCACGAAGAGTGGCTCACACATAAGTGTAAATAGCAAGCATAGCCCTCTGGATAAACCATACTAGATAAATAGAGTGGAATCATGTAAACCAACGACTCCGCCAGCACATAAAACGCAATTTCTGTAAAGAATAATTTTCTGTGTGTAGTATTTGGCCTAAAGATTATAGATTATCTTCGCTTCAAATTATGAACTCATTCAATCGAAAATGGGTTTGACAAAAAGAACCTGTATTTTGATCCAAAATGAAATGTCCAACTAAACTCAACAAAAAGCAACTTCCACTTGTTAAATCGGTTATCAAAATGAAACAGTCAGTATTGGCAATTCGAAGTTATGAACCTCTACGAAAAACCCACATTAGTTTTCCATATGAATGAAAGCTTACGGCCTAAAAAGTATTCTTATTCTTTAGATCACTTTATATGTACATAGTGTGTATGCCCGTATCGTCTTTTCCGTTCTATTATATGTAAAATGTTTTAAGACTCATCATTCTGGAGAATCATTTTGAAATCATTTTCAGAGTGTCTCCATAAAAGGCGATAAGCTTTAAGATTGACCAAAATGACACACATTAGTGTTTATTATTATCGTTTCCTTTTCTACAAAATGATACAAATAAACAAATAAAACTTAATCCTTAAGAAAATTGATTGATATTTGATAAAGGATACTAATATCAACACAAAGCAGAGGCGTGTAAACGTAATACAAACGCAAAAACCAAGTCTTTCGGAAAAATAAATATTTTTTTTCTTGGCAGCTAAGCATTACACACTTACTGCCTACCTACGTTCCTGGCCATAAATGGAAGGAAGAAGAAAAATAACTGTAATCACCATCATGTCAAAGTTATTTTTCTTATTTTTTTTTCTTTTTTTTTTGTTATCGATTACTTTGGTTGGGAACATAGAAAAAAAACATACGGAAAGTATTTAAAAAGAAAGTAAATAAGTTCGCATAAGAAGAAAAAAAGAAAGGAATCAAAAGTTTTACTTCAAGTCCAGGACTTAAGAAGAATTTTATTCGTTCTTATATTTTTGTTTTTTTTTTAAGTTTTGGTAGTTTTTCCCTCTTCCAAAGAATATGCAACATGTATATGGTATTTTAAGACTACTCCATTGGTTTTGAATAAATTTTATGGTGAAATTATATACGAAGTATTGATTTTCGAAGTTACAACAAATTTTGCTTTGAACAAAGTTTCCGAGGAGAGATAATCAAGAAAAATTTTTTTTCCAACTAACAGGTAACTTTTATATAAGATTAGATAAATTTCTTTATAAAAGAATTACATGTTTAATAACATGCGTATGTTGAAAATAATTAAGAAAGAACACTTCCAAATACTCCTCTAATGCAGCAATTTTTGATATCAACATCTTTATCTTGAGTCAAAGATGATAGGAAGTGAAAATTTGAGAACCTCCGCATCTTCATGGCAAGAACAGCATAGTGGCATATGAGATGGAAGTTAGTCTTTCCTGTTCGTCAAACCCACAGCCTTAGCAGATTTTTCTACAGGGAATTTGAAGTCCATGGACATTGATAATCAATAAGTCTGAAGTCCTGAGAATCGCAACTGTGCAAGACAGCAAGTCATCTTCTTATCCGCAATAGTCCAACTGCAGTTCATGCTAACGAAATTGAGCAACATATTGGCGATTGTGAACTCCGAATCTTGCCAACTCATCAACAATAAATTTTCCAACCATATCCCTATGTTCTGGAACCCATATAAGAGTTACCTTTGTTACCCACAATTTTCTTGAGAAATCCTTCGATTCCATTCGAGGTGATATAACTTAAAATGGATTCAAGCATGTTGTTCGAACATCTTGCCAACTCATCAACAATCAATTTTCCAACCATATCCCTATATTCTGGAGCCCATATAAGGGTTACATTTAAATGACACACAATTTTCCTGAGAAATCCCCCATATACATTGACATGAGCAACATTCGAGGTGATAGCTTAAGATGAATTCGCCCATGTTTTTCGAACAAAATATTTGTATGGACAACACTTTTTTATAAGTGAGAGAAAGAGATAGAGATATTATTTTCACGTTCAACTCTCAGCTCGATTTGAATTAAATTTATATTTTGTCTGGACAGATTTGAATAGAGCTGCCAATAGGTTATATTTTATATACAAAGTTGAATTGAGTTGCTCATATACATAAGTCATGCAAAATTTAAATCTGCTTTTAAAAGTCCCGACTTACTTACTGCCTAGCTGTCATAGTAAATTAAGAGATTTTAAGGAAAAATGCCATCACTGAACAAACATCGCACCGCTCTCAAAATTAAAAACTCTCTCTGCCTGGGAAACACTATTCCGGTCTAAATAGATCGTAACTGGAACATCCTTATCTTTAGATCAGAAGTCTCTGGTTTAAAATTTAAATTCAAATGTGATATGCAGGAAGTTACAAGTAGCCGTTGAATCAATGTGGTTGAGCCTACAGCAGAGATCAGCAATGAGTATACAAAAAGATGAGTAGATTCGAATTATACTCATAATTTCTGATGCTTATACGCATTCATACTTATTTTAATGTTATACTCATACTACTCATATTCAAAGTTTGAAGTACTCATCGTACTCATACTTAACAATACGCATGATGTTGTTGATTTCGACTCTCCTTTACTCAACATTTACAAGAATTACAAAATAAGTATGATTCGCGTACGAACACTAAAATACTGCTTTTTTCTTTACTTGTAAATGCAACAACAACTAAGATTGTAAATTTTAATGAATGATTCGAATCATTTATGAGTATTATAAGTATCTTTCTAAATTTATGAATCTGAATGAGTAGGTGTATGAATCAAACATATTTCGAATGTTATGAGTTTGATGTCAACGTTATACTCATACTCATTGCAACCTGTACTTATAAATCAATGTTGTAGTGAGTACGAATGAATCAGAGTACATAGTTGAATTTCAATACTGTTGACGTACTCATACTCAAAATTTTATGAGTACTTATGAGTTGTGAAAAAAATGATTCATTGCTGATCTCTGGTCTACAGTATTTTCTTAGTCCAGGTTGGGTCACGATTCAATTGCATTACAACTTCTTACCACCAGCTGGATCCTCACCAGCTATAGGAGGTCAGAGAGTAGCCAACTGACTATTGAAAAACAATGCCTTGGCGTGAGAGAATAGAATACACAGGTGATTAAAACACCTGACATTAATGTTGGCACTTCGTAAAGCAAGGTCCGTTCAAAAACGGTTCAGTTTGGAAAGAACCAGTTTTTGACAACGGGTCTAAACCACAAAATCGTATCCACTGGCCTTTTAGAAGTGTTAGACGCTATGATCGCTAACTTTACCCTTTCAATTATGTTATCCCTCTATGAGAGTTTGAAGTGCCAACTCCAGTTTATGGTAGGGATCTAGTATTGTCTGATGAGAAACATCAATTTTATCCTGCGAGGACTGACGAGGATTTATTATCATTGGAAACCATAACAATGGGTATTTTAAATACAACTACTTTATTCGACAATACAAAGCTTTAGTCAGGACAATAATTGAACTTCTCACACCACCAATATCGTGTGTGTGTTAATTTTGTCTATGAGAGGTGGTGAACTTACGTCCATGTTAACGTCGATTTCGAATGATTGATTTGAGAAACTGTTCATGGCAATTTTATTTACTCTCCAAGTTTATGACAGAAGACTTCTGAGAGGAAGTCGAAAATGAAAAACTCTTCTTCGCTTTTAACTTTCCACTATTGCTTTATGTTACAACTTTCTTTCAATCCCACACAATACAGTTTTATTAACTTCAGTGACTTATGACTGCATGTGGAAATAGTAAGAATATGAAAAAGTTTTTCTTTTGAGACCCAGAGGGAAAAAATAAATACAAACAAAAAAATGCAACAAAATTAAATTTCATAATGATAAGAAAGAAGTAAAAATTAAAATCCTTCGAAAAATTCCAAGACTTTTTATAACTTTATGAAATAAAATAAGCCGAGAAAAAATTTGTAGCATACTTTAAGGTGCTATTGTAAGAGAAACTATGGTGTATAACGTAGGGAGAGAGCTAAAGACTCGACTTATTTTAAAGTACTTTCTTCTTTTCCTTTTCGTAATACTGGAAAAGAAACCTTTCTTTCTTAAATCAAGGGAAATTGTAATTAAAATTAAGGGAAAGACTTAAAGATTGAGCAAAGAGTTGATTTTTTATACAAGGAAGAAAGTTTCTTTTTTTCGAAACTTTTGTTAGTAATTTTTATCCTTTCCAGAAATGGTGAATAAGTTTTACAAAGAAAGTAAGTATATTAAAAAAAATTTGAGAATTAAAATTCATAAAAAATTTAATATTTAAAAGGACCTTTCGAAATTAAAAATATGCACTTAATAATCAGTTTATTCTGACTTTGTACGTAAATTAAGTTTGGTGCCAGTATTTCTTTTTACTTTGAGAGAAAATAGAAAAGCTCTAAATATGCTCTTATTATGCCAAAAAATGTAACATAAAGAGCAATAGCATAGCCATATAATATGTTGAGGTCGTAGTCTAGTAGATAGTGTATTGGTTTTTTAGACGCGAACCCTGTTTCATACCCCAGCTAAGAAACCTCGAACGAAACGAAATAAGAAAAAATATTTCTTTGGCGACTGCCTCTCAGCATTCATTGAAAATATCTCAAAAATCTGTCGTTCGGAATCGACTTTAAACTTTAGGTCTCAGAGTCATGGATAAAATTAACACACAGAACATGGGTGACGTGAGGAGCTAGTTCGAAACCTGGTTAACACATTGACTGCCGCGACAATTTTCAGAAGGATGGCCACGCAAGCCAACATTGACTTTTTGTTCTTTTCGCAGAAGCACTGATATAATACGATTTTATTCGTAGCTACACAAAAATGGCAGGTTTAGTGAGTACGAGATAACTCGTAGTTGGCGCCCTAGAAGGGAACGCAATCTACAAGTTATCTCGTAGTCGGCAGTGAACGTGTTAAAAGGGTTCTAATGACCAATGGATGGATGCCATTATCATAATTGATATTTGACTATCAGTGAAAATATTTAAATCTCCCACATAAAGTGTAGAAACTTATGTATCTCCGCTTGAATAACCATATTTTAGTCCTTCAGCGAGAAGCGTAGTTCTATATCTCCAAGTTTAAAGCTATTCGTGTAGCGGTAAGTCCGCAATCATCTCTGTCATAGTTACGTTACCGTGACATTTTGGTGATATAGTTTGTGTCTCTGGTTAATCCATTTTCAATGATGAAACGATGCACAGTAACTGCCTCCTTATATCTCGGAGCTATCTCAATCGATTAGATTGATTGTAGGTACTGACTTCATCGCGCAATGCAGCATTTGCATTATATCTCTACAATACAATCCAAGCATAAGTTGGTACGGGTCTAAGTAGTATCCTGTAGAGCCAGTGTGCCGTTTTCAGAGTGAGATTCTATTTAGTACCTATGGCGCTGCTCCATATATGAACCAGCTTCTATAGGCTGTGGCTAAGCTATTCTCTAGGCGTTGTTTCAATTTTAATTTCTTATACATATAGGAAATACTTAGCTACTGTACTTCACGTTGCAACATATCCAAATCCCTAGTCAAAAAAAGATAAGAGTGTCTTAACAAACGATCAACGTTTTCCCAGTAAAAAAGCAAATTTTAAACTTATTCGGGATCACATTTAGACTTCTTGCCCATACCCAATTATATACGTTTTTCTCTCCCCTGCACAGATGGTTCGAATTTCTATTCCTTCAGAAGTATTAATACATTGCCTGAGTAAAAGACTTGTTCAAGATATTCGTTAGTTAATATCCAAGAGAAGCTATGAAAAGTGATTATCCGCATGAGAGATAAAATTTTTCCTCCCCATAGTGTTCCCACCTTCATGTTATATTTGATTGTTATTTTGTATGCATTGTATTTAGTTACGTAGTTATTCCTTAGAAATTGATCGATTCAGCCTATCAATGCCTGGTTCATCTGAAACTGGTCATGCACCTGGGGACCTCTGTACATAGATAGTGACTTTACGCAAAGCAGTCTCGACTGATCTTCCTTAAATGTAAGTAGTTTAGACGCGGTTTGAGGACGTGTACTTGTTATTGGGAAAATTTCAAATCCAGAGGTCAAAATGAAAAGAAGTAGGACAGGGAGGTAATAGGAAACGAAGTACAAAATATGAACGGCAAATTGCAGCCAATCATTAGATAAAGTTCTCCTGAACTTGGTATCGTCAATTTGCCCCAAAGCAAACATCAATCTTGCTTCCTACCAGTTTGCAGATGTGTATGGCAAAGTCAAATAGGTATTGTAAATTCCAGAAAAGATGATGATGACCTAAATGTCATTTAATAATCTGTTGTCATTTACTACCTTAATTGATTCTTTCAATCCTTTAGTCAGGACTACAACCTAGATTCTTACACTATCCATGTTGTGTGTGCTATCCACAAGTGGCAAATTTTCATAACAATTTTACAAGGCAAGCTTTGCTAGAAGACTGCTGAGAGTCTGAGGAAAGGAAAGTCGAAAGGAATATTTTTTTATATTTTGTCTTGGCTATCGTCTAAGAAACCAATACAATACCTAGTAGGCTACGGCGACTTAATCTGTTATTAGTTTAATGTAATTTTTATAAAATAATTCAGTAACTTTCATTAATACCTAAATGCAGGCAGCATTAAAAATCAGTTGAATATAATAATTTCTCCTGTTGATATGCAACATTTTTTAATTTCAATTTGATTTTAAATCACTAACTAATTTAACAGCTTTGAGATTGCCAGCTATAAAATGTAATTAGATTTTATATCAAACTAGTATATATTTTTTGAAAGCAATAAAAAATATATTTAATTTAAATTATTTTCTTCCTTTTTTTTAGCCCTAAAGTGTGCTATGTTTTATATGTAAAAGGAATAGGGAAGAAAAGTTATTCCTTTTCTTTTATTTAATATTTTTTTATGACATTTGCCTACTTAAACTGTCAATCACTTGTTAAAATAAAGTGGAAAAGTTTTTCATACGTTTTTTTTTCCTTCATTTCAACTTCCGTCTACTCGTTCCCGTTCATCTACTTTACTTTCTTCGACTGTAATTAAGTGCGAATAAAATTTTTGCTTTTGAAAAGTGTCTTCGCCCAAATCTGTGCTCTTAAGGCCTAACTTTAAAGTGTGAGGGTTTCTTACTTTATTTGATATGAAAGAGAAAAACTGGAAAGTTCTACGATATTCTATGAAAAGATGTTGAAATTATTATTACTGTTATTGTTGTTGTAGGTGCTGCCGCTGATAAAGTTGAAATATTCTTTAGAAACTTACTGCTGCTTCTCTCTTTTCTTCTTCTTTCATTCTGTCACCTATTTACTGAATATTGTTGGCGATAAATATGATGATATTGTTGAAGGCACAAGTCCATGTTGTTGAACAATGAACATTAATTGCCTAAATGACAGTTGCATTAACTCTCACGGGTGTCGATTGGGTGGACGGTTTACTATCGGCCGATGAGGAAAAATACGAACTTTTTAAATATTGTTATTTTTCTTTTCATTATGATTGTTGTTGATAAGCGTAGTTAATTTAATTTTATTAAAATTGTTTAACTATTCTTGTATGAGATTGTTTTTAATGATCAGTAATTAAAGTATTTTAATTGAAATATTATCGGTCAAAAGTTAATAATTTTCGGTTTTTTATATAGATTATCATTACTTACTTACTTTTTTAATTATTCATTACAACCCTTTAGTCAAGATTACGACCTAGTTTCTCACACCACCATGTTGTTGAAGTTAATTTTTTATATTTAAGTGGCGGCGCCTAAAGTTTAATATTTATTTACTCTCAAAGGTTTTCCCAGAAAGATATTGAGAGAACGTCGGGAAAGAAATAATTTTTTTAATATTTCTTAATGTTTGAGAAATCTGTGCCAGTAACTGGACCACGGACACCCATCTAATAAGCCAAGACACAACCCACCGAGCCCTTTTCGTCTCATTGCCCAGCTTTCATGAGCTCGAGATCCCAATATTTTGGATGTGACACTGTATCAGACTTAACTCGTCTCAGTGGAGTGGACTGGAAGATGTTAAAGAAGTTTATACAAGACACAGGCTTTCTATAGAAAGTATGGTGGTATAGTGAGCGCACAACAAGTCTATATGGTGGCTTTGCTGTATGTCCATAGGCATGAGAACTTTGGTTGGTCTCCTCCTGTTCAAGCAACCTACCAACCTACTTCCGTAGCTACTACCTACCGACAAGAGTACGGCAACTTCAACATTTTTAGAAGTAGGGATAGCCTATGAAGAAGGTTAAGGAAGAACTTCAATTCTAATTACTTTAATTACTTTCTATTCAAAATTTTTTGTGTGATCAAGCCTCTGAGGGAACATAACAAAAATGTATTAAAAAAAGAGCAGCTGCTTCATGACAATCTTTTACGAAAAATTGTGACATGCTCCACTATGGCAGTGTTAGCCATCCAAATCGGGATAATTAGGGGATTGTTAGTCAGTTTTCTTTTATCCGGTCAGTACAACCTTTAATAACAACAACAATACAACTTTAGAGTTGAATTTTTCACTGCTTTGGTTGTAATAGCGTATGTCAGTTCCTACATATATATTATCCACCACCACTTGATTCAAATGGCTTGGTAAACATCAGAGATCAGCAATGAATCGTTTTTTCGTTACTCATAAGTACTCATGAAAGTTTGAGTATAGGTACGTCAACAGTATTGAAATATAACTATTCGGATTCATTCATACTCACTACAATATTGATTTATAATTACAGGTTGCAATGACTATGAGTACAACGTTGACATCAAACTCATAACATTCGAAATATGTTTGATTCATACGTCTACTTATTTAGATTCATAAAGTTAGACAAATACTTATAATACTTATAAATGATTCGAGTGATTCGAATCCTTTATCAAAATTTACAGGCTTAGTTGTTGTTGCATTTACAAAAATAGAAAAAGACAAAGACAGCAAGCAAAGCAAACACACAACATTTTAGTGAGTATTTTAGGTTCGTACGCGAAGCATACTTATATTGGGATTCTTGTAAATGTTGAGTAAAGGAGAGGCGGTGTCAACAACATCATACGTATTGTTAAGTATGAGTACTTCAAACCTTGAATATGAGAAGTATGAGTATGATATCAAAATAAGTACGAATGCGTATAAGTATCAGAAATTATGAGTATGATTCAAATCTACTCATCTTTTTGAATACACATTGCTGATCTCTGGTAAACATCTGATATATAGTTCTTGGTTTATAAATCCAAGGATTGCTGGAAGCACATCACAACGGCATGCTTGACAGTCCTTGATTGACATACATACATACATACATAATTGGCCATTACAACCCTTCAGTCAGGATTACGGCCTAGCTCCTCAACACCACTCATGTTGTGTGCGTTAATTTTATACATGAGTGGCGGGACCTACAGTTTAAAGTCGACTCCGAACGACAGATTTTTTTTGAGAAGCTTTTCATGGCAATTTATACTCTCAGAGTTTTTGCCAGAAATCTGCTGAGAGGAAGTCGCCGAAGAAATACTTTTTGTATTTTGTTTTTGATGTCTGGCCTGGGATTCGAACTCGGGCCTTTCGTCTAATAAGCCAACACACTACCTACTAGACCACGGCGACTTCTAGTCCTTGATTGACGCTTTATGAAAATCCTCTATGTTTAGTACTATTTCCAAATATTTTGTCTTTATTTTTGTTGAGATTTTCTCACCAAAAACATTCAAATATTCTTTCATTTACTTAGGTTAGTTTTAATTGAGTTAAATATCAATCCATCGAATATGCAATACCGATTTACACATTCAAGATTCCTTTGAATCATGTTGTACGTATAACCTTAACAATCAATACATACATAACGTACATAATTAGCCATTACAACCCGAGTGTTAATTTTGTACATGCATGTTGGGACCTATAGTTTAAAGTCAACTCCGAACGCAGATTTTTGGGAAACTTTTCATAACAATTTTATTTCACTTTCAGATTTATTGCCAGTAATGCTGCTGAAAGGAAGTTGACGAAGAATTGTTTTTTATATTTCGTTTTGTTTGAGATGCCTGATCTGGGATTTAAACCACAGCCTTATGTCTTATAAGCCAACACACACTAGCTACATCACTGCGACAACTACTTAGCAATCTGTATCTTTAGATAATTTCATCACAATTAAACTCCATAGTAATAGTGAGAGATTATCTACTTGTACCAACCTGTACAACTGTTACCTAGATTTTGACAAAACAAATCGAGTGCATCAAATTTCTGTTATTCTTTCGGATATCATCAGTTCTATGTCCTGTCTTAGAACTCGTGCGAAGTGCTATCGAATTCGTGTTCTACGAAACGAACTAATTTATATTCCTACTAGCTGTACCCTGCGCGCTTTGCTGCACTACAAACTAAAATAAATTTGAAGGAAAGACATTAGACAAATATCCAATTAAGTTTGAATCATTTTATTGATTTTGTTTCCCGTTGTCCAGATGATTCAGACGAACGGGTCTGAGTAGTACGCATTCGATCAAGTGATTCATTGTTCAAGTGATTCATGCGAACGGATCTGTGCGGCATGTACTCGAAGATTTTTCAGTCTCAATGCTGATTCTGAGGCTAGTAATGCTCTTTTCTTTTCTTTTCAACACAGGATCAAATGCACAGTTTACGATTTAATTAATTTCGAAGAATTTTCAGTGGCGCCACCTGTCGGAAATTGGTTATACCAACTTAGAAACCTTCGTCGGCTCATGCGCAACAACTTTGCTAAAGATTAAATGCATAGTTTACGATTCCATAAAGTACATTCATTTTTATATTGTATATAGATAATGTAAACTTGAAAAAAAATAAATAAAACAAAAGTCTACGAATTTAGTTTTGGTTATATTTTTTCTAATTTGGTGAATTTTTTTACAAATGTTGGTTACAAAATTTTTTTCTTTCCCTTCTATCTTTCCCCCCGCGTCGTTCTTTACACTTTATTTTCTTTGGTTTTATACATCAAGAATCACAGATAGCATACTTGTAGGGGTAACTACTATGCGTATGAGTAATATATTTCAAATGCAATTAAATAGTAAGTATGTAGTATGTAGCATACGTGGGCATGGCCCCTCGCTCATTTGGAATATCAACATAAAAAGTAGCCTATAACTCCTTCCAGACATACAGGAAGATACTGTGAAAATTTCAAGAAAATAGGTTCAGCCGTTTAATCGTCTATAAACTTCAAACATACAAACATACAATCAAACACACATTCATTTTTATATATAAGATTTCTATTATTTCTAGCTGATGTTGTAGAGTATGTGAAAACACGGCTCATCTAGACTAATGCAACTTATGCGTGTTCAATGTGGATCGAATAAAGCATTTGACTTCGAAGTACGATTTTTAATCCATCTTTTGATTGTCAAATATTTTAAAAGTTTTTCATTTCCTTCTTTGGTTTTGAGACTCAATTAATAAAATAGAAATCCATGAAAACGGCTTCCAGTTAAAAGGATATTTTAGACTCTAATTTATGACTTTAAAAATTAATTAAAATGCTTTACCATTACTAAGTTGTATTTTATTTTTAATGAGATTTTATAAATTTCCCTATACTCTCTTCTTTATTAAAAAAAATTATTTAAAAGGGTTTAACTTTTTAAATCCCCTTTTTAACTTAAAAAAGAAAACAAAACCATCAACCATCAATTCAGTGGAATTTCAAACGCTTATGGATATCCTTTCTGTTTCTTAACGAAACAATAGAATGAAATTTTTTGCTTTGTACGCTGGTTTTATATTTTCAATAAATATGATGAACAAAAGCAAACCAACAGAACAACTTTCAATTATCCTTTAATGCTAATTACAGATATTCATAATTTAATTAAAAAATATTCAAAAAAAAAGAAGAAAAATAATTAAGTTAAGAGAGAGAGAGAGAGAGAGCGAGTGAGAGAATATAAAACTTTTGTATTTCTTTTGTTGGGTATTTAAGTTGCCTTCCTCTAGCCATCCTTCCTTGATTTCAAAGGAAAGCAAAGGAATTTCTAATGCAACAGCAACAGCAGCATCTACTGCCTTACAAACGGGTACTGTTAGTGGCAGCTAACAGCACCTAAAGCCACTTAAAATTATTAAGAAAAAAAAACAGAAGAAATTTTAAAAGTTTCTCAAGAACAATTTAAAGCTTTGAGGTAAGAATTTAGTTAGAATAAGTTACTGAAGGCAAGTGGTAGTAGTAAAGGGAGGAATGAATAAATTGTTGTATAGGCATTGGCATACAATGAATCTGATAGGCCTTTACCAACTGACAGAATTCTCATGACCCATTTTATCATGAATATTTTCCATAATATCATGGAATGGAATTTCTAAAGAAGTTCTCAATTAAATTAAACACACCACTTTTCATATAATTTGTAAAAGATTGGAGGACTTAAAGTTGAAAAATCGTGTTCTTGAATTTTGAATTCAATTGCACTTTTAAGCTCTAAAACATTTCTTTATTGGCCATTAACAACCCGATTAACTGATTTCAGCCTGTGTTAACACAACCTTTCAGTCGCCTGTGTTTCTTGCGCATTTTCGCCAGTTGGTCACACTAAACAATAACAGCGCTTCTGCGATTTTGCCCTTCCAACACGGACAAGGTCACCTGCATTAAATTTCCATTCCATTGGAGCATCTTCTTCCATTGGATGACATGGCCGAGCCAGAGCAGCCGCTTAATATTAATATGCTGCAACGTCCATGTCATTGAAGAGCTTATAGTACATATCATTCTTGGATGGGATGCGGAAATCTTCACCAACTCGCACGGGACCGAAGTTGGTTCATAATAGATTACATGCTTTTGATTCCTCCAAATACAGAGCATTACCTTGGCACAGCGAATTTTGTTTGATTTGTCCGTAATTCGCTTATGATTCCTTCTACTTGGGGTTGTCGTAATGAATCCATTTTTCATCGCTAGTCATAATTCGATGCAAATATGATTTCTTTCTAAAGCGATTAAACATTTCAAACCTCGCAAAATCATCTTCCAACTCCTCTTGGTTTCAGCTCATGGGTTATCCAATTTCTTTCTTTTTGAATGAATTTTGCTGCTTTTGAATGTTTTAAAGAGCTGTCGCTCCGACTAATTGATTTATGATCTTCAAACCCTCTTGTCTGCATTGGACGCTATTTGTTTTTGGTGTCAAAATCACTGCATACACAATGTTTTTTAGAGAATGCTTGCAGTGTAATTCCACAAGCAAATGATGACACGTACCTGCAATTGTCGTTTTAAAACTGTGGTTCAACAAAACTTCTGGCAAATGCTGTTTTAGAGGGAGTTTGAAAGATTGAAAATCGCAAAAATATTAGGATGTGCACAATCAAATCTAAAAATGTTGACTGATTTTGTTGTTTCAAATTAGGTTTATATCATTGATATGAAGCAACACATAAACACGCGGTGCTGTCTAACCTAACTGAGCGGATTTTTTAAAAGTTTCTCATTGGCTATGATTTTGTGTCAGTTCAATATGGTCCTCTGCGTATCGCCTGAGAGCGATTACACAGATAAGAGGCGGATATACTTGCGCCGTCCCGAATACCTAGGACAAATAGCAGCTATAAAAGCGGCGGAACGAAGGACCTCTATGCACAAGTGGCAGTCGCGATGGGAGAACAGTTTAAAGGGAAGACGGGTATTTCACCTTGTTCCTAATATAACACTTGAGATGGAGAAAGAAAATTGCGAGTTGAACTTCTACGTGACCCAGTTCCTAACTTCAGGAAGTACAGTAAACCCTCCTATAACGCGGTACTCTCAGAACGCGGTTTCCATATAACGCGGGGCTGAAATTGCGACAGCCCTCCTATAACGCGGTTTCCATATAATGCGGAGCCCTCCTATAACGCGGTAATCTTACAGCGAGGTTTCCGTTCAATAACATCCCATAAGTTCTTTGCAATCTTTTAGTTTAGTTTTTATTTCATTTTTGTTTATCAATCCCTATATACACTCTTGAATTCAATAAAAATAATTTATAATTTATCTTGCCTTTTGTATTTCTTGGTCTCCATATAACGCGGTACGAATGATGGGATTTGTACTAATTCGGTTTCCATACAATGCGGTAGACGGTTTCCATAGAACGCGCTACGAATTAGATTGGTTTGTACGGTGAAATCCGAGTTTCTTATAGCGCGGTTTCCATATAACGTGGAACGCACTGACCGCTTTATAGGAGGGTTGACTGTATCAGCACAGATTTGGATATGATATCTCCCCTATATGCCCAAACTTTGTAAATGAGGACGAAGATGCGGAGCATATTTTAATATGCTGCCTCAGATTTATATGACCCGGGGAAACGAGTTAGGGGCCAAACCGGCTTATGGGAGAGGTGTTGAATTCTGGAATTCTATGGAGCCAATACAGCCAGAGAATGGCTAAGCTTATGCTGGAACTCTGAAGGTTGGAGGTACGAAGGTGAAATTTGATTTAATGTGAGAATTCAGTTAGGATTACGACCTAGCTTCTCACATCACTTATGTTGTGTGTGTTAATTTTATCCATACGTGGCGGGACTTACTCGACTTCGAATGGCAGATTTTTTGGTGAAACATTTTATTGCAATTTTATTTCCCTCTCAGAGTTTTTGCGAGAAATCTGCTAAAAGGAAGTCACAAAAAAAATATTTTCTCATATTTAAAGCTAGGCTTTGAACAGTGGCTTCACGTGTAAAAGGTCGACACACTACCTACTAAACAACGGCGACTTAAAAGTCCCATATTTGGCTTAATTATAATTATTATTTTTGAATTTATTACCGAACTTTTGCAGAACGATAACATATTGATATTGTATTATAAAGTGTGCACAGATCTCAGTTTTTAAATTCGGGAAATGGTACAAAAAGTTCAATTGAATTGGAGATCTGACCGATAACCATGGTCACATCACAATCTATTATTGATTAGCAAATAGTGCAAGATAAAAAATTTGACTACCTTAGGAGTTTTTTGAAATCACGGTGTGCCCATTTTACTACACACTCATGGCACTCTCTGTACCACCAGAGTAAAAATATAACTTTCACATTAAAAAATCAAAACATTAAAAAAAAGCAAAAAAAAAAAAAAATAAAAATAAAATTATATTTGTGTTTCAAATCTTGTTTCCCAAATATTGTATTTCAAACTTTTCTAAAAAAAAATTCTTCATTGTCTGTGCATAATGGAACAGTTTTGAAATCATTTTTTTTTTTTAAATCATACATTTATATTGCATTTTTTCCATTTGTTGTTTTCGCAAAAAAAAAGTCTGAGAACATCCTATTGCTGTCATTCCTTCAACGTGAGCATCTTCCACTGCCTCACCAATTTTGTCTTTGTGCTTGTGGTGTTCTCTTGCTGACCATTTTATTGACAATATTTGCTTTTGAACTGTCGTTGTAGTTTTGTGTAGCCTTTTATTTTAAAAAGTTGCCACAAACTGTCGTATACCCATTATTGTCGTTACGATTATCAACGACATCATTGGTTATTATCACTAGGCAGTAACAACAGCAGCAACAGCAACACTCGGCCACTCTATTCAGCTGTAACAATTGCCAATTGATGCTGCTACAAAGGACCTCAAATTAAGCGTGAAGCATTAATAGATAGGCAAGACAAAAGCGGAAATAAAGGAAAAACAATCGAAAGAACAAACGAAATTGTGTTGCACACATATTTTTGGGGTGAAAAACAAAGCAAACATCCCATTCAAAAGGGGCAAAAAAGTATGGTCGAATGGCTATCGTAAAATATATTTGGTATAATATTTGGTGGCTAATAAGCTGTTGTTCTTTTGAGTTTTAGGCAAAAATAAAACAGAAGATATTATTTTTGTTGTAATTATTTTTGTCGTCTAGAAAAGAAAGGAAGAAAATGAATAAAAGGACATTGATTTTAAATATGCAAACAATGATTTTTGTAACTTTTTTTTATAAAATTTTCTTTTTTCATAGAAATTATTTTCAATTAAGGGCCAATCCTATAAAGATATATTTATTCAAAACTACAACTAGGCCACGATATATGTCAACCCTTTCATTCTAGAACCTGCCATAAAAGACCAATAACTTGTTTCGCTGACAAAAATTGGTGAATGAAACTGATATTGTATGTTATGACATGTTAAATGCAATTTATGAGTACGTTAGATCTCATTGCTTTCATTCCTATAATATAAAATTAAGGTGAAATATACTCGAAACCCCATTAGAATATTCAACCAAAAGTGTAAAGGTCTGTTTTGATTGTCCATAAACTAAAAAATTATCGTAAGTCATCTGGAAATTTTTCGAATGATTCGAAAAACCCTTATACAAACAAAATTTACCAATATTTACTATATACAGAGTGGTAATTGGCAAAGAAAAGCGATTGGGAACAATGTAAAGTAATATTACAAAGATCTGCCTTTTGGCCATTACACTGGAGACAAAAATCTCAATTAAATTAAACATAATTTTTCATAAAATTTGCAAAAGACTTAAGGGCTTAAGGTTGAAAAATCGTACTCTAGTTAAACTTTTTAAAGAGACTTCTTTACTTCGGGAAAGGAAATCTACTCCAGAGGAATACTGTATATCAAGGCTCATCTAAATACTGTAAAGGAGATCCGAAGAATTTTTGAAAATTTAGAAATTTCTCTTCAAAATACACATACATGCTGATACGCTAAGGACTGATACTGGCAAACGGATAAAAGCAGAACACAAATACCAACTCCTCAACCATGTTGACGAGATCACTCTCCTGGAGACAAATTAATAATTTGGTTATTAGAAGAGAATTATATTTATAACGAAAACCAAGCATCAAAACAAGAAAAAATACGATAACTAAACATAACAATAATAAAACTACAAAGAACTTACGAAAAAAGGATTAAACAAAATACCAATTACAATAACAAAATTACATAGCAAGTTAGCGAATCATAAAAGATAAAACAATTACAATAACAAATCAATAATAAGGTTATAGAACTTGCCAGACCGAAAATAAATGAAAATAAAATCTACTGTTGCCAGGTAATACTAGGTAGAGTGTTGGTTTATTAAATGAGAGCCCGTGGTTCAAACTCCACCTCAGATATGTCGGACAAAAGCAATATGAAAAATTATTTCTTCGAAGATTTTCTCACAACAAAACCATACGTACATACATACATAATGGGTCATTGCAACCTTTCAGTTAGGATTACGACTTCGCTCCTCACACCACTCATGTAGTATGTGGACGACAGATTTTCGAAAAGCTTTTCATGCCCATTTTATTTACTCTCAGAGTTTATGCCACAAGTTGCTGAAGACATATTTCTTCATCTGACCTAGGGTTTGAACCGTGGCCTCACTACTGATAAGCCAACACACTACCTACTAGAATACAAAAAATTCTGGGATTAAATTAAATGTATCAAATCGGAGTCGAGATAGAACTATAAGTCCCAACGCTTATGGACAAAATTAACACAAAACACATGTAAGTGGTGTGAGAAACTAGGTTCTAATCCTGATTAAATTATTGCAGTGACCAAATTAAGTAAATAAGTTTCAAATATAACAACCTAACAATCAATATACAATCATAAACCTATCCCTGCATATGGGCATTGGTAGAAAAGTCTAAAAGTAATCATTGTAGGTTTCTGTGAAAAGTGGGACAAAAAGTATGAAAATACTAGAAAATCTAACTGTGACTTTTATGAATAAAAGAAAAAAAATTTATACAAGGTAAGTGGCCAAAGATGACAACACGTTGCACCATAACAGCTGTAAAAACTTTGTCAGAAATTTTTAAAATTTAATGCCAAATTGCCATCGTTGAAGAATAAATTGATGAATTCGATAAAAATAGCAAGAAATCGTTGCATTTACTATACTCGGCATATATATGAGGATTTTAATTTCTTTGAAGAGTAAGAACAGATAACGAAGGGGGTGTCATTTAGGAGGGTTGAAGTGCTTAATCCAAATAATCTAAGTTCCAATCGGGGAGAAACAATATTAAAAAATATTAATTTTAAAAATTCAAAAAATATAAAGAAACTGTACCACTTCTTGATTAAGAGTATTACTGAATGAATAAAGTTTCTTATCACTTTTACACCCATTGCAATAACTCAAATATTTTCATAGAGTACCTTGTACCTACAACGCAAAGAGATATGGCAACTCTATCGTTCTAGGGTTTACTACTTTTAACTATTCATCTGCATTGGAAGAACTTTATTAACAAAACGGCAAATCAAATATTAAGCAGATGCAGTAGATGCTGCATCGTCTGACGATGAATTATCAAAATGTTGTTACGACTGCAAAACATTAATGCCTAAAGAGAAAAGATAATGTGCAAAAACATTTATCCAATAAAGGAAAATTTAAACTTTTGTATTCAATGTGGGTAGTCAAGTGTGTAGTATTCTATTGGGTGGACCAGCTATCGGCTTAAATTTGAACCATTGGTGATTTCGAATTTGGCAATACTTATGTCATTTTATTCTGTCACAAAATTCAATATATTATCTCCACTGAACGTAATAAGTCGATTTTAGCTAGAGCAAAGTTGGGATTTATTGGGCCAACGAGAAAATGCACGATGATTTCGCCAAAAAAGAAAGAAATCATCTTTTAGGATGAAGCTCGTTCTCATTACGAGTGATTGTTGGTGCGGCTTGTGGAGCGGAGGCATCACTGGCCATATTTCTTTGAAAATGAGAATGGCGCAACCAATTTTTTGTACCCGCTCTCCATAGTCCTGATGTGAACCACTCATCTCATGCCACAATCGATTTATTGCCTCAAACGTTTGATGGCCGTTTAATTAGCTGAAATTGTGATGTCAATTGGATTTGACACCGTCGGACTATTTTCTGTGTGGCTTCGTTAACGAAAAGTGTTATGCCGACAAACCAGAGACAATTGAACATTTGAAGGCCAACATTCGTGATGCCATTACTGAGATACGACCCCATACACTTGAAAAAATGCACGAAAATTGGTCCGATGAAATGAGGTACAATGAGTCCAGCCGCGGCAGCCATGTTCTAACCGGAACAATTGTACTTCACAACAAAAGAAAAAATTTCGCAAAATTTCAAACCGTTTTTATTTTTAAATTTAAACTTTTATTTTCCCCACCCCTATATTAGTATGAGGGTTGTAGATTTGATATCCACTAGAGACTCTGATTTGTTACATTGCCCCAAGTGTAAAGGAATAATTCAAATAATTATAATATAACTTGTGATTGTATTGGTACGCAAAGTGGAATGTAGAGACTAATTCACCAATGTAGGTGATCTACAAACATCCTCACAGTTATAGTTCAGATGTTCTATTCATTGCATTTGACTCCTTAAGATCTTTTTCTATAAACGAAACTGCCGAGATCCTTTTATTGACAATTTAGGCACGACGTTTACATGTAGCATCTGATGCTATGTTTGAATCTCTGCTGCACCAGCAACTCAAATAAAAATCTTCACGATATTCTTGAATTTTACCATTTGAAAATATATTAACGTGTGCTTGTAATAACAGGCAATTTAAAATTATTTTCATTTTCATTTTTTCGTTTTTCTGTCCCCTTTTCTTATGCCGTCAAAGAATCTGTGTCGGGAATGTTTTCTTTTCGTTGTTGTTGTAGAGAGAAAATTCAATTTGATGTAATTGAATTTTAATGTAATTGTAATTGTAAAGTTTAACATTAAAACGTTAGTATTTCTCAAATTGAAAAATCATTTACGATTGAATGGTTTTTCTTTCTATTCTATTCTATTTTCTGTTCTTTCTTTCTCTTTAACCATATGAAAAGGTGTGTAGGTAACTGCCTGCACTATGGGGTTTCTACCAGATAAAACATTAACACATACATACATATGTACATACTTAAATATATATTTACAATTATAAAGATGTACATATGTATGTACCACTGACTCTTTTAACCATACATTTATACTGGCATATGTATGTTATTGTATTTCAGTGTATGTGTGATGATAAAGAGAAAGAAAGAGAGTGAGAGAGAGAGAGGATCTTAAAACAATAAGGCTCATTTTGCAACGATTTCCTTAGTTTTGGTTTTTTTCTGTTATTTTTTCTTTCTTTGTTTTAGTTGTGAAGGTATTTCCGTTTCCGTTCATTTCCTCCCCATGGTTTATTTAAAATTTCAGTATTTCTTGCCTTAGTTGGAAAACAAAAGGAGAATAGAAAATGCAATTTCTGACCAAAGTCAAACAGATTTTTTAAATGTTTCTTTCAAATTCTTTAAAAAAAAAATAATAATTGATTATTCATCCCATATTTAAAGGAAAATATCGTTAATAAAATAATTAAATAGAAGACGTAATTGTAAATTAAATTGTTAAAACAAATTAACTGCAAAGATAGGGAGAAAGATATTGAAGTGTCTTTAGAATAATAGAAATCCGTTTTCCAATTTCCTTTTTAGGTTTTTAAGCCATGCTGGACATGTTGCAATTCTCGAAAAATAGGATAGTTGATTGGCCCGTTATAATTTTATAGAAAGAACTTTTGATTTGTAAGTATTTCCTAAGGACTACTGGTCTGAAGATCAGCAGGTTTCCAGCGGGATCCTTATACCGGTGGCTGCAAAATATTGGACGGAGTAGGCTGTGGTATATATTTTAAGGGTGGAGTATTAGAAGTCGCCGTAGTCTAGTAGGTAGTGTGTTGGCTTATTAGCCGTAAAGCCCGGGTTCGTATTCCAGGTCAGACATCAAAATGAAATATGAAAGAAAAAATATTTCTTCGGCGACTTCCTCTCAGCAAATTTCTGGCAAAAACTCTGAGAGCACACAACATGAGTGGTGTGAGAAGCTAGGCGGTAATCCTGACTGAAGGGTTGTAATGGCCAATTATGTACGTATGTATGTATATTAGTACACTTTCGTATCGGCTACCTAACCATTGTAGTAATTCTCTAGGCGTAGATCATGGGCATTTTGAAAGCGATATTCTCTGAAAGTCCCTTCACTTACTCGGACAGCCAGGCTGCGAATAAATCTCTGATGAACGTTAACTTAACGTTTATCCTCATAACTCCTATATGGATATCATATAGTAGCCGTAATGTAGTAGGTACTATGTTGACTTACTAGACGTGAGACGGTTCAAACCCAGGTCAGACACCTCCAACTAAGCGAAATGTGAAAAAATGTTTCCTCGGCTTCTTCCTCTCAGCACATTTCTGACTAAAACTCTGAGAGTAAATAAAATTGCCAAAGTTTCTGAAAAATCTGTAGTTTGGATTCGAATTTAAACTGTAGGTCCCACCACTCATGTATAAAATTAACACAAACAACATAAGTGGTTTGAGAAACAAGATCGTAATACTGACTAACGGGTTTTAATGACCAATTATGTATGTTATGTTTGTATGGATATTAGTTCAAAGAGATGTCATTGAAATTGGCATTGCTAAAGAGGTACGGAAGCCACTATCTGATATGTTACAGTGTATAGGTTTTCCATTCGTTCCAGATAAGATAGGCATTCTCAACTAATTCTATAGGGAGCCCCAACTCGTTTAACGATGGGACGGACTGATCGCAAATGATTACGAAGAGGCCTAATTCGTCGCACAATTATGATTCTCAAGGACCGCAGGAGCTAAGAGTGTGTGGCAAAACAAGATATTATATTGTACCGTATGTATCAGTGGCCGATTCTTGCCATGAACTTTTCAATATAAACATTTCTGAAATAGCAAGATTTGATTTTGTTACCTAAGTGGGTCTAAATAGCACCATGCCCTTCAAGGAGGAAACGTTAATTTATTGCTCGTATTTAATTGATACAATATTTTTACAACCTTACTACAATCCCCACGGAGCTGTTGCCGGTAGAATTTTTTCGAAATTAATTGCAATAGCCCGGTCTTTAAGATGCTCAATCACTGTGGCGTCTTTTGCCGTCCCGTTTTTATTGGGGACGTAAATATACCCAAGTGGAACTTAATCATACTTTTCGATAGCCAGGCAGTAATTAAAGTGACGAAAGTCTGTGTATAGCTGTAGCAGACATCTGAATGAGATAACATAACGATATGATATCCATATCATGTGGATACCAGGACACATTGCCATTCCAGGTAAAGGCAGAATGAACGAACAGGTCAGGTGTGACACATCCATCGAACTTTCCGATGAAATCTTGACTTTGGGAATTTCACCTTCAAAGACAGAGGACGCACGACAAGTCTGCTTGAACTTCAAAGAAAACGCTCAGTATGGTTGTTGGTCTCAATACGGGGATTTTCAACATGGGCACACATGCGAGGCGAACTAGTCCTGGACATCTAGGTAATAATTTATGCAGGAACTACAGAGAAAAGGAAGAAGAAGAGACTGTTCTTTGTTTACACTATGTCGTAGGATAAAAAGGAATTTTAGTGCCTACTACATAGGTGATCTGGTTTAAACTCCAGGTCAGACATCTCGAATAAAACGAAATTTGAAAAAATATTTCTTTGCCGACTGCGTCTCAGCAGGTTCCAGGAAAAAACTTTGAGAGTAAATAAAAATTGCCATGAAAAGTTCTTAAAAAATTTATCGTTAGGAATCGACACAACATAAGTGGTGTGAGAAGCTAGGTCGTAATCCTGTCTGACCAATTATGTATGTATGTATGATCTGGAGGAACTGTTAGGCATTGACATTGGTATACTGAGTCACTGTATCCGAAACTGTGGAAACTGTGGTATGACAATGTGCCCTATGTTGCCTAAATGCGTCCATCCAACTTTTTGGATGGACAGCGACCTCTATCCACCTTCACAACATAGTATAGAGGTCGGACAGAGCCAACTCTTGAGAAAAACTAGGGCTGAATTCGCAAAAAGTTTCTCACTACAATACCGAATATATGTCCATAGAGGACGTTGTTTCTAAGCAATGAGAGATAAAATTAGTATTATAATAGGATATGCGGCAATAGACTAATCACTTGCCTAGCTTGAAAAAAGTTGATAAATATAAATAGAAAGTATATCCCTTTCTGATAGCCTTAAGTTCCGCAAAGGAAACAAAATTAGAAAAATCCTTATTTTATATATTTGGAGGCAAAACCAGAAAAAACCATTTTAATACAAACAAGGTGGTTTAGGTTTTCTCTAAACAATACCAAGCGGAAATGAGATTCTCTTAAATTATTTTTCACACTTAATAAGAAATGTTGTTATTTTATGTATATTTTGTGCATTGATATGATAAAAAGAAATATTTTTTGATTTAATTTAATATTTTATTTCCTGATAAAATCATAATTATGGTATACATATAATGCATTCGTACATAACTACAAAAACAGATACACTTATGAACCCTCTTAACGAAGAGAAGAGCATGAGACAGAAGGTGAGAAATATTCTCTTGATATAAAATAATAATAACCATACGACATTTGTAATCATAGAAATTACAACACTTCACTTGTCTATAATAAACCAATGAATTTCCTATTTTGCCATGATAATCCTTTAATTTCCTGTCTGAATTTCATTTTGTAACATTTTCTGTATAATTTTTGTAAAACACACACTACACCAACACAAAGGACTACTGAATCTTACTCTGTTTTACGCATCACACACACATACACGCACCATTGTATACTAGTGTATGTGTTAGGGAAAATAGAAACTAAACATTTAGAGAAAACTAAAATTCAATATAAATACATAGAATGGGCACTATAGTTGCATATATATGGGTGTTTCCATTTAATGGAAGAATTTAGAAATAGTTTATAGCTCCTTCATACGCGACCATCTGATAGGAAGTTGATTTTTTTAAATTTAAATTATGTTTGTATTCATGGTATTGACCATTCCTGGCTACACATTTTTTAGTGGGATGAATAGCTATTGGATTAAGGATTCAAAAACAAGTTCCCTTTCGATTGGGTGTTAATTAAACCGAATGTATAGGTGGCGAAGCTAACTTTTTTTCAAATTAAAAAAAAGTGCGCTATATGAATCGGGCAAAATCGAATAAAAAGTGGACCCAGTGGAGGAAATGGATCTAGTGGGCTTAATAGTCATAGTCTCACGGATTACAAAACAGGCTTCTCTTCAGTTGGGTGTTACTTGAACCGAAGATATAGGCGTCGAGTCTACTTGTTTTCTTCAAATGAGCAAAAAAAAAAATGCTCCATATAAAATTGGCAAAATTGTCGATGTCTTGCATTTTTTGTCGATGACCTGCACTGTTTGCCGATGGCTACCATTGTTTTTGGGCAATGGCTTGCAGTCGTTTGGTGATGTCTTGTATTTCTTTGGTAGATGACATGTACTTTCTTGGTCGATGACTTGCATTTTAAGTTTAATGGCTTTAATTTTCTTTGGTTTATGCCTTGTATCGTTTTGGTCGATGATTTGCATTTCTTTGGTAGATGACTTGCATTTTCTTTCGATGACTTGCATTTTTTTTCTCAATTTTTGGCCGATGACGATTTTTTTCAATCCTTGAAATTAGGGCGATCCAGCTCACTAGATCTATTTTCCCCACTGGATCCATTTATCATCCGAATTTTCCAGATTTATATAGAGTCCTTATTTCGAGTGGAAATAAAAATGGCAAGTTCGAACTGCGTCATAATACTTCCAGTTTATCTCAAATGTCTTGCCAGAGACCAACTTTTATTCGAGGGTCACAGAGATCTCAGAGGCCTCCAATTGCTGGGGCAATGAAATCTTATTTTATTTTAGGTAAAGATTTTTATGTTAAACATATTTGTATATTATCAAATAATACTATCATGGCAGTCAAAAAGGAAGCATATGAGGCAGCCTGTTCTATTTTTGACAGTAGTAAACTAACAGACGCCAGTTAAAAGGAACAGTTTTGTGGGCTTCTTGAAGCAAGTTTTAAAAATGTTTTAGTTTTTCTAGAATGGATGTGCTTCCCGTGGTTTTGTTTAGAATACGTTTGTGTTTCAAATCTATATTTTCTCTGTGGTTTTTATATTTCACAATTTTGGAGACGATGTTGAGAAGAAAGAAAGGACTTCTATAGCTTTTGACTTGGATACAAATTGGCCTGATGGCGTAAAGGGTAGCTGAACTTTTGTTTCCCTAATGTATGGATAGCTTTCTAAGGCCTTTCTGGCCAGATTAGAAGGGGCTCAACTGCATCAATCAGATTTTCTAGATACTTGAGATTGTACAGCATAAATTGCTGCCTTCATTTCCTTTTTTATTGTTTTTCTTGGTCTTTCATGTTCTCTCAAATAGATATGATTTTAGAATGAAGTATGTTATATCGTATTAAATAAGTCTTTAGAACTTTATCACAAAACATTTATGGAATGCCCCATACATTGAATAGATTACGTATGGTTTCATGCATTCAGTATTACAGTACACTTTCGACAAATGTTGTATTGAGAATTAATTTAAATTTTATTTTTCTCATGTATGGAAATGACAAATAAAATCGTTTTGTTGTAGCAAAATTGGAATGTGAATGAATATTTATTGAAATTTATTTGAATTCAAATTTCATACAAAGTTTTTAAATTCGTAATACAAACTCCACAGATGCTAAGACCAAATTGAACTAAACAAGCCTCATGGGAAACAAAGGAAGAATTCTTTAGAATTCTTGGAAATTGCAAACAAGGATCGCGGAAAGCTGTTTAGTGAAGCTAAGTGAAATTTTCAATGGGCCACTTAGAAATTCTAATACAATCTGGAAAAGATATGAGGACGAAAAATTCTTCCGCGTTAAGTCAACGTTTCTAACAAGGCCAACAATACCATCATAAATTAAGAGAACTAATGGGTTCTGAACTGAACTTAACGATGAAGATACCTTGAACTACTTTTAGTGAGCAGTCCTTTGTATAAGCCTATTATGAGTATTTGATGATTTTGACAACATGTGCTCTTTAAGTACACACATACATAATTGGTCATTACAAACCTTCAGTTAAGATTACGACCTAGCTTCTCACACCTCTTATGTTGTGTGTGTTAATTTTATACATGAGTTGCGGGACCTATAGTTTAAAGTCGACACCGAACGACAGATTTTTTTAGAATCTTTACATGGCAATTTTATTTGCTCTCAGAGAGTTTTTGCCAGAAATCTGCTGAGGGGAAGCCACCAAAGAAATATGTTTTCATATTTCAATTTTTATGTCTGACCTGGGGGTTTGAATCGTGGCGTTTAAGTCTAATTAGCCAACACACTACCTATTAGACTACGGCGTACTTGTGCTCTTTAAGTACTCTGTTTAATTCGTTTTTCTCGATCACCTGCAAATACATGAATTTATGGCACGAAAGCATGTTAACACAAATGTTATGGTCATAGGTATGATCTTAGGCATTGTTGGTATGGAGGTTTATTTAAAATTACATACTTATTTTGTCATTAAAAACTTTTAGTTATTGCTACAACATAGCTCCTTACACTACTCATGTTGTATGTGTTAATTTTATTCAGGAGTGGTGAGTCCTGTACCGAAAGACAGATTTTTGAGAAGCTTTTCACGATAGTTGTATGTACTCGCAGAGTTTTTACCAGAAGACTGCTAAGCGGAAGTCCCAAAGAGATAATAAGTCAACACACCACCTATTCATTTGCTAAAAATAAAGTTTTTTTTTTTGCATCAGCACTAGGTGAAGGTTTTTGAATTCCGGTTCTACGCCCATGTGAATCTGATGAAATGTGACTCCAAAAATAAAAACATCTCGCAAAAAAACACAAATGCAGTTAAACGGCCTCAACAAATTTTATTTAATTTAGTTTTGTGTGGTAAAAAACGTTTGAAGAAAGGTTGGTGCAAATTTTATAAAGTTCTGAAACTCACAAACATATTGAACAGCCCTCGTAGATTTAAAAAAGAAAATATTTTGTATGAGAATCCTTTCCCCATTGGTAAATTCTTACTGAGAGAACTAAACAAATACTCTGTCATTATTGTATATTTAAATGCGTATGACTGTGTATTCGTGTGTGGGTGTGTGTTGAATTTCCCATTTATTTTATTTGAAATTGGTTTGAATACTGAGTTACACAATTTCTGTAACACATTTTCGTTTATGGCACAGCAATGAGAATGAGTAATACAATGTATTTTGAACATTTTCTGTTGGATTTAATGTTTGCATGTCTGTTGGATTGTCTGTCTGTCCGTTTGTCTGTCAGTCATTTTATATTTTTGTCTGAGTCTAATCTGATAGCAAATGTTTTATTGCTGTCTCGCTAATGCTCGGTTTCCCCCTTTTCTGTTGGAAACCCTTACTCCTTTAATTTTTTTTTTTGTTAGAACTGACATATTCTCTCTTTCTGCTTTTGTCTACAATTTTGAAATGTTGCAAAAGAGTATTTATTTTTTTGTTGATTTTTGTCTTTGTTTGCAAAGATAATAATCATAATAATAATGATAATGAAAATAATAATGAAAATAAAAATAAAAATGAAAACAAAAACGAAAATAATCGTTTTAAAGGAGTACAAAAACAAATTGCAATATCATCACCATACATTGCTACCTATGTACATATGTATGGTATACAAACAAAGTGTAAATGAGCGTTTGTGCGAGGGAATGGATTTCGTTCCCCTTTTTTTTATTTTAATTAAGTAGGGGGTCATTTTCTGCTTGTCATGTTATTTGACAAGCATGTACAATAAAGAAAATAATTTCTTTGAATAACATTTTTTATGAGTAATTCTAATAATTTCGTACGTGTTTAATATGTAGGTACGTTGTAAGGATAGAGAAATTTAGAAAATTTGTAATTTTACATCTTTTCTTCATACTACAGAACGTTAGATTATTTTATAAAATTTCATATTTTAAACAGGATATATGCATATAAGATTTAAATGTAATTTACTGTTGTCTTCATTATTTTTAAAACTTATGAATATCATACAAAAACATGATGTAAATGGATATAGCAGGTGTACCGGTATGAAGTGAGCTTCAAGATACAAATTTCTCCATAGGGAATATTTATCGTAAATGAGTCTTAATTTTTCTTTATGTTGGCTATAACATCTGTCAAACTCTGAATATGTTGTATCAAATCACTAAACAAACAACATATTTTTCATCGTGTTAGAGATGATAAAATTTATACCATAATAAAATACATAAATAAAATACATAAATAAAATTTATATATAATTTTGCCGCAAACATTACTTGAAGTCGCTGTAGTCTAGATATGAGGCCACGCGGTTCAGGTCAGGCATGTCCAACAAAACAAGCTATGAACAAAAATTTTCTCCGGCGACTTCCTTTAAACAGATTTCTGGCAAAAACTCTGAGAGTATATAATACTGTCATGAAAAAGTTTCTCAAAAATCTGTCGTTCGGAGTCGACTTTAAACTGTAGGGCCCTCCGCTCATGTATAAAATTAACACGCACAACATAAATGATGTGAGAAACTAGATCAAAATCCTGTCTGAAGGGTTGTAATGACCAATTATATAATGTATCTTAAACAGAGTAATTCCTCTGCAGTTTGTTATTATCTTTTAAATCGGCTGTCTGTTTAAGTTGTCTTCCTCCCAGACTAATGTGATGTGTGGTTATTATGTCAACCCGAACAATGTTGTCTCAATGTTTCTTAACGTCCCGATGGCTGCTTTTATCTCACTAATGCTGTAAGAGTTGCATAAGGTTTGTAAGATTTGTTTGCAGGACTATTGTTTTCAATTTCGATTTATTCAGTGGCGAAAAAAGGAAGAAATCAGTACTCCTTTGTTTCTGAGTAAGATTAGGGTAAGATTTAAGGGCAAAATGGAGTATATGTTGCCGATAAGTAGAGACATCCGGCGTATTACGTCGGCCCAGATTACGGCCGATAACGTTATACGTTCATTATAGTCAGTGAACTTGTTTCAACAAAGGTTGTCAGTCTGGAGATCAAGCGTAAGATCAGTCGTGCCAACAGGCTCTACTATGGTATCAGGAGGCAATTGAGTAGTAGAGACCTCTCTCATATGACGAAACTAATATTCTACAAGCCGCTCATCGTTCCCGTGCTTCTGAAGCATCAGCCTTGAGAGTATTCGAGAAAAAAATCCTACGTAAGATCTTCGGTCCAGTGCAAGTTGGTGATTATTTCCGCATTCGATCCAACAATGTGCTGTTTGAGCTTCTCAACGGTGTTGATCGTTGTGTAGCATATTAAAATCCAGCGGCCATGTCGTTGGGGAATTTGCGAAAGTCGGCGAAGACGGCAACATTGTTTGCGTTGGAAGGATCAGGTTGAGGAGCTCTGTCATAGATTGATGTGACCAAATGATGAAGACGCGCAAGAAGCAGAGGCGGCTGGAGGATTGTACTAAAGCAGGCCGAAATCCGATAATCGGGCTTGTTATGTTAATATCTAATTAAGTAAGTAAAATCAGCTGGTATTTTTTCTAATGGTGTTCTGCTTCTTCTATTGAATTATTAAACATTACAACCCGTAGTCACCATATAGTAAGTATTGTAATGAAATGCCATGACAGTTTGTGTGTTTATACACGGCTCAAGCACCTCCATCAAAACGAAATTTGGCTACTTCCCGTCAGCAGTCTTCTGGCAAAAATTCTAATAGTATTATAAAATTGCTTTTCACAACGAGCCGCTATGCGTGCTCAAGTGAGCTTTGTGATATCAGAGCTGCCACTCCGACCTAACCTTTGTACCAAATATGTCGTTCGGGATGGACGTTAAACATTAGGTCTCGCCGCTCAGTACAAAATTAAAACACACAACATGAACGGAGTTAGAAGCTAGGTGGTAATCCTGACTAAAGGATTGTAATGACCAATTAAGTAAGTAAGTAAAATATGATAACATAAGTGGCGGAACTTAAGGTTTAAGGTCAGTTCTGAAATCGATTGATTTGAAAAGCGTTTTAACGACAAGGCTTTATATTTTTTTTAAGATGTTATTTTCAGGAGTACACCTCTGCTTGAAATAACGCTGCAGATTATTAAACTGCCTGTGTTGACTATCTGTTGCTAAGCACTTTACATTTCTTTTATCATTTCCAAAGCAAAGTTTAATCGTTTGGTTTATTTGAAATATTGTTAGACATTTGCAACAGATATTTCCTTCATCATTTTTAATTTTTATTTTATTTTTATAAAATAAACCAGAATATAAAATATCTGGTGGAGTATGTTTATTTAATAAAATTACTTTTTAAATAGAAGATTTAACATTTTTTTTCTGCTGCTCAGCAGCTGTGTCAACAGCAAAAAATATCAAGAAAAGTGAAATGAAATTACAAGGCAAAGCATTAAGAAATCGTTTGTTAATGTAACTAATGTTGAGTGAGTGGAGAATAAATAAATATTTGATAATGGGAATGGGAATGGAATAAAATTTCTTACTTAAGCTTAAATAACAGCTTTCCACTGCAACCGTGACGTGTTTCTAGCGTCTCCAATCCATATAAGATAGATGTCTGTATGACACTTTAACAATTTTACTTCTGCTTAAAGTTTATTCACACTACAACACAGCGTTTACTACTTATGCTCTGTTATTTGTCAATAAGGAAAAAAGAAAAAATGGAAAAGAAAATAATTTCTAACAAATATGAACATGACAAATCATCTTCTTTAGCTTTACTCCTTTCAAACGCTGACACTATTTCACTGGATCTTGAGTGATAAATAAAAAAATGAAAAGAAAACATAAAATAAAACGCCACAATCCAAGTGTCCAATATGTAACTAACAAACAACACTTTCAAACTACAATACATGTGTATTGTGTATGTGTATGGCGTATGTACATAAGTGTTAAACCAGAGCCAAAGAGAATTCAATAACAAGAGCGAGATAGTGTTTAAACTTTTACTAACACTAATGCTTACAATACAAAAATAATGTTGCATATCGCAAGGAGTTCAAATGTCACAAATTGTTTATATGTATACAAGTTTACAAAACATTCAATGTGTATATCGAGTGTATTACTCAACTACTCCTACCAAGAAATGTTTGTGTATGTGTGTCCCCATATACATATATGTAACGTATGTGTGTGATCGAATTTCATAGACATTATTGTGTCATTTTAATGTTTCTTTCTGTGTATATCATCATACATTTGTATACATTTTTGTATTTTGAAATAAAACTTTCCATAAAGGTTGTCGTATATCGTTGATGTTGTTGTTTTATATTTTTGTTGTTGTAGTTTGTAAAAATATTTCCATTTATCTATCGATATATACAAGTATTCGGATATTTCTCAAGAGTGCATGTCATTGTAAGTACTGAAAACAATTTTTAATGTAAAATATTGCACGAAAAGTCAATGAAACATTTTGTTCAGATGGAAGTCAAATACCAGGATAACAAGAGATGTATTTAACTTGTTATTCACAAAACAACAAAATAACAACAAAAAACACAAAATAAGTGTTAAATTTCTTCTATATAATCTACCAACTTGATAGAATAATGTAGTCTTCTTTTTCCTTTTCAAATTTGTTATTAAATTCTGAGAAATGAAATCGAATGTAAAGGAATTAAATCGTTCTGTTGGTCGTAACAAATTTTTCTTCAATATTAGTTGCAGTAAGATGTCCTTCAAAAAGAAATTACTGCATTTTCTTCAATGTGTCGTTGCCGTCGCCGTAGTCTAGTAGGTGGTGTATTGGCTTATTAGACGTGAGGCCGCGGTTCAAACCCCGGGTCATCTCCAGCAAAACGAAATACAAAAAATATTTCATCGGCGACTTCCTCCCAGAAGATTTCTGGCAGAAAATCTAATAGTAAATAAAAATGCCATGAAAAAGTTTCTTAAAAATCTGTCGTTCGGAGTTGACTTTAAACTGTTCATAAAATTAACTCATACAATATAAGTGGTGTGAGAAACAAGGCTTATTTTCACTTGCTGAGGGCGATTTGATAGTTGATCCTGATCCCCCAATCTGCCACCTCTACGACCTCATCAAAGGATGGGTCAGGGGGAAGAGCAGAGGCGCTGGGAGAATTAATCGGTTTGTTATGTTTCTAGGTGTCTACGGCCTGCTATGACAGTGCAAGAACAGGTTGGCTGCTGGGCTTGGATAAAGCCAGTTTAAAGTTAGTTATTGGGTTTATTACGGGGCACTGCAGGATTAGATCGCTGACAAGGATCTGGAACAACGCAACGAGGCGGAGTTGGAGGCTATCGAACACGTCCTCTGTAACGGTCCAGCCCTTAGTAGGTTGAGGACCTTTGGTAGGGGCTTCTTCAAGGCTTTGAACTCTTTATCGAGTGCCGACATTAAGACTCTTCATAGATCATTATTAGTTTGAGCTGGTTGACATGTGCTGGGGCTTCAATAGTGCAGTTGCGCTCTCTTGTGCGTTTGTGGTCCGTGTTATTCTTATTTGTTATTCTCCCTTTCCTACTTCCTCTCCTTTTCCATATCTCCTCTATTATCCTCTCTCCGTTAGGACATAGTGCAATGGGCCAACTTGACCTCCGGGTACTGTACTTGTCTTAATGGAACGTACACGTTCTCTAACCTAAACCTAAACTAGGGCATAATCCTGACTAAAGCGTTGTAATGACCAATTATGTATGTACATATGTATGCATATGTCGTTGCTCCTAGATCTTCAAAAATGAAGTCTTCTAATGACCATCTTCTTGAAGCGACATCCGTCAAATTAGTTGTCATTTCACTATGGACAGTCATAGACAACGACATGTGTTCAATGTATGGGCGCTGGACCTGTTTAATTTTTATTGAATAAACACCTTCAGCTATAAGACCTACTTCTGTAGGAATAGCTAGGTGAACAGAAAAAAAATTTTGAGAACAACTTTGGCCAGCCTATCACTGTTAATTGCATTAGATGAATTCGATGATTCGAACATCAAGCGACAGAACGGCACTACGTGCTAGGTAGCTCTTGCCTTGTGGAACACTGAACGATAGATTGTAGGCTATGGGGGTGATTTGACTCCGTTATACTTTTTCCTCAGGATTTTATTAATTCGCCGGAGTATGCGGAGCAGTCACAGATCACAGCGCTCCTCAAAGTCAAACTTAACCCATGCCATAGGTCAAATTCAGCCTGAGATATATGCAAAAATCATGGAAAGTTTGATATTTCGGAAGCGCTCCACCCAGAAAAGCCGAGGCGAACGTTTAAACGATGTTATATTTCACACATATTGGCATCAATAGGTCATTCAAATTAATAAAAAATTTCGATTACATCTCACACTTACTTACATACATATGTACATACATAATTGTTCATTACAACCCTTCAGTCAGGATTACAACCTAGCTTCTCACATCACTTATGTTGTGTATGTTAATTTTATACATGAGTGGGTGAACGTACAGTTTAAAGTCAACTCCAAACAATAGATTCTTGAGAAACTTTTTCATGGCAATGTTTATTTAGCCCCAGATTTTTTGTTAGCAATCTGCTGAGAGGCAGCCGCCTAAGGAGATATCCGACATGGGGTTTGAAGCGTGGCCTTACGTCTAATGAGCCTACACACTACCTACGTGACTACGGCGACTACACTTGCTTACTTACTTATTTAGTTCATTGGCCATTACAACACTTTATTTACGATTACGATCTAGTTTCTCACACCTCCCAAGTTGTGTGTATTAATTTTATCAATGAGTAGCGGAACCTACTGTTTAAAGCCGTCCTCTAACGACATATTGTTTTTTTGAGAAACTTTTCATAGCAATTTTATTTGTTTTCAGAGGTTTTGCCGGATTGCGAATTGCTTGATGTGGTATATTTCTAAAGTATATCAAAATTTTATAAATTCTCTTCAAATATTCATTAATTTTAAATAAAATCCAGCAGGCATTATTTAATGTTTTATTTTATAAAAAAAAAACGCTCCTCTGTGACTCACGTCGATAAGCCATGAAATTAAAAATGTAATGACATCGCTAGAACAACTATTAGAAAGCTCACATCTGTACGTGTATTAATATACGTGTGTGTGTGCCTAAATAAACTGCATTCGGCTGGCATAACAAAAACATCCTTAAAAATGATACAAATTTTCTTATTTCTAGGCATACCATGTCTCTAAGACATACGAGTACAAATATTCTCTTCATTTGAGTGCAAGATTTAGTTGCAACAAACTATGGTATACAGAGTAGTAAATAAAATAAACAAGGGAATCATAAACAAAACTAAACAAACACACAGGCACAAACAGAATCATACGCACGTATACTATGTAGACCGTATAGCAAGGATATAAAATGTCGTTAATCAGTTCCACTGTTTGAATCTACTTGTTAAAGTTGCATGGTCGTATGGCTTTGTTTAATTTAAGTGTGAGTAAATATGCTCGCAGAAGTGAGAGAGTGATTAGAGTAGTAGTAGTTTTGGATTTTGTCGAAAGTATAGAGGCATATTCTTTAAAGCCGTTTAATTTAATTCTTTACAATTAGGGAAATATACGATGTGTTTAGGGCTTTGAAACTTGCAATGATTAGTGATAAGAAAAGACAAGAATTAATGGTGGTCTAAATATAGACTTTTAAAGGATCAGGGACTGCTAATTTGTAGTTATAAACCAATGACTTAACATCGCCTCCTAAAGCAGCAATCCAAAGAAGTTAAATCTCTCGAATGGGGGACCACCAAAATGATCATTTCTGAAAAGACTGTTGGCAACAAATTTTTGTTGCAATATATTGATTGTTCTATGGCAAGACGTGTTGTCTTATTGGAATCAATTTTCGTCAATTTTTAATTGACTAAATTTGGAAAACAAAGGTTCAGTCAGGATGGCACGATAGCGCTCACCATTCAGCTTAAAGGCAGCTCGTTGCTTATTTCGAATGAAATAAAAATGGATAATGCCTCTGGTGTGTAAACCGCATCAAACAGACAATTTTAATGGTTTTAGTAATATTTCGTTACCGTCTTCAAGTTCCCTTCGGGATAAATTCCCCCAAGTTGGATAGGAAAAACGAGTTGGACACTCCCGGATAAATGCAGTGTTTTTTTTTTCCAAATGTAGGCTATTGCTACCCTCATTGCAATTAAATAGTTGCTCTGTAGTAGAATATTCTCTGAGAATATATTGACGTATTCTGATAGCTAAACTGTCCTAAAGTCCATTTTGACTATGATATCGGCGTTCAAACTTGTCCATGAATGTAATCTATTCCACTAAGATGTGGTTGATTCCATTGTTTGGGTGCCTTAGGCTTATACCCGCAGAGTTAATCGAGAACAAATTGGTCAGAAAAAGTTCGATTAGGCTAGAAATTAAAAACATTTTATAAATAATTCTTCCTGGGTAGAAGAGAGGATATCTTCGTCGAATATTACCCCAGTTATAACGACAAGTTCATTTTTTCTCTAGACTGGATACTTAATACCGAAATGGAATGATCTTTGACTAGGCGCCTCTAGGGCAATTTCTGCAAAAGTTGCTACTCATAGTCTGTCTTAACTTCATGTGTCGCTGCCCAATACTACGGGAAATACGTCATAGAGGAATGCGATTTTCCGTTCTTAACATGTCTAATGGAACTGCCTAAAGCTGAATTAAATTGTCCAGTCTGTAAAATTCCAACTGGCTTAATCAGATGACTGTTATTAGCTCTGACAGTGATGTCTCTCTCTCTTTGAAGAAAACATCCAATTGCGTGATTATTTAGTTTAAAGGAGAACCTCACGTTACTAATTGAGTTAGCGCCAATGCAACTAATGTTTATAGCGGCTGTCTATACCGCTTCAGACATGACATTCCATCAAGATTGAAATGAAGACAAATATATGGAACATGACATACAAATAGGATATGTGAACGGACAGATCTTCATGGCAGACTTTACAATGGAGAATTGCAAAGGGAATTGCGTTCCAATTCGTTCGTTCGTTTAACTAAACACAGTAAGAAAATTGGAATAATAAAAAAGCAGCCAGGACCACACCGCTATGCTGTATTGAATGGTAGGTAAAGAGTGATGTATTGAAGTCGCCAAAGTCTTGTAGATAGTGTGTTGGCTAGATTAGACGAGAGTGACTGGTTCAACTCCTGGCTCAAACATCTCGAACGTAAGGAAATAGCAAAAAGTATTTCTTCGGTGACATCCTCTATGGCAAAAGCTCTGAGAGTGAATAAAGTTGCTATGGAAAGTTCATCAAAATCCTTTTGTTCAGAGTCGACATCATACTGTGGATCCCACCATTTATGGATAAAAATAACGCACACTACATAGAAGCTGGATCGTAATTTTGACTGAAGGGTTGTAATGACCAGATATGTATGTATGCATGTATGTGAATATCGAGCAATGTTGATGTTTCTATTCAATATGGTTTGGGAAGTCATCAGAATAATGATTCCAAATTATGGAGAAATTTACTTTTAAAAATTAAGTCTGTTCGCAAAGTTCATCTTCGTGTATTTGATGGTCACAATAATCACCACAGGGAGTAAACGTCGCCTGCAGTTTTTATCGTCCCGTAGTCACTTTACTCGTCCGATTCAGAACTCTTAACAAGTCAAAGAAATGTGCGCACCGAGGGGAATATTGCTACCTTAATGCAAAGTCTCGAAGTTCCCGTAGTCTGGAAGTTAGTGTGTTGACTTATGAAGAAAAATATTTCTTCAGTGACTGCCTTTCAGCAGCTTTCTTGAAAAGCTCTGAGAGTAAATAAAGTTGCTATGAAAAGTTTCTCAAATATCTTTTGTTCAGACTCAAGTTTAAATTATAAGTCCTGCCATTTGTGGTTAAAATTAGCACACATGGTGTCGTAATCCTGCACAAAGGATTGGAATTATCAACTAAATAAGTAATATAGGACATAAACTGAATTGCTTATCTCTCAAAGGATTGATGCTTGCTATATGAACGTATAGGCGTCACAATACATGCGATCTAATTGCTGTTTTTGAATGGTATTGATTTTCAGACAACAATATGCTGAAGCAGTACGTTAAGTGAAACTTGTTAGCTTTAACTGATCGATTGATTTCATATGTACCATAACTAATTTAAAAAGCTTGATATTTTAATTAAAAAATTTTCGTTCTTTCCATTTAATTTGAAAATGGAAGTGAAAAAATACAAAACAAAAAAAAAACGGTTTGCTACCCACACCAATTTTCATAGTTTACTAAGCATGGCGTTTAGTTGCACTCCTTGATGTAGATGTTAATAGTGGTGATAATGATGAAAGTAATGATGGTGGTGGTAATGATTACAAAAAACAAAAAAAAAACGAAAATAATAACGCTGTGATGACTGTATTACAATTTTTGCCACATCGTGGCATGGGTGAAACAGCAGACGACACACTTAAGACAGTTTAGCAGTTTTCCACATTTTCTAAAATCCATGATCCCTGATATGCGTATGTCAGTAAGAAGGATATTTCATACTCACATCATGCTTTGGTTAATTCAGCCCCCACTAGATTCATATTTTTTCTGTCTTCTTTGCTTTCCCAATTTAATTTTGTAGCATAAATAGTTTAAAAAAAAATATTATTTTCGGGTGGCAAAAAGTAGCAGCTTAACTGTACAATTTATAACATTTAATTTTTCTTTTCTGTTATTTTTCTCACACAAACACATCCCCTCTCTCACATTCTTTCTCCAAATGGTAAAGTAAAGGAAAGAAGTTCTTTTTATAAGTAAATTTTAAGCGTTTTTCTCTTTTTTTTTGTATTATTTTGGAATTTTTCTTATTGACAAGTATACGTTGGATGGTGATGGCGTTGGTGTTGGCATTGGTGATAATGATGTTTCAAAACTTTGGCATCTGGTTTAGTTGTCCAATGCCGTTGTTCGTTACCTTTAACGTTTGACTTTGTCTCAGACTATGTTTGTTTTTTAGATGATTTGTCTTTTCATTTTCTTTCATTTCATTTTCCTGCTTAAAGTCTTATACAAGGTAGAACTTGCTATCAGCATAAGGACCAATTAGAAAAATTTTCGGCAATGTACCATAATAAAGAGTCAGTTTTAAACGGCAATTCAATTCTTTTTTAATTACAAGGGAAAGGCGGCCCTTAAATTCTTGAAGTTCTATACCAGAAATCAACAATGAGTATTCAAAAAGATGAGTAGATTCGAATCATACTCATAATTTCTGATACTTATACACATTCATACTTATTTTAATATCATACTCATACTACTCATATTCAAAGTTTGAAGTACACATCGCACTCATACTTATCGTTGTTGATTTCGATTCTCCTTTGCTCAACATTTACAAAAATCAAAAAATAATATACGAACACTAAATAAAATACGAACACTACAATACTCACTAGAAGATTGTCTGTTTATTTTGCTTGCTGTCTTTGTCTTTGTCTTTTTCTTTCTTCTTTTTTTGTAAATGCAACAACAACTAAGACTGTAAATTTTGATGAATGATTCAAATCACTCGAATCATTTATGAGTATTATAAGTATTTCTCTAAATTTAAGAATTTGAATGAGTAGGCGTATAAATCAAACATATTTCGAATATTATGAGTTTGATGTCAACATTGTACTCATACTCATTGCAACCCGTACTTATAAGTCAATGTTGTAGTGAGTACGAATGGATCAGAGTAGTTGAATTTCAATACTGTTGACTCATTCATACTCGAAATTTCATGAGTACTTATGAGTAGCGAAAAAAACTATTCATTGCTGATCTCTGTTCCACACTAAGAATTACATGATGTTTGAATGACTTGTGTTGGATCTAAACAGGAACATTTGAAAGCTGAATTGTTTAATGGATCAACGAGATCCACTATTGGTATCAACAGACTATTGGTTTGTCAAAAAATCTCTTGTTCGAAGTCGACTTTAAACTATAGGTCGTACGTAAATTCGTACAAGTGGTGGTGTAAGAAACTACTTTGTAAACCTGATTCTCAATCATCAGTAAGTCAGTAATATTTTAGGCCTAACGCTATCAGCAACAAGTTTCACGATATACACTTAATCAAAACCCACCTTACCAACCAAAGAGAAAACCCATCATTGTAATACTACCAGTAGTTATGACTACAAAATTTTCCTATCGACGTTTTGTTGTATTTTTGCGTGATTTCTTTTTAATTTTGCACGTGTTTTTCCATTAGAAATACGAATAAGTAAAGAAAATCTTTGTGGAAAAAAAATTACATTCTTACCATATTTTCCCCCTCTTCAATAGGTATATGGCGCGTATGTTTGTGTCGATATGGCCAAACTAAAGAAGCTGCTCAAGTGTAAGTCAATGGAATAGAGCGTAATGGCAATAATAAAAAAAAATCAAAAAAAACTACAGCAAAAATAAGATGTACGAGGAGAAGAAAAAAACTTCAAATTTTTTTCTTCTTTTCTGAATCATTTTAATATCAAACTAAAGTAAACACAACTCAAGCGAGTCTAAGACGACAAAAATGTGACGATGTGTATCGTCGTCGTTCGTTTTCATTTCAGTTTATTTTTTATTTTCTAATTTTTTCCCATTTTCTTTTTCATTTTCTATGTTTTGCCTTTCACCCGGCAATCAGTCTTATATAATATTGGTATAGTTTAGTTTGTACAGGGTTTTGGGACGGTACATGATGGAACATTCATAACAGCAGCAGTTGTAGCAGTTTTAATGGAGGGATAGGTTGCCATTGATGATGGGGATATACGTAGCACCCTCAATATTTGTCATCTTATGTGCGTTTTTTCTTATGTTGTCTTACTTTTTTTTTTTTTTGCATTCATTTAGTTGTTGGCATATTTGAAACCTTAGAATGTAGAAACTGAGTTGTCTTATTAGACAGTAGAGACAAACAATACATACATAATATATGTATGAGGAATTATATGAGGGTTAGCGAAAATTTTTCGAACATACATACCATATTTGTGGCTTGAGGTAGAAGTTTAAATTTACGTGGCATTACTTAATACTTAGTGAATAATTTAATGTGTGCTTGTAATCAGCCTCATCATAAGGCTATGTATTCAAAAATGTGTCAATTATATCTTATAAATCGTAACGTTTTAATAACGGATCGCTAGGAATCTTGACGTAATGAAATAGTGCTTATATAGCTCTGAAGTTATGGTATATGCTCACACTAAACTTGGCTGATCATAGTGCTAAAGCTGTATTCCAGTTTTCCGTTAAGTACCTTATTCACCTAACAACTGGAGATTTTTTAACAACTTGAGCGATAAATAAATGGCTGCTCTCTGCTTTACCATATTTGGTCCATTTGTAAGCTCTAATTGTGGTTTATTTTTTCCAGCATTTCTGTCAATATTTCACAAATAGCAGCTGTAATGAATCGTCGCTATTTAGTATGTATAACGTTATCTTCTTAGGGAAGAGTTCGTGACATTTTGTAAAACAGAAGTAAAAAAATATTTTTGGTGACCTCCTATCCTTAGAAAACTTCTACATCTGTTAAAGTAGTTTGGAGTTGATCTAAAACTGTAGGTATCTTCACTCATAGGTAAATTTAACACAAATAATGTGGATGCAGTGAGAAACTAATCTGTAAGGGTCCCTTAATAGTAGATAAAATGTTATATTTTGAGGTTCGAATGTCATGGCTCAGTTGTTAAAGTATACGAGAGTCTATACGTATCCCTAGAATAAGTGGTCAAAGTCTAAGTGACCGATGCAATGCTCTATCTGCAATATCCATTCGCCTCTCAAAAGTTTCATTATATAGCGCTTGCATGTTGTATGTGACACGTTTTATTGAAAAGGTTACTAATAACATCATGTGACCTGGCTCTATTCACTGTATCGTTCCAATTTCCATTACATCACTTCACATTTCTATGGTCTATTAATACCACAGGCCTTGAACCGAACCAAACCATAAATATTTCAGGATACATTGGCAGCTCATAAACTTAATCTATCTGCTTTTCAAATTCGATATGCCGTGTGCCTTGTGGCACCGTCTTGTTGAAGTCATATGCTAATCAATTCGAATTCTGCAATTTTGGCCAAAAAGGTAGATTACCTGACTCCATCTACAATATCTTTGCAATTCCCATCATTTGATTTCACCGCTGCATGCTCCATTGATTCCGCCAACCAAATCGTAAGTCTTTAAGTGTGCATTGGTAGCTCCTGAACTGACTCCGGCTGTTTTTCATATTCGGTAATTCCAATTGCTAACTTACTCTTTAAGAAAAAGCTGAATTTCTTCCCCGAAGATATAGCACAGCACGCATTGTTCGTTTATTATATTAGGCAAAATAGCGAACATTATGCGATATTTTTTATATTGCCACGTGTCTCGAATTTTTTTTCTTATATGAATAGTTGCGCTAGTTTGTTGGATTCAAATGGCGTTGAGTTTTGAAAACAAAAATTCAATTCCATTCACTGTAACTAACGGCCACTACGTGCACATTTCGAAAGAAATAAGGACAGACGATCCCTTAGCATGTAAACCGCAAAAATAATTAATTTTATTGAATGTCCTGTGACTTGTTTATGGCTTGAAGATTGCTTATTGACTTATCCATTGGATCAGAAATAAGTTTCAGCACTAACCACAATTCTGTAATGAAAATGTTCAGCTTCGACCGGCTTAAAATTGAACCAATCAGCAAAAACACTACGCATACTATGATCATTTGGGTACAATAGTTTAACGAGCTCTATTTTATAGGCATTCCATTTAGTAGAAAGATAAAATCACCACCAACAACTACACCAATACTCTCTCCTTTACACACATTTCTTTGTCTTGTTAATGGTTTTGAATCGAGAAGAGTAGAATTAGAGTGAAAACGATCACCAACTGTTGCTCATGAAATGATTGCTTCGCTGTATTCATTAGACGTCCAGTAATTTTGAAACTTTGCTGTTTATACAGTAGTAGTGATTATACAGTAGTTAACAGTGCCAAACACGTCTGGTTCCTACATTCCGACATATCATTCCCTTTGATCAAAATGATTAGAAATATACGATTCTGCGAATAATTATGTCAGATGTAAACACTAATGTCCTCTACAACTGGTTCATTATATTAGTCATATGAAGAGCAGAGTCATCAGTCAGTGGACTTACTTACTTACAACGTTAGTCAACCATTAGTCAAGATTACGACGATTACAAGGGTGATATGTAGTTTGTGTTAATTTTATCTATGAATGTCGGAACCTACAGTTTAAAGTTGACTCAGAACGACAGATTGAGGAACTCTTTTCTTGTTGGCTATTTGTTACTTTTAAAGCCAGAAGACTGCTAAGATGAGGTCGCCAAAAGAAATAATGTTTTCAAATTATTTCTTTTCTTTCGAAATGTCAGTGAACTGAGGTTTGAATTCACGAGCTCTCGTCTAGGTAAGCCAACACACCACCAAATAGACTTCAAACTTTATCATATAGTTAAAGTTTGCGGAATTGATAGTGAGTAGTTGTGTGCAGTCACTGCAGATCCACATACGATGCATTTGCCCTTTCCAGAGCTTTCATACAGAATGCATTTGAATGGTCTTCTGTTTAAAATTTTGTTAAACAAATTCCATTTAACTCCTTAGTTCTACCCTCGTTTGCGAAAGAAAATATGTTTCCATCTGAGTTTCATTCATTTACTTCTCGAATTCTTTACTCATCTCTTCTCATTTCGTTTTGCACGTACTTTATTTGTGTATTTTCTTTTCAATGACATGTTGTCGACTTGTGTCAACAATTGGTTTGGTTTTAAGACAAAATTAAGTTGTTGTTGTTGCAGTATGTGTGTATAGGTACATGTGTATGTACACATGTACAAATTTAAGAAACCCTACATGTGTTTATTGTAATTTATATTCCAGGGGAATTATAAAGTCTAATATTTCCTCTCATACGAGACAGAGGAATAGAAAAAATATCTGAAGTTTCTTGAAGTTGTTCCATTTTGCAATTATTTAAAGAGCCCTAATGAATGTTTAGGAAATATTATTAAAAAAAGTATGTACATAAATATGTATGTGTGTAAGCCTTTAAAATAATGAACTGAACATTCTACTCAATATTATATAAAATCGGGTTTGCTAGTGCAGTACCTACAATAAAGAATCATAAGATAAGTTAGCCACCAAGAAACATACGAAGCAGTCATTTTCAATTATAGGAGATATTTGAAACATTCATCATGCATACTTACGTACATAATTACGTACTTTAGTTAGGCTTACGATCAAATTTCTCACACCAGTTATGTTGTGTACAATAATTTTATTTACGAGTGTGTCCTAACGACACCTTTTTTTGAGAAACTTTTCATGGAAATTTTTATTTACTCACCAATTTTTTGCCAGAAATCTGCGGCGAGGAAGTCGCCTAGAAATATTTTATAGATTCTCGTTTTTGTTCGTAATGTCGGACCTGAGTTTGAAACCGTGCACTCACTTCTAATACCCTACTTACTAGAGTGCAGTGACTTCAAATGTTCTGCATGCACATCACATAATTGGCCATTACATCCTTTCAGTCAGGATTACGCCCTAGCCTAGTGAAAAGATATGCCGTTCTTCATACAATGATCGCGATATTCATTGTGTTTAATCTTCATCATCAGGCAGTCTGACATGCACTTCAATGATGAGATTTTCTTTAGAATTTATGTCAATATGCTATAGCAGACAAATACGATAAAGTCGGACATAGAATCTTTTCAGAATTATTGAAATTTATATTGACCCTTCCAGTACCTTACACTATTACTGTAGCATGCTAAATAGTATAGGAATAGCAGAGCGGCCATTAAATTTCTAGAAAGTTTATATATTTGTAGTCGCCGTAGTCTAGTAGTTTGTTTGCTTATTACAAATAACATAGATGCTGTAAGAAACTAGTCTGTAAGAGTCTCTTAACAGTTGATAAAATGTTATCTTTTGAGGTTCCAATGTCATGGCTCGGTTGTTAGTGTATGCGAGAGCCTGTGCATATCCCTACAAAAAACGGTCAAAGGCTAGATGGCCGATGCATTGCTCTAAAATGCAATTGCTTATCTAATTCGTCTCTCAAAAGGTTCATTATATAACGCTTGCATGCTGCATCTGGTAGGTCTTATTGAATAGGTCTATAATTGCATCACGTGATCTGGTTCCATCCACAGTAATGCTGCAATTTCCATTACTTCATTTCACCGTTGTATGGCCTGTTGTTATCGCAAGCCTACAAACCGAACCAAATCATAAATATTTCAGGATACATTGGTAGTTCTTGAACTGACTCTGTTTGCTTTTCAAATTCAACATGCCGTGTGCTATGTGGCATCGTTTTATTGGAGCCGTATGCCAAGCAATTATAATTCTGCAATTTTGGCCAAAAATATGTCACGTTACACACACAACATGTGTGGGGTGAGAAGCTAGGTTGGTCATAATCTTGACGAAGGTATTGTAATGACCAATCAAGTAAGTATGTATTTGGCCTGCTTCTTTTGGCAGAAATTCAGAATTTCAAATTAAAAGATCCCCTCAGTATTGGTGTCAGTACCAAAAAAAAAAAAAAAAAATTTTAACACGCCTTTGTAATGATAAAATTTGTGGGAACGATTTTTAAATGAAATTGCTTTCGTTTTTTGTTTCTTTTTTGTTTTGTTTTTTTGTGACTTCCATTTCAACACTATTTAGAAAATTAGATTTCTATTATATTTTATTTCTATTTTTATTGTTATTTTATTGTATATGTATGGGTATCGCATTTTATTGTATGCCATTAGCAGCGTATGGTTGCTACTATCAACACGTAAGTAAACCTTTGTGAATAAAATACAACAACAATAATATTTCTAACAGAGTATCTAAATTTCACTAAATTATAATCGTATATAATTCATAATATTGTTATTGTTGTCATTATTGAAATGGTTTTAATGGTTTTTATTTTTTTCGTTTGACATTTATTTATTCATAAATAAAAAGACTATTTTAGTAAATAACCCTTCTTTCTACTATACATACATTGTAGTAGATTTATGGCATTTTTAATGTTTTAGCCTTCAATTATTTTTTTTTTCTTTCATTTTGTTGAGGGGTTAAATCTATGGGGAAATTTCCAAGTTTTGTTTTTTCATTACTTTTCTGTAACGTAATAGCAGAACTATGGAGTTGATAGTGTCTTTCTCTTCTTTAGCCCATTTGTCATGGTAAGTTTTTCATTTCAAATTTTTACTTTATTTGAGAAAGACAAAAAACAGGAAAGAATATTTAATTTTAAAGTAAATTCTTAAAGCAGAAACAAAAATATAATTCTTATCTCATGGGTAATTTTGTTAAGACAGAAAATTCTATCTATGAAAAGTAAAGACAAAAACAATTTCTTGTTATGCAGATAGGGTCAAGCGGTTTTCGCAGGCTAGCTATACGCGATTATAGCTCCTACCTACCTCTACCCTATCAAGGCCGTTACTGCGTGTTGTGTTGCGTTGTGTGTATATGTATGTTTCACTTTAATATTTATTTTGTAGATAGTATTTAGATCAAACATGTTTGATCTAACCTAATTGTTCAAATGTTTATAATTGCTTATTAACATTGTTGCTGATCAAATCATTTGCAACATATGCAATTAATTTGATGTTATTGCGAATTTTGATAGTTGATAACTAATATATTTGTTTTATTAAGGTGAGTTTTGCAATGTAATGTAGCGCGCTTTGCGCATTTTAAGACCGTTATAGTCGTCCTATCGAGAGGACTATTCGCAATGTGATGGATAAACGATTGATAAAATAAACGATTGGTGAATTTTGCATGGTGACAAGTGCCACAGGACATAAAGCTAAACTACCATATGCACTATACGTAGTGCAGTATAGTGTTTTGCTTATTCACGTATATTCCCTGAAGGGTTCTGTTAGCAACTGAATCTAATTGTAATTGAAAAAACATCTTCAGCTATGATTTACTATTCCGTGCTACGTGAGTGTAGTAGCCGTAGTCTAGTAGGTAATGTTATGACTTATTAGACGTGAGGCCACGATTCAAACCCCATTTCAGACTTCTTAAACAAAACGAAATATGAAAAAATATTTCTTGGCGACTATAAAAATTATGAGAGTAAATAAAATGTCAATAAAAAGTTTCTCCAAAATCTGTCGTCCTTATCCGACTTTAAACTGTAGGTCCCACCACTCAAGTATAAAAATTAACACACACAACATAAGTGGTGTGAGAAACCAGTTCGTATCCTAACTGAAGGGTTGTAATGATCAACTATGTTATGTATTTTTTTGAGAACGATCTTGGCCCGGCCAACTCTGTTAACGTGAACGCTACAGGTTGATGATTACCAATTTCTTTCTTTTTTGGATGATCCGGATACGAACAACGTGTGGTTTCGAACGGACAGAGCCACATGCTACACACCGATTAGAGTGCATAGTCGTCTTAAGTGAAGGCGACTTGAACTGGCAACCGAGGTCGTGCGATTTGATCTCATTAGATTTTTTCTTGTGAGTGTTTTTAAGGCAGAATATTTTAAATTTCAGATGCACTGCACTCAGAGCGGACATTTGAACGATGTTATACGCACAAAGCGATCTTTCAATAGGTGTTTCAAAATAATAAAAATTTTCTTGATTTTTCACAAACAGTTTGATTTAAATTTAAAGACACGAAACGCTTAATAAAGGACCTTTCCAATTTTACTATTATAAGCAAATTTACACGATAAGGGTTTAACGTACCTAAAGTCAGAATTCCATTCATATTTTAGAATCGAGAGTAATCATCGTACGACAGAGTTTTACACGATTAGCAAAATACCAGAACGAAGTAATATAATAAATGCAACCCTGATTTAATGGACTGTGATGGGTTCTGAAAAATTTCGACAATTTTCCAGGAGTATATATTTGCTCTCAATGTCGCACGCTGTAATTACATAATGAGTTTACACAATACTATCCGCTCTTTTCTACATAAAAACTTGGCATGTCGTACGGCTTGCGTGATTGTCTAAATTCCCCTTATGCAAGTTTGGGGTATAATAGTAGGCGTTTAACTAAATGCTTCATCTTCACATTTTGGGAAGACGTTGGTCTATTTTTTGTTTGTTTTATATTCTGACTTTAAAAAATGTTTTTTTTTGCAGGTCTTCTTCAGGAAAATGTGGAATCTTTCTAGTGGACAGAAACGGATATTATTGTTCAGACTACTTATAGCTAAAAATACGGAGTGTATAATCTTCTACCTACGGACAGGCTTTTGGTAAAGGAATTGGATTGCTCAATCAATGTCTCCCACGAGCCTTCCTTAAACATTTATTATTTTATTATTTATACAACTATAACAACATGTACTCTCTTTTGTTTCCCACTGTATGCATGCATAGATCTTTATTCCTGAAATGTATGTTACGAAAATACAATGATATCCAGTGTAATTTGTACCATATGACAATGAATGTGCTCCCTTTCCTTTTTTTTTTGTGTGTATTTTTATTTTTATAAGTTTATTATTGTTTTTGTTATTGTTTATTTCTGTATAATACAATTATATTTTTTTTATAAAAGTACGAACATCCATGTATTATAATACATGTATAATAACATTTTATAAATCTGTATGTATGTATACAAATAATAATCCCAATTTAATATGTTGTTTTTGTTTATGTAATAAATATATAAACAATGCTCATTTATCAATATACATATCTGCGTTGGAGAATATGTTTTTTTAAATAAATTAAAATGCAATGAAAGCAATACAAAGCTATAACAAATAGCAGAAAAGGATGAGAAAGAGATAGACAGAGAGAAAATAATAAAATATTGAAATAGTGATTAGAATACTTTAACGAGTTGAAAAACAAAATTTGAAATTCAATTATAACTTACACGTGCTAAGAAAAATCATAACTGGACATACCATATATACATACATACATACGTACATACATACGTACATACATACATAATTGGCCATTACAACCCTTCAGTCACGATTACGGCCTAGCTTCTCACACCACTCATGTTGTGTGCCTTAATTTTGTATTTGAGTGGCGGGACCTACAGTTTAACGTCGACTCCGAACTACAGAGTTTGAGAAACTTTTTCATGGCGGGTTTAATTACTCTCAGTGTTTTTGCTAGAAATCTGCTGAGAGGAAGTCGCCGAAGAAATATTTTTCATATTTCGTTTTGTTGTCTGACCTGGGATACGAACCCGGGATTAGCGTCTAATAAGCGCTTGTCGCTCTTATTTCACCCAATTTCAATCTCCAGAAATTTTCTAAATTGACAACGAGGTAATAGATACGGTAATTAATAGAAGGGGTATATTATATATTACATTTATTATATTCCGGGATGGCAAAAATCTATATATATACAGAATCTTAGGAAACATGTGCTGAGAATAAAATGATAGGAGTCAGTACAACCATATGTTGCCCACAAAACCAAAGTGCTTTCGCCACTAATGTAGAGTTTGGCTGCCAATCAACTCTTAATGAAACTATCTGTGGAGGGCATTGAATGCCAAGGGTATGCAAATCATGCAGCTCTCTAAGCTACAGAAAAATTTGAAGAGACAGTTTGTGGCTTCACTACAAAACGTCTTGAGAATGTAAATCGATGTTGCAAGACCACAATAGTAACATTTACCAAAAGTAGAAAGCTTCCTAAATGAAAAAAATATTCGGTGCCAAAATATCGAAGAACATCACTGGATAGTAAACTGACCACCATGACTCATGTAAAGTGAATTGCAATAAAGACCAGACATGCTGTAATGATATCCAAGAATTATGCGCTGGATGTATGTACCATCGACTGGATCGACAGAACAAATCTAAGAACAAATCGAATGTAAATAAAAGAGATATAAAGATTAGAGGGTGTTGCTACAATCGAAACAATGTAAACCAAACCATCCAAACGGCGGCACTGGAAGCTATATTGCGTTAAGGCGACTTCCGAATGAAACGGGTGGTGGGACAAAACCTGTACACTCTATGATTTTGGAAATGATTCACCTGGGTTCATATTAAATACTGAAAGGGTGCCCTGGTAGTCTAGTGGGTAGTGTGCTAGACTATTAGTGTGAGGGTCGTGGGTTCGATTCCCACCAGAGACTCTGGTCTGTGACACTACACCGAGCATATGGTCAAGTTACTCCGCTGGTATAAAATTAGAATATAATTTATAATTGTATTGTAATTAATAAATAAATAAATAAATAAATAAATACTGAAAAGGAAACAATCTTTATTGATAACGAGCATGCCTGAAGTTTTTCAAGGCAATAGGCTTATAGGAGAAATTATAGGCAAAAATAGCTTACGATCCCACATGGTGGTTAATGGTCACGCATGAAAACATAATGACATAGGGGGCATATCAAATCCTTGCCACGGCCCATAATTGCCCGAACATAGGAATTATTTCTGTAATAGGTCGTTCAAGAGTCAATTCGAATTCAGAACAATGTGTAATGCGTGCATACATGATACATAAAAACTAATACCATCAACTGAACTCCTTTACAGAGGAATGTATTTTGATAACAAAGTTTATAGAAACAGAACCATTATTCATGAGACATTAGCGTTAATAACTTCATTTAAATCGGTTTTTTACAGTATTACACACTCCCTTTATTTTGTATGGTTTTTTTGCTCCAATAATATTAATCCTGGTAAACAAATATTATTTTATCGTCCTTAAGAGCTCTTAGCGATACATGTTCCTTCCTCTATGGAAACCAAAAACAATTATCCGAATATTTTTTATTTTAATTCATTGTTGATTAAAAAGTAGAAATTTGTATTCCTTTATTGCTATAAACATTTTTTTAATGAACAAATTGCGTGTTTTATTCTTCTGGTACAATTTACTGAAAAAAAATGACTGCAAAATAAATGGCAAACAATAATGTTTTAATATCTATAGTTAGGGTGAGTAGAGAGCAAATTTAACAATTCACAGGATTAATGAAGATTAAAGGTACAGCGAAAATTTGCATTTATCGGGGTACCTGAAGTTAAGCAAGGATTGGCTCCATGAAGGACTACGAACTCCTTGCAGTAATCATCTCAAAATAGTATTTACACCATTACTTACTTACATTACAACCCTTCAGTCAGGATTAAAACCTAGTTTCTCACATGTTGTGTGTGTTAATTTTATTCAGCACTATATGGTCCCACAGTTTAAGGTCGACTTCGAACGATAGATATTTGAGAAACTTTTCATGAAAATTTATGTGCACGGATTAGAAGCAATTTTGTCTAATAAAGGCATTGCTAATAAAGGCAAAAAATGATTTCAAATATTCTACGCAGACAACGATTACCAAAAACATCAGGACATAGCGATACTGCTGAAAGGTTTGAAGGAATTTCGACTATCGGACTGGAGTCATAATATATGCACAAAAGTTTACTTCTGTGATACACTGTGATAGGTCCGGTAAAGTTTTCCGGTTGCTGGGCTATCTTCACGGATGGTTTCAAAATGAAAACAGGTACTTTCATCTATGGAACTAATGTCAGTTTATCTTACAAACTTTCAATGGGATGTAATGTTTTTCAGTCAGAAATTCTAGGAGTTGTTAAGACTACGGAACTAGTTAAGAACACACATACTCACAAACTAATAAATGGTAATTACGCGGATAATCAGGCAGCGCTGAAGGCTTTCAGAACATATATTTTTAGGTCACATCTGGTCTGGAGAAGTGAAAGCTTGTTAAGAGTCCTTATTTCGGATTACCATATTAAATTACGCAAGGTACCTGGTCATTGCGTTACCAGCAGGAAAGTCGGAAATGAACTGGCAACATCAGGGTTAGTTTTATAATTTAAGACAGGAAAGAGGTCGATGAAACCACCAAATGGCTTCTTCTTTGAATTGGAGGGGATTCAATTCACTCACATTCATTGCGAAATAGGTATATATGAAACTAAACAGAATCATGAGTAGGAGGAACTAGAAAGCTACTGTACGAGCCTTAAGGGGACATGGTCCGTTTAGTCACAAAATCAATAGATAAAACAGGAATATCTCTGATCTTTGCAGGTTATGTGAAGAGAAACAAGAGACATTTAATCATATTTCGCTTCACTATCTGCGGCGAGAGAAGCTAGATCATAAACCTGACTATAGGGTTGTAATTAAAAATTAAGTAAGTACCAGGCGTACCTATATGAGGGGTCAAGATACAAATGTCTCCATTTACTGTGAACGAGCTTTTATTTTTTTATATTGGCAGTGTCATCTATCAAATATATCCAATATACATCAAATCAGTAAACAAACATCATATTCGTTCATCATGTTAAAAATAGCAAATTTTGTACCAGAATATGATGATTTGCGAAAAGCATAATTTTTTGTTTTCATTTGAAGAAAAGTGCTGGAAAGTTGCATCATATGTTTGACAAAGTATATTGTGCCCATGCTGTATGAAAAGCAACATACAGAAGATGAACGTGGCAGATCACCAAAGTGTTTGAAGACGCCGAACTGCAAACAATATTGGATGAAGATGACACTTTGAGGCAGAAACAAATTGCAACAAATAATTTCTGTTTGTTTAAAATCTATGGAAAAGATTAAAAAATCCAAAAATGTGGTTGCCACATGAGTTGGAGGAGAGGCACATTTAAAACTGAAAAACCACTTGTGAAATTTAGATTCAAAGATACGACAAAAAATCAGTTTTACACCGAATTTCTATTGACAATGAAAAGCTGATTTATTTTCAAAATCTTAAACGGAAAAAATCAAAATCATAATTCGGGACAACCATTAACTTCGGTTGCTAAACCAGAGCGATTCGGCAGGAAGACAATTCTGTATGTCTGGTGGGAGCAGAAAGGTAGGAATACCACAAGTTCATAAAATCTGGTGAAACCGTTAATATAGATCGCTACCGACAACAAATGATTAATTTGAACTGTGCATTGAGCGAAAAATGTCCAGAATGGGCCACAAGAAACGGTAAGATAATTTTGCAACGTGACAAGCGATAAAAGCAGTAGGCTGGTAGCTACCATTCTACTATCCGTATTCACTAGACTTGGCACTTTCCGACTAGTATTTATTTTCATCAATGGGACACGATACCTATGAGGAATGAACCGATTCAGGATACAATCAAACCATTAAGCTTGACTCCTTCTCACTTCTTTACTTTTGTTTTACACATTTCTAATATTAACGCAATTGCTTCACTATATTGTGTTAAAATTTTTTAACTTTATTTTCAATTTATTTATGAATTGATAACTAAAAAAGCAAAAATATTAAATATTATTATTAAAAAAAACATTAAAAAAATAATACAACCACATTTAATATCTAACAAATCTGTTATAATGGTCGTTAAATAAAATATATTATGGATATTTGTGGTTACATGCCCTCACAAATACATACATATTCGTACGCTAGCGTGCAAGACACACTTACAACAAATAATTGCTCTCTCTCTCTCTTGAAAGAGTATATATGTATGTATGTAATGAGATTGGGTATGTGTGTGTATGATATTGCTGGTTTAAAAGTTTTGTAATTAATTTTAAATAAAATAATGTATGCAGATGACAATTTACACAAAACCCCTTTTCTTTTACTCTTTTACTCCTCCCACTCTTATGCTCTTTAACACTGCCTGCACTGCACTCACACTGTTTTGCGTTCTCTGTTCTCTTATAATTTCCCTTTAATTTATCCACTTCATCTTTCTTCTCTATCTTGTTTAAGAGACATTTACAAAAACAAACTTTATTCTGTATGTATGTATGTGTTGTTTTTGAAGTACAGAGTACTTTTAGGTATAGAGTACTTGTTTTTAAGTGCCGAATACTGAGTTTTTGAGGTAACGGTTTAAATGCGGATGTTTTTTGTGTTCTTTGCTTTTACAGCGTGTAAAACAGTGTGTCCTTTTGCTAAACTTTAATTGATCATCAAAAAAAAAAAAAAAGTTACAACAAATTATGATAAAGTGCTGGAAGAAGTTTGTTTTAATTACGTGACATTTAATTTAATTGTGTTATATTTTCAACAGAATATACACACAAAAGAATTTGTAAACAGGGTATTTCAATTTTCAATTGGTACAAATTATTTAATTTTTTTAATAACAATGCAATTAAAAAGTATATTTAATTCTTTACGAGCTAAGTAACTTTGATCATATGCTTGGTGTAGAGTAATGTAACAGAACACAGCCTCTGGTGGGAACCGAACCCAAAAGTCTACCAAATAATTCTGTAGACTACAGGATACCCTCTAAAAGTCACTGGTTTGAACATATTTACCATAGACTGAGATTCACCCCGCAAAGTGACAAGAACTGTATGAAAATAACGGTGCCATATCCTTATAACATATGTGTCTGTAAGAATCACGGAATCTCGGTAACCAGTTGATATTACTTCCACGTTCAAATGGCTTATATAGACTATCCAATATGGCATGAGCTGTGTGGCAGATAATGCTGTCCTATTGAAACCACATGCATCCATGTGTGGTGGGACCTTCAGTTTAATGTCAGCTCTGAACGACAGATTTTGAGAAACTCTTCATGCCAATTTTATTTTACTCTCAGAGTTTTTGCCAGAAGACTGCTGAATAGAAGTCGCTCTCAGAAATATTGTTTTCATATTTGGTTTTGATCGAGATATTTCAGCTATGGGTTGAACCCAAAACTATCCTTTAATAAGCCAACACGATACCTACTAGACTATGCCGAATTCAAGCATATCAAGATTTTCAGTTTGAATATAAACTAAATAAAATATAGGGCTTATATAAATATTCTGATGGTGTTTTTGTTTTCAAAAATGTCGAGGAATATTACATCATATGCTTCCCAAAATATTGATTTGATAACCTTGGCGATAACTGATGAATGTTTTGCACTCTTTGAAGTCGATTGTTCATGTAAAACCCACTTACATGATGATTATTTTGCTTCTTAGTGAAGCGAGGGGGCTTTGAAGTATGAATTCTTATTTTTTTAGCGGAACAGCTTCCAGCACTGCTCAGAACCATGAAATTGTTGTAGTTTCTCGACGTTAACGAACTCGTGCGGCATTCACTTTAAACAGATCTTACGCATACCCGAATATTCATACACGGTATGCAAAAAAAGTTCTTTGATGTCTTTAGAGCCCCCAAAAAATTCCTTTTTTTGCATTCCAAAATTATTTTATGGATTATTGAGATATTTTCCTGGATAGTCTCTTCGAGATGTTCATTGGGTGTATCGTTTTATGTGCTTATTTCCTTTTGTTTCAACTTAACAAACGTCTTTTCAACGCTTGTTTATCCTGCTACAAAACAGGAATAATGTTTATCAAGCTAAGCCTTGGCTGTAATAGTATTTTTTCCCCCTTATAAAAAAGGTATTTACATTCAAAATTTACGACGTATGTTTTAAAAATTATTCTCCATACATTTTTGTGAACGAAAATGTTCACAAGCGGAAAATTATCATACTTTCCGATAGCCAGGCAGCCATCAGAGATCCCTTTGGGTACCTGCAAGCTTATAATTGACAATGCAGCCGTGGAAATTGTCAACAGTATATGGGCAGCTTCAGATATGGGCAGAACGGCGCAGAAAATCTGGCTAAGGTTAGATAGAAGGAGCGGGGCGGCTCTGCTTGTTGGGGTTATTGAGGGAAATTACATTATAGGTATATTGGTTTTGGACACCTTGCAAATGATTTCTGTAGAACCTGTTGAGATGAAGAGTGGGATGAGACTGTTCTTCAAATACTGCGTACATGAACGGTACTTGGTCAGAGAAGAAAGCTGTATATGGGTGCCTATTATATGGAGGTTCTGTATGAACTGTCATGCATTGATATTGGCAGTCTGAGTCGGAAGCTCAGAATGGTTCCTGGACTAGGGGAAATGTGAAACTGTGGTATTACAATGGCCCCTGAGTATGCTAACTCCCTTGAGTAGATAACCACTTCTACCTATCTATCTACGATGATATGCAAGTGTACTAGTAGCGCTATCTGTGTGCTAGCCTATGCACTTTTCACTCCAACTGACCTCAAACTATACATACATGCATACATAATTGGCCATTACAACCCTTCAGTGAGGATTACGGGCTAGCTTCTCACACCACTCATGTTGTGTGCCTTAATTTTATACTTGAGTGGCGGGACCTACAGTTTAACATCGACTCCGAACGACAGATTTTTAAGAAACTTTTTCAACTCAACTTTTTCAACCTCAAACTGTAGTAAGTTCAAAAAAAAAGTATGTGTTAAGCTTAAACCAGATCCTTAAATATTTTGTTTCTGTGTTTTTCTTTTTTATCACATCAAAATTTCCTAAACATGACAGCAGAGCATTGTTTATTTTTGTTCAGAGAGAGAGAGAGAGAGTGAGAGAAAAAAAATAAAATATTTTGTGTAAAGCATTTAAACAATTATGGCATCTGTACAAAGTATTAAAACTATAATTTTCGTTTATGATCAAAATTACTTAAAAATAAACTTAAAAACTAACACTTGCACACGCACTCACACCCACCTAAACACTCACTCACACATACATGCCAACCATACTTATTCGAAGAGATTCAACTCTTTCTCTTAAAGAAAAGAATTTTTTTTTGTTCGAGAGTAAAGGCGGTAAGAATGAAAGGAAGATAAAAAGATAGAAAAACAATTTCGTTACACTGTTTAACTTGTTTTGAAGATTTTCAAGACGCAAACAAATTTTGCTGTTGTTGCTATTTTACAATGTTTATGTTACAACAACCATATCGGCTACAGCAGACGGGGGTATGTGTAACAGTTACCTTGTTTTTCTTTTTAACTGGAAAAAATTGGTTTTTTTTTCGTTTTTTTTTTTGGGAACTTAAAACGTCTAAAGGGAAATTGCTTAAAATAACTTCCGTATAAAAAAAGAAAAAGAAATAAACACTCCATAAGAGTGTTACTGCATTACCCGTATGCCATAGCGTTGGAATGAAGAAAAAAAAAACGAGGAACTTTAATGAAATTTTTGTGGCAGGGGGAGATCTAGAGAGCGATGCTAAAATTATAATTCTCGATAAAACTTTTTTTTCCATATACAACAATAAAAACAACAGCGACTTCACTGAGGCTGCTGCTGCATAGAGAGGCAACACTTAGCTGCCACATTTTATTTCTTAACTTAATAACCGCCGATTTAGAACATTATTATGGTTAAGGGAGAGAGAAAATATATTTTTTGCATCCTTAAAACTAAAGTTTAAATCGAAATTCAATTATTTTAGAACATATTTCGTTTGCTATCTTCACTTGATCATAAAATATTTCAAAATTATGTTAAAATTAGTCTACAAAAAGTCAAAATTGGAAGCAAATAGGTTAGGTTAGGTGAGGAACACACCTTGAAAGACACAGTACCCCTTTGAACATAGTTTAGTTCCATTGTGATACCACAGTTAATATACAACGCATGGATCAAATATTTTCTAAAGGAAACCAACCCGACTTTAGAATAAATCTAGCTAATCCAGCAATCTTTAAATTGGTGAGTTCAACCGGGGATGTCAGAAAATATGAGGCATGAGCAAAGCACCTACACATGAATTGAAAGATAGTCTCTTTCTACTTTACTCCCACAACCACTTCAGACGTCATTAGAGACAAGGTCAAGACTAGCTAGAAGGCATTCTAATGGGACTGTGACTCGTGGGAAAAGTAAATCTGTCTTGGATGGTCATGTAATTTAATAACAGAAGTGCATCAGTCCCTTTCTTATTCGTACAAGTCCAGCAGAACTAAACGAAATTGAGTCTTCTTGTAAAGCGAGCGGAGAATACGTAGTTTAATTCAGCCAATCGAAACAGTCGCTATAACCTAGTAGGTAGTGTGTTGGCTTATTAGACATCAGACTACGGTTCAAATCCCAGGTCAGATATCTCCGGCAAAACGAAATAAAAAAAGGAATATTTCTTCGGCGGCATCCTCTCAGACGATTTCTGGCAAAAACTCTGACAGTAACAGTCGGTGTCGACTTTAAGCTGTAGGCCCCGCCATTCAAGTATAAATACAAACCCACACAACCCAGACTGAAGGGTTGTAATGACCAATTATGTAATCGGAACATCTAGATATATGTTGTAGTATGCCGCTGAATGAGAGTACCATATCGACCCTATTCCGTTCATCTACAATACAATATCCGACTATATTGGCATATTATATATCCTGGAAACCATGTAAAAGTTACCTTCAATTCCCAGAGATTAATCACCATCAATGGACTTTGAAGTTACGTTCATTAGGGAATTAATTGCGGTCTGGTTGTAATAATAAATTAAGAGATTTTCAGAAAAATCCCATCACCCAACAGGCATTGTACAGCTTTCAAAATAGCTGTGAAGTACCATAGAAAATACTACAGTGGTCAGAATGCCTATCCTTAGTCCAGAATCCACAGTCTACTCTATGCAGTATTTTTTGACTAATTGGGTCCCATTAGGTACCTCTGGGTCTTTAGACCAAAAGTTTCTTGTTTTAGTCAGAAAGATTTAGTCGATTGTAAGTATGGTATAATGGACCTGTAAGGGCCAATATCTTCCCAGAATTGCAGCTATCCAGGTGGGACCAAATGTTACGCATATTGAGCCTTACTACAACGAGTTCAGCTTTTGTTTAATAGAAGGTCAGGCATTTGAAAGTAAAAAATAATACCGTTGTCGGAATAGAGCCGAATGCTCTGATGATCAGGACAACTGACTTTCTGTGTACTCTGTCTACTAATTAATTCACAGTCATTTATCAGTTTTATAGAAACTTCTTATGTTGTCCTTCTTTTAAAATCTAGGAGACGAGTAAACAAAGTATTATGTGAGCAGAGGGTTTAACCACAGGCTGTCAACTAATAAGGCAACACATTACCTATGAGGGCGGTTTCAGATACTGAGAACGATTTACTAAAAAATTTTAATCCATCCACGATTGACTCTAGATATTTTATCTCTGGATTATCATTATTGTCGTAGAGGCCTGTGGAATCAATTGAATCAATCTTTCGCTCCGAAATTCTATTCTTGTCCTATGTAAATGTGCATATGATAAATGCATATGTGCAAATGTGAATATGGTTTTATGGTATGTCCGTGTAAACTAAATACCAAAGTTTTAATGTAAAATAACAACAATTTTGTAAACACTAAAATGCTTAACAATTTTGTATATGATTTTATTTTATTTATGTTGTTTTTTTTTTTTTTTGTTTTTTTATTTGTGTTTTTTTTTTTATTTGTGTTTATGGTCATTCATTGTTCTTTGTGAATTATGGTCCTCTTTGAACAGAGTGTAATGGAAAGAGCCAACAAAATACCAACGCTTTAAAGTATAATTTTCAATTGAAGTTTTTTTTTTTGTTTTCCTTTCTATGTACGAGTATTTTATTTTTATTTTTTTGGTAATACTATAGAAAATTAATGTAATTTATGACTTTTTATACGAATTTTCTTTTATTTTTTATGTAAATCTAGTGTACACAGTAATAAATTATCGCATCAATATGAAAAAGTATTTGAATGAAAAACTCAATGATTATAATCACTAAGGCTATGGGAGAAACGCTAAATAATAATCATATTATTATGGGTAGCAAAGCAAAAAAACCTCACTGATATATTAGATATTAAATGACCAAAAAATGTGCCATAATAGTACTCTTGCACGATACAGTGGAAATGACAATATTGGGGACAGAAAAAAAATTCGCATTTGAAAGTGGATATGCATGCGACTTAGTTATTGTTCGATAATATTTTGCAAATTTTCAAGTGAAGTCATAAAGCCTATCGAAACTATTGAACCGTTCTGGCGCGTAAAAGAGCGATTAATGCAACTGTACGTATTATATTGGTTCCTAGTTATAATGGAGTGACTGGAAATGAGAAAACGAATGTTCTGGCTAATAAAGCCAGAGTATTACCTACCATAAGATTAGATAACACAATGCCTTTAGTGCATTGAAGACCATGCTTATAAGATGGGCGGAAAAGTCACATCCATTATTGTGGAATAATGATACAGTTGAAAAAAAAATACAAAAATATTTTGGAGCGATCCTAATGAGAATAGAACTATGAGTATTTAAAAACTAAATAAGAGCGATCTGGTCACGCTAATGAGCGTACTTACGGGACACTCCGTCTTATATGTACACCTGAGCCGTATTGCCGAGGTGGAAAACGACAAATACAGGACATGCGGTGAAGGCATGGGGCAGTTTTTGTGCACTTGCCCAGCTGAAGTAAGATAGGTCTGACACCGTAGCAGACATAACTCATTTCAGAGAACTTTACTGGCAGAAGTTAAGTAGGGTTGTACAAGGTACAGACTTTCTATAGAAACTAAGGTGGTATATGTAATGGAGAGAGCAAAACAAGCCTACATAATGGCTTATGTGAATTTAAGCCTACAAAGTTGAAAACAAATAACAATCTGGAGGTATAATTGAAAATGTTCTGCCCAAACTTTATAATTTACTGTCGGATAATTAGAGATGCGTGCAATACGTTTTCTCATATTATCACAGATATGTTACCATGATGGAATGCAACATCTTTTCTGTTTATCAAATCTGGTCGTTTTAACTGAAATATTTACTTCAATCTTTGTAACTGTTGTTAGTTGAAAATTAAATCAACAGTTTGACCAGGTAGACTTCCAATTCCATCAGAAATTGAAATCATAATTTATTTCGCACATTATCGTCGTATGTAGTACACTTTTCTTATATTGAAGTCATTCGGTTCGATTTCTATTCATTTTAGCAGTGAATCGCAAATGACGTTCATAATCATCGACCTATAATACTGGCTAGATTCACTTGGCCATCGACGTGCTCAAGGAAATATCGACCGATGACACCTCCAGAGCAAATGCAGTTTTGCAAAGTTATGGTCGATGAAAATTAGAGTCTGTTACCAACTGCTCCGAAGGTCATTCAGCGAACACACGTTTACCTTCGGTACCTGGGGTGGTTGAATTTTGTACAGATGCTGGCCCAAGACACGAAGCAAAATTCGACAAATTGTGCTCTGCGATAGCGTGTTGGTAATGGCTAATAGTCCTTTCGGTAGGAATGATTAATTACAGCTAATATGACAGAAGTGTTGGACAAATTTTCGCACTATTTTTCCAACAGTGTGTACGTAGTAGTAGATAGTGAGTTGGCTTATTCGACGCCAGCCCGTGATTCAATCCCTAGCTCAGATATTTCGAACGAAACGAAATACAAAAAAGTATTTCTTTAGCGATTTCCTCCCAGCAGCTTTTTGACAAAATCTCTGCCATCGGAATCGATTTTAAACTGTAGGTCACGGAACTCATGGAGAAAATTAACACACACACGACATGGTTGGTGTGGGAAGTTAGGTAGTAAACCTGACTAAAGGGTTGTAATGTAATCTTCTTAAATGAGAATAAAGACCAATAGCGGGCGATAAATTTTTTAAGTATTTTGAAACGTTATAAAAATCATTTCTCTTAAAAATTCCAAAACTAAACATACCTTAACATAACTTCCAAGTTTTTATGCGATAAAATGGTTAGCAAAAAATATTTTGTTGTTGTTGTTTTTCTCTCAATACATAGATAATAAGTTATAAACTATGCAATCAGTTTTTTGTATTACACTAAATACCAGCCATTTACTAAAGTATTGAATGCATATTTAAAGGAATAATTTATTGCCCCTGAAATCTCTCTACACCCGCCATAATACTTCCTTACAAAATATACGTATAAAAGGGAACTTTAAAAAAAAATTGTCGTATGTTTAACAAAAATGGCGTAAAACAAAACAAAAAAAGAGAAACACATAAAATAATAGTTGTTGTGGCAGCGCGCGCTCGATGGTGTTAGTTAGTGGTAGTGGTAGCATCCTATAAATATGTCATAAAAAAGCGAAAATAATAAAAACAAAAACAAAAAAAAAACAAAAAACAGAGTAAAACTTGGTAAATTATACACATTTCCATAAATTTATAATGTGCCCATAAACTGATTTACTGAGTGGAGTTTGTCTGGCTGGTTTTATTTTTATTTTTTCAGTTTTTTCTTTTGTAGAGAGACAAAAAACGAACGAACAAAACAGCAGAATATAACAAGAAGAAGTGTGTACATGTGGAATGCATTTTAATGTGACTTTTTATTTTGTACGACCTGTAATAACAAGATATTAAAATCAACAGCAACAACAACAAAAAAATTTATTTAATCAAATTCGTAGTTGAAATATTCGATTACAGCAATCTGTGCTTTAGGAAAAAAACAAGGACTTTTTATTGAGACACTTATTAAGTATCAAATTTATTGAAGAACACTCTGCAACAGAAAATGCTCAGTTGATGTGTCTTAAAAAAAGAGTTCGAAGACAAATCCTCTCCATATTAATTAAAACTCAAATAATGCAAGTGATTCATCGTTTGTAAGTTAGTTTAGGATGTGGACCTCCCATAAAGGAACAGGTCCCATTGTAATACCACAATAAATTCAACCCGTTTCAAATATTTCCTAGGAATAACCAACGCGATTTTAAAATAAACTTGATCCTGCAGCAATCCTTTTATTAGACAGCTCAGTTAAAAATTTCAGAAAATTAAAGGTCTAAAATCTCCGTCTCTTTATGACAAGACCAGGAAACTGGTATGACGTCTCTTCTGAAACTCGATGGTTCTACTCTTCTGAGTTCTGAGTTCAGTTTTCTACTCTTCTGAGTAGAACCACAGCTCCTGCCGTAGTCGTATGTCGAAATGCAGAGTCCTTCGGATGTCTAGCAGAAGAAAAGTGGCCCGTAAGTATCGCCATTTGCGATGGATGGCCATGCAATTTAAAACAGAAGTTAGGCAGTTTTCTTCTTCTTATCGATACGTGTCCAGAGTCTAGCAATATTGCACTCCTGCTTCCTACGAGATTTGACTTCCCTGTAAAACTTACTTTCTTATTTAATGCTCCTCACACCACCATGTTATCACTGTTAATTTTATCAACGAGTGGCGAGACCTACAGTTTATAGTCGACTAGAAATGACTGATTTTTGAGAAACTGGCAATGATATTTGCTCTTTCCAAAAGACCACTGCATGGAAATCGCAGAAGAAATATTTTTCATTTCTTCTTGTTCGATTTGACCGGACTGGGGTTTGAACCAGGACCTCACTAATGAGCCTAAACACTGCCTATTAGACTGCGGCGACTTTCATGTATATATTAATCATACACAAATAAACTGAAGCAATCAGAAGACCTTTTATATTTCGGAGATTGTGAGCTCCGTATCGGCTCTGGCCAGCAATGTAATTCCCAACGATATATCTCTAACTCGGAACCCATGTAAGAGTTGTCTATGAATAATTTCAAATTTCCCTGAGAAATCATCAGCATGAAAACCGACAGAAATTAAAACTACGTTCATTAAAGGTTTAATAGCAGTCTGGCTGTCCGAGTTAATCAAGGGATTTCAAGGAAAAATTCCGCCGCCCACCAGGTATTGTTTCGTTCTCAAAATTGGCATGATCGTTGCTTGAAGAACACTGGTCAGGCAGCTTTTAAGGAATTTTAAGATCAGATCTCTTAAAAAATATATGACTGCCCACCCTGTCACTCATGTTTGAGCCATTAAATCTTAAGTGTTTTGCTAAGTAGTTACGTCAACAAGCGGTATAGCCTTCGATATCAATAGATGGAAATTACAGTTATTCACAATGAGAGAATAAGTCAACCATTTCATCCTAATGATGGAGTAGAACTATCACCCCAATTGTTCCAATTGCAATTTAGTCCATTTAAATTATCTTGGACTAGGTGGGTACATATAATTATTGCTTTTGGACTTAAGTGGTGTTGAAATATTATAATCAACTTATTATTTAAGAATCTTGAAAAGTTTAAAAATAATTTCTGTATCCTCTCTATTAATTTTTAGAAATTAAAATCATAAAATTCCTTAGAAGTCAACGTATTTTTGTATCATTTTTTTAATACCAAACATCTAAAAGCATTACACATGGTAAAACATAGTTCTTATATATAAAGCCATGACTGTGTATCGGCATATTTATTACAAATACGTGTGTAACTAAATACCAATCAAGTTTTTTGTCATATTCACTCATATGCATCAAACTCTTTTTTATCGATACTTTTATTTAATATGGTAGGCACACGACCATGCATGCAAAATATTGTACAAAATATTATACAATATAAGGAGCATATTTCGTAAAAATATTTCATTTTTCCAAACGTTGCGTTTCAATACACAGAGTGAGAGATAGAGAGAGATTTTGTAAAAAAAAAAGAACGAAACCAAAAAAGGCTTTTCAAAAAATATGTTACCAAATAATAAATAATTTAAAAGATTTATAGATTTATGGTTAATATCATATGCAGACTCAACAATTTTGATAGTGTGACATCAAGGAATAAATTAGATGCCTAAAAGTATGCAATGTTTTTAAATTGTTATAAGCCTATAGGTAGGCTACTATATACATACGTATGCGTATACGTATTGTATAATAAAAATTATTTAAAAACCAATGGTTGAAACTTTGATGTTCACAAAGCAATTGAAAATTGACGAAAGAGTTTAATTTGTATTAGAAAATCAAAGAAAAATGAGATCTTACGCCGTTTGTGATTATTAAATGATCAGGGACATCTAAGTAAGTATTTAGAATTGTGAATTACAGAACATTGCTGAGGTGAAAATTAGGTTCAATTAATATTTTTTAAAATGTAAGACTAAAAGTGAAATTTTCAATTTTCAAGTGTCAAGATTATAGTCTACTAAATAGCTTTCATCTGAAGTGTCACTGTAAATCGTTAAAAATCACAAACTTAGTGAAAACTGACTACACATGTGTTGATTCACACGGGGACACTTTCAGAGGACTATAATCACCATGATCGTTCTATTGTGTAAGAAATTTTCCAAATTATGGAGAAATTGGAGAGAGATTGTAAGCTTTCCAGACGCGTTTTGATATGGCATCATCACAGAGGCAGCACTAACAAAAATATTTCTTCTGTTAGAAATAACACCAGGAGAACTGTTAACAATTAAATTCAAAGCGCTATGGTTGTATGATAACCATTTTCTTTTGTGGGTTGCAACAAAACGACCGATTTTAGTTTGTTGTCTGAGAAGTTACCAGGAGGAGTAATTTCATGTTTTGCCGACGTCAATTGACAACTAATTCCATGCAATATGTAGTCTTAGAAGTTTTTGTGGGAATAATAATAATCCACTAATAATGCATTTGAAAAGCAACTGTCGTATGGTTATCGAGGAGATAACCCTGAACTTGAAAGGATTGGTACAAAAAATGGTCTCACGCAATCTTCACTCATCATTTCTATCATTTGAATGATAATGTAGAGATCTAAGCGGTTGCCGAACGTGTCATGACAAGGGGGCTTAACTCACATTGGGTAACTCAATGCACCGTACGAGCATTGAGTGAACCTGCCTGTGAACAACAAGCTACTCACTAACGTAACCTATCCTAACCTAACCCGATGTGGATATTTGCAGGACAAAATTTTCATTAAATCTGATTAGCGTCCTCCTCAGCAATCTCATAGCAGTTATGCTGAATTCTAAACTTATACATACAAAGGCTGAGATTACCTAACATTTGGTCTGGCACTTGTGAATGTATGACGAAAGAATTTTGGGCACACAGGTTTTATTGATCGAAAGTGCCTTCATCAAACTATCGTGAGTTATAATGGCATGATGGTAAAGTCTCTATCGGTATTAAAATGGGACTTCAAAGGCCCAATTAGGCTAAGCTTTCTAAAGTGACTGCCAATTTAAGCTAACCTAACCCAACCTTGCCAGGTTCCTTAATATTTGCAGGTGTCATTAGTTTTAAACTTATTCCTTAAGCTCAATGCGATCACGTTTGGTCAACAAGAGGCAAATTATATGTCAACTGAATCAGTAGTCCTTAAGGTCCTATGAATTTTTAACCACAAGTACAGTTTTGCTTAGTTTTTGGCGGAGTCATAAGTTATAAGCTGATCCTCTAAGGTCAAACTTTTAGTTGAGCAACCAGTCAGGTTTTGCAATAAGAGGCGAATTATATGTCAACTAACATTTCGATAAAGCTTTGAGAATTTCCGTAAGGGATTTTTGTAAGGGGACTCTTTTAACCGTCTCCCATCTATAAATTTATCAAAAAAAAAACAAGATGTGTGTGAGATATTATCGAAATTTCTTATTCGTCTGAAAAACTTATTGATGCCATTATGTGTGGAATATAACATCGTTTAAGTGTCCGGCACGGCTTCTCAGGATGGAGTGCACCCTAAATGTCTAAAGTTCAGTGTACCTGGTGCTCAAATCATGTTAATTTTTATCGATAGATGTGTTATGTTAACTTTGGGGACTGCTTTGATTTGTGGCTTATTCACATACACCTACGACTTAAGAAAACTCCACCCGAGAAAGTCGCACGAACACGGTGGCCAGTTCATATCATAACTCTACATGAGGTAGTCTTGTCCCCAAATCGCGTAATTTTGCTGAAATTACATGTCCCTGGTCAACATCGACCTATAGCAATGATGGCCTGGCCAGTTGAAATTTCACACTAATCAATAACATTTTACGGATGCACTGAGCGCTCGTGGGTCTCATGTGGATTGGTATCGGGCTTCAACGCTTAAGATTTACCGCTGCAAATTGGGAAACACACGTCGTCCATGGCGAATTGTCAAGACAGATTGAATAAATTGCAAATTACACTGCAGCACGTAACACATAGTCAAGCGTAACGCATTCATTGTTTTTTTTTTTTTAATTCTTAATCCAATCTCTCAAACCCCTTGGATTTTATTTGTGTAAAACAAAATGTTGCTCCACCATATTCTATTAAAATTAATTAAAATTTTTTTTGTCATACGCATACACATACACATAGCTTCAATAAAAACCATTTCCTGTTAATATAAATACCACATGTAAACCAAACTGTTAAAGGAGTTAACAAAAATTATAAAAAAAGATGTTGCCAAGTAACACGAGCAGGACAATCATAAAAATCATGTCGTTTTTATATTGAAGATAAAATTCACACACTGAAAATCCACATGACAACCGATAAAAAATATTTTTCTTGTAGTATTTCAAATTCAATCGTATCTTTTTTTAATAAAATGATAAAAAAAATTTACAAAAACCAGGATTTTGTATGTCATAACGTACATGGCAAGCATAAAATAGAAAAATGAGAATCGGCAGCAATGAGAGTGTTTGAAACTATTTTTCCTTTCATTAAAACGCAAGTGTGGTTACATAGTCAAAGTACATATTTCTAGGTTACCGAAGTGAAACACAGTTGGGATTCTGTGAAGAGCCTGCCTTAATGTATGTTTAATAAACTTTCTCTTACAAAGAAGAAGACAAAAAGTTTTCTAACAGAAAATTCATTTCGATCTCGAAACAACTTTCTTTTCAAATTATAATTATTTTCTACCTTTACGAATGAAATCTATTTCTTGTCTTTCAAAACGAACATGCTAAACTTGTATTCTGTGTATTTTTTCTTTCTTTTTTTCATGAACAAAATTTAATTTATTTGATAAATTAATAAAGTTACCTTTTCAATCAAAAAGTAAAAGAAAAACAAAAAAAAAAAAATAAATAAATCATCAGAGAAAATCTAAAGAAATGAACAGAAAGTTTTTTGCACGAGATTTGAAAGAATAAAAAATTAAATAAAATTAGGGAGGAGGCTGCTTGTTAGACTTAAGGACACGGTTCGAACGCCAATACAAATATCTCCAATGAAAGATGAAGAAAAATTGTTTCGGCAACTTCCTCTCAGCAAAATTCGAGCAAAAACTCTGAGAGTAAATAAAATTGCCATGAAAATCTCTCGTTCGGAGTCAACTTTAAACTGTAGGTCCCGCAACACACAACATAAGTAGTGTAAGAAGTTCGGTCGTAATCCTGACTGAAGGATTGTAACGACCAATTATGTGTGTTTGATGGACGTGATTCGCTGCTCATTTACATGAACAAACTAATGGCAGACATTTATTTCTAAAATGGGGAGTTGCGTGTAAACGAAGGTTATTGGTCTCTCTCATTCCACTATCTTTAATTGGACTCTTATAAATAAAATTTTTTTAAAAAAACGAGGGTTGTTTTGGGGCTGGAATGGTCGGTCTCCTGGTTAGCTTGTAGTATCACAATTATCACCAGTAGACTGTATGACTCTATTAGAACGTGCTTTGCAACAAGTCTTAGCAACAAAAATTAATGAAGTTATCTAGAAGGGTGCATGCTTCCTTAAAAGAGGACTATTTTATGGTCAACAGATAGATCGATAAGGATCCATTTTCGTCCGACTTGAACGAAAGTTCGTGCCCATGGGGGTTTAAATTTCCAACTAGAAATCTATGTCATCGCAAGATGTGTTCATTTCAACTTGAATAAGAGATACAGGACATAGCAATACTATCTGACAGTCAGGCGGCCATTTGAGCCCTGGGCTGTTATGAGGTTAAGTCATTGGTAGTATGAGACTATCTGAGGAAGCTAAATCAGCCTGAGAAAGTTATCTTACCCTGGGTTCTAATCAGGGAATATTTTCACTAAAGAGCAAGGAAACGTATGCGAGAATGGGAGTTTCCTTACTGTTGTTGAATCCGGAACCTTACTGTGAAGTGGGGGAGAGTGTTATAAAAGGTAGGGTTAACGAAAGGTAAGATAAAGAAAAACAAAAACTTTTCTCTAGTGAGTTTAAGGCAAACACAAAAAGAGGAGATCATAGTCATGCATCAAAATTAATCTGAGATAGCCGGCCTTTTGCCAGGGTTCTGTAAACTCCAAGTAAACTTATACAGAATGGGGGTTGTCTGGAGTCTAACATGTAGATTCTGTAATGAATGAGAATGAATCATCGGAACACATTCTTCGAAACTGAGAGTTAATAATGCATCCCAGAAAGATACAAATGGGTGCATACCACATTCTTTGAACCTGTGAGGTATGAATGTATCCCAGAAAGATACCCATGGGTGCATACCACATTCTTAGAGCCTGTGAGGCATGAATGCATTCCAGAAAGATACTTCTGGGTGCATACCATGTTCTGTCATTGTTGAGACCGAGCAACATGAAGTTTTCCATGATTCTATAGCCAACCAAGTCAGAAGTTGCAATCGGTGAAATAACAACAATTATTATTAATTTAATGGTTCCAAGCAGAACAAGGTTTTTCTACTACTACTTTCTACTAGTCTTCCAGACATTATAGATCCCGCCATGTCACTTTCATCCCAATTGTAACGGGTTTCAACTGCAGCTATTCCAATTCTTATTCAATTTCATTTATTTTAACATAAATTCTTGATTGACCTTGACGATTTCATTTTGCTAATATCCCCCTAATATCTAACAATTTACGTACGTATCTAATATTTTCACATTAAAAGTTTATAAAATAATTCATACTGATTCTATTTCATAAGAGGAGCAAAAAAGAACAAAAACAGAAAAGAGTGCCACTTTATCAGCAAGAACCAACACATGTGGGCCTTCTAGCGTGACAAGAAATCCCATAAAGGAAACAGCAATAACAACAATAGCGCATACCACCCACAGTGTTATGCTGTTTCACACAATTACAAACAGCTTAAATATTGTGTGCCAGCAAAAGGAATTTATTTAGTTTTCTGGCCTTTTTCTGTTTCTGTTGCTGTTTCTGTTCTGTTCTGTTCTTTTTTTTTTTTTTTTGTTTAATTTTAATTTATTTTTTATTTATACCGAATTTAATTCCTGTGAAAAAAGGTAAAGGAATACCAAAAAAAACGAGAAAAATTTTTACTAAAAGAGCGACAAACAAAATGGCAAAAAAAAAACAGAACAGAAGAGAGGAGAAATTTTTATAATAACTTTAATCAATATTTATTGGTCAATTGTATCAGAAGAAAAAGAAGAAGAACAAGAAGAAAAAAATAAAAGAAAGAAGAATTTCATGTTCTACTTACAGTGTTTGCTCTTCTCAGCTGCCACTTGATGTGGAGTTTGTGCCAAAATATTAAAAAGCATTAGAAACATTAAAAACCATTTTATTGAAGTTGATGTAGATGCTGTTGCTGTTGCTGTTACTGATGTAAAGTTTTTGTAAAACTTATTCAAGTTGTTGGCAACATTTGCTACAGCTACACTAACTGTTTCAAATTCAAACGAATTTTTTCGTATCTTCTCTTTTATCACTACTAATGCTGCAACTGCTGGTGTTGCTGTTGCAGTAGCTGCTGCTGGTAATGCAGAGTTGTGAGCAATATTTTGTATGTTGTTAGTGTGTAACAATGTTGGACTCTTTGTTACCGATGTCAATACAGTGGTTGTTGTTGCTGTTATTGCTGTAATTTTGTTAAAATATAATTTGTTGCAATTTAAATGGCAGTTATAATTGCTGTTGTTGTTGCTGTTCTCATTGCTTTTTATGCTATTCTTACCAACATCATATTCATTATTAAGGTTGCCAATACAAACATATTCATTATCATCATAATCATCATTACAATTATTACTATATAGTTGTTGTTTTAGTTTATTTTCCTTTTCTTTTTGTTTTATACGTTCTTGTTTGAAACGTTTTTCTTTCATTTCATTTAGATTTTGTTTAAATTCAACTATTTTATCCGGTGGCCCTGGGCCACACGATGTTGGTTGCAGCATGTTTTTATTTTCACTTCAAATGCTTTTTATCTCGCTTTTCTCTTGCACTTTTCTTTCGTGTTGCTCTTGGTTTTATTTAGTCTCAGCCTCTTGTTTTTTTTTTTGTAAATGTTTAACGAGTCTTGTTTTCTTTTCTTTTTCACTTGATTTTGTTGCTGTTCTTCGCGTCACTGTTTAGTTTTTGTTGATTTTTATACATTGTTTAGCAATTAACCGTATTTTTTTTTTTTTTTTTGTTTTTCTTTCTTTCTCTCTTGCTCTTTCTCTTTGACTGCTTTTATTATGATTTTTCCATAGAGTTTCTAAAAGTATAAAATATAGAGTGAGTGAGTATATGTATGTAAAAACAGTAGAAATAATTCTTTTTAATATCATTCTCTCTTTAATTTTTTTTTTTTTTGTTTGTTTTTTTGTTTAAGTTTTTTCATGAAATATTTCTTCTTTTTTGCTTTTATTTTCACTGCAATTTTGCAAAAGCAACAAAAAAAAGAAGGCAATTCAAAGAAATTAAAAAAAAGAGCAAAAGAGAAAACAATTTCCGTGTGAAAAGCAGAAGATATTGAGAAACGTTTAAAGACGTATGAGTGATATTTAATTATGAAACTTTAATAAAAATTACTCATACGCTTCAATACTTCTTCAACCTGACTTATACATAGTACATAGAGAAAGAGAACATTGATTGTATTTAAAAAATATTGTTTCAATAACACTATGCGACAAATATTATTACTTTGTTTTGCGCAAACATTAGCCAACTTCCTTCCGGTGGTTGGTTCAATGGAAAAAAGGACACATTTTTCAATAAACACTTAAGATCCATCAAAAATGTTGAAAATTTTCAACTTAAAGTTCATTTGATAAGACAACATACATATATAAAAATATGACTAAGCGTTATACTCGTTAAATAATAACTACAGTAATTTTTGTCCAATTTCATCAAACGAAGTGGCAAACTCTTGACAAAAGAATGCACTTTAAGACTATCAGCACTTGTTTTATAGTTTTTAATTAAATTCTCCAATTAGGAACGGCCAAACATGAAAAAATAAGAAAAAATTATATTTTCCAAGTTTACCCCATCAAATGTCATAACATATAAGTTTGAACAAAATGTTCGTGTATACGGTTTGAAAGCCTAATCTATCCCCTTTCCAAAAAACTTTTGATTTTAAAAATAGTTTCAAACATATTTGGGTAATCCATAATTTTGTGTGTAAAGTTAGAAAAAACCGTTTTTGTCAGATAAGACAAGTTTGGAGGGTTCGAGAAAAATTAAAAAAGTATTTTTGAATTCTACTCAACTAACTGAACAACCTAAGCTAGGTAGTTACCCGAGTTTATTTTCACTGTCGCACCGTGTAATTATTACGATTTAATTATTCTCTCCTATGGTACAATACTGATAACAGATTCAAATGGAAAATTCAATCTTATAATTTACACACACTTTATCCGTTGAGCACTTCGTGTACAATACTTAGTACACCTATCACTAACCAGAGATGTTCTTAGGCAAGGAGAGGAGAAAGTAAGTAAACTAAATAAGATTGAATTGAAATGAAATTTAGCAAACGTGTCAAAAGAATTTCCATTTTTAGATGATCGATTAAAAATTTAATTTTAATAAACAATGCTTGGGTGCCTAGTTGATAGTATGCTAAACTTTAAACGTCAAATTGCCTCGATTTAATTTTTAAAATTTTACGTATTGTTTGCATTTCTATTTATGATAAATAAACACTACTGTCATACACTGTCATATATAGTGTTTACCTACTTTGTAACCAATATTGCTGTTGTTGTTTGTAATAAGGTTTTTTTTCAATTTTTATTTTATCTTTTTTTTTTAGAAAATAAACAATTGCTTTTAATTTGTATAAAGCGATATTTAAATATTATTATGAAAAGTGTTTTGTTTACCATTTTACTTTAATTATATTGAATATGGCATTCAAAGAATACATTTCGTTGATAAGCATAAATTAATAATCAAACACTATAGGTATGTATGTACAAAAATTATAAGTACAGTGCAGAACACAAAGTATTACATTTTTTATACAAAACCAATACATATAATTTCACCATATTTTACTAGAACTAAATTTAGACCCAAATAAAATTATAATTAAATTTACTACCGACCAGGTCATTCATAATAATTTTGCACGTGATCTCCCCTATTAAATAGATATGTAGTCTACACAATATGATAAGAACAGAATACAGATCTAACTAACTTGATGTTGTTCAATGCAATAGAAATTATTGGGTGCTCTTTTAGCTACATTAGAACTATTGACGTCGACAACAATTGTTTAACATCTAATTGACATACATATCTGTTCAGTAAGGTGCATCACTTTAAGTCAGAACAATGCAAAGTGAACAAGCAATTCGTGAAGTTATTAATCGTTTACGCACTAATTTTAATCATCTGGAATCGAAACCATCAGCAAAAAAATAAAAAATATGAGTACCAATAATAATATCGCTGTAGTAGTGCGAAGTCTTGTACTTCAAGGTACCAGACACTGTTTTCGGACGAACATACAAAACTGAAAGAATAAGTTGCTAAAGCCGTCATCGGAGATGGTAATATAACCGATTGATGATCATCTTTACCGATGATTTTTTAGCTTTTGGACAAGCGGCACATATGATTGAAATCAGGAACCTAACTCCTTCGAACTTTAACATATGTGTAGAGAGTCAAGCAGCAATCAAAAAGGCTGGAATGCCACCTAGTCAATTCAAACAGCGTTAGGAGTTGCATAGACTCACTACAGCGTACATGTCGACACAACACCCGCCTCTACTAGATTCCAGGCCAATGCAGCTTAAATGGAAACGGAAATTAGGACGAACTGTCACGAAAGGGATCGGAGAAGTCTGAAGAAGAGACCATAGAGGTGATATGTGCGCCCCTACAAGACTACGTTTTCAAATAGGAAGGCCTCCAAAAAGTTTGAAGACAGCGAATTGCAAAAAATATTGGATAAAGATCTCAGAAACAAACGGCAGAAATGTTAAATGTTGTACGACAAATAATTTCCGACCGCTTGCAAGCTATTGGAAAGAGCTAAAAATATGAAAAATTGATGACACTTGAATTAAAAGACAGAGAGATTGAAAAGGAAAACCAAAAAAGAAATTTAGCTTCAAAGACATGATAGTAAATAAATGTTGTATCGAATTGTTATTGCCGATGAAATTGAGATATATTTTTAGAATCCTAAACAGAAAAACACATGCGTTAATCCGTGGCAGCTTTAGCTCCAAAACCAGATCGATTCTGCAGGAAGACAATGCAGTAAGTCTGGTAGAATCCGAAATGTGTGGTACCCCAGGTGCTTCTAAGATCTGGTGAAACCATCAATACAGACAAGAAATGATCAAATTGAACCACGCACTGATTGAAAACAGACCAGAATGGACCACAATGCACCAGCAGAGGAACAAAGCATTAGACTGGGAACTGTACACACCACGTCGAATTACGTGGAATTCAAAAATTGTCTGAAAGATGGAATAAAATGTTTATTAATTCATATCGGTACACTTGTTAAATACATTTGGTATATTTTCTTCCTCACTTTCTTAAATTATAAAAAATTTTACTGTCAAAAGTGTTTTTAAGTATGAAAAATTAGAAAAACTTCAATTTAATGACTATCAAAACTCATTTAGAGATTGCTTACCTCTCTACACATTTAAGCAATTTTTTTTTTTTTTTTGTTTTGGCGATTTGCATATGATAGACAAATCTAAAGAGTTCTTTTTGTTGCATTGCTTTAAAAGCAATTTAAAATCTATCGTTTATTTCCTACGTAAAAGGAAAAATAAAGAAAATTCTTTTCCAAACGGCAAACGACATAAAACTTGTTGATGTTTAGGAAAATCTAATGAAAAATCAATTAAAAATCTCAGCAATTTTCTACTATAGAAATTCAATTTTTCCTCTCTTTCTCTCTATCTCTCTTTTACTTCCACACAATTTCTCTCTCTTCTATCTGGCAAAGACTTTCAAATATACAGGCGTGATATGAGGAAAAGTCAATTGAAGTTGGTGTTGTTGACTGGTGTTGCATCTATTAAATGAGGAAATACGATAGACATGGAAACGGACAGACATTCAAATGCACACACATACATACATATGCGAACATATTGAAATTTCAATAAAATTGATTTTCAATTTTAGGATTTTATTTTTCGATATTTTTTTTTTTTTGTTGAAACATTGTAGTCATTATGCTTTAGTAAACCAGGCAGGGAAATTGTCTTTGAGAGAAAAAACAAGTCAAGAGATTTAATATGTTTGTGTGATGGAATATATGGAAAAGGAAACTGTTTGTCTTTAAATTGAATTTCTTTAAAAGAAAATATTGTCGGTTTCAGGATATTGTTTATCGGAAAGTCAAAGGAAAAAAACTTGGATTGTGAAATTCTATTAACAAATATATCCTTAAAAAAGAGATAATTTTTCTATTATTCGAATATATTGCATCGGTAGATAACGGCAACGGCAATAATATAAATTATTTTGCAGTTTTTTTCATTTCTTTTTGAGATTTTTATTTAATTTTCATTTTCAATACCATTGCTGTGACTATTTCTCTTTGTCATCCTTTTGCCGCGCTATTTAATTAATGAAATCACCGCTTCGCACCAAAGGTGTGTTTGTCTATGTGATACTTCTGTAGCACCACTCAATTTTAAATTTATATATACATACATGACAGCTTGCACACAACTTGCCTAGATACACACTCTCACACGCGAGACAGTGGGGAAGTAGAGGAGGAGAGAAAGCAGTACGATGGTGATATATTTGCTCTTTTAGCCATTTATATACGCCGACCATTATATCACAGCGAAAGCCAAATTTCAATTAAAATTAAAACTTCAACAACACAATCAAATAAAATAAACTATTAAAACAAAAAAAAAACAGAAATAAGAGTTAAGCAAATTTGCAATTCTCTCTCCTTTTACAGAGACGACGTTTAAACCTCCACTACAAACAAAGGAAATATGTATAGATCTGTTCAAATGGAATTGTATGTGTAGTATGTATTTACTATACGTATAGTAATTGAGTGTTTTACAGTAAAAAAAAATCAAATGGAACAAAAAGTAGTTGTTCACTAAAGAGAGAAGCACACTAATTAAGAGAAAAGTTAGAGTTGGAGAAGAAATGAATTATTAGATTCTAGAAACTGTATTGAAAATATTTTTATAAAATCCTTGAATATTTACTTAAATTATTGAAAATATAGCCAGCTAAAGTAGCTTAAACAGAAACTAAAATTTAAAAAAAGGAAACGAGTTTACTTTTAGAGAGAGAGAGAGAGAGAGAGAGAGAGAGTAAAGAACGCTAAAGAATATAGGTTCACATACATACATTGTTTTGTTGGCCATTACAATACTTTCGGCAGCCCAGCTTCTTATACTACCCATGTTGTGTTCATTAAATTTACCCAGAAGCGGAAAGAATGTAAAGTTTAACGTTGACAATTATAAAAAATAGACGTCTACTAATACATTTGTAATGCGAAATGAGATTTTTCGTTTAAAAGAAAACTTTCCAAAACGAAAGAGAGACGAGGTTTCTTGTTTCTAAAAGATTTGACATCATGAAATGATGGCAATTTCACTCTGTGGGCTATATGAGTCATTGTGTTACCCAATGTGGGTTCAGTCCCCTTGTCATGACACGGTAGTGATGGGTTTGAATCATTCCGAGCTCCGGATGAAACCGGCCAGTTCCCTTAGTAGTACATTTGTCACCATGAGCAGATCTTAAAACGTTCTATCACCTAAAAATTGATGAAGTGTAGGGCATTTGCTGAAAAGGTATTGTACAGATTCTGTTACCTCCACATTATGGCAGCTGCTGCAGTAATCCTAGCGAAACTGCCAATATCACAGTGAGAGAATACGGCACCCATTTAACGACTTCTGCCGTGGGTGCAGATCCGCTGAGAAAGAGAAGACTGTCATCCACTTTCTTTGTCAATGCCCATCTCTTGAATGGTGCAGATATATGTTATTTGGCTCTCCAACTCTTGGCAGCTTGACGGAGGTAGCTTCCATTGATGTCAAGGATATGACCGATTTCAATTGATTGAACGGCAAGCTATCCGCTTACCTAACCTAAACGTTTGCTTATTAGCTCTGATAATAAATTTTAATAGAATAGCCTCAAGCATTACCATAAAAAATTGCTTTTATGGATTGACAATTTTCATTTTTTTAATCACACTGCAAAGCTTTAACAACAACACACAACTTGAAAACAAGCACCGAGGAAAATGGTTACAAAACAAAAATCTAAAAACACTTAAAAGAGAAACTTAAAAACTAATCAAAGAATAAATCAACAACAAAAACAATATGAATCATTTTTAAAACGAGGAGAGAAAAAATTGAAGAAAATCGCTTACACTAAGCGGCTTAGCTAAAGCTTAATTTTGCTTTCTGCTCCAAAAACAAAATGAAAAACAAAAAAGAAGCCACAACTTTACAAAAACAAAAAAAAGAGAAACTATAAATAATTTATTTTTTTTTATATGCCATATTAAATTGGCTTTCAGTACAGTTTGGGATTTTAAGAAAATACAAGACAACGAAATAGAACAAAATGAAGGAAAAAAAGCAAAAATCGTTAAACAATAAAAGATAAGAAATGAAGAAAAATATTTAAAGATTTGCTCTTTTTGGAATTTCCATCCTTTACAGGATACAACAAAAAAAACCAAACATACAAGCGGACAAATTATCTTACTTTTTCAAATCCATCCCAGTGCCCCATATATTTTAGGATTTTTGTTATAAACCGCTTTGAATTAATAAAAATATACTTTTAGATTGTGTTAATAACTAAAAAGGGATTGAAAGAGGAAAATAAGAAATTAAGATAAAAAACAGTAAAATTATAAAAAATGTTTGCGATAATCGGGGGCTGAAACAATAATTGAAATCATTTCATATAACGCCTATAACAGAGTACTGTACATAGTTTGCACGTTGTTATAGTGATTGTGTGCGATAAATGCTGGGAAATGACAATACTATATAAGCTATTGTTGCGGACGAGTTCAGTTGATTGCGGCAATCTCGAAGTTAACAAAGCAATTAGAGAACGACAAAATTTGAGCCTTAAGGAATAGCGTAAGAATAGTCACCGGACCGAATATTGTAGATTTAAGACAAATACGTACAGGGTAGAAATAAGTACATACCCTCCTTAGGCGCTTTCAATCTTTAAATTTTACTAAAACAATGTTTCATTAGTCATTACAAACTTTTATCAGGGCTACAACCTAGCTTATCACACCACCCATATTGTATGTGCTAATTTTACACATTAGAAGTAGGACCTACAGTTTAATGTCAACTTCGAACTACAAAGTTTTGAGAAACACTTTGATGGCAATTTTATTTACTCTCAGACTTTTTATCAGAAGACTACTGAGAGGTAAACGACGAAGAAATATTTTATTTTTTCGGGGTTTGAACCACGGACTCACAGCTAATAAGTCAACACACTATCTACGGCTACCTTCCTGTGCTAAGTGTGAATAATATCCAAATTATATGAATCAATCGGAATATCTGAAACAATCGAAATATCTGTAACATGTCGGAGATTGTGAGCTCCGTACCGGCTCTGGCCATCTCATCAGTAATGTAATTTTCAACAAGACTCGAAACCCACATGACGTTTCCTTTGAATGAACAAAATTTTCCGGAGAAATCCTCGACTGTTATGGACAAGGACTGGCGTGAAACTACGTTCGTTTGGGACTTAATCGCTGCCTAGTTGTCAAAACAATAAACATCCCACCACTCAAAAGACATTTCTCCGGTTTCAAAATTGTCATTACCTCTGCTTAAAAAACACTGGTCTTCCAACCTATAAAAAAATTAAATAACGCAACCCTTAATAAATATACCACAGCCTATGATATCACTCATTTTTGAGCCAACGTTAAAGAAAAAACTTCAAAAAAAAAAAAAAAGGAGATTCGTGGCACGTGGCAATGCAAATAACGATCAGAGCAAACCAAATAGCACTTGCAAATTATTGAATTTCAATTACTAAATTCGTACTTTACAGCAATAATTTAAATGCATGTTATGGCCGTCATAATGGACCCACCGAACAGGCTATTTAAGCCGTTTTGACAAAATTTGATTTCAGCTTCATTTTACTGGACATTAAACCACAAACCCGTATGCGAAGAGTATGTAGAATAGTGCTGTTGTATCTGTTAGTGCTAATGAAGACCATGATATAAAAGTTCATTTGTTTGTTTAATGAATTGTTTATCTACTAGACCACGACGACTTGACGATTAGATACCTTAAATTAGACTGTCATGACTATAGAGCCATGCTGACTAAACTTTTGGTTTCAAAAGTTAATCAGCTAAACATCAACGATGTTTGAGGCCAACAAGAAGACGTAGTCCGTAGTCTAGTAGGTAGTGTGTTGGCTTATTATACCTGTGGCCACAGTTCAAATTCTAAGTCAGACATCTGCAGCAAAATGAAGTATGAAGAAAAATATTCCTTCGGAGACTTCCACTCAGCAGATTTCTGATATAAACTCTGAGAATAAATAAAATATCCATGAAAAACTTCTCAAAAATCTGTTGTTGGGAATGGACTTTAAACTGTAGGTTCCGCCACTCATGTGTAAAATTTACATGTACAACATAAATTGTATGAGAAGCTATGTCATAATCCCAACTGAAGGGTTGTTGTGATCAATTATGTATGTAAGAAGGTGCAACATTTAAAACAACACGTTTAAGCGGGTGACAAATTTATTTTCAGAATTGGTTCGGTTTACTTATCCCTTTATTCGTTCGATTTAACGACATTCAATTACGATGGAAGCATTCTTGAAGCATTGTAGTAAGAAATCTTAGCCACAAATTAAAATGATCAACTCGTAGCCGCTTCAGATAAATGTTCATTCAAAAATAAATGTCATGACTTTAGCTACCAGATTGTAATGAAAAGAAATTCTACCTTGTATTATCAATCTATATAGTGTTAAGCATAGTAGTAATAATGACTTTCCACTAAATAATTTTTTCCATACTGAAAACATGTTCAAAACTTTATTAATGAAAACCATACTCACTTAGCTTAATATTCCCAAAATTAAAATTATTAATTAAAAGCTAAATTGTTTCTAATTTTATGGCTTTTAAATGTTGCAACAAAACAAAAAAATTAAATAAAATGCAATACAAATTATCATACCAACAAATAAAGTGTCTTAAAACAAATACAACAAACGTACCAACAAATTTTCTAAACTATATATACAGTTTTAAACGAAAAAGGGAGCAAAAATTATAATAAAGCAAACATATGCACGCACACATACACGTATGGTATAAACACACGCACATACAAATATAATGACTACCTTTCAAAAACAATTTGCAACAAAATAAATACACACACAAACAGTCTGTTACTCGATTTGAAATGGTGCTGAAATAATGTGGTGGACACTATATTTATATCATTAGAACGTTCATAGAAAATTTATATACATATATGCACACACATACATAGATGTATGTGTGTATGTGAATGTACTACTTGCAATACCACATTTAAATAGAAAACAATTGTCTACGTTCTAGACCTAAAAGAAGATTAAATAACGAAATTAGATAGTTTAAGTTAAAGGCTTAGAAATATCATCCTTTAAAGCAATACAAAATATTACTCAAGCAAATCCTAAAGAACAATATGGTACTCTATTATTTGCTACCTTCACTTTCTCTTACTCTGTTCTTTTCATGCCTACTTTACGAGGATGGACCCAAATTTAAACGTCCTGGCATAAATAGATCGTGGTAATAATTTCAAATTGCTTTTGGTGAACATTGGAAGCCTTATTAAAGACGCAGTGGTGTGGTTTTATACATTATCTGGTAAAATATACTGATGGATGCTACATACATAGGTACATATGTACATAACTAGCTGTACCCTGCGCACATTTTAAAGGAAAAACATTACACAAATATCCAATTAATTTTGAATCATTTTATTGATTTTGTTTCCCGTTGTCCAGATGATCCAGACGAACAGGCTTGCATAGTACGTATTCCATCGGTTTCTAATCTCACTTCTCGTTGTTCAAGTGATTCATGCCAACGGGTCTCAGCGCATGTGCTCTAAGATTTTCCAGTCTCTATGCTCTTTGCTCGTCTGATTCTGAGGTTCGTAATGCTCTTTTCTTCCGTGCTTGAGATGTATGTCGACCAATTGCTTGCCTCGGCGTTAAAAATGCGTTTAAATTTAATAGAATCTCACAATGTACCCAATCTAATTTAACCC